>WFKH01010931.1:27149057-27186228 GCA_016163765.1 Magallana hongkongensis
CACACACACACACACACACACACACACACACACACACACGGATTAGGGATTTCATGATTTTGGGAAGTTCGAAGTTTCCTTTTTTTCTTCTTCTTTTTTTTTGGGGCTTGTCAAGATATTTTGGATGAGTCTGGGCCCCCCCACTTTCAAAAACGATGCTACGTGCCTGCATTTAATGTGAAGGTTACCATGGTAACTACAATTACTCGGAAGTCTGAGGTCAGCCCGTGCCGTGCTCTCTTTGTTGCTTTAGTTTTGATCGATCAAGAAAAAATCTTGCAAATTCAACACTAAAGTACAGTTAATAATCAAACGTCAACATCGTTTCACTTAAACGCGTAGATTTCGGTCTTGTATGAATTACAATCGATTTTTTTTTTTATAAAATAGATATTCAAAAAGCAAACATATTCCGGATATATTTAAGAGTTATCAAACATTGCTGACGTTAATTCGCATGTAGGTAGATGGGTGATCTGCAATGTGAAAATTTAAAAAAATTAAGAGCGATAATTAGATGACCGAATATTTCACAAAAGAAATTAATCGGTCTGTTTATGGCAAAATCCCGAAAGAATACTTCCATCGTGTGAGACGACAGATGACTGTACAATGATTTCTTTTCTGTATATATATAAGTTCACGCATGATAAATCTGATAGTAAAACACTATCAAAGATGCAAAAAAGTCTTCTTTTTTTTTGACAAGTTATAAAATCAGCGATATTCACGTAAAGGAACTTGTTCAAGTATACGTTAATTGCATGCCTTTGGTCGTCTTAGAGTATAAATAAATAGCGGCGATTTAATCTGTCTCTTCAATCAAGTTTCTCTCCCGGTGGATATCATCTGTACTTTTTTCCTGCGTGTATTGGTTCCACCACCTAACTGTATTTCGTGCAGGTTACTGAGCAGAATTGATTTTTACTTTTTTTATATTTAAAGGTGTTGCGGGTTTCTGTACAGGTGATCTCAGAATTTATCATTGCCAGCTCTGATGTAATTAAACAATGCAGTGTAAGCGATTTGAGAAAAGATAAAAAAAAAAAGTTAATAGCTTCTATAGAACATAAAATGTCGTGTGACAAAACCAAATGAAAAAAATATTTAATGAATCTTCTTGGGTTTTTTCCCGTTTTGTAGGTTCCGTTAAAATGGAGTTCTCAATGTGAAAGAACCTATCCATAGTCCGAGATTACTAACAGTAATAAGTGCATAGTTATGAATTAAACTAAAGCAAGACTATTCTTGCAACGTTAGTGATTTTTTTTCTCTTACTATATAAAATATATTGGATTTTTAAAATTTCAATCAGTTTTAAATTAATTTCGTGTTCATGGTAGTCAAGTTAAATTTATACAATGTCATAAAATATGGATAAGTCTCTTTTGCAATATGAGCAGTAAATTTGTTGCCAAAATCTGCAATTACATGTATGATAATTCTGCTTGTAACTAAAACCTTTATGATTAATAAGATTAAACCAAATCGTTTTTCATCATAATAATGATTTCTGTAAAATGAAATATCAAGCAACCAATTTTTTGTTCAGTACGACTAAATAAATATAAACTAAATAACTTTTCCCCACAACAATATGAATAACAGAATTTATAAACCATAATTTTGTAAGTCAATCAAGTGTTTAATTATAATAAAAATGTTATTTGTATACGTTCATATGTTAACTTGTCGACATTTTTTACTACTGAAATGAACGCCACACAAATGAAACCAATTTTAAAAATGCAATATACAATAACCTAGGCAGGCTGACAAGAAAAAACGCAAAAAAAAATAAATCCTCAGTATAATCAACCAGTGCTTTACAGGTAATCAAAATATGATTTATAAAATCCCATTCCCTGAAG
Organism: Magallana hongkongensis; assembly: GCA_016163765.1. Classification (NCBI taxonomy): domain Eukaryota; kingdom Metazoa; phylum Mollusca; class Bivalvia; order Ostreida; family Ostreidae; genus Magallana; species Magallana hongkongensis. The sequence goes on from WFKH01010931.1 coordinate 27,150,929, forward strand.
AAATTTGTTTAAAAAAATCAATTTTCATTATTCATTCCAGCTACACCAATCTTCCTTTTCATTAGACATATCACTGTGTTATGTAAACTAAACAGTCATGTTTTACTATATTGGTCTCAACATAAATGACAGCTAATCTGTATACACTGTATATGACCCCCAGTGCTTTCTAACCCCTTTTCCCAAAGGTAAACCTTTGGAGGAGTTTGAATATAAAATAATGCGAAACCTCTAAATTGATCTTTAATCATTCGGTCCTAAAGATATTGCTCTCAAAGATAGATCAATGTAAGGTAAGGACAATAAATTAATGTAAAATTAAGAGGGTTTGATGGTCCTGGTCGTTTTTAGACTGCAATGGTCTTAAGAAGAAGAGCTCTACATAAAGATAAATTAAAAGAAAATACTCAAATTTAAAAGCTCAAATTTAATGAATTTTTCTTTACCAAATAACAGGTTATAGCTTTAAAATAAGTAATATCTACAAATTTAAGGTAGATCTGACGGGTAATTTATTGACCACCCAGCCTTTACGATGACGATAACAGATTTAGCCAATCTTGGATGTCTCGGATAAGATGGATGTCTCGTTTTTAAAAACATTGTTAGTGCTACCTCGTACATGGATAATATGTACATGTAAATCTCGCTAGAAATATTGGGTTATTTGTCTTGAAAATATACACATGTAATACAATGCATATATATATTTTTATATATTTATATGTATTATTTTCCAATGTATAATTGAGTAATGAACATCTTTACTTGATGTGCTTAATCAAAACACGTGGGTCTTTGCCAATTATTGTAATTTTGCTTGTGTCAATAAATATTTTTATTTACCCTTTGTATCACTTTTGCATATTTTGGATTCGCGTAGGGTTGTTTTGCACCAAACAAACCGGAACTGTAAATTTACGTCAATGGATAAGAAAAAGCTAGATGATACTAAGTATCCACTTCAACTGATTAATAACAGCAGTTGTAGCACGCTTTACAAGCCTTTAAAGGAAATGTTACAAGTGTCAATATGAAATCCCTTGCAGATATTTTCTGGGTCTGAGCGACATAGATGCGTGGTGAAATTAATTAGTGCACATTCCTAGAGTCAGACACGCAACCGATTTGAATTATGTACTAGATTTACTTCCTACATTTTTATTTACGTAGCTTTCTTGCTCTTCTACATACCTCTGCAATATGTAAAATACCGAATTGCGTCTCCACCCCAGGAGGGGATAGTTGGATTGTAGTACAAAATTATTCTTACAAATTTAAATATATATGAATCTAGAGATAAAGTAATCCAAGTTGAATAAGCAAAATTTGGCAAGAATTGGCAAGATTTACTATTGAAAAATAACTGATTTATTAAACATTAACATGAAACGGTTAAGGAGGCGTGGTGGTTCACACATTAGCGATCAGGTCTAAGTTAACATTTCTAAGATGATTTCTTTGGCTTTAAACTATTATTCAGAAAAAAAGATAAGAAAAAAATATCAAATAATTAAGCATTAAAATTTGAATATTTCCCCATTTCTTTATATTAAGCTCTTCTTCTCAAAGAGATTGATACAGTTTAAAAATGGCAACGACCATCCAACCCTCTTAATCGAGGCTAACGGGTCGAGGCAATTTTAAGGTGGTACACCTGTCGATATTAATGTGGATAAAAGTACATTATAATCAAAATAATTAAACCGGTTTAGAATTTTCAAATTTTACAATATTTGACCAAAAAATATGTTTCAACAATTTTTGGAAAGGTAAAATTTATAAAAGCACCTGCGGGATTCGAACTCATGACTTACAGATTCGTAATAACCGATCTAACCCATTGCGCTACGCCGTTAAGTAACACTATTGAGAAAGAAAATTTTTTATAAAATTATACTTGATTGCATTGTTTATTTCGATAGGAAATACGTCCCAATATGGAGGTGTCCCATACCACCTTAAAAACTATTTTTCTTCTTCCAAACAAACAAGAGTTTATTGAATTCAAAATACATTGTATATATGACAATAATCTAAAAGAGTGTTATATATATCTGTTTAATGAGGTTTGTATTGACCACCATTCTAGACCACTTAGTATCCGTAGTTAACAAGTAAGTTGTACATTATCAAAAAAATGACGGCAACATCGTTTTTTTGTTTATAACGAGAAAAAAATAATAAAACTCTGTACTCTGTTATTAACCAATCAACCAAGCAAGCACTGAGTCATTTAATTGATTACAAAATAAGAAATTAAATTAAAACCAATTGACGCACCTTTCATTCAAACAAACAACCACCGAAACAAACCACTATAACAAATCTAGACATCTCTAACAACAATTCTGATGTTCAAAGAAGTATCTTTGACATTTCATCTAACTGACATCAGTAATCTTACTTCACCAAGAAAATCAAAAATCCCCCCCTTTTTTTTTACTAAATGATTATGCAGGATGTTGTCTAAGTGTATTGAACCGTAGAGAAAGTGATGAAATAAGTATTGACAAGAAAGCAATAATAGGTCTGTCTCCTTACTATAAATTACAATGAGGGGTTCCCCCTATGACAGGTGCCCGTCAGAGAGTCTGGATTATTCAGTGTTAAAGTCCAAGTGGACAGGTTAGATATATACAGGTGGGATCTCGGCGAGATATAGGGGACCCCCAGGTAAGAGCGAAGGCTTATTGCATAAATTAGAATGAAACTGTAATAAACATTAAGTAAACAAATTAGTTATATGGCTTTTTCACAATGGTCATGTTTTTCTGGGTAATATGCAAATGTTAGCATGAGACCTGTGACTTGGGGTCATCAATTTTTTGTTTTCTTTCGCTCCTTAATACGATTAATACTGGTTCATATTTGGTCTTCTAAATTTCACAGTTATTTATGAAATGAACCACTTTTTGTTTTTGTGGTTTTGTTTGTTTGTTTTACTAAAGCAAAGAAAAAAAGGTAGTAGATAAAAAGACATATCTAGATGTACTTGTTAAACCATCTGGAAACATGTTGACCGAGGTCATATAAAATACCCATCAATTTCTAATAATTCATTTCAAATGTCCGAACCCAAGCATCCGTATTAGCTTTACCCTTTGATCAATGCTTCATTTACATCTAGTTTAATACCCATTAAACCCCGTAGAAGCTTTTAAACTAATAATACCGAAGTAAACTAATTTAACATTCATCTCCTCGAATGAAGGTAGAGGCTTTAGATTTGAATTAAACTTGACCATAAACATTTTCGATGGCAGCAGACGTGAAATATTTAGGCGGGAAAAAATGACCTCTGTGGCAAACGATCCAAATCTACAAAATCATTACACGAATTTGATTAAAAAGTCGTTAACGTCTGAAGTTTGTGTGTAAAAGCGAAAACATTTTATTGGGCAGAGAGGTGAGGACAATTTTAATGACCAAACATCTGCCCCCTAGCTTTACATGTATATCGGTTACATCTTGGATCTATCTAGGAAGGGTTCATTGCTGTTGTCAAGATCCGAATCTAAACAAACAGCCTAATGGGATTTCTTCGCGTGTAAGTTTGTTGATCTCTTGTTTACAATATATTGAGTACACAACGAACACAAAAATTGAAGATTTACGAAACCTTATATTAATTAATAAGTATTATTTTTTTTATTATTGATGAAACGTTTATTTTTTGCTCACCGACTTCATTTGCACCAAAAGTGCGGCGCTGATCTGACAAGTTTTTTTTTGTTCCGATTGAAAAAAAAATTAAATTGAATTTGTAGATCAAAGAACTGTCATTTGACAAGGTGCTTTAATGCTAACAAATTTTTTTTCTGTCTTGGGAACGCGGAGGTCAGAGAAGTCCTGATCGAACGTTCTCTTAACAATACATTAAACGTCGGATTTCAAAGAGCGTCAGAATGCTGTTTTCCGGAAATAGAATAGAAATATCTCACGCAGACGACAGCGCGACACAACATACACGATGTTTAGGAAAAAAGACAGTTAATTAATACGTAATTCTTTACACATATTCAGACAGTCATGATATAAACAATTTTGTTTGAAACGGATGAATATGGTTGCAATTTGTCCCTTCCGGGCAAAGGTCGCACTTTCTATACAACGAGATCGTAATTTGATGAGAGAGACCCTGGAGTGAAAAGAATATCTTAATAAAAAAAAGTTACATTAAGTTGGAGAGAAAGAGAAAAAATCTAGAGGTGGGACAAGAATTCATTGTCGTAAATGAAAATGATGCATTAATTTGTTTCGTTTGAAATGTTGCCACTGCCATTAATTAGATCCCCTTATTTTAGGCTGGCCATGATGTTGAGGATTAACGCGGGTTAAAGGGTCGCTCGTCATAAACAATGAGTGAAGCGTCACGTGGTGACTCCAGAAAGTGATTTATTTCATGGACACCGCCCGACTTCCTTAAATACAGATCGCCACAGCAACCCATCCTTATTTTGTGTATCTTCCCGTCGTCATGTCACTGGACTTGCCAGCAATCCAAGAACTACTATGCCGCTACGACACTACTGCATAACTACACTGCTCCTACAGTTATTCTCCGTTGCCACCTTTATCAGTTTCTGGGTGAACCAAAAATATGCTGCCACCTTTTACGGCAGAAGTTATGGAGGGCCATCGGTCGAAGAATTGCTGCCAACAACGTTATCCAGCGAAGTCCAAAATTTCAGTGGTTCAAACTTCAGACGGAAACGCCATCCTCTTGCTGAGCTTTGTCTTCCAATTGGATTCAGAGCAGAGATGTGTCCCAAACTCTTCATGGGGGACAGAACAGTCGATGATCCTCTCAAATTAATGCAACCTCCATTGAATCCGCAATGCAAGTTACTAGAACTTATCAAAGACTGCTCGCGACTGGATGCGGCCCACGAATATTCAAACAAGCCGATTTCAGAAACCGAGAAAAACTTTCCATTGGCTTTTGGAATAAAAATGCATCGCGATCCCGAGCAAGCGGAAAGACTTCTCAGAACTATATACCGGTCGCATAATGTTTACTGTATATACGTGGATGGAAAAACATCGAAAATTGTTTTCCGAATCATGAACGAGATCGGAAGGTGTTTTAATAATGTTTTTGTCATTGAAAACCGTCTCAATGTTGTGTACGCTAGTTATGCCCATATGCAAAGTGATCTCCAGTGTATGAAAGTCCTCGCACAAAAGTCTCCCGTCAAGTGGAAGTACTATATCAATTTAACTGGACAGGAGTTTCCGCTAAAAACCAACCTGGAAATGGTGGAAATATTGGCTTCCTTGAATGGGGCAAATGACATTGAGTCGTATAATACGCCGCAGTTCTTAAAATGGCGGTTTGAGAAAAAATACCACACGAGTGGCATAAACCTGGTAGAGACTTCGGAAATAAAGGAACCGTTTCAGTACAACTTGGAGATCAGTAAAGGAAGTGCTTATGGTGCGTTCTCAAGGAGTTTTGTCGACTATCTTTTAAATGATCGCATCGCTAATGAATTTATTCATTGGTTGAATAATACTTATTCCCCGGAGGAAAATGTCTGGGCGACCTTGAATACCCTTCCGTGGGCTCCCGGTGGTTATGAAACGGAAATAAGACATAAATATGGAACATTTTTATCCCGCTCCATCAATTGGGAAGACGATAAAACGAAATGTCACGGAAAGTATGTCAGAAGTGTTTGTGTGTTTGGGATCGGGGACTTACCCTGGCTCGGAAGCAGACCTCAGTTAATAGCCAACAAGTTCGATTATCATTTTGATCATCTTGTACTAGACTGTCTAGAAGATCTGCTCAGAAACAGAACCTATGATCTGTCCGTACACAGATTAGACTGGTATTATTACAGAACCTTGCCGCAGTCCAAAATCTTTACCAAATTCGATGAAAAACATAGTGCTGAATATTTACAAAAAAAGAAAGAGGAATGGCTGAAAAAGCAATCTTTATCGAATGAACCTGTCAAATTAAAGAGGAAAAAAGAAAACCATCCTAAGTATATACTCCCTGGAAGCTCAATTCAAATGTATACAGTGCCGGGAAAATGAACCACTTGTTTTTCATGTATATAAATAAATGTTGGTATGTTTCATAAACGTTTATTTTTAGATTGAGTTATCTTCATAATCAGATTTCCTAACTATTTATCAAAAACTTTGGGATGCGTGGATAAGTTTTTTGCAACCGTCAACCAATTCATAGTTTTTACGGAGAAAACTCTTTTTTTTATTAAGATAGGCTAATTCCGCAAGTTTATTAATATTCATGAAGATTAGCTACGATCATTACCCTTACTATCTGACGAATATATAAGAAATTCATAGCAGGAGTAGAAAAAATTGTGATACATAAATATTCCAATGTCCTTAGTTTCTTGGTATCATGTCTTGTAACGATGCGACGTTTATTAGTCTAATAAACAATCAGCATGCTAACGTGTAGGTCACCTGGCATTTTGACCCTTGACATCTGTGAATTATAAATGACCGATGTACCACGAGCGTGTGTGGTCATTCCCTTTTCTCCGTGACACAGCTTTGAAGAATATAGAAAGTTGTTTTCCCGTGTACAAATAAAGCTGTTTCTGAATCTAGGTACTATACACATACAAATTGTTCTCGTCCGTACCATTACTGGTTAGGCTGGGTTATATGAATGGTGTTGCTCCGTGGTGGTTGAAATTCCTATTTCTTTCTTTGTTTTTTGTCCTCCACTTATTTATACACGCAATGGTTATTTTTTTATGTAGGTAAACAAATTAATGTAAAGAAACAAGCACTGTAAGACCGACAAACAATTGTACGATTTAATTAACAGATATTTTATGGGTAAAATTAGACCTGGCATGAATTTTGATAGCGTTGTCTATTTCCAAAAACTAGTCTAAAATGAAAGTAATATAGCGGAAAGTATTAGCAACGCAAAGCCAAAGACGGACAATAAACATTAGCAACGGATTATTTTTTCTACCAATAATACATTTAGTATACCGTTAAACAGACAAGCTGATTTTGTGGTGGTACCGATAATGGAACAGACCTTTAAATTCTATGATAAGACTTGAAATCAAACGGAAAATATCCAAAAGCACTCGTGCTCTTAAAAATTGCATGTAATATTCATAGTTTTCTGTCTCTTTCTCCATTTGTTTAATGTCAGTGTCTGAAATTAAAAAAAAAAATCCATCGGTGACGAATTATCATCTCTGACGACAAGTTACTAATAATAGTAACCGTTTTGTTTTTAATACATGAATGTTGTTGTTTATTTAAACTGCGGAACGATTTAAGATATTTTTCCTGTGAAAAAAAATTAACCCTGGCTTGAATGCTGAAATATATGTAAATATACACTATAGTATTGAAGACAAAGAAAATGATTCTTGGCTTTTTTTTAAACGGAGAACTTAATTTCGGTTCTCCATGAGGGTTTTTTCCCATTTTTTTTTAAATAATTGCGTCGTTAAGATTTATTTTCTGTAGATTGCAATAAAAAGCCTTGGCTCTTAACCTCTACATTTGACAAATTGCCGAAGGGCGTAAGAAAATAATATAAAGATCAGTTGCTACATGTATTTGCACTGATTATAGCGTTTTATTTAAAGGGAAAATGCCAATCTCCTCAGAGGAAGTCTAAAATGTACCAAAAGGACTGCTATATCAAGCGTCCATTTACTATTCTGTTTCAAAAGATAATCCCCTCAACAAAAGACACCTATGGGCGGTACCCAAATAACCACGTGATATGAATCTCTTGACACCAGTGGCTATTAAGAATTTTGACAGACCGGTTGGCACGTTAATCCCCACCTTTCAGTTGTAATTAGATTGAAACAGTATAAATATGTTCACACACACACACACACACACACACACACACACACACACACACAAACCCAAATCTGAGTTTGATAACATTTTTTAATGAAAGAAAACACAAACAATTTTATTATCAGTTCTGGACAACTTTTAAATTACATGCATGTATTTTCATAGATTTTTTTTGTGTCCTTGACGAACTGATCCGTTTTATGTATACATGCAAATAAAACAAATAAATTGCAATTACACAATTCAGAGGTATTGTTTCCCTTGAAAATACTAAATATTGATTTCCCAGCATTCCCGGTCCATTGAGGATAGTAGACTGAGATGTTTCTGGTATTGTACGTTTGACTGGATGCATTATTCAGCGACTCGCATCAAAATGAAAATTTACTTTACAGTAATATTTCTACTGGTAAAACAAACCCCACATCATTTTGTATGAAACAGTGGAAACCGAACTTAGAAACCTATAAATATGTGAAATATTCATCTACTTTATTAATAGTTAATAATGCCTTTTGCAGACTAATAATTTCTACGTTGCCGTAAGTCGGACGTTATATCAGATCATTGACTCCATTTTCTCCAGAGTAATTGCGCTAATCCGACAGACAACGGGATTAGGACAAAACATTTCTAACCGGCGTAGGATCTAACGAAATCTTCCTCTGATGTCCGCCCATTAATCATAACCCCCGTTCCTGTATATGACGTAACAGTGGCTGTTTTAATCCCTCTCTCGCGTTAGTTTCTATTTTAGATCCATCCAGAGACAGTAAAGTTTTGGATTTTTACAAGACAATACGCTTATGGATTTGTTTACTTTTTTGACTTCGACTTCGTGAAAACAAACACACAGGCTTATCAAACCTTTCACTGGCATGTTACTTTATTTTCCTTTTCAGGATTAGAGACCCAGTTCGATATGACATTTTTGCACTGAATAATTTCTGTAAACAATTGCAATTATTTTAACTTTAATTCTAGGGAAAAGGGAGGGGGGTCGGAATTTACATTTAATTACTTGTTTCATTAGAACTTGAGTACTGTTAGATAAAATTGATTGTCTTGTTAATTGACACGAGTACCCTAATTTCATTCTAAATAAGACCACAGTGCTCCAACATGTATACTTACACTCCATTGTTAAAAGTGTACCTGTTTAATATTTACCTTAACTCGTCACACGGTACGTGTATGTAGATTGTTTTCGCCAAAACGGTTGTAAAGTGATAACAGCTAATCAATTTTAAAATCATGTTTGGTAGTTCGCGATTGTAAATATACTTGATCTAATAATAAAAATTATTATTGAATGTTAAATAATAAATAGGAATGTTGATGTTCTCTAATCGGCCCAGACGATCTTTTCCCCAATTAACCTCACAAATAGTTCACCCCAAAATTTAGGTTTGTGAGATTTCATCTGAATTTTACTCTTGACCAATAATATTTTTAGGGTTTTAGTCTAGTATTCGAGTTTCAAATCTAGTCTTGCGGGTTTATTTTAACAGAGTTTACATCGAGTCTGCCTCTCGCTCTTAGGACGGTACAAACATGGCGGACATCAATGCAACAGCAAGGCGACCTGCATGTTTTTTTAATTTTGCAAATTAAAATGATATTCATTGATATGAATAAATGTTCATGATTGAAGACTAAACTGAGACACAAAAATATTGTTTTTATGATTCTGTTTTTATTTTATACTAAGAAATCCCGTGCTTAGTTTACAAGAGAGAGAGAGAGAGAGAGAAAGGAGAGAGCTGACCCGCTTGCTTCTACCATTCCATGTGAGACGCTTTGCATACTGGAAGTATTGGAGACACCTATATGTTATTGTTTCACTGCAACACTTTCCCTGGTATATGAACAACAAAGTATCTTATATTTATATATATACACATACTAGTGTGAAACTACCATAAGTTGAATCCAGTATTCCCCAGATGAACTTAACCGCCATTTACACTCTTTTAAAGTGTAACATCCCACGTGACTGCAGTTCCCTAGGAAGAGCATCATCCAGACATTTCGCTCTGGATCGGAGAGATCGCCACTGCTTTTGGGACAACAACGAGTAACATTTAGCCCATTCTGAAATCCCCTGGCACCAAAGCGTAGGTTTTTCTCTCGTGAATAATTTAGAACTTTCGACATTGGTGCATGATCTTTATCTCGGATCAATTGGAGGAGCTATGTTGTTTTTTAGGGTTTTTTTTTTTGGTTAATTAAAGCGGCATGTTGTAGACCTTGATTGTAAACGAAGATAATGAATTATAAATTGGTTACTATTATCCTTTTGGGGTTGTTTGGTCGACATTTTGTCGTATATTTTGATGTCAAGGTCGCATCATTTATGCAATGTCAAGGTAGTTTGTCAAATTACGAATTCTGCCACAACGATGCTTGAGACTTTTCAAAAATTAGTAAAAGTTTACCCATGGTTGTCTGATAGTAAAAAGATATATGTAAACAGTTGATAATTATTTAAAAAAAAAATTTTTGTAGCAATGTCAAATTTTTATGTGAGGTCTAAGTAGATTGTCCAAGTTTGTGAAAGAATTGTTTCATTTCAAATAAGATTGAACACTTCTCAACGCAATGAACCAAAAAAGTATTTTTTAGCCTCCCCTCCCCTCCAATCCCTACTCCTTTATAATGATTTGCTAAATATGATCCAATTTCTTGTTTATGGACCGTAATTCTCAAGATTGCTTAAGGATATAGTGTCTAACAATTTTGTAAATACACAATGTATTAAATCATCAATTGATTTTTCTTGTCCTTTGTCCCAAAGCTTAAATATGAATAAATATCGTAGTTTTTGCATTTCTTGGTAATCAAGAGGTTTGCTATGAAAAACACCCATAATTTCTATTTTTGCATGATATAATTACTTGTAGAAAGATATCAAGGTTTTTAATATACATTGCATTTGCTAGTGAAAATATGGCATTTGCAGAACCAACAATAGACTCATAGATTATTTATCAATATTACTCAATTTTTTATTTCATTCTACTTATTGGATTATAGATGCACACACAAAAACACAGTCTCGCAAAGTCCTTAGCAGATTGTGGAAAATGCAAATAGCCAACTTCTTTTTTCACCGTTCTTTCAGATAATATGGTAATTAACAATTTTACAATTAATTTTCATGATCCCTTTTGTCATTAATACTCCAAGAACACCCACGGAAATTGCTAATTTCCATTCGCATGCGTGTTTACCCATAGACCCCGACCGGAAGTGCCTGGACCACTTCCTGATCCTGTTAATGATCAGCGTTACGCTATCCAAATCACTCATTTCCAGGATACCTCTTGCAGATTATGCTGGGTCTAATTCAATTTCAACAAAAATCGATAAATAAAAAAGCAATTTAGAAGTCTGATTAGGGGGGAGAAATCAAATCGTTTATCGCGAAAATCAATTTTTTCTTCTAAATTCTTCATGATTCACTGCCCGTGGACACAGACGCAAGATTGTGATTATCTAAAATTTTCTGTTAGATTTTAGATTTATGAGTCTTAGGAACCTTTCATTTTTTCCCCTTTGTTCCATCGCTTCAATAATGTGAAAATTGCACTCGGCCCTTGCAGGTATTGCCATTAACAAGCGGTATTAATGGTGATGGATGTTTTCAAATCATTAGCTGATATCTCGTTTCCAGACGCCCCCACTCCATGGCACTTGTTGAGGCGATATAACAAATATACTTGTTCGTGGAACTGATATGCTTGTAGAGACCTCAAAATCCAACGAGGGAGAGTATGCTGTAATGCAATATTGATATTTCTAGTTTAAAAAATTCATTTCAATCAATTGATTTCCCTTTTATACAAAAAAGCACTTCTGAATCAGCTATATGAGAGATCATTGACAAGCTAATGAGGATTATTTTGGGCAAACACTTATTGATATTTCAAATAGAATCGACAATACTAATCATGAATTCAAGTGAATTTCAACAAATCAATTGCATTCATAGAAAATGCGCATGTCAGTTTATAGAAAAGATACATGAGACAGTTAATGAATCGTGAAAGGTCAGAGAAATGTGTGCCTTTGGTAAAGTTTACAGTATTCGGAGATAAGCATTTTTACGGCATGTACATATAATTTGTTTTACAGCAACGTCATTGTCAATGTAACGGTAATCGGCAGCCGTGAGATACGAATTTCACATTTATACAGTCCGTAAAGGCTTATTTGATATAGATAAGTATGTTTTTACTGGAATTGGAATACGCCTTTCTCTACTTTAATAGTACAGTGAAGTTTAAGGCTACATAAGTCTCTTTCTGGCATGAACGTTTACAGTAATTTATAATTACACAAGTATCTTTACTGACACAAACATTTACATATGAGCAAGTGTCTACAGTTACAAAAGATTCATGTACATGCATGCATGTCTATGTAATAACACTATATAGTATATCTGTCTGTTGAAACAAACGTTTTCAGTAACATATGCATCTGTTTTAACTTGATCACAGCTAGTCACAGAGAGAGAGAGAGAGAGAGAGAGAGAGACAGAGAGACAGACAGAGAGAGAGAGGGGGTGTAAAACTTTCAGATCGAATTGACTGACAGCAAGATCAACACAGACTTATACCTACATGTACATTACTAATCTAGGTGCGTATACGCGTGGTCTGTCATTATTTATTATTTACTTGTAGACATTTTGTCGCGAGAAAAATTATCGCCTGTTAATATTCACCTAATCGATCATAAGGCGGACAAAATAGTAGATTCAAACAAATGAAAATTGATTTTACCAGTAGAAACGAGGACTCAGTGAAGTTCGCGAGCTAGGCATGGTGAATGTTTTAGCAACGATTTCAGTGAGCCTTTGCTTTGGAATATAGAAATGGAAATTTAAAATCTACTCAGCAACAACGATCATCCAAAACAATCACGTCTTGCAAAATGTAAGTAAAGAGTCACAAATCGATGCGGCTAATATTTAGCCGGCTGAACAGCTTCTTGTGTGTGTAGTGCTTATTTTTCCTGCATCAGGTAAGCTTCTCTCTCTCTCTCTCTCTCTCTCTCTCTCTCTCTCTCTCTCTCTCTCTCTAGGGTACAAGGTCCATTAAAATCACTTTCTATATACATTGTATATATATCCAAAGTCAATCCAAATTGTAAAACAAAATGTTTGGTCTTTGATTAAATTAAATTGCTGACATCTAAGATTTGAATGAGGTGTTTTTTTATGACCTGATTAGATTTGGAAATCTTTGAGACAACAGAATGAGGCTCGTTTTTCGTATTACTGCAAAATTGCAAAGAAAATAACAAATTACAGTCAAAAAGGTATTTTTAAAAACGATGAAGGCTAAGAAACGTTGTATTCGTTTTTGATTGCCATCAACTTAACAAATAGTTTTCTGATTTCTTGATTGCATTATTTTTCTGATCGAGAAGTCATAAAATTGAAGTATCGTGTCAAAACGACGCTAGATTTTTTTTATTACAAGAAACGGTAATTTTCTAAAGGAGGCATACTCTTGCATTACCATAGCAACCTCTTTATAAGCTTGTTAAGGGAATAACCTTTTACGTTAACAGACAATAATAATAAAATTTCTAAGATTCATTGATGCTTCTACTCAAGAGCAAAAACCTTTTCTGCGAAGAGAAAGATTTATGAATCGATCTAGGCTCAAACAGTCGACATAGGCCAATAAACTTTACGTACACAATTCACAGGTAATTGTACATTTTGCTCAATATACTTATTGCCCATTTTTTTTTTTCGGAATCATAGTTATGGTTAGTTGTGCTGATGTTTAATTATAAGGAAACAATTTTTTTTTATTCCCATGATAAATGGTAATGAAGGATTTTTACGGAAACCAGGAAATTTCTTTAGTTTTTTTCTCTGATTAAATTGGTTCTTTTGTATGCATCAAGCTCATTCTAGCTACGCTAATGAAGAGAAAAAACCTCATATTATGATGCATGAAACTAAAGAAAAAAACTATTCATGTTAATATGTTGTTAATGTGTTGTTACTATGTTGTTGTGAAATGCGTGTAAATACATGTATGTATTGTGACATGTGATATAGTTCTTTTGGATCTTATCTGAATTTAACATGTCCAGCAATTTTCCCTCCGTCCAATAATCAACACTTTGAATGAAAATGAGTTCTGTTAACTAAACCTACTAAAACTTGCCATTTGAAAGTTTAGGCTTATATAAATTCTGTAAAACATTCTTTTTACATTACGTCAAAAATCATACTGGATATGTTTATGATATATGAAATACGGGTAATAGTTGAGGGTATTGGTGGGGTTTAAACACTAGCACTACATGTTCATATTGTAGTCGTGCTACCAGAAACGAATATTATTTTTTGTTTGGCCTGTGGCCACTTCTGCATGTCACATCTGCTCAGGTGGCTTTAATCGTTTTATAATCCCCTAAGACAATCTGAGAATGAGATTGAGAGTGAGATCGTAAAGTGTGATTAGAAGAACAGTAAAATATTTTATTGCCAACGCGAGGGAAGTTTTTGAACGACCTTACGTATCAGTAATGTGTCATATTGTAATTTTTGTAATTTGCTCTATGGGGTATTTGCATTCAACATTTTTTAGGTTGAAGAGCAAAATGAGGAATAGAGGCCAAAAATGAAGCTGCAAGGGGTGATGGGTGGGGGAGGGCATTGCATTCACAACCAGAAGGCTCTAGAGTATTGTTACCTGTTTATTCAAAAGGCGGTAATCGAGCCCTATTTGAAGTTTGTCAAGTCGTTTTGCAAGTTTATGCTATCATTTGTTCAGTCAAAATACCCGTTATGGTTTGAATTTCTATCTAAGCATTGGGTAAAGGTATATATGTAGCTTATTGGGGGCACTTGATGTTAACATTCTCGATTGTGGTACAAAGTGAAAGGAATTCAAAGCTGGTCTCTTCTTTGTTTCAAATTTGCAGCTGATACAACTAATCAACATGTCAGACGGTGCATTTTGATTTTCGGTTTGGTCATTTACTGATACATAATTTTATATTACAATGTATCCAAAATAAAAGTTCTAGTAGGGTGTTTTTTGCTGAGGATCATTTATGTAACAAGAAACAAATAATTTCTTTGCTTTGACTGAGGCCTCTTCTGTCACATCTGGCCAGATGGCCTTATAATTCTTTTATAACCTTGTTTTGAGAACCTGAAGTGAAGAACTCACAAGTACTCAGAGTATGGTATATGATATTAATGTCAACAAAATAAAATGTTTATAGCTATTGTGACAAATGGTATACTGAACGACTCTGGGTATCATAAGAGAATATGTATATCTTACCCCCCCCCCCCCTTCCGGGCCGTTCCCCATTCGTTTAGAAGATACTAGACTGTAGACTTGTTGGTCTTATAAAGTATCTGACCTCAGTTACTTAAGTGAAAAGTGTCCTAAAACAACCTTATGAAACGTCCTAAGATGGATTTGAACCAAACAAGATATAGTGGGTTTTATCATTTGTATTTCACTTACAAAATACTACATACTCTTGGCTGAAGGTACACAGGAGTAAAAAAAGCCATCTAAGAAAGAAAGTTTGATAGACCGTTTCACGTATTAGCTGTCAATTTAGATTAGATTTTATGGCAATTGCCTTTTCTTGTAATAATTAAGGGCAAATATTTTATTTTCGAAAAGAATTTTAGATGAAAAAAGCTTCTAGAGGCTTTTGATGGCTATCGAAATGCTTCCACCAATATTAAACAGAAATCATAGAGCAGAGTTGCGAAAAACAGAAAAAATCAAATAAATAATTCGTAAAGTCTATTATTACTTTATTGAACTTTAATCACAATTTATTGTCCCGATTTTTGTTTATCTCTTCCAATCTTTATTTATCCTATGAATTTATTCTCTTTGAAAATTCACAAATTAAAAGTGATAACTTTTGATTTAGAAAGAGTACCGAGACACTATACAACACCGGTAGTTCCCATTAGCTCAAAGTTGTTAGGTGTCATCTTCATCTGAAATTCTGTTTCATTTCATTTTTTCAATGACTTCTAAATCATTAAAACATCGTTATTCATCTTCTACCATCCCCCATCCGAATGTTAAAGACCATTAAACAAAAGAAAGTAGGTCACGTGTTTAATCTTCATGCACAAGTAAGTATTTATTTTTTCTAGCGGATTCTCTTTATATGTAAATCAGTAGGTGTACTTCGGCTCGGTTCACTTTTTATGCTTCCGCATTCGTTCATTTTTATACGCTGTTCTATATAATTGCGAATATCAAGTAGCATAGGATTGAAAGTATCCGGACTTGGAGCTGTAGAAATCACTAAGTTCAGTTGAGGTTCTTTCTATTTTTACAATACTCCTTTGTTGCCCTTATTACAATAACATGTATGAAATTAACACAATTCAAATGTAGTTATTTTCATTAGACCAAATTACAAGCGCGGAAGGAACGTCGTTATTTTCAAAAGCGAAGCATTTACATGCTGTTATTATGTTCCTTTGTTAGCATACTTCAAGCAGTGATGGGGTCATTTTCTTTATCGATAGCGGCAAAATACCTCGTGTAAATGATGTTCTGGTGTGAATTGTTGCTCTCATACACCACTTTGTTCACTCTGATGACATCCTACGCTAAACGGGGTTTCATTTCATGCCTGTAGTCATATATACCCATAACACGTTTTATCACATTGTACATGAAGCTGACTCTGATATCTCCATCATCACTATCATCGTCGCTTTCATCATCATCATCATCATCATCATCATCATCATCATCGTTATCCACCGCAAAATTATTTTTTAATAGTCTTTATCTATTTTATCAAAGCAATATCATATTTTCAAAATGAAAAAAAGAAGAATATAAACTTTCGGTACTGATTGCTTCATTGTTACCCTTTTTTGTTTGCTTTTGCAGACATAATGAAAATTTGATTACTGTCGGCTCTAATGGGATGTGACGCCAGCAAGTCAACAGACGTCATCGAAAATGAAGAAATTGAAAGTGATACCTTTGATTTTACGGACACCCAAATCGATACAATTCGTAGTACCTGGCCAATACTGGCGTGTGATATGGTCGATATCGGATCTAAAGTGTTCTTAAAGATATTCATTGATGAGCCAAAACTCAAGTACGCTTTTCCTTCCTTCAGGTACTTTGATTATATATATTTTGGTGTGGTTTTTTTTTATCTTTTACGAATGAACATTGGAGTTACAAGTTTTAAAAGGAGAGTTACGTGGTCATTCCTGTTGTTTTTGACACATACATAAAAGATACATTTAATTTTTAATAAAAAAGTTGAAAAAGAGCAAATCAAAGATCTTTGATGTCGTTTGAGGTTGAAATAATTTAATAACATGTATATACTTAAGTGTTTTTTAGTGTTTTTTTCTAGACATTTTCTCTAAAAAAAAATCAAACATAAGGCGATTATCTTATTTTTATTGAATAAGAAAAAATCCACGAAAAAGGAAGACCAGTAAATTAAAAAATTGACACTTTTTGGCCAATTTATCTATTAGTTTTAAATTTATAAATAATGTATTTGACTGGAATAACACACGCTTTAAAATTTTTTAAGGAAGCTGGATGATCAATACAATATCCATTAGATCTTCCATAAAATTTTAGAAATTATTTTTTTAGCCGTTAACTGTCATTTAGTAAAGAGGTAATCGGTATCCAAATATTTTAGCTTAAAAATTTGGATGTTTTCCTGTATCTTTGTTTAGAGCTCTTCTTCTCAAGGAGATTAATATAGTCTAAAAATGGCCACGACCATCGAGCCCTCTTAATAGCAAAATAAAAAGGCAATTATGACATGTGAAATAAATGACACACGAATAATGTTTCTTAGTTGGTTTATTGACAGATTTAATTCTATTTTTATGATTATCAACATTTATGATTATTTTTATTTTACTAAATTAACACGACGCGTACCATTAAAGTCGCTCTTTCATATAATCTCGAAATTTCCGACAGCTATAGGTTTTCTTTATTAGAAAGAGGACCAAATTTTCTATCATATCAATCACTACTTCATATCTCGAAACTTAGTACTTGATCTATGGACTGATTTAGTAATATGAGAGAGAGAGAGAGAGAGAGAGAGAGAGAGTACTCAGTAATGTTCATATTTCAACAATAATACTAGTACTTGTATACATTGCTACAGATCACATATAGAAACTCCGGAAGACAACATATTCATTAAATTGATAAAATACACAGAACACATGAAAATAAATATCAATAGAAAAACATGTTTATAATTAACTGAACAGAACTCCCACAGAATTTCAAAGCTATTATAACAAGTGAATCAACCTAAGAGAATTGCAAACGAACATATTCATAAACAATTCGATTGAAAGTTCAACTAATTGTTTATTTGTAAAATCAATAATAATGAAAATCAAATTAAAAACACAGGCAGTCAAACTATTCTTTAGCCTATATTTCACAATGCCCCGTTTAGAAGGAAATCCAAAGAAATTAAAAATGAATTGTAACATGTAATATATAATGACATTGTAACTTGTGATATCTAAGCACACTCATGTATTTTATAAGTGATCAGAAATTCAAAAATTTGATGAAGACTCGGGTGTTAAATATGATTGGGCAGTCAGCACGACGCAAGCAGCCAGTTGATCTATTTGGTTTTTAATCTTGTACTGTCCAGATTAGGAACTTTACGACAATTATCATTACTGAAAAATAATGAACAAATTAAGAGAACAGCGTCTGAATCTAAAGCTTTATAGGTCGATATGAGGTCACCACATTCTCAAGTGTACGAGTGGATAAAGAAAAATTGTAAAATTTGATGAAATTGAGGTATTTTTTTCTTTCCATATCTGACTGTTTACGTAATAAATGGTTGATGTCAAAAACGGGACAAGAAATATCGATTTCGTTCAATAATAGTATTTGATTTTTAGAGGGCTTAGTCGCATTGATTAATGATATGTAAATAAATTGTCCATGGTAATACGCAAGCAAGATTGATTCAAACTCAGTTTTTCCTTTTTTTTAAGGGGGGCTTTTATAGTGCGTTGTTTACTGAAGATGAAATTTAATGACATATTTCGTATACTTTGTAAACGATTATAAAAGCTTTAAAAATAAAGTACTTTTAAGTACACCGAGAACTTCTCGATAAATGCTTCTCTAATCTCTATCAATATCTTTGACAAGAATCTAAGAAAAAAAGCATGAGAAATTTAATGGAAAAAAGCAATTACTATAATGGAAAACTAGATATATTGTCTAAAAGTAGCTCTATCAGAATCGATTTAAGCTCATTCGTAAAGGTTGAGACAGAGAGCGGAACTAAAATTTGCCTCTAATCTTGCTTTTATGCAGTCGAATTACAGTTGTATCATTCTGCAATATGACAATACGGCTCGGGAATTCAATGATATTTGAATATTAACCATCGAATAGATTTTATTCCAGTATGATTTTACACATCAAATGATACTCTAAAACGTTTTCACATGACTAAACTACTATATTTTTCTTTCAGTGATATGGAAGAAAACGAACTTCTTCGTCATCCTCCATTTATTGATCACGTGACTCGATTTATGCAAATCATCGACTATTTGGTCGAAAATCTCGATCAACAAAACTCTGACTTTCATCAAGCGTTGCTCATGCTAGGGGCCAAACATGCCACATTTCCCGGATTTCAGATCGGCCATTTTACTGTATTTAATAAGGCTCTTCTTGAAGTGTGGGAGAGTGCCATTGGCGAAGAGTTCATACCGGAAGTTCAAAATTGTTGGACACAGCTTTTTGCCTACATAATGCGATACATAGTTCAAGGCTATGAACTTTATTTCAGCGAGTGCCAAGACGAAATCATTGAAGAAAAGACTTAATTGACTTATTATGGTTTTTTATATCTGAATGAATTTTTACTCTAATATATTATTAACTGATAGTAAATGTACATGTATGTTCATGCCTTTGCAATCACATATAGTCAAATGACGTAACATGATATTAAAGAAATAAGAAAAAAATTACGTATTGGCGTTTAATTTTCGAATTTATTTCGGCATTTTATTTTATTTTATTGCAATTGGTATTTTTCACTTCATACATATCTAGTTCAGCGCATCAATTATATTTCTTTTAACCAATTAAAAATATGTTGATCAAAATTAAGTTAAATTGAGAGAAATTGAAATGAAATTCTAATTCTTCATCAGAAGCAGCCAAAAAAAAAAAAAGATTTCTGTCCAAATCACCACCCACAATGCAGATATTTTACAATACATAAAAGCATAAGAGCATCTTATTCCACATATTCCAACGTTTGACGTTATCTTTAAAAACTCCCATTATTAATGACCCTTAAGGTGCTTGCATATACCATATTCTCTCTCTCTCTCTCTCTCTCTCTCTCTCTCTCTCTCTCTCTCTCTCGTTCTTTTTCTCTCTCATGGGGATGCACTTTTTACGCTCTGATAAAAGGGCTTTAAACATCCGCTCGTGCGTGTTTGGATTCCTGAAGAGTTATGACTCTTCTGAAGAAGCTTGTTTCCGCACACTGTGTATTTGCAGCATTTAAATCCTTCCTGTCACGCTACAATGATAATCAATAACTCAATCAAGGTAGTAATCAGATTTGTCAAATGACTTTGGTCGTTCATCTGCATTGTTTTTCCTGAACCGTCTTCATAAGATAACTTGAGAGACAATGCAAAAACCACTGTTCAAATCTAGATAACGTTTCAAGCGTCAATGGAGCTTTGCCGAACAAATTGTTGATCAGAATTTATTTTGTCACATTGATCTTTTGATCTTGAAATATTATTCAGATAACCATATAGGGTTTTTTTTTTCAAAATACATTTACCAATGTTGTGTTTTGCTGTTATGGACTCACTGCAAGTTCTACATTGTTAAAAACTGGTAGTACCAATAAATGGACACAAAATTAAGTTTATCATGCAAAGAATGATTGGAGAAGAAATACACCGAAATATCAGGAGGCAGTGAAGAAAAAAAAGATTGTTTTTGTTCATCCTTTGATCTACCAGCAGACATGAATTATGGATACCCTACGCCGGATTTTTCGGAGGCGGACATTCCCTTAGATGAAGGAATTGATTATGAAGGAGACCTTTCGTCTAATCTTGAGGAATTCCGGAGCAACAGCGCAATCAGCACTCAAAGCCTTTGTTCTGCACTCGGGAGCCACATGGAAATAAGAGCGAAAAGTATGTGTTTATTATGTCACTTTATTGTCCCAGTCACGTCTCACCGGGTAACGCTAACGTAATAGGACGTTCGACGAATAAAAACAAATCAAAGTACTGAAAGTACTGGAAAGCGGTTAGCAAGCTTGTTGTCAAGTTGTTGGGAATATTTAATTAATATTTATATTTAAACTAATTATCCAGTTAATTATTGTCAGTAAATGTGTCGTTTCATTGTCCAACTCTAGACGCAGTAAATGCGTGCTTTATTATGAAAAACAACCACTATAGTTCAGTTCAGTTCAGTTTATTTCACTCAAAACCATATAATGGTACACGAGGTACATGAACAAAAATATCATATTTACATATATACAATATTGTTGTGAAGGTCAAAAAAGTAAATGGGGTGAACAGACAATTTGATTAGTTTTTGTAATAAACAAACACAATTTTTTTAATGTCGTATAGTTATTTGAAGTCATAATTTCACAAAACTTTTTAGTGTTGGAAGAAGAACAGTAATCTGTAGCTAAATACTGACTTCGTAAGTTACATAATGTCTTACATTCTAAAATAAAATGAAATTCATCACCAATTTTGTTACAATTACGAAAATTACAATAACGTTCACTTCTTTGAACACTACTCCACCTTCCTACTTCTACAGGAAGGTGATGATTTGTAGTTCTAAATTTAAACTAATATTTTTCATAATTTACTGGGTAACAAGAATAAGTAGCCTTCACATTCAAAATTTGTTTTATAAATTCTATATATAACCCTCTAAGTCGATTCGTGAATAATCAGTATGCCATTTTTTGTAAAAATTGATCTCTTAACCTTTGGTTAATAGTTGTCTTGATCCAGTTGGTGTTATAATGGTATGATTCGTGATCACACCACATATTTGAAAGTCCGCAATTGTCTAAAATATTTTTTAAAGAGTATAGCCATAGATTTAGTATTTTTCCTTTATCAAAATGTATACGTACATACATATATGTAACATTGCTCAACTTATTTTCACTGCTATTGATAATGTTGGCCCAAAATGAAACCATTCTAGTAAAATTTGTTGTATACAAAGGAAATCGTCCAGTTTCACCATAAACCATGTAACTTGGTGTACAGCTTTTCAATTTTCATAACCCCAGACTTCACATGCATAAAGTAAAACTGGTACAATAACTTTATCAAATAAATCTAATTGACAATCAATAGGTAAATTAAATGTTCTTATTTTCCTTATAACTCCGTACATGGATTTCTGTGCTTGCTCACATCGTCGGTTTTTTTTATTTTCTTTAAAAAATGAACCTGTTCTTGAGAAAATCACACCAAGTAAAGACATATTTGGGTTGACGACCTTTGGAAAATACAACAATTTTTGTTTTACTAAAATTCACAGTGAGTTTCCACTTATCACAATGTTTATAAAATTCGTTTAAAGCAAACTGTAAATCATTTGCAGACTAAAATAACAGTGTCGTCTGCATAAAACAGGATAAACATTTTTAAATACAAAAAAAAAGTTCTTATTCAATTCCCTTATTAATTGTAGATAGACCAGGTATGTTTTTATCTAATAAACACTCTTCTAGATCATTAATATACAAGGAAAACAAGAATGGGGATAAATTTTCTCCTTGTCGTACACCAACATTACAATTAAAAAGATTAGATGAAAAACCATTAATGCATATTTTTGACTTTATACCTTTGTACATATTTTTTATGTATGTAAAACATTTACCATTTATTCCACTTTTAAGGAGTTTATACCAGAGCCCATCCCTCCATACTGTATCGAAAGCTTGTTTGAAATCTACAAATGCACAGAATAATTTCTTTTTACTGTTGATAAGTGTGTGTATTAAAAACTGCAGAACTAAGATATTGTCAGTTGTGGAAAACCCTTTCCTAAATCCCGCCTGACTTTCTTTAATAAGTGAAATATTATCTGCAAAATGTTCAATGCGTGTACCTAAAATATAAGTAAATACTTTCCCTAAACAACTTAATAAAGTGATTGGTCTATAGTTTTCTGGGTTAGATGGGTCACCCTTGTTCTTATATATTGGTCTAATAATGCCTATTAACCATTTCTCAGGGACAATACCGGTATCAAAAATAATATTAAACAAGATTTCATACAGTGGTAAAAAAGTAGACACACTAGTAGTAGTTTTAATATGTTTGTTCATGATATTATCATAGCCAGGGGCCTTGTTGTTTTTCAAACTATTAATTGAATTGACAATCTCTTTCTAGTGATAGGGCTATCAAGTAATTCATTCACAGTATCAGATTGAGCAATATTATTATCATATATTTCATAGTTTTCCTTTTCATTTAATACCTTAAATAATATAATTTAAAATATATAAGTTTAAAATCGGACAATTTGTCATTCTTGAGTAAAAAAAAAGTGATATACACACATCCAGTAATTGGTCCAGCTTTCAGTACTCTCAATCCTTTGATTCATCATAGGTACCGCTTTGACTAAGCTTCCGGTTGAGTAAAAGTTTTGGTTACATGACATAGAACGTTTAGCATATACGCTAACTGCTTAAAAACGGCAACAAAACGAAACCCGTTGGTTGTACGTTGATCATGTGTGCTGTACGTATTGCTGTTTGAGATTCTCGCAATCAGAGTATCGAAGAGTATAAAAACGGATTAAACAGGTAACGGTCAACTAACTTCAACATACAAATGAGTAACGAACAGTTTTATAAACGAATGTAGAAATGCACGACAACCTGTCGAATCGGGTTTCAAACGGTAAATTTACGGTTGTGGTCAATTCAAAGCATGTTTGTTTTACGTCTTCATGGCCGATAGTTTTCCAATTCTATCTCGGGTCCAAAAGAAACCAACAGACATCAAATGAAGCAGACCGGTCAAGTATAGAAAAACCCCAACATGAGTTCTATACAATACGCAGGCAAATGCATATTACAGTTGTGCTTTAAGTGGACAGAATAATCCGTTGGCGTCCGTTCAAAGCTTTGGACATGCTCACTTTATTTCCGCGGACAGTA
The DNA here is from genome assembly GCA_016163765.1 of Magallana hongkongensis. Classification (NCBI taxonomy): domain Eukaryota; kingdom Metazoa; phylum Mollusca; class Bivalvia; order Ostreida; family Ostreidae; genus Magallana; species Magallana hongkongensis. The sequence continues at coordinate 27,175,040 of WFKH01010931.1, forward strand.
AACGTATTTGGCAAATAGGAAGTGGAAAGAAACCTGTGTGAACAAAGACGAACAAATGAAATAATTTGCCATTCGTTGGACATCTGTCTTAAGCGTTATCCAGTGAGGTGCGACTGAACGTTATGAGATCAAATTTATTTGCAAAATAATAAAATCTCCCTGCAAATCATATCATTTATGTACACGCCTCTTTATTCAGCCGCAGTGCAACACTACTATCTTTTTTTCCATTTTAAGGAAATGACAAAAACATATGGTTATGGATATTAAAATCTTTGATTATAGGTCAGCATCTTCATGACGCTACCCGGGCCCCGACGAAAGTGTCCGAGGTCCCATTGCACCAGCTGCGGGGTCTAAGGGGACTGTACCGCACCGAGAATCTGCCGCAGGCAAGAGGTAGGAACAATCACAACTTTTCGGATCTTTCCGACAAGCGTTCCGAGCTCTGCCGGAAAGGCCCGGAAGTAGGAAGTGAAACAAAGACACGTTTGTTGTTTGCAGTTTATTATCTGGCTATCAATGACGCAATAACTGCTGATAAGACGATATTTATGCAAAGCCATGTTCATTTGTAAACAAGTTTTTTTTTGTATGACGCAGTAATTGCAGAATTGTTTTAGTTGTTTAGATATAGTACTAAGCATACACAGATGTATAGAGCATGATACGCCGATAAAATGCAAATCAAGATTTGTAATTTGTAAATAATTTTCTAAATAATCCGGCTATCTATGACGCAATCACTGCGGAAATGTTCCTACATACGTAAATAAGCATATATTGAACTACAAAACAGCAAAAGCCGATAAAATGCAAATCAAAAATTGTATTTGCCCTTGGTCCAGACAAAATGAAAAGGCAAACCTTTTAATTAAAACATGTTTTGAGGAATATTATTTCCATTATAATGCTATTTGTTTTCATCCAATCTAAAATATCTCATTCCTAAACTGGCTTACAAAAGATAAGATATCTCATTTTTACAATGATAACCTGTTTGGTGAATTTAAAAAGTGAGCATTAGTTCGAAGTTAGCTGCATCCCCATGAGAAACAGAACTTGTCAAAAACAAAGTTGTTTGTTTTGAATGCTCGGTTTGCCTCGGACGAGGTTCAAATCCCGACCCCACGGACCGAAATAATCAGACTACCGTTTGATTGATTGTGATGTTCCTTTATTGTGCAAGGTGCTTAATTAAAAGGATTAAAAATGTTTTAAAAATTGGTCGTCATTTATTCGTACATTTATTTCTTTGAGAGAGAGAGAATTACCGATTAGTATTTTACTGCACACACAATTAATCTTCTAATTCAAAAGAGAAAGTAGTAATAGGAAAATACATGCATGAAATAACCTTATTTCAGTAAAAGCTCTATCCCATCCAAAAAAACCCAACAAAAAACGGATTCAAGAATTCTCTCTCACCTCATCTCTCTCCGTATTCGCCCCTCTTTTAGTGTGCTTGAGACAAATACATCTAAATTAGAGGGAAAAAAATTAAAGACACTTAACTCCTAAATACTGCTGAAAAGCCCATTAAAAAGAAAAGAAATACTATCGTTTATTCTGTGTGCTCCGTACCAAAATACTTTCTTTGATCATATGCCCCTGAGTCAGATGTTGCTGACTTTATACATGTATGATCTCCACTAGGAGGAAATATCTTCAAGTGAAATTGATTTTCCTCACAAATCCTTTCGCCGGTCATATTTCTGTATGAATGACATTTGCGTCGCAGTATATCTGAAAGACATTGCGGATTTTCTTAATTCCGTTCTTCGTAAAACCTAGATTATAACGAGTTTGACCTTTCTCGGTTCTATGAATTTCAATATCGTAACAGTGAAAGATTAATCTCGTGTACAGAAAATGAAAAAAAAAAGATGTAATCAGTCAATGTCATTTGCACTTAAAATAATCTTTGTTATAAGAATGTCAAACTTTTTTCTTACAAATTGCCGTTGCTCATGAATATCTTAATAAATGATTGTGGGGGTGGGGTGGAGTTGATAAAAAAGGACCTAATAACACTAGTATATTAAGGTTCTCCGACCCTTAGCCTCAAAGTATTTTTTTATCATAAAAGATTTATTTGTCTATTAAACTTTATAAATGAAAATTTATTGGTATCCATGCATTTTACAAAGTTATTGCAAATTTGCCCACAATGGATGTAATGGAACAAATATACAAAATATACAAAACAAAAGGTTGTATCGATGCATCGGTGGCTCCAACCCCTTTACCTATATGTAGTAGATCTCAGTGGAATCACTAAGCCAAGCATTTTATTGAATAACTGATCGTAATATTAACACTTGAAGACTAATTAAATTTGTCTATTTAAAAGGCAGATTAATGGTACGAATTAAAAAAATCCGGATAATTTAGAGTTATCGAACATTGCTGAGGATCGGAGACCGTTAATTAAGTACATTTAATTCATTACTTTATTCAATAGGTGTAATAATTATACAATTCAGTTTTGAAACAAAAAGAAAAAAGCCAACGGATTAAATAGACATATACATGTATATATTTTATGTAATACACGGTATATGTTTTCAATGATTTTGCTTTACAACAAAGTTTTTCTTTTTCTCTCTTTCAGACCCGAAGAAGAGAGACCTTATACTACACATGTTAAAGAGTGATTCGAGCGTATACAGATCAAGAAAGGATCGTCCGTTAGTTTCCGCGAGAGTTCGAAACACACAACGATCACAAAACACTCCGGTACATTTTCAAATTCGTAGAGAACAGACTTTACCGGCTATTCACTTAAATTCTGGAACTAACAAACCGGCGACCCCCAAACAGTTTCAGATTCCCAGAATAGAGTTTCATGGTCCAGATACCACTGAAACACATGACTGGATGGGGAGACTTCTTCGCCGACCAGCTGTAAGGCCGACCAGTCCTATTACAGACAAAGATCCTTTGTTTTTCAGGTTCACGCAGACGATAGATTTGAAACCCAAAGTTTTCAAAACCCCGCAAGAACAAGAAGCTTATTATGTAGACAAATACCCATTACTTCTTCACACGAACCCCAGCGATGCCAAAACTCCCCGTAAACCAAAAGACACCAAAACAGCTTACGTCATTGAAGATCCGGCCTTAGAGCGCAGACTCACGGTGATATCGAGGCACGGGCGTCTGGAGGAGGGCGTAGACGGGTTGGAAAAAGAAACGGATGATTGTGAGTTCCTCACTGAACTCAGAGATCCTGTGTTTGATCCCACTTCCTTTCCGTGGAATAAACCGGAACACAGAATAAACACTATCCCTGGAACACCCGCTGTGACGCCCTATAGCAGCCATAGCTCGTCCGAAGACTCCAGTTACGCTAGTAGTCCACGGGACCGCTGACGTTTGAAGACTTTCACTTCGTTTACGTACATGTATTTATAAAATCATCATCAAAAGATGACTATTAATATATTTTGAAAATCTTTTCGTGTTTGGAAAAAATTGACATTTGTAAAAGGTTTCTTGTTTTTTGTGGTAATATACTGCATTTGGTTATCAATAAAGAGATGGACTTCAGCATTAATGTTATTTCAAAATGTTCACATCGTCGATATCAAGATAATAAAATGTAAGGGTAACTCTAATTATTGAAAATGAACGTTTGCGTGCATGGGACAAATCTTCTTAGTGCACCAGACCTATAGATAGACTTAATAAATGTCTTGTCTCGGAAGAATAGATAGAAATGGGGGAAAATAGTTGCGTATAAAATTAATCAATAAGGTCAATATCTATAGGATAGTGTGATTTTTCAAGAACCTTCAGAATCACTGATTTCGATTTCAGTTGTTTGCGGTTAATTAAATGGTACGTTGTCCGCCACTTCTGCAAGTCGGTTTATAGATTCCTCTACATGCAGATATATTCTTTGATGTGATCTTTTTCTGTACTTTTATGCATGCACTTCGATTTGTTGTTGTTGTTTTTTTTCTTCAATTGGAATTTCCTTACCTGAAAATGCACTATTGCAGGCAATATACTTTAGAAACCGAATTTCAAACAAATAATCAATGAAATGAATTTTTGTACAGATTTGTAAAGATTAAAAGTAAAATCAATTCGGTTGTCATGATTTTTTGTTGTTCTTCTAATTCTTTTTTTTTTTACACTCTTTGTTAGTTCACTCCTGAATTTAGTTAACCTTAAACACAGATTGTTTTTGATCCTTCAATTCATTCTGGTTTGCTTTAATTCTGGATGTTTTTAAGGTGGGCTTATTTGAAATGCAAATAAAACTGCAAAAACCCTTAATATTTTCCAAATATTCGGGACTGACCGATATTTATACCCATTTTTTCGTCTACAAGCTTGTATCGCCAGAAACCCAAGGCCAATCTCGCAGTCTCAATAACCATGGACCTACTCAATTTTTCTTTAATCAATTTTCAATTTCCCAATGTCTTTGACTTTAAATTTTATAAAACAAATTATTATTTGCATAGATTAATGACAACAATAATTTGGTCTGGATAAACAGGTTGTGACCCCAAAAATCATTGTTTTGGTTCCAAAACATCATGCAACATCAAAAGACGACTTGTCTTGTTGCATTACTACTTCCACTCTCGTGTTATCCTAGTAGTCCTCCAAACCACAATCTGCGGTTATAACTCCATAAATACAAATGCACCCCCTTTCCCCGCGCATTAACATTTTAAAGTTTTTCTATAAGTTTAAAGAATTAAAAAAAAAAACAAGAAAAGTATCAAATAATATGTTTTCTAATCATTATGCTTTGTAATCATAACATGGCATAATGAAATGCAAATGCAACTGCAGGCTAGCATATTGATTGTAAAACCCCTAATGTTCATTACGGAATATCACAACAACAATATTAATTGTTTTAAATGCTGTGAAATTGTAATAATTTGACGGTGATCGGAAAAGGTTTGCAGAGAAGACGTTGATGTCGGAATTAATATAGTAAATTAGCTAAGTTGCAAATTTAAGGGGGCTGGGTGGTCAACAAATTAACCATCTGATTTGCCTTAAACTTTGACATATGATGTTTTTAGCTTTAAACTAACATTTAGTAAAGAAAAAACAAAATAATTTAGCTTTAACATTTGATCGTTTTCGTATATCTTTATAAAGAGCTCTTCTTCTTTAGGAGATTAAAATAGTCTAAAAATGGCCACGACCATCGAGACCTCTTAAAAGTCAAATTGATGAATATACATGAAACACGGCGTAAATATTAGCAATACAATGTACAGTACATGTAGCTTGTGTGCGTGGGAGTATTCACTATTAATTCATTTTGTTTATTAGGCTATATTTACATCTACCGAGTATGATTCCCTCTATTTCTTACGGAAACTTATAGTTAATTCATAGCTCTATAGAAACAGCCAGACTGAAATCTACACGCCCCGTTTATCGATTGGTCGAAAGCTACAGCGACTGAAACTGATAGGAAACTGACAGGACTGAAATCTACACGCCCCCTTTATCGATTGGTCGAAACCTACAGCGACCTAAGAAAAATCACGGACTGCACGAAATAATCATGATGATGTCAGACTTAAATTCCCACAGAAGACGATTTGGCTGTTTCTGTTAGCTAACATACTGATGTATATTAATAGTTATTTAGTGAATTTTACTTACTTTTTACAATCAATTTATTAATTTGTTAAAGGAAAGATGTAAATATAAACAATAAAATGCTTTCTTTGATGATTCATGCGGGTTATGAAGGTAGTGATCACTGCAGAAAAACAAATACGTAACCCGCTAACGCGGGTTATGTATTTTTTCTGCAATGTCGCCACCTTCGTATCCCGCATGAATCACCAAAGAAAGCATTTTATTGTTTAAATTAGCGCATTATTGTAAAAAATCAAGCAGGTCAAATGCAGTTCATAATTCCATTGGTTTCTTTCAGGGGGTTTTTTCAGTATGAACTTTATTTTTTTTTAAAAGCTTTTATTGATAGCAATACTTTTAAATTGTTATAACTACGAACTCAGTTGGCGGTTGAAGTGTCTGTAGAACGAGAGTGCAGTAGTTACATGTATATGCAAACATTAGACGATTTGTGACGACAATGTATAGAATGACTACAATTTTTGCTTATACATGTACAAAAAACCTCATTGTGTCCGCTAGTTATACTGAGATCTACCTTTCAGCGTAGAAAATGAAAATTGATGCAGTACAGCTATATGCCCTGATAAACTGCATGTAACTGATATTTTCTATTCTATATCTGTACATAGCAATTCTCTCTACATTAGTGTCACTGTCATTGATAACATCGCCATCTACTTCCAGTTGTATTAATTTTCACTGCATCTATTATTATTCTACATGTCACTCCTTTATCTAGACACATATCTCTGTGTCCCCCTATTGGTCTGTTATGCATTTTATATGCATCAGTAATATATTGTATGTCATTCAAATATATGACGTAATCAGCGAAACAGCGTAGCTCTGTTTGATTATACGAAGTAATGTATCAATACTCCCCTTTCAAGTTTGGTTTTATCAAAATGGGCATTAATCTAATCATGGCTTTGCTTTTTTGTATTTTCTGTCATTTTATTTCAAAGATAACTCTAAGCTTTTAAGTTGTTTTGATTAGAAATCAAATAGCCAGAGGGCGAAACATTTTGGAAAAGTTACTAATGATGTAATTTTTTTTTATATAAATACTTCAGGTAAAACTTGTTTGAATATTCATGAAGATTATTTTAATTGTCTTATCATTAGGTCTCTATAATTTTCTGTCGAGAATTGGTAGTTTTTCTTGCATTGATTTTATCCTTTTAGGATTAAACCTGTTGTAAAAGCAAATTTTTATGACCTCTCTTAATCAATCATATGGTTTTATACTTATGTGTAAAGAGATAAAAAAAATGTAGTTTTCTAACTCATTTAGGTAATATTTAATGAAATATATGATTCACAGAATGTGTTGAAAAAAATCATGAGTATTAAAAAGGGTAAAGTGGGCCGCGAATTTGACCCTTTTAAAGATCCATGATGTTGTTATGTTTACTTCACAATGGTCACACTTGATACCCCGTGAGGTCCTCCATCCCTATGTTTACCACAGCTGACCAATTTTGTTTTACTCTCAGTACTTTAATGAATTTCCTTATGGGCTGGTTCAGAAGTCAAGGGTTTTAGATCCGATCCTCTTCTTTGAGCGGAGAGTTTGTTGGCTTCTAATATTAGTGGTAGCTAGCTTAATATTTAGCATATCGTAGTTTTTAAGCCAACATGCTACTGTTAGAATGATAGTATAGCTATAGAATTATTATTGTCATCCGTACATTGTATAGGCGTTGAAATCGTAACCAGTAAATAAATAGCGGTCAACTGTGTAAATGTTCTTTAATCCTTAGCCATGTTATAAACAGCATCTTTTTGAAGACTTGAAATTGATACTCGCAAAAGAATTAATTACTAAACCGACATACCGCTAGAAACTATATTCATGTATACAATATGAGAATATCATATGAAGGGGAAAATGTAACAAGTTTAAATTCAATTAATTTAGAGATAAGTTGTTATTTAGATAAGTTTAAATGGATACAATTGAGCTTTAACTTTTGATGATAAACAGAGCAATTTTCATCTGAATCAAGTGTCATTCCACAAGTCGACCATTATATATCATTATATACAAACATTTTAATATGCATGCTGTCTGCCCCCCCCCCCCCCCCCCCCTCCTTACACTGCTCTAGATGTAAGAAATATGAAAAACTGTAGTCGATTCATCGTTTAGAGGACCAAAATGAAATAGAATCATGACTTTAACTCAACTTACAGTTTTGAAGATGTTTGGATCTTATCTACACGTAGCTGTGCCTGACTTACATGTATATCATAGGTTTACTGCAGGTCCGTAGAACCAGAATCATGTCCAGCAGAGCAGGTGCTCGCTAGTGCTTGCAAACAAGTGTATTAGAGAGTTTTGGCTATCACTTCCAATTGCTAGTTCTACTGAACAGGCTGGCCTCAGGCATAACGATATTTATCTATGATTTGCATTAGGCTGTTTAAAAAAAGGTAATAATAAAACAAAAGAGAGATTGCGAATTAAAACAAATTTAATATGGTGACTAAAACGCCACAAAATTGGAGTGCTTTCAACAAACACGTGACTAAAACGCCACAAAATCAAAGCCTCGTTTTCAATAGACACGAGACTAAAACGCCGCAAAATCAAATTCATTTTCAATGGGCACGTGACTAAAACGTCACAAAATCAAATTATTCCAAATATATTAGTGACTAAAACGCCACAAAATCAGTTATATATTAACAGACACGTGACTCGAATGCCACCTGAACACAATGACGACAAAAAGGTCGAAGGCTGGGCTATAGGTTGATGATGTGTCATCTTTAACACTGGAGTAGGTTTTCGTCCTGGTATTTTAGCATGAAGAAGTCTTTTGGATCGCCTCCACAAAATCTATTCCTCACTCTCAATGCAAGTCTCTCAGCAAAGCTAGGTCTTTTGAAGCGGAAGGAAGTGATTTCTGTTTGATTGCGTTTTTTACGGTTTTCTGTCTTCATTTCATGGAGTCTTTTCTTCAAAAGATGGCGTTGAAATCGTTTAATCTACAAATAAGAAGGATGTATTTACAATATACATGTATATACTGTATATAGCAATAATGAAATTGTAATGTTAATCTGCAGTAATATCAGTTACGTTTGATTGATGAAAAAAACATTTTTTCCTAACGATAATGATGATTTAATGCATCTAAATTCAAAATATATTATAATTTCAGGCACGTAGCATCGGGGGTGGGGTGGGGGCGGTCCCCTTTTTTTTTTCTCGCAGCGACCATTTTTCTTAAAATTACAAATAGAAAATTGAATTTTGAAGGAGTTCCCCCCCCCTACTTTTTGGAAGTATAAAAAAAATTAGTAGTGAAATCAAAAAAATTGAACATTAAAATAGAAATTTTAGATTAAACATTAAGTCCCCCCCCCCCCCCCCCACCCACTGACCCACTGATTAGGATTTTGAAGATTGGTGAATTTGCCTTTTTATTTTTATTTTATTTTTTTTTTTACCTTATCAACATTTCGGATAACTCTGCCCTTCCCCCTATAGATAATTTGGAAGCGAATTCTATGCCGTAAAATAGTAATAATATACACCGTACATTGGTACCTAACTTTATTCTGCGATATTTATTCATTCTAATTAAGGACTATGTCGTGTTACTAAGTAACAATAAGTGTATAACTAGTGAATAACTCTATATATAGAGTTATTCTGTACATATATGCTGTGAGCTTAAGAAATTCTTGGTGTATTTTGTAATGATTAGCAATCCTAAAGATGCTAGTATTCCTGACGCTAAATAATACATACGTTGATAATTGTCTCCTCGCTGTCATACAAAATCCTCTCGTATCTGTCGGCTACTTTTTCCATTCCTAAAACATTAAATACAAAAACATCAGTGTACATGTATTTATAAATGCATTGCGCATACATCCAGTTATAATGGTAGGAATCGCATAGGTGTTCAAACATAAATTTGTACAGGATTGTGTCTTGGTCAGTTGACCTACCGCTGTGGACCAGGGACAGGAGATGCTGTCCCCACCTTCTGTCCAGTATGCTGAGGTCGGTCTCTGTCACCGTGTTTTTAACAAGAGCCTCCATGAACAGGTAAGCGAAAATAATATACTTCCTCTGTTGTTCTGGAATGTAAATCAATCATCAATCAATCAATCACTAAGTTGAAACCAAGGATAGGTAATCAGATTGCTTAAATACACACGTATAGCTTATCTATGCATTACTATAACAGCAAAAAGTTCTCGTGTAATTATATACCTGCAGCTTCTTTGCTTTTGGAGAAAGAAGATCCACCATTTTTGCTGGAGTCGTCATTTCCGTAAAGAAAAATAAGAATCTGCAGAATGTGTTTTCTCTGAAATAATAAAAAAAAAAATCATTTGAAAATAATTTAAAAAAAACAACAACCTTGAAGCCCATAACATATATATCATTTTTATCAGCCCTATCCTAGTCTTTAGTTTCCATAAATAGACATGCAATACTTTCTGTTGCGATTAGTTCAAGGTTTGATCCTAAATTTCTAATTATATGGAGATCAGACTGACCACTGGAGTAATTGTCCGTGTGTTTGTTACGGACAAATAATCCATCAGAATGGATTTCAATCTCTTCTCAAATCCAGCTGTTTCCATCTTAGTAAGTTTATTAATCTTCTGACAAGAGCGTGTTTTTTCTTTCGATTGACAACGTCGATAGTTCGCAACGTTTGTGACGTCGTTACTTTGTGATGCATCACTGACGTCCGACTTAAGGTAAGGTTTGCGGTTACAGGGAGGTAACTCACATATTTTCATTGTGACGTAACACCAACAACCCTTTTTTCAGCTATGACGTCAAAATTTATATGACGTCATAATTGATTTCAAGTTCTTTTTATTTCGCGGGGTTTTAAAGTTTCATTGAATAAATAACAAGACACAAGCGTTTAATGAATTTTCATGAAAACAAAGTCCGCATCATATGGTTTTGAATAGTGTTTTAGAAACATCAAATTACACATATACTAAGATACATTTTTCCTGAAATCGGAGGACTTGGAAAGGTTTCAAATAAGATGTTTTTGTTTACATAACAGTAGTTCAAAATTAAGACTTTTGTTGCATTTTATTCTATTTTTAAATATTTCATTAGAAATTCAAACAAATGAATCACGATATAAAAGGTGACATTATTTTTGAACAATTTACGCATTAATAACCCCCATTATAGTTACATATAAAATGTATATATTTTCACGAAATTATTTACATTTCATCAACATGAAAATTTGAAATCATGAACTTTGACCTTTTGTAGTTATAAAACGGGACCGGCGAAATTATTTGAATTTCATGAGAAAAAACACTTTAGTATAGTGAACAAAATGGTATGTAACTTCGGTACAATTCCTAAAAATGGCAAGCCGCAAACCTTACCTTAATTCTAATAGGTCATTTTCTTTAGGTTACTGTGTGTAGATTATTATTTAAGGTTTACTAGGGCCTATACTTTTTGTCTGTGGTTAGGTTTATTTGCACTATCAAATTAGAAGATAAAACATAATAGGGGGGGGGGGGGGGGGGGGGGGGGGGGGGGGGGG
>WFKH01010931.1:27251883-27283762 GCA_016163765.1 Magallana hongkongensis
GGGGGGGGGGGGGGTAGTGCACAGTCCTGTCCACAAGCACCTGTGTAGCAGAAAAAAATACCTAACGCGCTATAGATAACGCAATGCAACCTTCATATCCTGCATGAATCAGCAAAGAAAGCATTTTTTAGTTTAAATCAGAATGCTTTTTGTTCTACAATTAATAATCAAACGTTCTATTTGCTTGTTCATGTTGATTCCAATATACAGTACGTGTACGTTGCATTGTTATAGATTTTTTTTTCAATGTTACTATACAAAACTAAACTGATGGTTCTCGAAATAGTGCAAAGTGTACACTTAAACAAGAATAGATATGGGTTACCCCATATCCAAGATATTCGACTTTTAAATTACTTGAATTTTCACTGTGGTCAGCCGATCTCTAAGATAAAATCACTGAACTTGTTAAGAAACTGGCGTATATACATGTAGAGCCTAGTTCTTCATTTCCGTAGTAAATATTGCCATCCGTCACTGTAGCAAAAAGTGCACACATCGAGTCTACACGAGTGCGATCAGAAATATGGTGCAGGTGTTGCGTAACCATTCCGTCATTTAAAAAAAAAAGAAAAGAAAAAAACACACACTAATACAAAACAAGTATTAAAGGAAATTGTATAATAACTAACGAACAATAATCATGAAAGTAATATAATTATTGTACTAATATAAGCAATATTCATAAGGGGAAAAAATGTCAATCGAAGAATGACCTATATTTTCGTGAAAAAGACTGAGGAGGCAGCTAGCGTAGGAATATGAATACTTCACATTTACATTTCTTGGGGAAAGCTGTTTTTTAAAAATGATTTATTAACGTTAATTTTGTTTTCTTCCACGCATTACATATACATCGATATTCTTAACATTTTTTGCAATGTTGTATCTGCTGATCGTGAATGGAACTATATTTTTCAGCGCAATTGTGTAAAGAGTACCTGACTTTAGTAATATGTCTTAAATAGATAGTAAGCACTGATCGAATATATTAAAAAAGGATTGATATCGCAACAACAATGAACACTATATATTTCTTATTGGCAATTGAAATAACAATAAAATAACAAATAAACAGTATTTTAGTCTTCCAGCGTGTTAATATATACTGTAAAAATTTTAAAAAATACAATTTATCGTTAATATGTTATATTTCATTTTTTTTTAAAAACGCTTGTTGTATTCTAAACATGATAGTCTTTCTTCCAGGTTACATAGGAATTCAGTTCAGGGTTCCGTTTCACTTGTACTGTTTACGTAATTGTTTTTATGAAACAGACTATATACCCATGTTTACCTGTGTGACGTCACGATCCACCTGACTGAAGCAGGCAGTTCTACACAAGCGCCTGAGCGGCGAGGAAGTTTTGAAATGTTTTCCTGACAATTGTCAGTTGCAGATGTATATAATTAGAATGGATTAGATCAGTTGTAAATGAGTGAAGAGTTGTGAAATAAAATTCAAGATGCCGGACGAATCGTAAGTATTAATTAGCATAATTGTGAACTGCTAATTAAAATAATTCCACTATGTAGATGTACTGATTTCGATTATTGCTGTCATGCTTTTGTGATCTTGATTTAGAAAGAAATGAAGAGCATGCATTGTAGCGTGGTACATATGTATGAAATTTCATATTTACATTGATCGATTATATATATGTACGTGTTTCTACCCTACTACTTATATAAATGCATATATATGACAGGTAAGGAAAAAAAAATCTTTATATCTGAATGGTCACATCAGTCCAATTATTTATAAAATGGTCTATCTCTTATAGACACATAGTATATGTTTGTGCCATTCTCTTAATTGCAGTAACACTCCAGAGTCAGTGATGTATTCTCTTTATAGAAGTGTATATTCATGTTGACAGGCATATATAGTCTTCATCAATTAATAAGGCATCAATTAAGGAAGCCATCAATTTATACTTTAATTGATTCTTTTGACCTGATAGGCATCTCACTTCAAAGTATATACATGTACTGTACATATATATTATAGCAAATAAACTATAATTATATAAAACTATACCGGCATTGATCTAAAATTTGGTTGTACATGTGTAAATCTGTATACTGAATTAAATATTATAGTAAATCTTTATGAAATGTAATATAGTGTGAGTGTTGACTTCAATTATAATTTTCTTTTTCAGAGTCAAAGTGGCGGTCAGAGTCCGTCCCTTTAATCAAAGGTAATTATATATAGAGTTGAATAGTGACCATTGCAGTCAATGCACAGGTTCATTTAAAGCATACCTGGCTATTGAATCAATGAACTTATTTCTTACAGTGTACCTAAACCCTATTATTTATATTGATACATGTACATTGCACTTTGTGAACTTGATACGTACCCCGTGAAAGCAGCATCTTTTATAATTAAAAAAAAAAGTAAATATCAAAGACATCCATGTTTCATTCAAAAACTTTTTAATTTTCATTCAATTTGAAATTGAATTACATGTACAGTGTATATACTACATGCAAATTGAGAGCATCAATCAACACTTCAATTTACAATTGAAATAAGTGAAACAATCTATTTTCTAAAGCACAGAAAGCATTGAATGAACCTTTGTTGTTGTGCATTGTACAATGAAGATTGATAGTAAAATTATAATTATTAGGGAGAAGGACAGATCGGCCAAGCTTATCATTAAGATGCAAGGGCAGATGACCTCAATTTCAAATCCAGAGGCCCCAAGTGAGTACTATACAGTATGCAGAACAGTGCAGACACTTATCACCATTTACATTTGCAGTACAGTTGAACTTCGATATCTCGAACACTGATATCTCGAATACAATGGATATGTCGAAGTGATTTGTAAGTCCCAACCACTTATTTTAAAAATATTTTACCCTCGATATCTCAAATACTCGGATATCTCAAAGTTTTTAAACAGTCCTATCTAGTTCGAGATAACGAAGTTTGACTGTATATGTTTAAGAATTTTCCAATTTTTTTTTAAGGGGGGGGTGTATAAAAATAAGTACACATGTACTTAATTTGAACCCTTCCAGGGGCCAATCAAATAACATCATGTTTGGAGTTGAAGGAATTTTATAAATTAAATTTGATCAGTTTAAAGTAAGATGCCACAAGAGTGCATATGATATTTTAATTCATCTTTCTGCTACCATGAAGTAATAACCAAAAGAATATATATGGTTGAAAGTTAAGCCACAAAATTTTTGAAATTCATAAAAGAAAACTTGCAGGCAAGTTGAAGGGTAAATATTCCCATTAAAAAAAAATATTACACACAAAAATGAAAGAAAGGAAGAAGTAAGAGTGAAATAGATTCAGCTTTCTTTTATAGTTTTACTTAGATCTTGATGAACTCAAACAAAACAAATTATCTAAGCATTCTTGATTTTCACAAGGAACATTATATCATGAAAATCCCCTTGAAAGGCCATTTATATAAATAATACATGAGGATTTCTGAACAGGATCTCTCTTGGGAAAGTTTTATATATTTATCACTACGTATCTAAGGTACACAAATATTGGCAAAGTAGTGGTTAAATCTTTATTAAATAAATTACAGCAAAATTTAGGGGCTTTCTTGTAAGGATTCCACTTTCAGAGAAAACCTGATATATTTATAAATTATTCTTTTCTAAGAAAAAACCAGAAACTTCTGTAGTACTGAATTGATTTTTCTTTCATTTCGAAAAAGAAAACTTTGTTTGGGCTCTGCTGGAGATGCAATTTAATTAAGAAATCGAACCTCTGGCATTAATGTATTTAGATCTTCATTATCGCCTGATTCATTAACCTGTCACCAATTAAAGCATCATTGTACAGAAGTGGTGGATATTGTTCGTCGCTATTACTGAGTGTATTGGCTATTGCTGCAAATTAAAGCATCTTTGGTCCCCTTGATGAGTGTCACATCAAAGATGAAGGAATGAAAACATATCAACATGAATTAATTCGCAATTGATTTTCTGACATACACATGTCAAAATAGATGTAAGGTGGAGAAAGTCAATTGAGTTTTCCCCTGTAGTAAACACTTCTAATAAATTGTCTTTAGTTTCACATCCCCCAAAGCCACGTTTTAGGATATCAAATACCCTTTCTAGCGGCTTGACCCTTTAAACAGGTACCTAAGAGGGTGAACTAATATTTAGATGGCAAACACAACACTGCGTGGCCTTAAGTCTCGAATTCACTTTCTTGATCATACCAGTATTCCTGCGTAACCTGTACATAGGTTTATGCTGGTATATTACCAAACTTGAAGGCATTTACAGGATTTTATTGCTCAGAGCCTATAGCTAGCTTTTTCCAAATTGCAGTGTTATTTTATCATGTTTATCAATCATTGGTTAGAAATATTATTGAATGAATTGCTTAAAGATACTTTTCCCTTATAGATTGGAAGGGAGGAGGGAGAATCCCAAAGTTCATTCATTATTTAAGAATTTATTTTAATGAATTGTCACGAGGTTTAGCTATAAAGACAAAGATGTATGCCTCCCATAGATTCATTAATTTTTAAAGGTAACTACAGCATTTAGCAGTTATCCTCATGAGTGATATACATGTTTTTGAATGGAAGATCAGGGATGGATATATACCATGGAGCCTCAGTATCCATGCAGACTTTATTATTTTCTTCACTAAGATACAGTATTGAACAGTCCAGGCTTAGATATTGATCCTTTTTAATGCTCCCTATAATGAATTCATAATGCTTGCTCTGTGAGCTGAGACTACGGTTCAGGTGTAACAAAATCGATCGTTCGATTTTTGAAAGTGTTGTGTATTCTGCAAGAGCGTTTGATTAAGATCTATGGATAAAAGTCCTAAACAAATGGTTTTTTAATTCATTGATTGCAATTTAGTACATGTGTAATATTGGTTTTTTTCAAAATTTATCCTATTTCAGGCATTATCCATGTATATGCACTGTAATGTGTAGCTTTAATGTGGAGTCTCTATGTGGCAGTTTTATGATACAACTGATGTATCTACAATTTATTAATGCAT
Source organism: Magallana hongkongensis (assembly GCA_016163765.1). Classification (NCBI taxonomy): domain Eukaryota; kingdom Metazoa; phylum Mollusca; class Bivalvia; order Ostreida; family Ostreidae; genus Magallana; species Magallana hongkongensis. The sequence continues at coordinate 27,256,901 of WFKH01010931.1, forward strand.
GTAATAAAACCCATTTATTCTCCAACACGCAGCAGAGTCATACTTAAATATGACAGATATATTTTATGCATACATAGTTTGAAACATACAACCATGAGATAAATTTTGAAGTCAGATGATGATCGACTCCCTAGGTTATATACCCACAAGCTTCTTTTATTCCAGTGAATCATCACTAAAAGACATTGATTTTAGGTACCAGTAAATTAAAATACCTCGTAATCAAGATTGTTCTTATATTTACATCTCTACCCTATACATGTACGTGTATATAATGCATTAGTACAAGATGTACAAATGTTTACACTTGCAAATGTTTTCCCTTATATAACACTGTTTGCGAAATCCGCTGTTATCCCTGCATAACATCAGCCTGGGTCAAGAGGTCAAAGTAGCGCATGAATAATTTAGGTCACTACTTTTTCTACGTACTCAAACTAACCAACTTACGCTAAAACACACCTAATATCGTAATGAAAACATAATTTAGGCATAAAGAAAAAAAAATTATCTGTATTTTGTTATACGAAGTTTTATTCATTCATTTTTTTTTTACTGTATGTAACATTAATTGCAGGGATAACTGCATGATCATGGCTTAAGATTCACGCAAGATAATGTGTATTGATCGACATTGTAACAAAGCGTTCTTGAAAATTACAATCGCAATTTGTCAAAGTAATTAAAATCAGTTATAATTCATTTATGACTCCTATAACAAGTCTCGATCGAAATCACAAACGCAATATCACAGACCTTTCGAGTTTCGTCTTTAGTCCATTCACAGTCAAATTTAACTCCTTCTGCTTCTCTGTCCGTTTTTTTTCGTAAAAGAAATTAAAATAGCTTGCTTCTATGAGATCCGAGGAAAATCATTATGCTCTTGAATCTGATTCTGCAATAAAATTTCATCTGAAAATGCCTAAGTAGACTCTAGCTCAGCTTTCAATCACTTTGTTTTCAAATTTCCAACCGCTCTGTGACTTCAACAGAAGTGGTACTATTCCGCCAAGCTTCAGTCGTTCTTTTCAATTGTACAAGTGAATTTTCTTTACTGTTTCACTTTATTATAATAAAAAAGTGTTAACTTGTCAAAAGTAGTGTCATAGTTATTTATTAAGATAATCAAATACTTGCAACATTGTTGAACTATATTTTGTTACTCGAAGTGTCTTTCTAGGTCATCACAAAAAAGGAAGTATGGAGCAATGTTATCGTCATAATGTGCCACAAATGTAAATATAAGAAATAAGGTATCATTTTTGGATGTATATCGGGATATAAATACGGGTTGGTACATGATCAAATCTTCCATAAAGCCCTTCGGCCTTTATGGGATTTGATCACGTGACCAACCTGTATTTATATCTCGATATACATCCAAAAATGATACCTTATTTCTTAAATAATCATATAAATAACAATGGAAAATTAATTTATTTGAGGGGTCATTGACTGAATAAGTCTATATAAAGGTTCTTTGATAACTTTTGAGGCGCCTTTCATTGACAAATGAAGGAGTTTTATGATCCAGTTTTATAAAATATAGGTCATTGAAACATCAAAGAATGGCTGCAAGGTACTGTGTTTATGCATGTCTCAAGACGCGTTCATTTGACCCAGGTGTGGGTGTTATGATTTTAGCATTCCATTCAAAATCGGAGATTAAGGTTCAGACACGATTAAAGTATATAAAACTTGTATGCATTCAGATTTACAACAGCTGAAAAGAGAAATCAATCAGATTGTTATCTTAGTTCAAGTTCATTCAAGATCCAGTTTTTATGGGACTACTTTAAGAGATTTAAATTTTATTCTAACATTGAATATAAAATATAATGTACATATGGGACATATGATATTATCTTTTTCAGCTAGTGTATTAGAATTTTTACTGTACAACTTTTAGCCATGCATATTTTTAGCATCATTAGCATTGTGTGTTGTTAATGCCTAATAGGAGTCCTTAATTGCACCCTAAAAGAGGCATTCCTGCTACTGCTGAACCAACCCCCCTCCCCCCTCCACCCCCCCCTTCCCCCGCCCATTTTTCTTATGCTACTATTTGTAAAAAGCAAATCCTTGGGTACTCAAATTGTATACTTATTAAATTGATTGGTACAATTGTATATTACGCTTTATTTTATATAAAGCTACAGGAATGAAATTAAATTTTTTAAAAATTTTTTTTTTTTTTTTTGCATGCATGGTGAAGTACATGTCATTATAAGCAAAAGTCTAAATATGTATATATTTTCTATTTAGATATATAACCAATAGCAGCATGTTGTGTTGACTATATATACCAATACATTATGATTAATGAATATTTCATAATTTTCATTTCAGATGAGGAACCAAAGAGCTTTTCATTTGATTACTCCTACTGGTAAGAGGATTTTTTTTTCTACAATATAATGAAAAAACTAATCATGTATCTCTAAAATTTGTTTTACATGTGATGAACTAGTTCATTATAAGTGATCCAAAATATCTCCAATATTTCTGTGTTGTTAAAGTACACACTGACATTATAATTACTTTAATTATTATAATGTTGATATATATATATCCATGCATGTTCGAATGGTATATTATAATCCTTGTATTAGAGAAAGAAGAACAGCCAGATCTTATAGAGCTCTTATTATAAGACTTTCAATAAGGGCTATTGCAAAATGTCCATCAATATTTATGATAGAAATTAACGTGTCCATTGTTCCCGCATTTAAATCTCAAGGGGTTGAGAATAGCTGAAATCCTATTTAATGCTTCACTGAAAGAGGTAATGAGAAAAAAAGAGATTAGCTTGTATATGTTGAATTGACCACCTACTGCCATTTTTTGATTGCATTGCCTTGTCATTTAAAATTATCATGAGAGATTTTACAAATTTCTCTTTGGTGAAGGATATATGCTAAAAAATTAAAGATATAAAAAATATCAAAGTACTGATAGTATTGGTAGACATTGAGAATTTCATATAAAATCAGAAAATGATGACAGACTTGATAAACATTGTCGTTGGGCCAAAATCACAGAGAGAAAAAAAATGAAGAAATATCAGATGAAATGACAATAAAATACCCTCATTTATTCATAAATCTAAAACAAAGAAATGCAAAGAATTCTTAAGTTTTGGCAAATACAACTTATTACCTATTTCAGATATTTTCATGTTATGTTTATTTAGGTCACACGACGGTTTTCAGGAAAAGAGTGATGGTGTTCTTGAACCTGCAGGCGGGTCTAGCTACGCCAGTCAAAGAAGAGTGTTCGAAGATTTGGGACAAGGTGTCTTAGATAACGCTTTTGAAGGTAACAAATCTTTCAGAGTGAAATCTTTTACTGTCTACATGATTAATATGCAAGCATACAGTGTCAAACAGCAGAATTTTTTGCTTATGTCTTCCTCTGTGTGTGCATTGCATACTTTACAACTGACTTTTGAAGGGAAAAGGCTATGGTTATTAGAGGTAGGATAATGCATAGTCTATATAAAGCTGCGAATGGATGCAGGCACAAAAAGTCTTGAGGGATTAAATTCTGATTACATAACATCTAATAGTTTAACAGAAATCCAGAAATAAATATTCTCCAAACCATCACAGTTCCTCACAACATGAATATAGTCATGGCAGAGATAATGGTCAAAAGGATATTTATAGATCCTTCCCCAATTGCATGTACATTATATTGTAAAAAACAGAATGACTATAGAAACTTTGAATAACTTAGTCAGGATCCTACGCATATGCTGTCTATTGGTTCTGTACATGGCTATATAATAGAACCATTTTAACAAGAGCTTGGACTTTGGGTAGTTGTGTCAAACAGCAATGTGATGTAGGCGTGTCTGTTTCATTGCTAGCCACTCAGCCATGGCTCTTTGAAATCAACAAGATTTGTCTGGCTTTTGAGCTAAGACTACGCAATCGGTGCATATTTGGCTTGAAACCGCGTCATTTTTAACTTGTTTTGACGCAAGAAATAGATAGCTACGTCCTACTGAAAGTCCAAGGTCTTGTTAAAATGGTTCTAATTCTGAATTTCAAACTCAGCAGCAATAGAAATTGTTTTTAATGCACTCAGTCATCCATCATCAGAATCATTAATTGATATTGATTAAAAGACAACCACCTGAATACTCATAAAGAAATTCAAGAGGCTGCGGATTGATTGAACAAATCTCTTTTTCCATGCACATTGACATTTTCATAAACGTGTAGGTGTGCCAATTAAAACTTGAGTCTCCATGGTGAAGACTGTTGAAAGGCAATGATGGCCATTTTCTCACTCAATTTAACACCTAGTTATCGTTTTTCTATGCAGAATTATTCCATTATGCTTTTATGGATGCATGCAATGTAATGATTAGCCCTCCCCCCAAAAAAACCTGCATCGTTTTCTTTTAAGATAGTGAACATTCTTCCGGACATGGGCCTGTTAGAGACATTCCCAATCAATACTTCGTGATCAAGCTCAAATAGTTGTGTACCACATTTTAGTATACTTTAAAAGCTAAAAGAATTATATATTTATGGGTATTGATAAGAAGAAAACTATGGTTGGCATAAACATTACATTTACACAGCTATACCTTTATTTGAACTATGACTGCAGTCAAAGTCAATACAGATCATTGATTGCTGGCTTTCATTTTTAAAGATTCTGAGTTCCGTAGCCAATAGTGGCCAGTTTTCTGTACCCTGTTTTAATAGATTCCTTCTCCTTTCAAAACCTGTCTACATATTTCTAGAGACTATATCAAATAAATATTTGAAATACTAAAAACTACATGTATATACTAGAACAGATACATTTGTTTTTCCTCATGCAGTGAAATTTTTTTTTACATCTATTCATATTATATACCATACATGTGATGCATGATATGATTTCATTTTGTATGTTGTGAATCATTATGATGAACCATATTTACTTGTCATTCACTCAGAATTCAAAGCTTGAAAGCCAACAGGATGCATTATTGATTAAAAAGGATATGATAGATACATGTACATTGTATTCAAAACAGAGTATTTCAATTTTCACAATTTGTACCTCCATTTAAATTTTATTGACGATTCCACTTTAGAACAAAACAAAAAAAAAAACCACTCTGATGAATATCAGAATTTTTCATTGAATTTTTAAATATTATTTTGCATTTGTGAAAGTAATAACTTCTCATATTTTTCATTATGAACAGTTTTGATATCAAGACTGAATCAGCCATTCCCTGGGAGAGGGGAACATTAAAAAACCCAGACTTAATGAATTTCACTCAAATCAATTCTACAAACAATATAACACTTCAGAACAAATACATCCATCCATTAAATTCATCATTATACTATCTTATATTGAGAGTAAAAAAAAATATTGTCAATGCATCAAAAAACCCATCTTTCCTGATTGATTTTTTTGCCTGATGTACCCAGTACATGTATGACATGTTCATCAATGTACATTCTCTATACCAGGTAGCTGTGATTGCAAAAAAAAAAAAAAAAACCAAAAGAAAAACAACATCAAATTACCTGTTAAATGCAAAAAAAAATGTTTACATCAAATTCTTTATCTTTTGAATATATTGACAATGTCGTTTGCTTGTGTCTTATTTTTTGCGTGTTAAGTTTTTAAAGGAAAAGACATATACAAGCAGTGGCATGTACAAATATTTGGGGTTAGTACACGTATATAGTCTTTGATGCTTGAATTGAAGGCTCTGGCTGAAGCGTTACACGTATATAGTCTTTGATGCTTGAATTGAAGGCTCTGGCTGAAGCGTTAAGTGGTAGATATATTTATTGATTATTGGTTTCTTTGATGTATTTGTTTTAAATTCTAAAATCTATAGTCCTTCATATAGAACTCAGTTTCATTGAACATTGTTTGTATATCAGCCATTAATAGGTCTAACAAGATTTACATTAGAATTGGCCTCCCTGCACTAGGTCCAGTGGCTTCTCTCTTTGTTTTGCTCTAGATAGGGCAGAAGGTCATGAATGGGATACATGAATGGCATTTGGTGACCAAGATAGAGAAATTATTTATTTGCTCCACCCTGACAAAGACAATTTTGTTACATACAAGTGTTTCAATAGATTTTTACAGATACATGGACTGTAATTAATGATGGACAGCTTTTGCAGGCAACCATTAATTGTTATAACATATCTAGCTTGTATATATTTACATGCAGTTACAGGAAAACTCTTAATTGCTATGGCAAATTTTCACGGAGCTTTGCTGATGACATTCCTAGAAACCATTTTATTTGTAGAACAAACATCAATAGAGAATTTGCAGCTTTTTAACTGTTCCACTTCTTATTACTGCCCCAAAAGTTTAATCAAATTCAAAAGCTAGTAACTAATGCAGAACTAAAAGTCATATATTGATAATTAGAAATGACTGTATAAATCCATTATACCAAAATTAATGTCAATTCATTATTATTATGCAGATCGAGACTTAAAAAATTCATTAAAAAGAACTTGTTTTCTAGAACCTCCACAGGATACTATAATCGATTGCCTATATCGGTATTATAATTCATTATATCAGAGTACATGTATGTTATAATGATGCTTATAGATTTACAAGGAATTGTTTAGAATGTTGCCTGGAATCCCAACAATTGTTCACCTTATACCAGTGTAAATTCACTCTATTCATTTTCATTCAAAATAAATTTTACTGTACTTCCAATATGTGAAGTATAGAAGAAGGAAGTTGAGACTCATTTTTATCAGTGTACAAAATTGAGCACTATATTTAAATGGCAGCTGCATGATTTCGAAATTGAGACGCATTGATCACTAAATGCAAATGTTGGATGAGAATCAATTTTTTTGTGTTTTTATTTCTATATCGAAAGATTCTTTTTCTTCTGATTATGCAACATTTTTAAAATTATTGCGTCTGTATTTGAAAATAGTAACTCGATCACTATGTATATACTGACATGTGTACTGTAATTGTCAAGTGAACACGATAGGTGATTGAGATTGACTCAAGCAGACAAATTGAGTGAGCTGGTTGTGATGTATCATGTCAAACATCAATTGATTAATCTCCCAGCTCCACTAAATATTATGAGAACCTGTTATTAAAAAGATTAAATTATAATTGCCAAATGGGCAGATTATTCTTGACTATGTCAATTTTGAAACAAAGTTTAAGGTCTCGTCTGTAAATCAGACTCACAACTTTCATTTTATTTTTTACTCCCAAAAATCAGACTAAACTTGAGTATATATGTAGTAAGGAACATTTTGTTGGTTATACAACACCAACTGAAAATGTAATTCTTGTTCAGGGAACAGAAGTATCAGATGCATGTCTCCAATTCAGGACAGCTAGCCATTATAGACAGAGTATTTAAAGTTGCATGCATTGTACCCGGGGGACACGGATGTCACTTGATTTCGTAACCACATTATTTATTGATAGATAGAAACTAGCTATGTCCGTTAAGCTTCCATGCAATTGCGTGATTTATTGTTTCAAAGCAGCACCAGCATTTCCGTGTCTGACTCTAACATTAAGTACATTATATTCTGTCTGCAGTTAAAAGTTGAATACCCGGTAAACATGTAGAGAAATTCCATTGATTTAATTCAGTCAGTCAAACTACAATCTGGAATTTATTAGGGGCAATAAATGTGAAAATGGAGTATAACAATTGTTGAAGTACCTATAGTGTTCCTATTGAGAAAAGTTTAATTTCCATGGCGTAAAGTGATTCTCAAAAGAAGAAAGTTTGTTTTGTTTTTTTTGCTTAAATAGGCTACATTGTGAATCAAATTGGATTCAACAAGTGAAGATTCTATTCTAAACAAAAATTATCATGGAATTTTGATCTTGAACTTATATGCATTTAAATGTCATTAATTTTTAAAAAAAATGACACATATTCAATGTTGCATAATTATCTTTGAGAGATAATAGATAAGGGATCTTCTTAGTTCTCCTGGTATTTCAAAGCATGAACATACATGCAGATTCTTATTTCAAATTCTTATGGTTGAACTGTAGATCAACAGATCTACAGATCTACATACACCGGTATATACATACATGCAGCTCCTCCCACCCCCATACCTGGCAAAAATATGAAATTATGAAAAATCCTGGTGAATTTTTATCTTATTGTTTAAAGATAGTCCATTTTTCAATTACATTTAATTCCTAGAAATCAAAGAAAATTAATTTAACAGGACTGTTGACCAGATTAAATTTCAACAAGCAGTTTTTAAAAGTCTTTGCTGTTATATTTTGCATTGATCACTAATTGTCATTATGAAGTAACTTATAATAACATTCTATTCAAGTATTCAACTGCTACAATTCATATAACAAAAATGTTTTTCAAAAATACTGTGAACTGCATGCTAATTCAATGACAAGTATTTTGGACCAATTCTGTGTAATAATAAGAACTAGAATTGAAGGATACATTGTATATATATTGAGACAGATAAGTAGTCTGTGATTAAATCAATGAATTTGTACTTGAATGCATGCAATCCAGAGAAAATCCACTGGTTGTGTCAGGAGAAATAAATATTGCATGAACTGTGAGATGGAATCAATCTGTATAATGATTATACATAAATAACCAGCCACTGACATGCAGACATGTATGGAAAGGAAGTTAAATACAATGTAGATTAAGAGGAACTATAAAATGTCTTTATTTGAGAAGGGTTTCAGGGGAACATATAATTGGTCTTGCTGTCTGACATTGATCAATGATTGTTTTATTTGACTATCTATGTCTCATGCAGTTTCTCTCTCTCTCTCTCTCTCTCTCTCTCTCTCTCTCTCTCTCTCTCTTCTCCCTTTCTCTCTCTCTTTCTCTCTCTTGTAAAAAACCCCCAAATGAATTCATTATATTTATTGAAAGTAAGATATAGAAGAAGTTTTCCTGCAAAACAAATTAATAATATGTTCATTTATTCAGCCAAGCTCTTCATACAAGTTTAAGATTATTCTTATGAGATATTCTGTTCATAAAGATATCATGTTTTTTGTTAAATTTGTATGTATACAGGCAAGTATTGTTCTACAATTGTGTATCAATATTTGGATGTACAAAAGCCAGTGTAAATTTATCTTCAGTTGCAAATTTCATTTTGTTCAATTCTATTGAGTGGGAAAAAAGATCTGAACTTTTTGAAAAAGTTTACACAAGCATTCAACACTTGATTGTTCTACAAACAAAAGGTGTTAGAAAGTCGATACCTATCGCATTAGAACTGAAGGATAAAGTACCAGTATAATGATAAAAAGCATTTATCTTGGTGCATGCACATTCAATGATAAGGAACTAGCTAGCTAGTATACAAGCTGCTATAATTCTTACAATTGTAGTAAATTTCTACATGTGCAAAGAAATTCTTTAATTATGAATTATATATAATTATTAATTTTTCTTACTTGTATTGAATTTATATGTACTAGTTTATGTACATATCATTTAAATGATAATTAGGTCAATATATTGGATCCATGCAAATTTTTCCTGGAAGTTTTAGTAAAGGTCCTTTTAACAGGTCAAGGTTAAAGGTCATTGTATTTTAAATCTTTGTATACATAAAAACTATCTTGTGTAAATTTGATATATGTTTGTGTGGTATTTGACAATGTGTTTGATTTACCTATACCTATTTTTCTCAACATCTGCATCGATCTGAGAGCTATTTGCTAGCTAAGAAAAAAAATAAAAATCTTGCATGAGAATCTTTTTGGCTCTTAAGTTATATGATGTTATGCTGCCCCCCAAAAAGTGAAATTGATATCGATCATTTTTCATCCATCCAATGTAATTTGGATCAATTAAATTATACAATATCTTATCTAATCGAAATTCCCCTCCTTCCTACAGGATATAACTGCTCCTTGTTTGCCTATGGACAGACAGGATCTGGAAAGTCCTATTCTATGGTTGGATATGGACAAAACAAGTTTGTATTAGTTCCTCTATTATTTTTAGCTCACATGATTTTATTTTTTTTTAATGAAGTTTATTATTTGAAAGTATGTTAACTGGTAGTTAATTCAAAATTTTACTTGTCTAATTTTCTGTGAAAGCGATAACTGTTATTGTTATATATTTTATGTAGTCTAGATTAATATATAACAAAATTGAAAATTGGTATATTTTTAATAGGGGTATTGTACCAATCACCTGTGATGAAATGTTCAAAACGATGGACAAAAATGCAGACCCCAATAAGGTGGGTATTAATATAGTATTTTAAAAAATAATGGTTAAAAAATATGAGGTTACCATTGTACTTTCAAACATAATATCACTCAGTTGTATCACAATTATGTCTTACTCTGAATTTGGATAAGTTGATTGATTATTAATAATTGGGCAATAAAATAAAAGTTATATCTTTGTATTGAAAACGTTTCTGAATGCTTTAATTTAGCATTGCTAGGTCATTTAATAGGTTATTTAGGGCAGAGTTTTACTTGTACTTTCACTCAGGACCTTTATAGTACATGTACTATATATAAACATGTACATGGACTACCAGAACTTATTGTATTTAGAACACATTTTACCTTATTCATTAGTATCACATTTATAATATGATAAATTATAGTCTTTTGGTTAGTATTAAGCTAAATCACGAAATGAATTGTTAAATTTGTGGAATAACTAACTTCAATGATTTATTGTTTGATCTGTTGATGTCATCATCTTCAACATATTTTTTTTTTTGTAGAGATTTGAGGTGACATTTTCTATGTTAGAAATTTACAATGAACAAGTTCGGGATTTATTATCCAAAGACAATCCTAAAGGCGGACTGAATGTGAGGCAGAACCCAAAGCTGGGGCTGTTCTATGTGGAGAATTTGAAACGTGTTCCCGTGGGAAGCTATGCTGAAATCGAGAAGAGAACGGATCAGGGTAAGGATCTATGTATCATTAATTGATGTACATTGTATGATAATTAAACAAACCTGTAATGAATTCTTAAAAGAAATTAGGAAGAAATCATAAGAGAAAGACAAGGCTAACTATTCCTCTGAGTTTGCATTAGTGATCACAAAGATTTTTGTAAAGAAATTTAAATTGATTTTTTTTTTAGTTTTAAATATGAATGCATTAAATTTTGGCAAACCTTGTCTTGCAGAACTTCCTTTAGCTTTTCAATTCCATAAAATAACCATTGTCATTTTATTCCAGTAGTTAACTCCCTTATGAAAAGGTCTTAGAGCCTTCATTAATTCTTTGACAAAGGGAAAAAAATGTAGTAAAAGACCACAGATGTATCATAGTCTTATTGCTACTGATTCCTTTGAGAGAAAAAAATCCTTCAGAAATTAAGAAGTTTAGGTGTTTATATTGCATCAATTTATTCTCCCCCAGGAACGGCCAGTCGTACTGTGGCGTCCACCAACATGAATGCCACCAGCAGTAGAGCCCACACCGTAGTCACTATTACATTCGACCAGATCATCAAAAGTGAATCAGGGTCCGAAACCAAGAAGAGCAGTGTGATGAACCTGGTGGATTTGGCTGGTTCCGAGAGAGCGGACAGCACAGGGGCCACAGGAGACCGACTGAAAGAGGGCGCTAACATCAATAAGTCTCTGTCCGCCCTCGGAAACGTCATCTCAGTAAGCATTGTTCTAAGTACACACCATGTCTAGTTAATTTCATAGCTATTAAGTGTGTGAATTTTGGTAGAACAATTTTGCATGCTTGTAAAAAGAATGATTTGCAATGTATTGTTTTATCAAACCTAATGACAGTTTTCATAGGGGGGGGGGGGGGGGGGGGGGTTGGGTTGTGTCATAGAAATTGCTGAGTTTCTTTCTTTAATAACTGAGAATCAATTTGGTATATACTTGGATGAACTCTTTGATATACAATTTATCAATCAATGTATATACAATAAAAGTAAAATCTGAAATTTTGTTTAGCACCTGATTTTTGACTTTTTTGATTTATAATGTAAATTGTGGTTTTTTGAAAACTTAATGAACAATACTTTATAGTACAATTTATTATTTTTTAATTATTAATTTTATTAACTTTGAATTCTTTGCAATAGGCTCTTGCTGATTTGTCCATGGGAACAAAGAAGAAGATCATGGTCCCTTACAGAGATTCTGTTCTCACCAAACTGTTGCAGAATGCCTTGGGAGGCAACAGGTAAAAAACCCTGAATAATGATACTTTTATCATCTTCACTGGCCAAGGATTTACGATCTGCTCCTCTCCTTTACAACTCCAAACCCTTGGCTGGTAAAAAAGTTAAGATACATCATTATCTAAATATCTAATGTCTTTGAATTTGAAATCTTTCAGCAGCAACTGTTGACTTTTGCAATATGAGAGAAAAAAATTTTATGAGATATAAAGCAATAAAAAAAAGTACCAAAATGACACATCTAAAAGATCTTCGACTTACATATGCTCCATATCTTATGATTCCTTAAGGAGGCTGGATGGTCAACAAATTAACCATCAGATCTACCTTAAACTTTAACATAAGATAGTTTTGTCCATAAACTAACATTTAGTAAAGAAAGAATCCAAATATTTTAGCTTTAAAATTTGAGCATTTCCTATATCTTTGTACAGAGCTCTTCTTCATATGGAGGTAAATATAGCCTAAAAATGGCCACGACCATCCAGCCCGCTTAAATTCTGTCTCCTCATCTGGAACCTCATATTTTAATTTCTTTCTCTCTCTTTCTACAGTAAGACCATTATGATTGCTGCCCTCTCGCCAGCTGATATAAACTATGACGAAACCCTGTCCACCTTGAGATATGCAGACAGAGCAAAGAAAATCAAAAACAAAGCTGTGGTCAATGAGAACCCACTGGACAAACTCATCAGGGAACTTAAGGTGATTTAGTCACATTGACTGGGTACTGTAGAATCATTAGAATTCGTGGTGGTTCAATTTTCGAGGTATTCGTGAGTAGCCTTCCCCAACGAATTTATATCCTCGACTAAAACAAATTTAGAGTTATTTTTCTTACTGAAACTGAAAACCGATTCATCCACGAAAATACATCCCCACGAATAAGCAAAAAACCCACAATCCACAAAAATTGGCCCCAATGAATTTAAATGATTCCACAGTAGCATATGTACCGTAAACCAACCTATATTCATGTGACTTGGAGAAAATGTCACAAGCATTGTGAGAATCTCATTGTAGCATAGTTCTCATTGTGAACCAGTTTTTGCAAGTTTATTGTGAAATTTACTGACTATAAATTACTTTATCACTATTAAATTGTTAAATGAAGTTGTCATGAATGAAAGTTGGTGTATGGTTTATGATAAAAAAAAATGGACATTATTTGCTATCTTAGCTAAAACCTGATGGCTTTGATCCACTTCAAAATGAGTGTTGGACAACACATTCATTCTTCTTCTGTGAATGTGAATCATCATGCATCCTTATTGCAAATATAACAGTTTTTTCTCCTTTACAAAATATGCTGCATGTTGTATTATCTGAAATTCTGAATGCTCTATAACTATACAGTACATACATTCATTTTTATTATTGACCTTGATCAGAATGCAGTAACCCTTAATCATATTATGATTTTAATATTATAGATTTTTTTTAAGAAATGTAATATATGATTAACTTGTGTTTATTACTCCCTTAAACTTGTTTTGATTCCACCTGTAGGAAGAGAATGAGAGATTGAAGAAAGCCATGGATGGTGGAGGAGTGGTGATGCAGGAGGGAGCAGGTCTTACTCCTGAGGGTCAGTTTCTGTTCTTAGTCAATTAGAATCTTAATCAGAGCTACATGGGAGCATTCATTAATTCGATCATAATTTTATATGGGTCTTATTTTCTGATTTAAAAAACTCAATTTTCTGATATGGCAGAAAATACAAATCAGGGTTTTTTTGGGTATCAGAAAATCATTTTCTGATATCAGATATTAAGATATAAAATTTCTGATATTAAATTTTTTTTATATCAATAATCTGATTTCTTGATATAAGATAATCATTTACTGATGTCAATATTTGAATTTCTAATGACTGTGATATCGAGAATTGTTATGTGATATCAAACTTGAATTATTGATATCAGTGATATTTTGTTGAAATCAGAAAATACTATAGAAATAAAAAAGCGTCACAGATATGCTATTTAATTTCTTAAAGAAAAATTCATATAACAGAAAGTAGTCGTTTTTCAGCCACCAAACTTGGTAAGCCTGAAGTTTTGTGCTTATCATTCTTTGTGCAAAGTGAGAAAACTCTTTCAAGGTGAATTTTTGAACTTCAATGAAGTTCATTTTAGACCCTACGAGGAGTCAAAAAGTGACCCCAGTGCACATTGGTTGTGTAATAATACAGATGAAATGTTGTTACATTCACCTCAAAACTTTTTGAAAATGTAGCACACATGAATTCAATTAAACATTGAAGCTCCTACAGAAAATTTTCATTGACTCATAAAATTGGAAGTACTCAATATTTTTCAAATAAAATGTTTTATACTTCTATCTGAATATGGTCTAGCATCTTTTTTAAATTTTAAATGTTATATCAAATTTTTATTTTTTAGTTCACCTGAGCCCCAGGGCCTCTTGTTTCATTCCTCCTTTTTCAAAGTTTTAAAAACAGTAAAAGATATAATAAAAAGTCACACTTTGCGCTATGTTTTTGTACAACTCAACAAGATAAATCTAATTCTAAGATTCCATTGTTCTTACAGTACTTAAAAATAAATTAGAAATTCAAAGAAGTATTTCCTTTGAATGAAGCCCAAAACCTTACATGCATGTGACACAAAGGATTGCTATAGCAAAGGATTGCTATAGCATATTAGCAATTCAATATTTCTTTCCATTTTGAACAGTAGATCTTTTGACCAAAAGCTGAAAAGCTGAAAAGTAGATTTCATTTCACAATTTATTACATTGATGAATTAGAGATAAGATGGTCTGAATGTTTAATCAAAGAGGGTTTTTTTTGTATTTTTTATTTAATAGAGCTGGATAAAATGCGTAAACAGATGGAAGAAGATATTCGTGCTCAGCTAATGGCAAATCAAGCAATGCTGGCAGAGAACGCTCAGAGCTGGGACGATAAGGTCTGTTTCTCAAATGTTAAATTTAATTTGAATATAAACATTAAACCAACATGCAGTGGTTCATGTAATGTTTTTATTTGAGTTGACATTAATTGCAGTTAAAGTTTAATTTTGACATAGAATTTTCATACAACTTTACATATATAAACCAAAATAATGATAAGTGCTTTGTGCAAGTATATATTTTTGTTAATTTTTTTATCGATCAAAGAAAATCTTTCTGGATTCTTTTATATCAGATAGGTACAATTTTAAATCTCAATTTTGAAATCTATCTACTGTTATTAAGACCAAAATTTTAATCCTGAAATACCACTGACTTTCAATGGTTTTAACATTCTACTGAATTACCAATAAGAAACTTTAAGTGATTTCAACAAGCAATAGAATAACTTTTTAAAATGTTTGACACAAAATTTTCTTAAGCTTGCTGAGGCCAGAACTGAGACAGAGAAAATTGATGTGGGAGGAGCAGATAACAACAGAAAGAGTAAAGAGGCCTACCTGATCAATCTAAATGAGGACCCCATGTTGTCTGGGGTCATCTGTCACTTCCTGAACAGTGGAGAGACCAGTGTAGGGAGGAAGGATGCTAGCCCTGTCCCTAACATCTGTCTGAGTGGTCTCAGGTCAGTGAGTTTGTTATTGATCTGTACACATCGAGTGTAAAGAGACTGAGTGGACTGTCACTGCTTTTTACTGAGTCTGACCATTATTTAATGGGACAATTCTGCTTGCAGTTTCTGAAATTGCAGAGCTGTAGGTAAAACATCAAATGATTTTCAATTTTTTAATTTACTTGAAGCCTGAGAGTGAAATGTTCTTAAAATTAGCATTCTCTTACTAGTGTTCATATATGTGAGTGCAACAGGAGCCTATTTATCATTAAAAGCAAAGTTTCATCAGGTTGCCTACAGTGTTTATTTCAGCAACTGACTGCTCTATTACATTATTTAAAAATAAACTTACATAAGGATATACATTTTGCATCTCCCATTCACTAATGAATTATTACTTTTTTTCCCTCAAACAGCATACAGAAGCAACATGCAGTAATCTTCAACAAGAAAGGAGTGATAGAAATCGAGTCTGTGTCAGGAAGTGGGTCCAAGACTAAAATCAATGGGATACCCCTCACTGGCAGGAAAGCACTCTGTCACAAGGACAGAATTCTGTTTGGTACGAAAAGCCATTCTTTTCAGTTATTGCATGAACATATTTTAAACATATCATTGAAAGAAAAATGCATACAATATATATGCACATAAAACATAATTCCTGCAAAAACATTAAATTTTGAGTTTTGGTCACTTAAAGTTATTTTTTATTACAATATAATTTCATGTCATTTTTTGGTGCCTTCTCCAGGATCCAACCACATGTATGTTCTGATGAACCCACTGAAACCTGAAACTGCAGACAACAGTCTTCCGAAAGAGATAACATGGGAGTATGCACAGAAAGAAATTGCCCAGGTGAAGGGATTTGCCACAGGCTCAGCTGGTCTAAGCAAAGGTAAAATTATATACCTAGGCTAGATACATCAAAATTTATATCACCTAGTTATAATATATAGATATAAAGATTGAATCTATTACTGTACTAGTGTTTTTTTTATTCAGCAAAGTTAGTATTGTGTCTATAAAATCTAGCTATATTCACATGGTAATTAACATAACAGGGATTTACATGTTACATGGGAATTAACTCAAAAGTGATTTACAAGCACATATTTTGGAAGCATGGGGGTTGCTCTTTATTAGTAGGTGAATTGGAGGTTTAATTATACTTTCATATTTCAGAACAACAAATTGTTCAAGAGCAAGTTCTTGAAATCCTCCCCATGGTATCTGAGGTGAATGCAGTGTCTGAAGAACTTAACAAACAGAAATCGTTTGAGGTGGTACTTATATCAGCAGCAGCCCAGGAAGGAGGGGACATAACTCAATCACATGCCTCAAAGTATGTATACCAACTATTATACTGCTCATCTTTTATTTATATTGATGTTTAGAAGTACTGATAAGTGTGTCTTCAATTACAAATTGCTACATTTTTTAGCATACGATGCTTTCAGTATAGATATCTATAGTGGATTATGTTGTCATGTTTTGCAAGAGAAAAATTTCTTAATTGATTGCTTTATTTTTATCATCAAACTTGATCCCCCTATGATTAATATAGTGAAGAATAACAAAAGAATTTTGGACTGAACTAAATAAAATACAGTACCCGCAACGTTATTTTTTACAATCCTATCCTATCGTATCGTGTATCAATCCTATCCTATCGTGCGTGTATACTGTTCTATCGTGCGTTAATGGTATCGTATCGTGCGTGTATACTGTTCTATCGTGCGTTAATCCTATCCTATCGTGCGTTAATCCTATCAGGTTTATCGTTCAATTTTAACAGTTTTTTCCGTTTATCCTATCGTGTTAATCGTTTCGTGCCTTTTCATAAGCAAGTAAATTTATTTCAAAGTTGCACGTCGTTCAGTGCGCCGTATAAGAAAATTTATCGAACAAGAATTGTAAAATCCTATCCAGCATTCTATCATGATACTAATTTCTTATTTTTTTAGATCAAAATTAACCAATATTACATGTAAATCATATCTGTAAGCATTGGAAATAAAAAAAAAAAAATAATGTAAACTATCGAAGTTCTTAGGAACAAGGTAACATATTTACCTGTATATCGAATATATTAAATCGTACGCGAAGTGTATACCTGCGTAAACATTAACTTTTATGCAATAGAATTCGTTTTTTATGCATCATATTTTACAGAAACAAAAATATTTATGATATAATTTATATTTAATTAAAACCAGAGTTGTATTTTAATTGAACCCGTTATTTTCCGTGTGATATTTGATTTTGGGCTGAAATGTTCTCGGCAATCGGCTAGGGTGTGTGGTAATGAAAACAATGTTAACAAATCGTACGCGGAATGTATATCTGCGTAAATATTTATTTAACTTGTAGTTTATATAATTCGTTTTTAATGCATCATTTCATATACAGAAAGAAATTTATTATTTTATGATAGATTTTATATTTACTTTTAACAAGAGTTGGATTTTTATAATTGAACCCGCTATTTTCCGTGTGATTTGATCTCGGGCTGCTATATTAGCGGCGTTCGGCTAGGGTGTTCGGTAATGAAAGCAATGTTAACAATACAGAAAATTTATTGATCATTTAAGCTCATAATTTTTGTTTAAAAAAAATTAACTGGTCATTTTTATACATTCTTTAAATGATTCAGCGATGATTAACAACTCGGCAATTGTTACTAAAAAGAAATTCCACTAAAATCTTAATTCGTACGTGTTCTTTCCCAAATTATGCCATCATCAAGTTATTGATCATGAAGATCGTTTAAAGCGATCATACGTTTATCATGAACATCGTTTATCCTTTCCTATCGTGTATCAATCCTATCCTATCGTGCGTGTATACTGTTCTATCGTGCGTTAATGCTATCGTATCGTGCGTGTATACTGTTCTATCATGCGTTAATCCTATCCTATCGTGCGTGAATCCTATCCTATCGTTTATCTTGTAAAAAATAACGTTGCGGGTACTGTACTTGTCAGTATATATAAAAATGATTATCTTGAATTTATAATGATCGATATTGGAAGGTAAATTTTCTTTTAGTTTATGACTGTCGGTGACGTCATTGATAAAGATGTCTTTTATTTCAGTTGGACATCTAAGTATGGAGGCTTGAATGTCTTTTTAACTGTATAATCTTGTCTGAATTTCAGTATTTTAAAAAAAGAGAACACCTGCACAAACTGAATTTGTTTGAAATCTGTACATTGTCTGTCAATCCGTCACACATGTCCACTAATTTTCTGTGACACAATACAGCATGATGTTTACTCAATAGCTTTATACACATGTTTCTTGAATCTAAATATAATTAGCATTTGCATTGTGACATTAATTTCATTCATTTGGTAGTTTATGATAAAGATAAAAATTATTCATTTAAACATCTAGGGGAAGATAATTAATGTTTAAATACAATATTTTTTCATTGCATGCAAGTTAAATTTAATTTAATAAAATAGTTAAGCTAACAAAAAAAAAAATTTTTAAATTTTCATTATCTGTATCTAAAACTGTTTTCAAAAAATCAATTAAAGCTATATAGAGGTACAGGTATATGATTATGTATTTCTTAATCTTCTAATTTGGCTAATATATTTGTGCCATGAATTTTAAGAAGTAAAGGACTAGTACATGTAACTAGGTAAATTCCTATGTTGTACATATTTGTCATTAGAATTCTGAACAAACTTGCATAGAAATCTATCCATTTAAGATTGAATTTATGCATGCATAATTGAATTTCAATGAATGCTATTTTTGTTAATGTCATTTTCTTAAAATTGCATGTAAATTTTTGGAGTAAGATTCCTTTGGGTAAATTGAATCAATGACATATTTTTAGCACTGAATGCATAAATATACATGCAACATGCATGTTAAGATCACTGATGACTTAAATATTTCTAATGTTGTGAAGTGATTTGGTGTTGTAAGTATAATGGCCTCCAGACTGCTATTTAAAATGCTGGCTTCAAAATGCTGACTTTAAAATTAAAGGTGCATATTTTCTGCATGCTACTCTGGTAAACAGTGACCAAGGAGAGAAAAGGTGTGTAATGATATGGACTCAAGTTGCTGTGATAGATCTGAACCAATCAGCTTCTCAAAATGTATTTATTTTCCAATCAAATCTCTTGAATAAAAAAATCAATAAATATGATGTTTATAGCCAATCAGAATTGTCTGTGAGCTGTGCAGTAAATTAGCCAATCCAGTGTTGCTTTTATGTGCAATTTAGCCAATCAGATCTTCTATGGTTTAATAGCCAATGAATTAATCTGTAAGATTGCACTTTTCTTTTGCTATTTTAGCCTATGTCTAAATAGGAAGCCAGCTTTCTGGATTTTAATTTGATAAGCCTTCATGCAAATGTTGCTTTGACATGATTTATAGATTATTTGCATTTTGCATAAACAGATGTAAGATACAATTTCTGTATTATGGTCAAGTGAGTTTAATTTAATTGTTGTTTGATCCTCATTGCATTTCTTTTGAGTGACCAGGGTGAAGTTATTCTTTCTCATTTCACATTTGAGTTTATAAATTCAAATTGCATACCTCTCTGTAAATTTGTGTGTTAAGTGTGATAAATGTTCATTCCATGTATTTTTTTCCTGTTGAAAGTGACATTATAAATTAAATGCTTTGTTGGTTAAAATCTAGACAGTTGCAAATACCAATCATTTATCATAAAAACTTCTACAATCACGACTCTTAGTTTCCTTCAAAATCAGAAAGCATTTTATTGTTTATATTTACGTAAAATCTTTAAAAATAATTCATAATATTAATCGGTATGGACCTGATGGTATGAATATCTTTAAGCAAGTGTTCATTTGATCTCTGATTTTCCTCAGAAACTTTATCATATGTCATGACTTATTGATTTTATTCAATTTGAACAAGTTTTAACTGGGACTATCGACTATCCAGTAAGACAGCTAGTTTATAACCACATGAACAATTAGTTTACTAATTAAAATTAATAAATGGATAAATCCTCATTGGATTAGAATCACATGGTTCATCTGAAGGATTAAGGATTTTTGTAAAGCAGAATTTATGCTTGCTAGATAGCATATATTGTATTAGCAACTATTTGTTTTTAAAGTTATGATCTTAACTTGTAATTAATTAAGGAATACATGTAATTGTAGATTTATGTGTATATGAATCACTAATCATATAGATTTTTTTTTTAACATGAATTATAAATTTTCAGATTATTACAATTCTCTTCAAAGCTTTTCAGTTATCATAGATGTAAAAATATGTATATTGTATTATTGAAGATTGGTTTCAAACCAAGATATTTAAAATAAATTTCAATTCTTATACTTTTCATCTTCATAAGCCAACAATTATTGTTGAAAATGATAGCTTGATAAATTTTGCTCTCAAAGACTCTTCATTTATTTCCTCCATAAAAATACTAAGGAGGTAGCCAATTATTGCCCTATGTTACAAGAAAAGTACATTCTGACCTGAAAATTGTATATACATGTATTGTAAAACTGACTTCAATGTTTTTTTTTTCTCCCAGAGTGACAGTTAAAATGAAAAACCTACTGAATGGAAACACATGGCTGTGGGAGAGAGGAAAGTTCATAACCAGGCGATACCTGATACAGGTGTTTAGATCTTCTATGCCTGGTCTCTTTTGAAAAGACAATGCTTAAAATACTTGGATATATATAACATATTTGTACATGTATAATATGTGTTAAACACTCTTATTCAGCACAACTTTAAGTACAGAAATTACTCTTAACATTAGTATTAGAAAGAGAGTAGAGTAGAGGAGGTCCATTGCTTTTGCTTTTACAATTTATGTTCAAGTTGAGATAAAAATTCTTTTATATCTAACACCATTGTAATGAAGACCTTGTTGAGTTTATATTAATAAATTATCACTTAATTTCATCATCAGGAGTTATACCAGAAGTTTCTGGATGGGGAGAATGTGTCAAACATCCCCAAGGAACAGGACCCTTTCTGGGAGCCCACTGAAGATGTCCTGATCGGAACGTCTAACCTGTTCCTACAGTCCCTGTCCTACTGCCTGGACTTTGAGGACACTCTCAACATCTCCGACTACAAAGGTCAAGAGGAAGGTCATCTGAAGGTCAAACTCGAGCCCTGTGACAATAAGGGGAAGCCTATTGATGAGGAGGCTTTTGTTGACGATCCTCATGAGCTTCTGAACAAACCCTATCACTTCAAGGTACTTGTATGTTTAACTGAATGGAAACCAAAGTTTGAAAGAGATGATTTTCTCATCTTTTTCATAGACTGAATATTGTAAACTAAAAATTGTTGATTCTTCTGGAGAAGGGCAAGACAGTTGATAGATAGAAAGTTTACTGCTTTTTTTACCATCTTACGTATATCTCTCAATATATAAAAGATTTTTTTTAAATTTTAACCTTTTGAGCAAAGTTTTGTTTGTCCACTCAAAAACTTAAAAATCAATTATGTCTCACTTTTTGTCCATAGCTGACAATTGAGAATGCAAACATCCATAAGTCAAGATTCTCTAAAGGAATCATGGTGAAATACTCAGTAAAGAACAACGGAAAAGTGGAAGAAGTCAAAACACATACCGTGAAAAACACCCTGACCCCCACCTTCAACCATTCCAAGGTCATCTCCATCCCCAAGCTGAAGCAGGAGAATCTTGACTTCTTTGAGTCAGGCTGTATTACGCTGTCCATCTATGGAATACAGGAAGATACAATGCCAGACCCCAAACTGTTGAAGCTCAATACAAGGGTAAGCTACCAGCAGTAAGTCTTTGTTATATGGGATAGGCTTTTTGTCTTTTTTTAAAAGGAATATAGTTTGGGGTGTACCGATCATGGAATAAATATACTACTTTTTGGAGAAAGTATTATCAAGGGTTGATGACCACGTGCAAGATGGGGGGTTTGGATTTTAATTTCTATTTACTTTGCATGTGATATGTGCCCCATTTGCTTTAAATATTTCTTTTCAATGTGTTTCTTCCTTTGAGCTATTATAGATGTTACTAACATGTCAAAAGACTTAACATTAACATATAACAATACAAAATTGTGCAATTAAGAATTTTTGTTAGAATTGTTTGTTTTTAATAGAATGGTTTAATTGATATTGCAGTCCAGCTATATGCTGAATAGATTATTAATCATATTTTTATCCCCATTGTTTTTTATGCCAAGTCTTTATATTGTTTATCAATTTTCTTTAGAATAGTATATTAACCTTTTCCCTTTTAAATGTAGTTTTAGAAAAACCAGTGCTTATTTTGCAATATTTCAACAATGGATATGACACTTTTTGTTTTTTATGCATTTGATAATCTGATACAAACATTTATTTTTGGAAACTTTCTTTGCTTGATAACTCCACAGGAATTAAGAGAGGCCTCAATGTACCAGGTATACAGAAGCACCATGTAATGAACTAAATAGATTAAAAAAAACACACCTGTAAAATTAATCGTACATGTATCTGTATTGTCATTTTTATGATGCTGTTGAAGTGAATTCTGAATGAAGTGGTAGCTTTGAATTAAAAAAAAAAAGCATACAAGCGTTCTAACTCAGTGCTGTTCATTTCCAAGCAAATACTGGTAGATTTTTTTTGAGTAAAATTTTCTATATACACAATTCAATTTCTATCCTTTTGACTTTTTTCTGTTAAAATATTTCATAGCAATCTATTCTGGAAAAAAAATGAACTTCAAATTCTAACTTTTGTACCAATTTACAAAAAAAGAAGGTCACTACATTATAACATTTACTTATGAATATATAAAATGTACAATACGTGCAATACTTATTTTAACCATATTATATATAACCTGGCAGGATTTAAGAGCATTGACCATTAATCAGGTATATAGGTATATAGAGCAGCAAATTTATTACAGTTGTATATGCATGAATAGTTAGGACAGCAGCTGAACTGTTATACAGTTCTAGCATCACATCACTCAATTTAATGCTATAGTCTAGAGAGCATACCTGTAAATCTGCATGTATGGTTTTGACTTATAATTAAGGTCTATCTGCATGTTTCAAACTGTTTTTCATGTATCAGTATCATGCATATACATTCACTCTGAAATTTCAAACAACAATTCATCATTATAATTGTGTTTTAATGTTGTGTTTCGCTTTCATTTATCCATATATTTTGCATTTCAAATTCATGTTTTAACCATTTTGCTGTAGAAGACCTGTATGCCTAGCTCTGTCAGAATGCATTCTATTAAAACAATTCTCACATCATGTGATCATATTATGGTATCACATGTTCTTTCACCTAGGACCTTTTCTACCTTAAGTTCTTTTAATTGACATAAATGCAGGCCCACAAGAACAATGATCAAGTTAAGGGGCCATTTTGTTTTTTGATCTGTCCATCAGTGTTTTGTCCCAAATTTTTGCTGTACCTCTCATTTCTCATTTGTCCTTTTCTTTAGAATCTTAAGCTTTCTTTAAACTTTAATCTAATGTGAAAAAAGCGTGTACAGTGTCCATAAAGGTTAACTCTAGGTCAATCACAAACCACTGGTGAGTTTAAGGATAAATTTTCAGGTCAAATCAACCTTCACATTAAGATGGGTTGCTTTGCTTTGCTCTGGGGGATGACATTTTAACAAACTCATCTTTGTCTTTTTCTTTTCTATTTTATTTTGAGAGAGATGAGAAAGAGATTTATAGCCAAACAGAAAAAAAATATAATCGACAGTTAACTTTAACTAAATTTTCTTCAGAAGTTTTCTTATGACTGGAAAAAAAATTATTATAGAAATAAAAGTGTATAAATATATTTTATATGTATAAATATTTTTGTGGTGTAGGAATTGCGGCAGATGGAGAACATGGAGAATTCCACTGCCAATGCCAGTGGTAGACGCGCCACCATGTTTGGTAACGAGATTGCCTCGGACACATCCCATCTGAAAACAGAAGTAGTTCTGTTACAAAGGAAATTTGAACGCCTTCAACAAAAGGAACGCAGAATGCAGGTATTTAGAATCAATTCCTAAAATATTTACTGCTTCTCTATCATTGCTATGATATTTTGTATGGGATACTGCTTTATTTAGTTATATATATGACATTTATTGTTCATGGTCTTAAAATTGGACTTTGGTACTTTTTGTACATGCATGGACATGAGTACCACAATACTTGTACATGTCTAGCTTATTCTATGCAGGTATTGTCGACTTATTGGCCATTAAATGAAATATAAGCAAATGTGATAATTGTAAGGGGAATTAAACCATTCTGATTCTAAATTAAAGCCCAAACATAACCTTATACATTTTTGTTTTTAGCTCACCGAGACGAAGTCGGGGGGAGCTTATGCTATACCCCCGGCGTCGGCGTCGGCGTCCGGACCTGGTTAAAGTTTTTGTTGCAGGTCCTGTATCTAAGTTATTACTAGTCCTATCTTCACCAAACTTGCATGGATGATGCATCTGGACCTACTTATGGACTTGAAAGACTTGGATGCTGAATCTGGGTCATGAGTTTCAGATGCTGGAGGAGGTTAAGGTTTTTGGAGCAGGTTAAAGTTTTTGGTGCAGGTGCCCTTTGATAGCAATTTCTAAGTTATTACTGGTCCTAAGTTCACCAAACTTGCATGGATGGTGCATCTTATGATACTGATGCACCAGACAGGCTTGAATGCTGAATCTGAGCCATAGGTTTCGGATGCTGGAGGAGGTTAAGGTTTTTAGAGCTGGTTAAAGTTTTTGGAGCAGGTGCCCTTTGATGATTATATCTTAGTTATTACTGGTCCTAACTTCACCAAACTTGCATGGATGGTGCATCTTATGATACTGATGCACCTGACAGGCATGAATGCTGAATCTGAGCCATAGGTTTCGGATGCTGGAGGAGGTTAAGGTTTTTGGAGCAGGTGCCCTCTGATGATTATATCTTAGTTATTACTAGTCCTAACTTCACCAAACTTGCATGGATGGTGCGTCTTATGATACTGATGCACATGACAGGCTTTAATGCTGAATCTGAGCCATAGGTTTCGGATGCTGGAGGAGGTTAAGGTTTTTAGAGCTGGTTAAAGTTTTTGGAGCAGGTGCCCTTTGATGATTATATCTTAGTTATTACTAGTCCTAACTTCACCAAACTTGCATGGATGGTGCATCTTATGATACTGATGCACCTGATGCTGAATCTGAGCCATTGGTTTCGGATGCTGAATGAGGTTTAGTTTTTTGGAACAGGTCACATGTTTAATAGATAATAGTACTATTTCAAACTTGCATAGTTGATTTAACTTTAATATAAATGAATCGCAGAGGTAGCTTCAGATGCAGAGCCTGATCTCCATTATCAAGGATGCTAAAAAATATATCTTAGTTATTACTGGTCCTAACTTCACCAAACTTGCATGAATGGTGCGTCTTATGATACTGATGTACCTGACAGGCATTGATGCTGAATCTGAGCCATAGGTTTCGGATGCTGGAGGAGGTTTAGGTTTTTAGAGCTGGTTAAAGTTTTTGGAGCAGGTGCCCTCTGATGATTTTATCTTAGTTATTATTAGTCCTAACTTCACCAAACTTGCATGGATGATGTATCTTATGATACTGATGCACCTGACAGGCTTGAATGCTGAATCTTAGCTATAGGTTTCGGATGCTGGATGAGGTTTAGTTTTTTGGAACAGGTCAAATGTTTTATAGATATTAGTACTATTTCAAACTTGCACAGTTGATTTAACTATAATATAAATGAATCGCAGAGGTAGCTTCAGTTGCAGAGCCTGATCTCCATAATCAATGATGCTAAAAAAATCTCCTACCTAACTTAAACCTGCTTGATAGATGTGTTTGTTGTTAAATGATATAACATGATTCCTATGATATAGTATTACATGTATATGATATGATACACTATTGTTTTATATGATACAATATTATATCATATTGTTTATATGATACGATATGATATTGTATCAATTTTTTTGTACATTATGATATGATATTGTGTCATGTAATTGTTATGTATAGTGTTGTGTATTATGATACAATATTGTATAATATGATATTGTATTATATATTTAATATTTTATCACATGATATTGTTTCATA
>WFKH01010931.1:27301193-27362435 GCA_016163765.1 Magallana hongkongensis
ATATGTATATTGTGTTACATCTACTAGTAAAGGACGGGCTGATTACTACTTCCTTTAACCTTGTTAAAATTAAACCATGGAGTCATCAACTCCTTAAAGCTGCTTGATCCGAATTTATATCAATTTTTAAGTACGTTGTAAAACAATGAGTGGGAGGGGGTTACTAATGAACCAAGTTTGATGTCCATTAACCAAATAAATGAAACTTAAGGCTCTCAGAGTTGGCAAGAAGACGTTGTTTATTGTATTTCGAGAATTTACCAGTACACATGGCAGGATCTCCACTCCATGTACCATTACTTAGACAGGTGCGAGTCAAATCGCCCCCAGAATGATTGAAACCCGGGTCACAGGAGTAGAAAGCTTCACTACCAATGTGGTAGGTTGGTTGAGTTCCGATTCCGATGATGGAGAAAGGTTGACTTACATTAAAGTGTCGTGGTTGAACAACAATTCCAACATTGGCAGGGAAAGTCAACGCTGGACAGGTTATTACTGTTGTAAAATTAAGTCAAACATCTCAAGAATAACAATAATAATCGAACAGTTTTAACGCATAAAAATTGTTAACTAGGACTTTTTCACTGCAAACTGTAAAAATATATAAATGAATAACGATATATAATTTGCAATAAGTAAATCAATGCAAACTTAAATCTTTGCGATATGATATACCATTAATAAAAAAAAAAAAAAAATGTTTCATCAGAAAAATATTCTGGATGCGAGTTTACAACGATTTTCAATGCTCTTAAAACTGGGTCTAATATACACATATTAGCAATCTAATTCATGCATTATATAATTGATACATGTTATTGCTAGCGCTCTCGAGAGCTAGCAACTACGTTAGTCTTTTTCACTGGAATACGCATGCTCGACTCCATAGTAGGGGATTCTGGGAATACTGTACTACTGTAGATAAACTGTACCATGTGAACTTCGTTTTATCATTTTCACATGAAGTTTTGTGTTTTATTGTAAAAGTCAAAAAGTAACAGTAGCTTAGGTCTTATAATGCAAAGTTACTTAGATATTATAATAAATAGCTAGCTTTATCTTAACAACCTTCAAGCTCGAAAAACAACCTCGGATATGTTTTCCGAGCTTGCCGGAAAGGCCCGAGAAGATACGATTGCTACAAAACAGTACCAATGGTTCTTGAAAATTTCCTCCTCGAAATTGAAATTACAGTAGATACATAATGATTAAGGCACAGTCAATAAGCTATGCCATTGCCGATGTGAAGCCCACTCTAGATTCACAATTCTAAACTGAGACCCCACTCCAGCACAATTCCAGTACACTGCTGTGCCTTCCTATTGTTAATTAATCGATTCAGAAATTTAAACCAATGTGTTAGAAATCTGCTTCTGTGTTTTATGATGGCTACAGCGCTAGCTTACCAATCTTTTTAAAAGATAAGCTTGTTCTAAGCTATATTTATTCAGAACTTTATAATCAAATTCTCATTTGTTTTACTTTTTCTAAAATCAATGTTTTCTATTTATACATAAAACTTCTTTTAGTTACTGTGGAATCATTATTGTTTGTGGGGAACCACTGTTCGTGGCTTTCGTGGGTAACCCTTGCCCATGAATTTACATCCCCATGAACGTATATACAAGCATTTGTTAAATATTTATCAAAATTATCCCGAACTTGCTTCCAATGAAATTACGTCACCACGAACCAGGAAAATTTTGGCTACCAACGAACATTGACCTCCACAAATAAAATGGATTCCACAGTATTAGAACTTTCGTAACGCTATAATCAAAGATATTGTAACAGATTACATAAAGATAATTTTTTTATCCTTTTTAAAAACAAAATATCAATGGATTGAACCATACAACTAAACCATATATCAAAGAATCGCGATCTAAACGTTTTTAATTATTTGCGATTATCAAACTTCGATCGATTCTAAAAATGAAATCAAGTAAGCCACTACAAAGCAAATTTGTCAAGAAAAAATGACGGCTAACAAGAACTGTAAACCATCTTCTTTCGCGACCACTTTATTTTGCGATTATCCATGATAAAGTACGATATATTCACGACGAAAATGTTATCACGAACCTAGCGAATTTTTTCGAAGTTGATTTACTGTTATTTGTAAACAAATACACGTACCCGAACACATTGGCGGTTCCCCACTCCATGTACCATTCAGCGTGCATCCTCGACTCAGATTTCCAGATGTAGCTTCAAAGCCATCATCACAACTGTACAGTAAGCTTCCATTTACATTGTTGTTCATTTCTTCTATTCTTCCATTTACAGGATCGGTCTCATTTTGACAAAAGATTTCTGGTTATAAAGACATAGGTTTTCATTGTTATTTTACGTATAAAGCATTTTTTTATGTCTGTAATATATCTAGGATAAGTAAAACAATATTAAGCATTCGAATACAGGTCAACACAGTTTCTAAAATTCTAAAGAAACGATTAACATAGTTCTCTGCGTTTTACATGTAAAAGCAAAAGAATATTGACCATAATTATACTGTAGTATACATAAGTGTAAATCAGATATTTTAAATCAACAATATCGAATATTCAATTAATCTAATTTTCAAAGTTCAATAAATTGTGGGTTTTTTTCAAATTGGATTAGAGAAAATTCTAAAATATACACATTTGATTTTTGTTACGCGAACTTTTTCATCTGCTATGAGAAAAAAGTACTTTTTAAAAAAAACAGTAAAAATTATAGCAAACTTCGTTCAATGCGCACCTAAACAGACAGGGGGAGACTCAGACCAACTTCCGTTGTACAGACATGTAAGAATCACGTCAGAGGATAATCGAAAACCCTCAAAACATGAAAAGTGAACAATACTGTTTACAGGAACGACAAACGTTTCTGCAGTTGGTGGAGTGGCATGTGTTGCTACGCCATTTTCGAAATTCTGAAATGCTGGACATAAAATCTCTGCAAGTAGACAAATTCAAGATAAATTTTGTCAATACATGAATTTGAATGATAATTCATGGAATCGTTAACCAAGCACTTTAGTTCATGTTAGCTTCTCTTTCGACGTTTTAAAAATAAAAAGATATTTTAACCTACCCTCCCCATTCCAAAATAAAATAAAAGGAACGTTCCACCACATATAAAGGACATGTTCTTCATTCATCAAATGTTTACTTATTTGAAATGAACTCAATGAGGTTGAATCATGTACGAATCCTAGATTTTGATTAAGGTTTATGATATTTCAACATTTATTGGATGAAGCAACCGTGTACAGGATAAAGATACTTTTTAAAAAGTTTGAATACATGTGCTAGCATATTTTCTGATGAATAATTCCATTTTTCCAGGGGGCCATTACGTTTTAAGAGTGAGATTTTGAACTCAAATCAAAAATATATTAGGAATTTGGCAGATGTGTAGCTTTACGGGAAAATTCGGTTTGACAGACCATAGAACTAAAACTAGATAGTTCCTGAGAGAAGTTTTAAAAGGTTTAACCGGCCCCTAATGCATTTCTATTTTAAACTTTGTACCCCTCCTAGGGCCTAACTGGAATTTGCAGAAGTCAACAAAACGTGCTGAAACTGGAGGCTTAATTTAATTTATAAATTTGTATCTAACAATTTCGATAAAAATTAGGACAAACATATGAATTTCTATATATATAATGTGCATGCATCTTTCAAACTGATTTGTTCGCAATTGCTTAGATCCACGTTAATCAAACTGAATACGCCATACAATCAAATATATGTTCTGTGCCCATTCTCTCACCAGATGTCGTGCTACACAAGCTTCGCTTACGCTTTTCGTGAAAGCGAAGCTTGTGTAGCACGACCTCCGGTGAGAGAATAAGAAACTACCTGAACAAGTGGGCGGATCCCCGCTCCAACTCCTGTTCAACAAACATTTCCGACTCAGATTTCCTGAAGTATGTTCAAAGCCATCTTTACAGGTGTAGGTAAGAGTGCCATTTACCGAGTGATTGCTTATAACCATTTCGCTATTCGGCGGAGCTCTCACGTATGGGCAAAGGATTTCTGAAAGAAGGAGACAGATGATTATTGTTAATTTGACACGATAATCTTTCAAAAAGTATAGTTATTTTATATATATATATATATATATATATATATATATATATATATATATATATATATATAGCTTTTCTACGCTAATTAAAAAATAAAATAACTTATCCAATGCAAACCGTGATGCTTTTCAAATAACATAAAATGTGACCAAAGCTGAAGGAATGATGTCTTACTTCTATTCTGCTTGAACTTATCATTACACAAATCTTTCCAAATCAAATCTAGGCCTACGCGTTTTTACCATATTTGCATAATAACTGATGCAGTCATTACAAAGAGTGCTAGTGACACCTTCTTTTTGTTGTTCACTTGTCAGCGTCCAAGGCAAACATATCCTTTATTTGATTGGCATTTAATTTCCATGATTCATATGTAACACAGAGGTCAATCAAGCTTTTTGTCAAATATACGAAAACATTAGTAGCTAACCACAATGTACTTAGCCTGAAAACTGCGTGCACAAAACCATCCTATTTCGCTAGCAAAATGATGATCGGACTCCAATTCTAGGTTAGGTTTTAAGTTAACCTGATCCGTTTAAAGCCATACCGCCAAAAGTATTAAATGTTATTCTAAAAACATCTGTAGATTTAATGTAAGCTGCTATCAAACAAATTATCACGTATGCAAGTCGAGCACTAATAATAAAATGTGTTAGTAATAATTATCAGGGAAAGATTAAAGACTAAGCGGGGCGAGGGATAGGGGGTTCCTCATATGCACAATTTACTTCGTTGTCTTTCGATTTTTATCAAGATATCATTTCTTACCTACTCATAATGGATAATTAACACTCCATGTTTCATATTATCATTTGATAAACAAGTCCGATTCGAATATTTCCGTCCAAATTAAAGGCGTATTTTATAAATCCGCCCAAAGATATCTTTTTACGATCGTTTTCTTCCTGTCCCCAACACCGGGTCAAACATTTACACACTAACACTCCAATACATACACCAAATGATTGTTACGTGTTATTCTTAATATATATTTATTGTTGACTTTTAGAGTTTTATTTTCAAATTTTGATTAATTCAAAAAAACCAAAAAAAAAAACCCATGTATGCCACTACAATAAAATATGTCAATAGAGGAAGACGGTGGACAAATACTATAATACAACTTTTTTTTAGATCACTTTATTTTGCGAATATCCGTGATAAACTGAATTGTTACAACTAATTTAGCGGCATAGCTCATGATATTAAACAGCGGATTCGCTGCGAGAAATATTTACGACGACAAAGTTATCACGAACCGCGTGAAATTTTCTCACATGCGAATCAAAGATGGTTTACGATTATCTCTTTAAAAATACCCGAACAAACTGGCGTTTCCCCGCTCCAGGTACCATTCAGCGTGCATTCTCGATTCAGATTTCCAGATGTTATTGCAAAGCCATCATCACAACTGTACAGTAAGCTACCATTCACCCTGTTGTTTGTCTCCTCTACTCTTCCGTTTACAGGGTCTGTCTCGTTTGGACAAAGAATTTCTAGTCATAAAAAATAGGTATTCATTGTTATGATATTATGAGAAACATTTTAGATGTGTGTAATATTTCTATGAGAAAAAAATATATTGAAAAATTCGAGTACTTAAAATTATGAACTTGCGGCAAAAGTGATACTTTACACCCCTCCCATGCAGAAAGGAAATAAAAGTAACGTTTCACCACACATCCACATGTTCTCCACTAACTTAGTGTTTTATTTGAAAAGTGCGAGTCAAATCGACTCCAGTGTAACTGAATCCTGTATGAAGCTTGACTATAGTTTTCTATCCACTGGATGGAATAACCATGAACAATATCTTGGAAATTTCATTTAATTACTGAAATGGTATGTAATATTTCCAACCATTCATATTGGCCCATTTTTTTATTAGTCAGATTTTGTCAAACGCAAATCGGAACAATATCAAGGAACTGCAGATACATGTATGTAGCTCTCCGGTTTGACAGGAAAATTCGATTAAAACAGGCATATCTTTTGTGAACTATGTAGCCCTCCTGGGGCTTAACTGTTGGTCGAATGGTTATTGTGTGAACATGATATTAAGAAGCTTTCTTGAAAGTATTCACATTTTGATGGATTGGTTATTGAAATAAGAATATCAAAGACTCATTATACTATCTTTTGCATCATGCACATTCCTTCCATTGTTAAATGTGCCCCTTTAATTTAGTCTTCATTTTTTTTTTTTACTTAGCTATGTAATGTGTTAAATCTGCTTGAAATCAGTCAACAGAAGAATCCCAAAATACTGACAGAAATACAATCGGACGAACGCCGATTAATCAGTGACCAAAATGGCCACTGGAGCCTAAGGCGAGTTCAATGTTAATTCTATTATGTTTCTAGGAATATTTTTTCAATACACAATGTGACACTGGAATTTGCAGAACTCAACAAACATCTGAAGATAGAAGCTCAATTTCATTTTGTATCTCACAATTTAGATAGAATTTGATGAATGTTTATATTTATAAATTTTTCACATTTGTGCATAAAATATAATATACATTCATCTCCTAAACTTATTTAGCAATGAATTACTCCGATCCACATGAATCTAACCGAATACGCCATACAACCCAATATACAATGTACACTAGTATTACGTGATCAATGACAAAGAACATACCTGAACAAATGGGCGAATCCCCGCTCCAACTCCCATTCAACAAACACTTCCGACTTAGATTTCCGAACGTATGTTCAAAACCAGCTTTACAAGTGTAAGTAAGAGTGCCATTTACCGAGTTATTGTTTATAACCATTTCGCTATTCGGCGGAGCGGTCACGGTTGGGCACAGGATTTCTGAAAGTTGGATACAGAAAATAATGTGATTAATAAGTCTAGTTGGCAAGATTAATGCTAACAATAAAATAATCTGTAAAACTTAAGTTATATGTGAATTACATTACACCACTTGACTTTACGCAAATGAAAAATAACTTATTTTTAAGGCTTTTATGTTAAAATGTAAAATCTAATAGATGATGCCTTTCTTCTATTTCAGTGTAGCAGCTTAGAAAAAAATTATTGCGTCACAGTTTTTGAAGCACATTTTTACCAAGCCGTAAAGCTTTTAAATTACCTTATTGTTTTCAGTTATAGCAAAATGATATGAAAATTAACTATATTACAAATGTACAAGAACAGACTCCATGTCCTTTTCCTTTGTTTTTCCATGCGTGTGCATCCAGGCTAAGAGAGAAGACATGTGTTGCAAGTTTATGTTATTTTACTTCAAAAATTAAAAAAAAAGGAACCATTTACCCTCTCTCTGTTGTTCTTTTGACATTAAATTTTCATGAAATTTGACAGATATACGCAACACTAAGTAAATCAACTTTCTGTCAAATATGAAGACATCAGTATATATCATACAGTGTGTTCAGTCTGAAAACTACGTATACAAAACCACCTTAAGGGGGATGTCCGGCCATTTTGTACATATGTGAACCAAAAATGTAACATTTCTTGAACTGACTTGTTCATGCCAAAAACTGACCAAACTGTTGTTAAAAGATACAAAAGCAATAGATATCAGGTTTTACATGTTGTTTTGTACAAGTACAGAACAATGTCTTTTTTAACCACTTACACATGCGCAGCTGCAGATCTAAATTAAATATTTAAAAATCTTAAAAGATATGAAAGAATGTTATTGGTGTCCACTCTTCAACCATTTGTTGAGAACCTTGCATATTTAAGTTGTAGCTTTGTCTCAAAATGCATACAACACAACATGTAAAACCTCATGTTTATTGCCTTTGTATTTTTTAACAACAGTTTTGGTCAGTTTTTGGCATAAATAAGTCAGTTCAAGAAATGTTTACATTTTTGGTCCACATATACAAGATGGCGGAAATTCCCTTAAGTCGCTGGAATGATAAGGAAGCATCTTCTTTTTTAGGTTAGTAAATAAATTACCCGTTTAAATTTTTAAAATCATACCGCTGAATGTCTGAAACATTTTGATGATACATAAGTTGCCATCAAGCAAATTATTTGGTAATGCAAGACGATGACCAATGAAATACAATAATTTTCAGGGAGCGATTCAAGCGTAAGCGAGGCGTGGTAGGAAGGGATGTCCTCTTTTTTTTTTTTTTTTTTACATAGGATACCGTCTTGCAGTATTTATACAACATAAGAAATGATTTCTTACCTGAACATGTCGGAGGATAACCACTCCATGTTCCATTTGATAAACATGTCCTGTTCAAATTTCCTTCCGAAATAGTGAATCCCAGATTACATGTGTATTGTATAACTCCGTCCACATTTGATTTCTTTTCTAAAATAGTTCCATTTGGCAGATCGGATTCGTCAGGACAAAAGGTTTCTGTTCAAGTGAAACAAAATTTATTTTATGCAAAATTAACAACAGATTGGCTTGAGTCAAAACCTTAATATAAATATCAAACCAATATGTTTAATAATAGCTTATAAATGCAATTGTTTAATATCTTGTTATTAGCAATAAACCATTAAGCTGTTTATGAGATAATTTAAAGAGTAAAATAAAAAAAAATATATTATAAATATATTATAACTAAAAATCAACCGAAAAATAGCAATTCAAAAGGGGCAATTAATACAATTAAACCTCAATTTTTTTTTAAAAACAATTTTAGTGTTTAGAATGGTTAACTCGGACATTAAATGCTTGACCAAAATTGGAAACTGTCTCATTTGTTTTCTCGAATATCCACCGTCGACGTTAATGTAACCTCAGTAATATTAAACATCTTGTTGTTGCAAAGTTAGATTTGGAATGCAAGCTCAAAGAAGATGAAATAGATAGAGTGTATAATTTATTTAATAAATCTTTATCATCGTTGGGAACGGCTCAAAGATTTCTTTCTTTCTTCTTAAGAAGAATCATCAAAGATGGTGAATTAAACTGTATGCGTTTATTGCTTATGTCGGATCTTGTATCACTGTCATCATACATTATCAGTGAATTAATTCCTTAAACATCTAAATCAAGTAAAACCACAATACTTTCCTTAATCGTTATCAGTTTTACAAATTTGTGCTCTTGGTTATCTTACTTTATAGTTTAATACTAATCTTTACTGCCATCTTACTCTGTAGTCCATTACCTGTGCACTGGGGGACACTCTGATTCCATTTTGCATCAAGACGACAGCGCGCCTCGGTAATAGAGTCATTTGAAGCTTGAAACCCGTAGTTGCAGACGATAGCCTCTCTTTCACAAGGAAGCAGATACGATACATTGAGATATCCATTCGCCAAAGTTAAATCCGTAGTATTGCATAAACCTGAAGAATTGGAAGTACTGTAGCATATAGATGATATCAAAGCCCAGTCAAAAAAGTTATTTTCAAGCTACTGTTTCATTGTTCTTAGCATCATAACGAAACGAGTCTTTTATATTACTGATTTTTAACAGTAATTTTTGGTGGATTGCGATATTTAGATCACATATAAGAAATTCACATAATAATAACAAATAATGTATAATATTGAAGTCTATGGTTAAATTTCAAAAATAGTTCAAAACATCTCTTTTTTTGGTGAAAATTTATTGTATAGGTTCGCGGGTAGCAAAAAATGAATTGGTAATTGTTCACGAGAACAGATTATTAAAGTTTTGTGAAAATAGCTATTTGTTTGAACATAATTTTAATTGTTCGACGAATGACTTATATTAGATATTGGCTTGGGAAAATTAGCTATTTGTTTGGACAAACTGATTTTTATTTTGTTCAGTTGATCAACAAGAAAGACGACGGAAAACTTTTGCATCAATGCAATTTGCAGGGGTTTTTTATCCAACAGTCCTGCATTGTATCCAAACACGAAAACTATGATTTAAAATAATGCAGTGTAGTTAGATAGAATTTTCTACTCATAAAAGGACGTTTGAAACTCGATACTCATTTTTGAATCGATCACATCACTTGTGCCTAGGGCTT
Organism: Magallana hongkongensis; assembly: GCA_016163765.1. Classification (NCBI taxonomy): domain Eukaryota; kingdom Metazoa; phylum Mollusca; class Bivalvia; order Ostreida; family Ostreidae; genus Magallana; species Magallana hongkongensis. The sequence continues at coordinate 27,311,236 of WFKH01010931.1, forward strand.
TATTATTGTAGTCGTCGGTTCACACATATTTAACTTCAAAATGCATTGATTCCGGTTTCACGTTTTGTTTTGTTTTTTAATTCATGGATCATCAAAGCATACTAATAGTTAGAGACAGTGTAACAGGGGCTAGGATATTGGCACTTTGAAATTTGTATCATAGATTCCGTGCAAATGTTGTAAAAATGTATAAAACTACCAACCTCTAGACATCAACCCAAACACGTGAATATTTATCTCCACGTCATTCGTACGCTGTTGTTCCTTGCCGCCTCCCCAAGGAAAATCAATATCAAAAGAATACGATATAGAAGTAGAAATGACTCTCCAGACAAAGACTCCATACTGATTATACCCAAATACCAGTCCACTGTATCTGTTCTGAGCAGTGTAATAATAACCGGAAGTGACCACCGAGCCAACTCCATAAAACAGAAAACCGCCATTAGCACCACTTGTTGGACTGATCTGGGAAATATACAACGATTGTTTTTGATTCGTTGGACGATTAATTGCCTGCTTTTATTAATGAAGAATCCATGTAATTCAAATTAAATCAATAGTTTTATCTTTGCCCCCCCCCCCCCCCCCCCCCAACCAGTCTACTGCATGCAATGTCCACATTTAATTAAACGTTTGTTAAACATATATATCTAATTTTCAAGGTGTTTCATGTGCAGATGAAATGTACATTTATCAGCTTGTATTAAATTTTGTTCAGATAACATTGTTATTTTACTCATATACTCTATCGTCGTTGAGACTTACATTTATATTTATGTATTTAAAATGTTATGCCAAAATGAAAGTCTTTTAATTTTATGGCAACTTTTTTTGTACCAACAGCACACTCACTGAGACAAGCACGAGGACAGAATCCATTTCTTTTGGGCTAGAAAATATCATCCTTGGAGCCTCAGTGGAATATTGGTTAACAGAAATATTTGAGTTCCAGGCCCATCGGCATTTGTTTGAGGCGCTATCAAAGTTCCACGCTAGCACTCTGACACTGGCTTCGTACGATACCAAACGTTTGGAGTGTGGATAATTGTTATCCCCCCATCCGTTTGCGGCACTGGTTATTGGGTCTAATAAAAATATTAGCATGCAGTGTCAATATATGTGCTAACGTCTAAATTTTGGATTGAATTTATACAAGCTACATGATTAAAAAAGAAATTATAGTAATAACATAAATAAACCAAGAACAGCATCGAAAACAAAAAGTAAAGGCTAATTTGCGGAACTAGCTAAACCATGGTTTAGAACCATTTTAACAAGACCTTGGACTTTCAGTAGGGCGTAGCTATCTATTTCTTGCGTCAAAACAAGTTAAAAATGACGCGGTTTCAAGCGAAATATGCACCGATTGCGTAGTCTTAGCTCAAAAGCCAGACAAATCGTGTTGATTTCACAGAGCCATGGCTGAGTGGCCTACAATGAAATAGACATGCCTACGTCACATTGCTGTTTGACACAACTACCCAAAGTCCAAGCTCTTGTTAAAATGGTTCTAAGAAAAAAAACCCAATCACAAACAAGACAATCTTACAATTTTCTTTCACCCATACTCGGACGTGTGATGCGTTATAGGCAAACGTTAAACCTCCTGCATAGCTCCCACAGGTAAAACATGCAGGTATTCCTAATATAAACAGTATCAAGAATTCTTAAAATGCCAAAAGTTACATAATTATGAAATATAGAATTTCAATTTTCATGAAAAAAAAGTGCATGGCATAGCATTATTTTACCATTGCCTTCTGAGATCAACCCAGGAATTTCTTCAAACGTTGCTGTGGGTTTTGCTTGCACTACTACCATGTCCGGATATGACGTCATTCCAGTTGGAATTTCTAAGTACGTTGTCAAGTTATTGGCTGAGTTGATAGAGGTAAAGCATTACTTGTGAAGATGATTTCAAATAATAAATTAAGTCTGAACAGAATGAAAATAAAATCGCACACAATTTTACTGTTTTTCACCAGGCAATGTTATATTATCATCCATTAACATAAGTTTTTCTAACAACCGTTTAAGAGGGTTAGATGGTCGTGGTCATTTTCATGCTGTATTAATCTCCTTGTATTAAGATCTAGGGGGAAAAATAAATTTCAAAGCTAAAATATATAGAATGTAGCTTTATTTAATAATATCTATAATTTTAAGGTAGATATGCCGGGTAATGTTGACAACCCAGCCTCTTTAAATAATAAGGACAGTTACGTATCGGCTATAGTAAAGTCTCTGAAACGATCTTTGAAAATAGATTGCTCCGCGTCAGGAGCAATAAGTTGCGTCATTAAAGGCTTATTTAAAATGTTCAAAGCTAGCGTGTATTCATTCGCAGACAAATTCATTTAAACGGGTCAAATCGTGATTCGGCTTTAAAAGAATGAAGAGAGAAACGAATCAATAGATAAAAAAAAAATGTGAGACGTGTATCAGAAGTTGAACTGGTAATGTAAGATTTGGTATATATATTTTTTTTAATTCAACGCGACTTATTGCAAATGATACTCAATTCTTGGTTTATATCATAAATTAGAACCATTTTAACAAGACCTTGGACTTTCGGTTCGATGTAACTATCTATTTCTTGCGTCAAAACATGGTAAAAATGACGCTGGATTCAAGTGAAATATGCACCGATTACGTAGTCTTAGCTCAAAAGCCAGACAAATCGTGTTGATTTCAATGAGCTATCGCTGAGTGGCCAGCAATGAAAAAGACAGGCCTACGTCACATTGCTGTTTGACACAACTAACCAAAGTCCAAGCTCTTGTTAAAATGGTTCTAAAACAAAATAGCGTGAAAAATTTATCTTTATTAAGCACCGGTGAAAAAGATGAAAATTCTACCTAGTGTTTATCAATTAATAGGGATGGAATTAGTAAGATATAATGTGTGGTATAACTTGCATACAATTACTTTCAATGAAGAATATTCATGTTTTTACCCAAAAGGTAAGGGTCATTTAGAAATGTAACCGATGTTGATTGCGAGGTTAACAATGTATGTACCTATTCCCTTACAGTTGATACATACAAAGTTTGGTCAAGATTAGCTATGTAGTTTACGAGAAGAAACGGAGGTGTTGAAAAGTTTACTACCGAATCACGACAAACAACGGACATATGACGCACGACGACGGATGCCTAAACTGATAGCAATATGTCTCATAAGAAACTCAGATGATTATAAAGGGTACTTACTCGATGTATTGTTATTCGACTTCAGAGGATACTGAAAATCGGAGTCATAATCCGGGGGCATGTCATTTTGACGCCACATCTTAACTCGAATAGAAGCGTCGGAATATGCAGTGTTAATGGTGCCTCCAGCATAAGAAAACGGTTGATACCAGGTGGCATCTGTACCTACAACAAATCAATCATTTGATTTTTAAAATTATGATTATTGTTCAAATTACAATTTGTTTTATGATAACTATTAGAGGAGAACGATTCGTTAGCTAGTGTAGTATTTTAAATTACCTTAGATTTTGTGCTACGTTATAACTAATTTTGACATTTTATACATTATTTCGGGTTTTTAGAAATTTATTTTTTTATTTGAATTTTGATGTTTAAGACAATTAAGGTCAAAATCATAGTTCTACAAAATTAAAAGATTTTACAGGATTTGACTCCCACATCTAGAATTCTAGCAGATTCATTTATCCTGGTAAACTAGTGACTTAAAAATGCTTAATCATATTTATTAGACTTGCTTACCATCATATGGATTATCACGCAATAACAACTGCTTTTATTTTTTTTTATGGTGGTAAATAAGATAACCAAGCTAACTGATCGCGAGAAGTACAAAATTTACCGATACTGTAATCAAACTCGTCCAAATGAATGTATAAGGGAATTGTTTGTGCAATAACAACGAACTCTTGTCACTGAATCATGCCCGAGTGGTTATAAAAAAAACTGGGCTTATCAGGCGCATACTTACCAAGATACACCGCTAACCCGTCGTCATGTTGTATTTGATTTGGATCGTTCTCAAACTTCTCTGGTAAAAGAATCAGGACACCGCTTGCATTGTAGAAATAGATAACACCTCCATATTTTTCCGGTGCGTCATCATCTCTAGGAGACGAACCAAAGGCATTGAAGATGTAAGAGTCGGAACCATCTTCAACCTTGACCTCCACAATGACCTTGACCGGTAAATGTGCCTCAGTTGCATTCTCTATATCTGTGAAGGGCACGTAAAACTGGACCTTGTGGTCATCTTGTGCTTTTACAGTATACCAATCACTTATGAATGAAGGTTCATATATTGTCATTCCATTTACAAACCCTGACAAGAAAAACAAGCATGTATTGATAAAAAATCATGAATTCATAACCCAACTTATTTGGTATCGGAAAACCGTAATTTCTGAATTTACTTAATAGGTTGAAATGCAATATTTACAATTATAGTTGTGTATATCGCATTTTTTTTATATCCACCTGGTAAATTAAAAATTTACGTGTACACATATATGTACAATATGGATGTATATATTTATTTATCCTTTACATACCTTGTCGAAAAAGATTCAACCCCCCTCCCGTTTTGTGCTTCTTTTCGTAGAAATTCAATTTTTTTATGTCTTGAAGTTGTTTCAGTTCCATTTGTGAGACATTTTTAAATTATTTTTATTTAAATTGGTAAAGATTAGAGCAGAATTTCTTTTAAATTAAAAAAAAACCATAATTATTTACATTTTATTTAAAATTTAAATAATGCAAATGAAAAGAGATAAACTTAATCATATTCTATTTATTCACACATGCATGCAAGTGTACATGTACGGTTTACATGTAAAAAAAAAAAGTAGTTCCGGATAGATGTTGTCAAGGGGGTGTGTCCCCATACCAAGGTATGTTATACAATATAATACATGTCCCTTCATCTGTTTCAGCCAATCAAATGAGGAGTTCCAACCAAAATTGAATTATATATAAATAACTTAAAAGATTTATTGTTGGTACCTTGTCGCATTTTAGTCTTATTTATTGTTGGTACTTTGTCGCATTTAAGTCTTGATAAACTTACTACATATTCTGTACAACTTGTAGAATACACCCAATGTTAATTTGTTTTATTCTACTACATGTACTTAAGAAAGTACTTATTATATATATACTAAAGCATATATACATTTAGATATATTTGCCCTTCTGAATCCCTACTCTGATAAAAAAAAAAAAGGAGAAGATGTTTTTAATCGTTTTCCTTCACATTAAAAGAAATGATACTTACAATAATGAACAAAAATCCACAATGATATACCCAAGAGTCTGTCATTAGACATTTTGATAGGTTTTAACCAGCGGCTTGCTAAATATAACCTTCTTGTGCATCCGTCTTTCCAGGACTAATGTGCTTTTGAACATCTACTGAGAGAGTAAGGGAACACTGGAATTTTATGAGGCACTTATAATGGAAATCACTCACAAAAATCGATTGCAAATTGCCTTTCGCCTTTTACCTATTTACATATATTAATACATATATAGTAGTATTCGATTTTTTCATATTAATAATGTTTTGACTTTCGTTACATGCATGATGTTCAATATTAATCCTTGAAGTAGATAAAACAAAAACTTACCAATACTTCCTATGAACCATAAAAAAATTCCAAAGATTAAGGGCTCTTTTAAGGGAGCGTCACGTATTCTTTTTTTCCAGGAAAAGTTATATCAAAGAAATATCGATTCAAGTTATTTTATATCATTGATTAAGATCTAGCCGCATTAACATGCATTACATTAGTTTGAATACTAGTATGAATTAAAAATAACGAATACCTACAGTATACTGTGGTTTTTCACATTTCGCTATTATTCTGATTTTTTTTCATGTACTTCTGAACGTTCAACAAAGCTGAAGTTTTGCCATCGCTTGATTAAGGATCAATTTTTAAATCTATATGTTAATCATTTCGCCTATCCCCTCTCAGGCGAATAATTCAATTACCAATATCCGTTCCAACCTCAGGCAATTAAAAGATTGCCATTGATCCATTTATGCCTGTAGTAGAGATTTCATACACATACTAGCTTTGTCTTACGACAGTTAAATAAAAGGAAATTACGAAGTCCTACTGCTTTTTTTTTGACGCTAGAATGCCTCAAGGTGGAAAAAAATAATGCCGATTTCAAAATCGGTTAACATTTTATGCCTTTTTATCAAACGGATGAAACTTCAAACACCATTGAACGAATGCTTTTACATACAATAATGTTTTCAATTAAATAATCTGACAATCTGACCGAGAGCAGTATTGTCTACTTATATTTTGAAAGACCCTTGAATAGTTTATGCGTTGCTTGATGATTTTTTTTAAGGGGAGGTGGTTCACAAACTTTTGATCTTCGTTGTTAAAAAATGGCAAAAAGATGAAAAAGAATCATTCAAGAGTGTGGTTCCACTCCGATGAATAAATTGATAAATTTCAGGGTATTTCAAGCTAAAGATAAGCTACATGATCGATGAAACACATTATTTCTTCTTAAAAAAAGAGAAACTTTTAATGTATTTAGGAACTCAATGCTTTGCTCTGTTCGCCGACTGCTCGCTCTAAGGCAGCTCTCGTTTCATTCATAAAAACCTATTTAAATTAAATTAGGAGTAATTTTGTTTAAAACAGATTGAATATAAATCATTTATATAAGATAGTGTGGTGTTGTGCATGTACTTCTTTGCCGAAATAGTATAGTCAGGGTTTGATACAGAATGCACGGGCCAGATGCCTAATGGTAGATACAGTGCGTTATACATAGTACACGTGTCGGCCTACTATTTATGCAAACTACATGTAAAACGCAACACTATTGCTATTGTTATGCTGACTGTTGTATATACTGATGAGCAGTGCTAGAAGCTGTGACGTTTGGCTGTTGTCTGTTCCTTAGAAATAATTTCAAAACATTTGATTGATTATTTATTCAACAAGTTGCTATACAATCACAAAAAATCAACAAATGTTACTGTTCGTTACTGTTCTTTCCAAGAAATAAGACATTTTATTCCATTCCGAAGTAACTTGAGTTGTTTAACAGACGAAATGTCATCGAGGTTTTACTTGCATGTACTTCCTTAAGCAGTATAAATGCGATTTTTATGACTCCGTGGTTACAGTGTTTGATTAAAAAATCACTTTGTTCAAAAATTTATTAGAAACTTTTACTTTGAACTAATCATTCGTAATGAAACTATTTTGGAAAGATATATAGAGCTCGTTTCAAAATACCGTCGATTTTCCCACTTGGTGACAGCCAATGTTTACGTCAGCCGCTCGCTAGACTCAGTCGGCCGGTAACTTCGCCGGCATCAAAAGAATGCCGCCGCCACAACAACGCATGGGGTAGAAACAGTGCAATTGCACTAGAGATAGTACACTACAGGTCGGAAAACAACTGTTTTGCTTACTTATTCTAATATTAAGTATTATTAATATGCATATTTGTATGGTGGCATATTTCTGCCCCCTACATGCAAGATAAATTATGTCAACATGCAAGATAATTATGTCTACATGCAACATAATTATGTCTACATGCAAGTTACAAACCTTCTAAGAGAACCTGATTTAAATATGGGTAAAATCACTTACTTAAGGCCGTATCTGACATCATAGATGCAAGATGCAAAATAATTATGATAACATGCGACTTATTTATGTTGACATGCGACTTATTTATGTGAACATGTAAGTTAATAATGTTAACATGCAAGATATTTATGTCAATATGCGAGATAGTTATGTTAACATGCAAGAAGTCTATGTCAACATGCAAGATAATTATGTTGACATGCGACTTATTTATGTCAACATGCGAGTTAATTATGTAAACATGCAAGATATTTATGTCAACATGCGAGATAATTATGTATACATGCAAGTTATTTATAATAACATGCGAGATTACTTGCATGTTGACATAGATATCTTGCATGTTAACATAATTAACTCGCATGTTGACATAAATAAGTCGCATGTCGACATAATTAACTCACATGTCAACATAAATATCTTGCATGTTAACATAATTAACTCGCATGTTGACATAAATAAGTCACATGTCAACATAAATAAGTCGCATGTTGACATAATTAACTCGCATGTCAACATAAATATCTTGCATGTTAACATAATTAACTCGCATGTTGACATAAATAAGTTGCATGTCAACATAAATAAGTCGCATGTTGTCATAATTATGTTGCATCTTGCATCTATGATGTCAGAGTCCGGCATTAGTAAGTCATTTTACCCATATAAATATCAGATCATCTAAAAAGATTTGTAACTTGCATGTCAACATAATTATTTTGCATGTAGACATAATTATGTTGCATGTAGACATAATTATCTTGCATGTTGACATAATTTATCTTGTATGTAGGGGGCAGAAATATGCCACCATATATTTGGAATGACTTTATTAAAAATGTAGCTTAAACATACGCAGACACTCTAAGAGAGAGAGAGAGAGAGAGAGAGAGAGAGAGAGAGAACGCATACGGTTGAAACGTGCAACTGCATTAAAAGTGTACTGCAGATCGAAAATTAACTGATTCTCTTATATATACTAATATTTGAAATTATTCTTTTGTTTGGAATGACTTTATTCAAATATATGTCAGAGAGAGAGAGAGAGAGAGAGAGAGAGAGAGAACTTAGCTGGCTAAGCGAGATAGGGCCTCGTCAAGCCCCGCCATCACCAACTTTTCTGAAGTCAATATAGAATCTAATACTCGGTCTCAAGTTTTTATTATCAAAACCGCTTTGGTTGGCTTTTTCCGATAGCGTCACGATCAATTCTGTCAGCTACGTCAAGTATAAACAATACACGCCGCCGGTGTGAAAACTTTATGATTAGTCAACTCCTTTTCTTAGGCGGAGTTATCTGTACAAGCTTATGCAATGCCAGAGCTGAAGGATTTCTCAGAACAGTTCATTAACCCCCAATATGGAGTCATTATCGACTATCCCCTACGTTTAAATTCTGTGCAAAACTCTCTCTCTCTCTCTCTCTCTCTCTCTCTCTCTCTCTCTCTCTCTCTCTTTGTAAACGGGCGTTAAACCATAGCCTCAAGCTACGGTCCAGAGTACGGCGTTAAAAAATATAATATTTAAAAGTTGCATGTGCTAAGCGTTCATTTCATGTAAATACCGTAAATGTATAATGCACATGTATTACCTACTAACTTGCCAGTCGAAGTGATAAATATGAATTCCTCGATTTCTACACCTTCCGATCGGCAATCGACAGTCAATAAACGAATTGAACGATTTTATGAAAGAACGAGACGGAAGCGGAGAGTGCAAGGGGGTATGTACATGTGCGTCTTCATTAGGCAATTAAGTGTCCAATTCTTTTCTCTTCTGTTACCCTATCACTTTCGGTGTAAATATATATACTAAAATATCCCCAAACAATTTACTGCAGATTTCTTTATTTTACTTGTCTCTGGACCACCGATCACCAGCTCCATACATGTACACTGGTTTGTTTACATATAAAAAGACAGCTCTTGATCCGCTTTCCGAGTAAGCTTAAAGGTTGTTTAATAGGAGAAAGTTTGGGGCAAGTAAAGTTACAATTATTAACAGTAGTAAACTAAATGAAGAATTATTTAAATGGATTATCTGCACAAAATGTGGTATGATATGATGTAAATCTTTTCAAAAATGGCGTTATTTTTGTACGCGGTAAATTGTCGTAAAGTTTTTTTGTACATGTAAGTATTGTATGCACTGTAGCTTTATATTTACTAACCCAAAATTTCTACATAGAGCTAGAGCTATGCATGTATGTACCGTATGTATGTTTTATCACAAGTGTACACTTTCGAAAAAAAGCCCAATTTCGACAGTCACGAGTACCTACGTGAATTTTTCATTCTCTGATATGTTGTTGTTTTGTCCGTGCATAATTTAGTCTGAGTTAACCAGCAGCCAATCAGCGGTAAGCTGAATCCACCAATAAAAAAGTTTGTGGTTAAGGTGCGGGTATTGTTTATGCATGACGTAGCTGAAAGAATTGAACGCGACGCGATCGGAAAAATCCAACCAAATCGGTTTTAGTAATAACAAGACCTTGGACTTTCAGTAGGACGTAGCTATCTAATTCTTGCGGCAAAACAAGTTTAAAATGATGCGGTTTCAAGCGAAATATGCACCGATTGCGTAGTCTTAGCTCAAAAGCCAGACAAATCTTGTTGATTTCAGAGAGCCATGGCTGAGTGGCTGACAATGAAATAGACAGGCCTACGTCACATTGCTGTTTGACACAACTACCCAAAGTCAAAGCTCTAACTTGTTAAAATGGTTCTGTGATTTTTTTAAAAAAGGATTTGAGTTGGGGAATGAGTTGAGTGATTTTAAGATTTTGGTGACGGTGGAGCCAGATTTTCAAAAAAAATCTCCTTTTTTTGTTCTTTTCATAGCACGCTGAATAATTTACTGTATGTCGTTAATTATAGTTGCAGCCGATTGCGCTCATTAGAATGCACTATCGACATCTCTGGGTTTACCCCTGAACCCCATACAGGTTAGTGAACTACGTACTTGTATGTAAGGTTTGGTGTAGCATTTTCGCTGATTAAAAAATGTTGACTGACCCTTGTCCAATCGGACCGTAGTAGGCGGTGTTAAGAATTTACCGCTCGTGACTTGAATGAGAGAGAGAAGAGAGATAGAAAGTAAGGAAGTGAATGCATCGATACAATTCAAACATGTAAATAATATGTGACCTACAGTGTTCAAGAATTCAAAATACAAACAACATTTGTCAGTAAACGCATGTATATATGCTTGCATGCATGCATTATATAAATCTATGTGAATGAAAACTAAACAGTCCTTATTCATAATCGTCACAGTTAAGATAGCGGCATTTTTTTGATGCCGGTGCCGGCAAAGCGACCCAGCCAGTTCTAATGCGGTCGTACTGGGAGTTTCGGCGGCATGTCTTTGATGCCGGCGAAGCGACGGGCGTCTGGATTTAGCGAGCTGCTGACGAAAACAAGACTGTCACCAAGTGGGAAAATAGATGGTATTTTGAAACGAGCTCTATTTATATGTTTAGAATTGTTTCAATTGTGTTTATTCTCTGAGCTTTCTATGATTCCACTTTTGAGTTTATATAACTGTACCTATATATTATGAGACGAAACACATCTTGGCATAAATTAACTCTTATAATATATCAAATATTTCCTGTCCAAAGATGAAGATTTAGATATGTGATCCTGGATGTTAGCCAGCCCCTTGAATAGTATTCACATTATAACCGTATTATATGAAAATTGCTTTTGTTACGGGCTAGGTATCCATGTTAGTGCCCATGTAAACCCAATTCTTTTTCAAAGTCAACTTGGTCATTTCCAGGGCCCCATCCTGACCAAAGATGAAAATTTAATAAGGTGACAAAAGATCTTGAAATTTCACTGGCTGAGAGGAACATTGCATACAACCAGGCACCTCTACCAGTTAAAATTGGCAAAACCCCAATTATTATCAGTGTTTTCCATCTTTATGTAAATGTGACTATTATTATCGTTAATAATATTTTGTATATGTTCTTTACATTTAAGTCATAAACATCTGTCGTAATTTTTTTTTCAGATTTGTAATATTTTGTTTGCGTAATAAAGGCGAAAACACTCCAGTTTGATTTTGGTTGCTGCATTATTTTATTTCAAATATACAAAGTAAATATCAGTCAGATATTTCAAACCAAATTATCTGCTGCAAATTAATAACAACAAACAATGTTTGATTTAGAAGTCACTAATACAACAATAATAAACATTAAAATACATGTATAATCACCATCAGGAATAATATCACAACCTCATATCATTTAAAGCTTTAAATTGTATGACAATTAAACAATAAGGTTCTTACCAAGATGCGTCATTGAACCTAGGCATATAATTATCATAAACATGAGCAGTTTTTATTTACATTAGTAACTTAATTAGCTATTTTGATCATTAATCGTCAGATTTATGTATACTGCAATATTGTTTCATTATTGTCACTACATTATCAATTTTTCTGTTATCTATATTTTAAAATTAATTGGTGCAATTTTTGATTAGAATTAGTTTAAAATGTGCCTAACACAATTACATAAATGTTTAAGGAGATAAAATATACTATCGTAACGCACTTCTGTCGTCGACATGTTGTATATTTTATTTGTTAAAATAAATTTTATCAGAAAGGACAATACCCTTTATAAATGTTTTTAGTTCCTTTTCAAAATTTTCAATTTTTCGTGGAATTCATGTTTACCTCTCACTCACTTATTAAATCCCAAATAAATAATGAAACATATAGTCTTTACCCTATATATATACACAAAATAATAAAATCCACGAACTTGCATCCCTATAACCCGACATGAATTAAAATGATTCAACCGCACAGTGCATAAGCACCATGTGGCTGAATTCCTGTACATGTTATCAAACATATCAAATCAAAACAAATACACTGATTTGTTGCGTGTAAATATAATTATGTTGCATGTTGAAATAATCATGATGCACGATTCATTGCAGACATATGCCAACACGGTACACTGCTCATCAAATAAATAAACCTTTAACTACTTTCAATTGCACGTCCTGTTAATCGCAAGTGGAGGACAATGAGAAGGAGGGGTCTGTTCAGCCATTGTGAAAAAGTCTGTTTTAGGAACGTCCTTTTTGAAAAAAGTTTAACAATATGTACCGGATAGCTTTTAACATGTCTGGAACGATTATGAACCCAGCCAACACTATTAGAAATACTACCCAGACTGCACCGGAAGCATTCGTGGACGGTCGGAAATCTTTTATGCAGATCTTCTTCCTTAAAGCCGCAGAAGTTTGGTTCTTTAGAACCATCAATTCTTTCTGCATCTTTTCAATTTCCTGAATAAGCCTTACATCGTTCACGTTCGTGTATTTCGGTACGGTCACAAACTCACAAGGACACATACAATCACCTATAGCTGTTGTAAATCAATCATATAAATTAAGCTACTTTAGTTTCTGTTTTGTATAAAAGTATTAAACAGTAAATCTCACTGGAAGGTAACATGTAATGTTATATACGATAGTGTGACATCCAAATAATGATTTTTCATTCTTTTCTCTGTTTGCTTGTTTTTTTTAAACATAAATTCAAAATAAATTTAAAGACATGCTTGTACATTTTCATTTTGCCATCATTCCGTTTTAAAAATGGCGAGCACTCATAATTTTCGAAAATTGTATTTTCTACTTAAACAGCTTACCTTTACATACAGGCACGAGTCCACTCCATTTTCCGGACGCCAAGCATTTCCGCTGTAAACTTCCGTTCGTATGCAGGTAACCCTTGTTGCAAACGAACTGCGCAGTCCCATTTACAGACTTATCCATACTTGTTAATGTGCTGTTTGGGGGCGTTTCAAGACCAGGGCAGTATATTTCTAAAGAGAAAGGTTAATTTTTAAGTTAAAAATTGGGCAGGATATGAAAAATTCTAATACACCCCCTTTCAGTACACATATCATATAGAAATTGATAATAAAAATATATTTACCTCATTTTGAAAATTATACTCTCTTTTATCTTCATTATATTATTATAAAACTATGTCTGTCACATTACACCATCTATTAATATTTAAAAGTCAAATTGACTTTTTATTCTGTACACTAGACGTTTGATTAAAATGTGCTTTCTTTTTAATTTTTGATATTTAATTTAAATTTATTGTCTACTCATTCTTTTCCATATCTTTTTGCTTTATTTTTTTAACTGTAAACTTCTATTTAAAAGCGGATTTTAAACAATCTCTGTTCTTTTTCTTGAAACAAAACTCCTCTACTTTCTTTTTTTCCCCTCCATTTTATTGAGTTCAGTTAATACTTGTAGTATATTATTTCCCCTTCCATGGTGTAATTTATATACAGAATATTTTCACTTAAGCGTACCTGAACAACTAAGAAGTGTCCCATTCCAAGTTCCATCTATTTGACAGAGAAGGGAACTAGTATCATTTAACCAAAACCCTGGCTTACAGGAAAAGGTGGCGGTAGTGTTTACTGAAATTTCCGCCGAGTTCGTTATAGGAACGCCTGTTGACAAATTCATGTTGGTCGATGCCGAAACAGTTAGCGGCGGACAGAATATTTCTGCAACAGAAAATGAGAAGGTTAATAGATAATATACTGAAGTTTCATTAATATTCGAGGGCAACAATTTTTTGCTGATTGAGTAAAATTGACAATTTCAATATTATTGTGATAGCCATCCTCTGTCCAATATCTTATGAAGATATGATTTTGATAAGATACTATTTAAAAATGGGTAAAATTGGGGGGGGGGGGGTTAGATATTTGACCATTTCAAATATAGTTCGGTGTGGATTGGGGTTTTTTCAAAAATAAAAATCTGTTGTTGCATAGCTTTTACGATGAATCAGAAAAGGATATGGCAAAGTTTATTTCAATTGTTATATTTTAATAATATAAGTTTTTAATATATCACATAAAAATGTTTAATTTTTTATTCATTTATATAAAATTTGAAAATCTCATGGATAAAATGTAAATCGAATTTTGCTCTAAGTTTACCTGGAATAAGATAACCACAACATCATTGCATTAGTATTAAGATTAATACAAATCACAGTTTTCTGCCATTTTAGAAATTACCAGCACACGTGACAGGATTTCCATTCCATGTTCCATCATTTAGACAGGTGCGAGTCAAATCGCTCCCGGAATGATTGAACCCGGGGCTACAGGCATAAGAGGCTTGGGTTCCGATGGCGTAGGACGGTTGACTTCCCATAGGGGAGGAAATTATATTCAATTTGGGGTCTTGTGTTGACACATCAATTCTACCATTGTCAGGGAAGGGTAACGCCGGACAGGTGATTTCTATTGTTAAAAGAAACTTAGTCAACTCAAGATAAAAGTTTTATTACCGAAGTTGCTGCAAACAACATGAAAATTATATATAATAACCGTGTAGTTTATATTTTGATTATCTATTAGAAGCATCGGGCATCTCTATAATTATACAGTTTCTCGAAATAAGCAATAATGTATTTTCAGCTATGCATTTGTTTGTCTTCCATGTTCTCATGAAAACATAGCACAGTTTATTGTGTAGTAGTTACAACCATAATTCTATTTCGGCTTTATTTTATTGCGTTATCTTTGGCAAGATAAAGTATTGGTATTCGAAATTTTCATTAAATTAGTAAAGCTAAAAGAAAAGAGTTAAAATATCTAAAAGATTTTCCTTAAAACATCAGAAAATGAGACCAGGTCAGGTCATATACTATAGCATAGGCGAAAAGACACAGAAATTCTGTAAAAATATCATAAATACTTAATATAAACAAGGGCACCGCTAAGCGGAGCATCCTCTCGCGACATGACTTATTGTACGGGGGAATACGTTATTTAGGAAAATACAAATGTACATGTAAATTTATCAGATCAAAATAAAGAAAGTATTTCTTTAAACCCCTTTGAATACATACATGAAATATCTATTTAATCCCAATCCCCAAGCTTTGTGGTGTATAGATTGGGGGAGGGGGTTTACATAACAGTTTTCCTATTCCTAGCAGAAGCTCAACACATATACTTTAAAGTTTAATAATTTAGATTCATTGAGTGACATTCATTTTTATATAAGCAACCATAAACGATCCGTATACATTATGAAACGTAGCTGAAAATCAAGCGCTCTGTAGTCTGCTCTGATGGAAATTCTAGTTGCTAGTTGTCGTATTATAATTAACCCATAGTATAGTAGATATATATGCAGTTATTATTAATACATGTATAAAACAGTTTTCGCGTGATAAATGTGCAATATCTGTCAAAGTCTCTACTGAATTTTGGACTAGTTCTATTGTAAGTAATACGGGAAAATTTGTCCGAAAGTCGACTGCTTGTTTCGATGTAAATCGGCAGACTTAAATCTCTTGCCCGCTTCAACTTTTAACTATGGGCACTCGTCTAACACTCCAATGCTACAAAACGTTTTTTTTTTTACCTTTACTAGATTTAAATCCCAAAAATGTCAAGTTGTTGATTTGAACTGTATACGGTAGCGATTAACTTCAAGTCGTACATAAAATTACCGGAAATGTCTATTGTCAAGTCGTACATAAAATTCATGTTTTTAACTTCATTTTTTACGATAATTTAAAAAAATACTTAATCAATTGATTTTGAAATCAACAGGGTTTGTCCTTTTACCATGCCAAAGAAGTGTACAAAGTTTGATGGATATTCATGAGAGGGTTTTCTTGGAATTTACTAGAAAATTGAAATGGAGTACACACACACACACACATACATACATACACACATACGAACACACACACGCACAGTAGCGATGCTATATCCCCTTCGCAACAAGTTGCGCGAGGGGATAATAAGAGTAAAAAGATTGTATACTAATTTTCTTGAAACTGTTTTTTAAAGCATTGAATGCTTATTTTTGGATGTCGTCGGTCCTATAACACACCAAGGCTGTCCAGACAATTGAATACCGCGCGTTAGCGCAATAAAAATATAGTGCCAGAAACTTTGTAGAGAAAAATCTTTTTTATTAACGAGTAGATGTGATTTAATGATTGTTTTTCATAAGTACATATCAAATTGATTATGTAAGTTTGAACCTTTCATTTAATCTTACAATAATAAAGATATTCAAAACGCGTGATGACGTTTATATTTGTGCTCACGGCGCATGAATAGGCTAAGTGTATTCACGGGAAATTGAACGTCGCAGATTTCGAATGCAAACATAAGGGGAAATATACACTGAATGTAAATATAGTCAAATAAATTGTCAAGTTTTTTCCTCAATTCTAGTTCATTACCATATATTAACAACCACGATATTGATATAAAAAAAAATTATAATGGAAAACGATTGTTAACATGTAATCTGTATTCAAGTACCCGAACATATAGGTGGTTCTCCGCTCCAGGTACCATTCAGCGTACACGCTCGACTCAGATTTCCAGATGTTGCTTTAAAGTCTTTATTACAACTGTACAGTAAGCTTCCATTCACCCTGTTGTCTATATTCGTTATCCTCCCATTTCCAGGGTCAGTTACTTTTGGACAGAGGATTTCTGTTCAGTAAAAAAAGGTAGTTTAAACTGTAAATAAGAACTCTAAAGTATTAAAAATCTATAAAGTTTTATTTTAAAATTAAAAATAATTCAATTCAATTTTCCCTATTTCTGTCTTTCTATCCACTATTGCATGTTACGGTCACATATGTTGGATGCAAATATACTGTTATTAGTTGTAACTACTAAAATATCTAACAATTACACCCATGCAATTGCTTTAGAGTGGGTAAGTATAACATATCGAAATGAAGTATTAGACGATATTACGATTGAAGACTACTAAGTGCGAACTCACCGGAACACACAGGTGGAGCTTCGGACCAACTTCCGGTGACGAGACATGTGATGATCAAATCAAAAGATAATCTAAAACCCGCGTCACATGAAAAGGATGCAGTGCTATTGACAGGAACACCAGAAGTCCATGATATTACAACGCTATATGTCACATCACCGTTTTCGAAAGTTTGAATAGCTGTACAAAATATCTCTGCAAACAGACATAATAAAAATCCATGATGTGATTTCAATAATAAAAGCTGAAATCGCTGTTATAAATGACATTATAATGTATATCCAGTGCTTCAATCAATTCCAGATTTAGTTTCCCCAATTTTAACAAGTACATGTACCTCAATGACTTAGATATAGCAAACGTAATGATTCTTCCCCCCCCCCCCCCAAAAAAAAACCTTGAGTACCACTACATATTGCTGGTTCTCCACTCCAGGTTCCATTAAGCTGACAGGTACGAGTCAAATCGCCCCCGGTATGATTGAATCCTGTGTCACAGGAGTAAAATGCTTGACTGTTGATTGAGGTTTGTTGTACGACAGCTTTTCCATTTAGCGGATGACTAAGCCCTGAACAGAAGATTTCTGTCGTTGAAAGAGAAATGTAAAAAATATGGTTGAATAGTACTTTCCTTTGCACATTGAATAAGACAGTTTCTACTCAAACTGTGTACTAAAATACTAGCAGGAACTTCAAACAAATTGCTGGACGGTTAATGTGTTCTTTTTAAATTTATTCGTGATTTTCTTTGCAAACACAAATTTCGTTGCATAATTGATAGAATCATATTATCTTATGATAAAGCCATAGCAATTGGACCAAAAGGCAGTAAAATGTTATAATTGAATATTGGAAAATGTCGATTTACCTCAGGCAAAAGTTGCTAGATTTTAGCTATCTTGGAAAATATTTCTCTCCAACATATTTAACACCCAACGTACACAATTACATGCCAATGATTTTTGCAAACAGTGGCTTGGAAGAAAACGGTCAGGTGATGAAACTTAAAACGTAACGTTATTCTTTCTAGTAAGAAGTGGTATATCATTCTTTAATTGTAAAAACAAAATGTATTAAACTGACTTATAGTAAAACTTTAGAAAGCATATCACAAGAATCCTTCTGAAAAACCCGTTAGATCGTTAAGTCTTCTATGGTACACCTAATGCCTACCCGAACAATTGGGCGGATCCCCGCTCCATGTCCCGTTCAACAGACACGTTCGATTCAGATTTCCGAACGTATGTTCGAAACCATCCATACAGGAATATGTAAGAGCGCCATTTACAGAGTGATTGCTAATCACCATTTCGCTATTTGCTGAGGCATTGACGGACGGGCAAAAGATTTCTGAAAGGTGAAGACTGATTATAATCTTAAATTGGTAAGAATAATCAAGCTGTCATTTTAAAACACGATTGAACACGATAATCTTCAGAATAATGTGCGTGTCAGGTATGAAATAAAAAGTAAAGAGGATGTTGCCAATTAATGTGTACTAGTAACTGAGTAAAAACGAATTTCTATAAAATAAATGAATAAATCCGCATACAATGCAATTCGGAAAATGGTTAAACAAACTACTTGCCTCTGATTCTTTACGTAGGACAAATAAATATTTGATGTTTCCTAATAAACTCAAAGTTGGCATTAGAAGGTATAGTTTGAGGTTTCTCTTTACACCCTGTTTCCACTATAAACATCCCCAATTGCATGCTTCAAAGTCCGACCGTACGGACCGTACCTTACAAATTTTCAATTGTTATTTCTTTTTTGTTCACGTAGTGACGCTTACGCTTCAAAATAAATGGTCTCTTCGTGTTCGATGCAAAACTTACCATTACACACTGGTAAGTCTGCGGACCAATTTCCAGTAATTAGACAGGTGATGGTCTCGTTTGACGATAATGAAAATCCTGGCAGGCATGCAAAGAAAGCTGTTGTGTTGACGGAAATGTTATGCGCTACGCCTCCATCATACGACACCATAACGTTATCTTGAACTGTGATCCATGGACATACTATTTCTGAAAACATATAAAATACCACTTGTGTGTCCTGTTCAGTTAAAAATGAAAATATTCCCCGAAAAAAATTCAATCTCCACTGTAATTGGGACAACTTCTATTCAATATCCCAAATGTATCCTAGTATATAGTCAATGTTATAATACACAAACTAAAAACAGCAAAAGAAGAGTAACTGTTGCTATAATCATATAAAAAGAAATTTGCCATGATGCTTCTGAAATCATAATGCTTTTGATTTGAATATGCCATTCTTTATTCCTTAAATACTTTTTTTTTTAAATTGAAGTCAGGCATCGAACACATAATATCGCCTTTCGTTGCTTGAACATAATCACTTAGAAACTTTCCTCAATGTTAGTACACGTAGAGTACAAGTTATTGGCTAGTACATGTAAGGTGCCAAGTGGGTTTGAAAACTGTCATCATCAAAAATTGGCAGCGGAGAGGAAAAAAAATCCGTATGACAATTCAATCATACTTTTTCTATTTCAATAAGTTTAGATTTAGAGGATTTTTGTGTCCGTTTTAAAGCGATTTAGAACACGTGTGATTTCTTTAGTTTCCGTACCTGAACACTCAGCCGATATGCCAGTCCATGTACCATTAGGTGCACAGGTTCGTTTCACATTTCCACCCGTCAAGGTAAATCCAGGATTACAGCTATAGGTAGCCACGCCATCAATTAATGTACTTCTTGTGTCAACAGCACCATTGATTGGATCCAATAGTGAAGGACAACGAATTTCTTTAAACAAAGCAACATTCAGCTGATTAAAAATGAAAGGTAAAAGGTTTCGATAAGCTTCATTTTTTAATCTAAGTCTAAAATCGTAAATATAAACCAAAAATACACAAGATCTGAAGATAATTTTAATTTGAACTTTGAAAGGTTCAATTTTTTTTCTTGAAAAATAATCATAACAATATGATAAATAGTTCTTCGAGGAAAAGACTTTTAGTCTGTCTTTGTTGGCTAAGCCGAAATGCATATTTTCAGCAATACCCATTTCAATGAATTTGACGGCTTTGTGGATAAACGTCCATACCAGACACTGTGGTCAGATGTCCCTTACCTGAACATGTCGGAGGATTACCACTCCATGTTCCATTTGGAAAACACGTCCTATTCAAATTTCCCGCCGAAATATTGAATCCTTCATTACATGCATATTGTATGATCCCGTTAACGGATGAATTCTTTTCCAAAACAGTTCCATTTAACGGATCAGTTTCCTCTGGACAGAGTGTTTCTGTAAAATTTGGGGGTTTTTTTTCAAAAATTATAATTTGCAAAATGAATATTTATCTTTCTTTCTACAAAAAGGTACTATTAAATATCAATGCAAATTATGAAAAAAAAATATAAAAATACAAGTAATCATTTTTACTTAAGCAATGCTATGTAGATGTTATAAATGCACGTAATATTTACCGTTGAAAACATGCATATATACAGTGCTCATGGTCATAAATTACCAAACTCCTACAACAGTGAATCGAAAATCGATTGTTTGAAGAGACATGAAATATTGCGCTTGAGTGTGTGTTCATCGACATTGGTTTATTTTGCATCTCAAAGAAAGAAGAGCTGCATCTTTGTTTGTAATTGTCTCCCTCATTTACTGGCACATGATTGGCCTTAAAACTTTATTTATTGTATCATTTTCGAACAAAGGCTATTTAGATGATATGATTGAAACGTAGTCATATTTTTGTCAAAATTTAGCTTCCTTTATAGTACACAAATCTTTTGCTTGATAATAGTAACACTTTGTAATATTCTAATAATTAAAACCACAAAGTTTTATATTGCATGTAGAATAATTATAATTATTAGCATGCATATGCAGCCCATATAGCTTTAACTGACCTAGTGCCATCTGCGAAGAGATCCGATCAATTTATAGCACTTAATTATTGCCACCTCGTTAATAAAATATGAACACGTGGATTTGCTCTGATTTTATTCTATAGTCCCTACCTATACATTGAGGTACATTGCGATTCCAGACTGCATGTAGATTACAGCGCGCATCCGTGTGTGTATCGTTTTCAATTTGATATCCAAAGTTGCAGACGACAGTCTCCTTCTCACATGGTTGTAGTAAACTTACGTTCAAATATCCATGCATCAAAGTCAAATCTGTGGTATTGCATGAATCTGTGAAATTGAAATTATAATACACTGTAGTAAATGTAAAAAGATTTTTTCAAAGCCCATTATACATCAGTCATTTTTAAAATCTATAAAAAGAATAATAATTCAAATTAAGCAAATGCTACAGAATTTGACCAAAAGTGTTTTTCTTAACTTGAACGAGCGCGATGAATTTTACATATTCGAGAGGAGAAAATATAAAATTGATGAAAATACACGAATTTCTGTTCGTAAACTACTTCAAACAAAAGAAATCCGGAATAAATCTGTTCTGCAGGTATTGGAGTTTACTGTTCAATGTTTATGGATTTCTATTTGGTTTAACCTGTTCTTCACTTCAATGTTTTTTATTTTAAGTATTTCCATAGCATTTGTGCATATGGCCACATACATAAAGGCGGAAAAATGAATTGAGCGCGGCAAGCGTTTTGGTATTGTAATGGTGAAAAACCATAGACCTTACGATTGGGCATATGGGTTGAATGGATCTCAAAGTCTGCTGTTCACCCCTTTGATAGATAGAATGGTCCATTATTATATAAAGGTAAAGGTAGGGGTGTATAGTCTTGCTCGCAAAGTAAATTGCCTCGCACGACTTCTACATATTACCCCCTGGCGAGACTCGTACGATCCTTAGCTTCCTCAACTCCCTGGGGAGCATACAAGCAGAGCTGCCAAATTACGGCGCTAATGCTTTTCATTCACATAGCCAGCTCGTCCCATGTGCCAGGTACCCATTTTAACCCCTGGGGGAAGAGAGTGCACAAGTAGAGTAAAGTGACTTGCCCAAGGTTACAATGTTACCGCGATAGCGACAGACCGGACTCGAACCCGGGGCTACCGTTTCCAAACCAGTCGACGCTATCTAATGCACCAACACCTCTACTAAAGGAACGCTGAAAACTGCTGAAGTGAGAGTAAGACCAGCAGAGACTTCAATGAGAAAGAAAGGAAAGCCTGGTAAGAGCCAGGGCTATGTAGCACCAAACGGTCTAAAGGGATTGGGGTGAGTACCAGAAGATGTAGTTCTGAAAAAGTTTACGAAGTTTTTGGCAAGCTCAAAATATGTGTAATGTGTAAGCTTTTCCAAATAATAGCGCAGCGAGCGGCGCTCGCGTAGCGAGCTCTAAGAACCAGTGTGCGCGGGAAAAAGTTCGAGCTAAACCTACAGATTCATCAAACAAAATTTTTTGTCTACGTCCCATAATGCTCTCTAATGTTTTCACCCGTGGTGCTATGCCAAAAATGGCCGACCTCTAACTCGTAATTTACGGTGTTTTGAGGTTTGAAGACACGTTTTGAGTACCGCACAGGCTTCGGCGAGACCCAAGAGATTTTTTACATGCTTCCATTCCATCGCATTGAGTTGAGATACGTAAACAAATGATTATGGAATTTAACGTATGACGTCACAGTGATCTCGCGCTATATTTCCCGCGATAAATTTAGAGGTGGATCAAACATCTGTAATGCGTGTACTAGCTATTTCAGTATAGACTGCGATACCTGCCTCATTGACATATGATTTGTTGTTTTTGGGGTTTTTTTGTTTTTTTGTTTTTGATAGAGAGATTATATATATACTAGCAAGAGCCATGCTTTAATGTCACACGATCCAATTTTAAGCTAATTTTACACGCATGTACAGTAAGTATGAGTAGGGAGGAAATAAAAAAAAAAGGACATTTTGAACTAAATAAAAAAGAATCAAGAGAAAAAATAAACAGTTAAAAAATTATGCAGATATTGCAATGCATTTAGTCAAATCATTAAATTTGAAAATGGGAAATTACACACCTACAAACAGGGACCGGGGGCACGGAGAACGTATGTAATTAGAATGCAAAAATAAACGAATTTAAATTTTTAAAAAATTATGAACCAGGAAAAAAATACGGTACAAAAAAAAATAAATACTGTATTCATCGTTAACACTTTTGACCAAATTAAACAAAAATTATATTTTACAGACTAATCAATTCTCTCCAAAAGTAAAGAACGGTTTTAGGAAAGCAAGTCGATGTATTTTGTAAGATTTTTAGAAATATTATATAATAATCATTATATAATAATATCTCTCTCTCTCTCTCTCTTTCAAAAATTCTTTGATGTTAGTTGATAACCAAATAATACTAAGTTGACAATGAAGCAAGGGATGTGTAATTCTTGCTGCGCTCGCCACAACGGTAGCACCGTAAAACTTATTAGTAGGATGAATTTTTTGAAGTCTGAAATCAGTCAGTGTTCTTCATGCAGTCTATTCTATCAATGTATCATGAAAAGGTGAGCAAGGTGAGCGATTTTCATCCATTAAATAAAACCTAATTTATCTTTGGTATAGCATTCTTTTGAAATTTCATTACAATGATACAAGGTTGTTTGTGCATTCGAATGAAATTGTGTGTGTCTCATCAATGAGTAGATATTTCTTTTAAAAGCTTGTATCTGAGATCTCATGTACAATACTAACCTCTAGACATCAGTCCAAATACGTAGATGCTTATCTCCACGTCATTTGTATGCTGTTGTTCCTTGCCGCCTCCCCACGGTTCATCAATATCAAAAGAAAACGATCTAGATGTTGGTATGACTCTCCAGACAAAGACTCCATACTGATTATACCCAAATATCACTCCACTGTATCTGCTTGGTGTGTTCGGGTCATACCCACCGGAAGTAACCACGGACCCAGCTCCATAAAACTGGAAACCGTGATTTGGACCGTTTAAGGGACTGATCTAGAAAAATTTTAATCATATTTTTAATAGAGTATTGTATGCTGTGCCATATCAGTATCCGGAATAGCACTCCGTTCAAGACACTGGTTATCTCATAATCGACATTTTACATACTTCAAACTGAATCATTGATATGAATTCACATCTTGTAGCTACAACACTGATGGCTGTTTAAATTTGTACAAAGAGGACGTATATATTGCTTATGATGATTGTCGGATTTATAATGTTTTGTACAATGCTATTAGAAATAATTTAAACCTTTGAGAAGCAAAAAACTAGGGGTAATCCGGAATACCTTTGGTTGATTGTATATTCCTCGTTTATTTGTATCAAATTTTGTAAGCGCTACTATCACATACTGATTTATTTTAAAATTTGATCTTTCTTGAGAATGAGATTAAATGTTTATTTTTGAAGAAAAGTTGTCTCGAAAAGTATTCTACGACTTCTCTCATTGTACAACAAAAACAACAACAACAACAACAACAACAACAACCTTACCGTGACAAGGACGAGAACATCTTCCAAAATTTTTTGACTCGGAAATATCATCCTTAGAGTATCTTGTGACACTTCATTGATTGTAGTTCTTTCATTCCAGGTCCATCGACATCTGTTTGGGGCGTTATCAAAGGTCCAGGCCAACACTCTAACAGTGGCTTCGTAAGAAACCAAGCGTTGTGTGTTTGGATAATCTTTATCACCCCATCCATCTGCGGCACTGGTTATTGGGTCTATGAAAAAAGGTATATGTTATTTTACGTCTTTCCATAGTGTTTGAAATAATTAATTTTAAGTTCCTTTGTTATTAAGAGGCAAGACGACTGCACTAGGTTTTTGATGAAAATAGAAAAACATAACATAGTTGAAGATGAAAATAGGCCATTTATTCAAATAAATGACAAAGATGTAAAAAACTGTAAATATTGAGGGGGTCAGACGGGACTAGAAAACACCGCTGATACATTTTCAAAATATTTGGCAACATATAATATAGCATCTGACCCCCTACATAAAAAACATAAAAAAGTATGGCCCTGATATGCCAATCATCAAAAAAGGGTGGGATATACAAAATATAAAAAAACGCAAACACCTATACATTAAAAGATAAATGAACGACATAAGGTGGAAGAAAGGGGTGGATGGAGGGTTTTTGCCGAAAATATGTCTTAGCAGATTTGAGCGTGGCTTCTCTAATTTACAAACAAACAATTAAGTCACGTGATCTGAGAAGCCATGCTGATTGGTCGAATCCTATAGAATTCTCAGAAACGATTTAAAAATGGAACATTAACCCAGAGACAAACAAATACATGACCTTTGGAGCTTTTCTGATTCGTTAAAGTTTTTTTGCATAACGCAGGACAGTTAAATTTAGCAAATGAGACCAAAACATAGCACAGCAAATAAGACCAAGACATAGCACCTGCTATAACGTAACAATTGTCGTCAAAAAATTTCAGATAAACAAACAGAATCAATAAACATATGAAGATTTACATGTAGATAAAAAGACATACATAAAATATCTTCACACGTCACATAAAGGGTATTATCATTTGTCAATAATAATAACTATTTTAACGAATAAATAAAATTTAACTTATAAGACCGAATAACTACTGCATTTGATAAACTTAAAGTAGCGAAATAAACAAAATAAACAAATTACAACAATAAATGGATTATAAAAATGGGATATTAGTTGACTGAAGACTATAATAAATTATGTGACGGTACAAATGGTCAAATTGTAAATATTGTTTTCAGTGACAAAGTAAGAATACTTGAATAAAATAATAAACAAGAAAATCTTACGATTTAATTTTACCCAGACTCTGACATGAGATGTGTTGTAAGCAAATGCCAAACCTCCTGCTTCACGACCACAACTTAAACACGCAGGCATTCCTGAAATAAATAAATAGTTGTGTCAATTGAGTCAGTCATAAATAGGCTGGGTGGTTAAAAAATTACCTATCAGATCTACATTAAATCTTTCATTTGTTTATTTAGCTGTAAACTATTAATTATTAAGGAAAAAATTCATATATTTTAGCTTTAAAATTTGAATGTTTACGAAGCTCTTCTTCTTGAGGAATGTATATATTCTAAAACTAGGCATGACTGTCCAGCTCTTTTAACTACTTTTTAAACAGTACTATTAAGAACATGGGGTAATTTGACGTGTAAAATGGAGACGGAAAAAGTATTTTAAAGAATCCCCATACCTTAGGCATTTCTTTAAAAATTCAATCTTAACTATATAATTTATTCTTACGAAATTTTTTGCATAGTATAAAGATGTGATAAAGCAATTAAGTTTCAGAAATTTTTTATTCTACAATCAATTAACAAGGCATTTCCGTTGTCTTATACCCATGTTCTTTTTGTGGAAATTTCATTTTCTTAAACTTTCATTTAGTCAGTGTATAAAATACTACTCATGCTACATTATATTGTATAACATTACACCATTCTATAATATATTAATACTATTCTTTGTATCATTAAATCATATTATATTTATATCGGTTCATGGTATATTTCGCCATAATGATTTCTTATTAAATCATATCTTATCACAGTTTATAATATTATATCATACAATACAGTTTATCATAACATAAAGCATATAATTATATTATACTGTTCTATTACCATTTCCTTCAGAGATCAGCCCGCGAAGTTCATCAAATATCATTGGAGGTCTTGCTTGCACCACTACCATATCAGGAATTGACGTCATATTAGTTAATGGAATTTCTAAATACGTTATCGCTTCCTTCGGTGCTGAATTAAAATAAAACCACGTCACTTGATCAATTTGTGTTAATAGAAAGAGTCAAATGTTAATTTAAACTACATATCTTAATAACTGTTATAGAGCAGAAATTTTAAGTTTTATTGGGAAAAGTATCCTCATTATTTTCAATATTATTATAACAACTATCTAAATGAATATATAGTATAATACCGGTATAATACTATTAAAATCAATAATAAATTTAATCCGCTTGCTTGTGATTGTCGCTGACGTTGGTTCTCTGTACCTTTTTGTATTCATATGGAAATGACGTGATATCAAAACATTGTATGTAACAGTACAGAAAAAGTCATTATTCTTGCAAGGTTGTTGCATTATTAATGGCAAAAGGGAGAAATATTTATTGAAAATATCTTTGGATTTTTCGGCATTAAGATTTGCTATAATATTGGTCTCCATTTAAGAGTATGTTTCTTTTCAGAACAGATATTTTGAAAATAGGGATAAAATATCACGACACGTTTTGTATCCGACCAAGGACAGATATAACAACAGTAAACCAACGGTATTTACGATTCATTGTTCCTGTAGATACGGCTGTCTCTGAATTCAGCTGATACTGAAAACCAGAATCAAAGTCCGGAGGCATGTCATTTCGACGCCACATCTTGACTCGGACAAAGGCGTCGGTATACTCAGTTTTAATAGTCCTTCCATCATTCGAGAGCGGATGATACCACCTGTCGACTGTATCTACAATGGATATGCAATTTGACTCGTGATTAGTGTAAATCAGAAGAATTTGTTGGTTTGGTTTGAACATATTATATTGTAATTACTAGTACATTACAGTGAGACTGAGCACAAGTTCTATAACTTATGTAGCCTTTCATTTTGGTGAGGAAATTGATAAGCGCGTTTTATGTAATGTTTTCAGTTTGTAATCTTTCCGACTAGCCATTCTTCTTTTACCCTGGCTGACATCGAACATTTCTAATAATCATCAAAATAGTCATATTTAAAATTTCTGTTTTGGGTCTCTAACCTAAAAAAAAATAATGCATCTTATTCCATTTGATGTTATCTATTGTTATCTTTTCTCTTAACTGAAAACCTTTAAAGGCACATTCTTTAACCTCATTGCTGTTAATGATTACAGTTACATTATACTTTGGAGTGTTTTGTTTAAAATTTTTAAAGACCCGTATGGGCTATTAGTCGAGTTTTCTATTAAAGTAGCATGGAGAACATTTCCTTCTAGGAGAGTGACCTTTTCGAAATAATAATTCGTATTTTCATTTGTAAATATCTGACACAAAACAGAAGCATAGAACGTACACAAATGTTAAATACTTTGTTTTCCGATAGGGCTGTCCGAGTAGTAAATTATTTCATAACCTTCACCGGCATTTCAATTATTAAGAGACAAGTTCCTATTTCCCAATGCTTTAATTTCAAACATATTATTTAGCTTTCCTTATGTTTAAATCAATACGTTGCAAATTTTCTGCTGCATGATGCACATCGGTAACGAACAGTTCGAAAGTCATTAAACTTTCTGTAAATCTAAAATTTTTCATCAGTGAAAAAACGTATCTCATTGTTTTCTTGTTCGTGCCTTTTTAATAAAAGTCACAAACTGTAAATGTATATCTTGCTTTTGATGATGATAACCACTGTTGAACATATGTCTGACATTTCCGCATTATTGATCAATTTTTCACTTTTAGTGGTTGTTTATATATATATAGTGGGTACATGTTTATAATGTTGGAAAAGCCCAAATGTAGTCTCAACACTGTTTACCCTCAACAAAAAGCCATATATTTTGCAACCTCCAGGCTTTTATAAAATCTCTATATCCTTATGTCTTCGAACTTTATGTAAGATGTTCATTTATGCTACTGGGGTTTTTTTTCTTCAAAATTTAGTGTACCTAATTCAACATTAAACGCAAAAGTAAAAAGTAGAGTTTCACATTTAATGTCGCGTACAAGTAAATGGAACGAGGAGAAATGACATACATAATCTCTAGAATCACACAAATGTGCACATGTATAAATATCGCATGGACTTTTCAAAATTATAGTTCACTTCAACGAAGGAGTTTATCCCTTGACCGAGTTTTTTTCTTTGATCTTTATATAGGTGTAAATCGCATATTGTCATGTTGTATATTTTGAATTTACCGGGTGGCAGTAAATACAAAATATATGTTAGCAACTGTCATGTTGTATATTTTGTATTTACTGCTACCCGGTAAATTCAAATTATACAACATGACAATATCATCAAAAGTGTGTCGATATTTTAAATATCACATATATGGTATTTGGCATGCAAAATTTAACCCTTTTGACCGAGAAGTAGAAGGAGCTATGGCAATGCAAATGAGACAATTGTAAATTCGATTTTGACTGAAAAAATAAAAAAGCAAACATTGTACATGCAAAGGTAAAATCTCTCACAACCCCCATATTGATTGGCATTAAAATAAAAGCAGTTCAAACTGACACATTGCACGATCGCGAAAATTTTGTGAGAAAAAAATAAATGCTAATGCACTACTCTTTACATAAATGACATCTACACTAAACAATTTTCCAAACGGTTATCCCAAAAAACACTCGTAGTTATGACGGGGTGTTGGGCTCTGAAATAGTTTTATTTCTTTCTCAAGCATTCTGGGGCTGTTGGGAAGCAATTGCGTTTTTGTGCTGCTTGTGTTACATGTTTAAGATATTTTATTAGTAAATAGAAAAGGAAATCCCAAATATGAGGAAGAGGTTAATGAAAGGTCATGATATAAACCATCGACAGCTAGATCATGTATACAAAATATAGCCTTATTACTGCTAACTAGGAGGATCCGCCTCCTCGCGTGCAATAAGTCATCGATTTTTGTTTACATCATATTGTGTCATCATGTAGCTACAATTACTTAAAATTTGTTTTTAAATTAAGATTTTTTTCTTGTTTGATTTTGGAGGGGGGTATATTATATTATATTACTATAAAAAAAAATCATAAATAAGCGGAAAAAAAATAAAGTCCAAATTTCCTCTGTTTCCGATATAACTTTACCTTTGTCATTGCAAATCTTCCTCAAATAAACAAAACATTAATATAAAAAACATTATTGTTTTTGAAATCTCATCTTCTGAGTAATGGTACTCCTCAAAATGTCCTTTAAAATTTAATTGAATTATTTTGGGATATTTTATACTATGACTTCATACCAACACTTCAATATTATTTTATTAACGCAATCTTTTTGGTTAAGAGCTGTGAAATGAATCGTGCAATTACTTATTAATAGATTAATTGCTTATTTTTGGAACAAGATATGAATAACCTCTAATTATTGGGTTTTTTTTAAAATTACTGAATGCTTTGCAGTTTATCAGTGCCAACAATATAAACACATTGTTACACAGAAGTGTGTGTTTTACAGGTACGTACGAAAGCAGTGTGGCAACGCACTTCGAAAAAAATTACGCACTTTGAAAAATTTACATATCTGCAAATTCATTATGGAAAACGAAAATTGAAAATTTTCCTGAAAAATGAAATACACTAAATCACAAATATAAGGGTGAGCAAAAATATTTTACGAGCATACAGGAAACCAATTTTTGGAATATATTTACATGTATAATGCTTTGAAGAAAAATCCAAGAAATATTAAAAAGAGGAAGAAAAAAATAGAAGATTGAAGTAAATATGTTTTTTTTTAATTTAAGGTATTGCTTAAATCGTTAGCATAATCAAAGATGACCTATCGGTCCAATCTTTTAAGTACGGATTTGTGTTTTGTATTACACGGCACAGTTGTACTTAAATTGCACATGACACTATGATAAATAGGTTATTTACTTATTTACAAACATCTTAATGTTTGGGAAGCAAAATGTTTTCATAAATCTTATTGGGGAAAAACACTGTGTCGGAAGATCATGTCATTGCCAAGGTGGCGTTTTTGCATGCGTCTAATGTGCAAAAATTCAAATACATGTACATGTATATCATAATTATGATAGACCATTGCTTAAAGAGTTTATAACCACTTTTGTTATTGATGCATCTTACCTGTCAAGTAGGATATTTATCATTAAAAATTAAATTTCTAAGGGATAATATTTTTCTAAAGGATTTTTAGAAGTTCCTACCAAAATAGAAGAACTTCCTATAGGAATTTTAATTCAGATGGGATTTGAGCAGAACACCCATAGGATTTTAAAATCCGATAGGAAATCTTAATTTCCTATAAGAAATATACCTGTCTGAATTAAATTCCGGTAGTAAATACTATAATTCTATAGAAAATATAGCTTCTGTAGGTTTTAAAAAAAAAAAAAATACAGGATTTTCAAAATATCCTGAAAAGAAAATATTTCTCCTATTGGAAATATTTGTCCCATGGGATATTAATTTTCAAAGTAAATTTCTCATTTATCAAGTGAGTTACACAATAAAAAAACGCGTTTAATTAATCACTCGATTGACTTCATATTAACTAATTTAATTAAGCCTCAGAACAAAACAAAAAAGGACTGATTCCCTTTTAGTTCGATAAAGACTTACCGAGATAGACCGTTTGTCCATCGTCTTCCTTTGTACCATCATTCTCAAACCTCTCGGGTAAAAAGATCAGAACACCGCTTGCATTGTAGAAATAGATAACACCACCATATTTTTCCTTGCTATCATCATCTCTAGGAGACGAACCAAAGGCATTGAATATATAAAAGTTGGAACCATCTTCAACTTTGACCTCCACAATGACCTTGACCGGTAAATGGGTCTCAGTTGCATTCTCTATATCTGTGAAGGGCACGTAAAACTCGACCTTGTGGTCATCTTGTGCTTTTGCTGTTATCCATTTGCTTATGAATGAAGGTTCATACACTGTCATTCCATATCCAAACCCTATAAAGTGAGTAAAACTTTAGATGAAATGGTCATATAAATGTCACTCAAAAATAGCCCCTTCAAGAAAAGTTCTTTGACATAATGATAAATTCATATTCATATACATGCATATAAGGTAGTTCACAAGAAATATTATTATTCCTTAAATTCAAAGAAGATGGGGGAATAAGATAGCGCTAATGCCCATTTGGTTTAGTCGTATTACAATTTCAAATTTATTTTTTCCCCATCAAATAGTTTTGATAAGGTTTTATTACAAGTTTGCAAAAGCACAATTTCTAACTATATTCAGTTTTGAATATTTATCAAACGATAAGAAAAAAATATTGCCTCGGATTTTGGTGGTATCGAACCCACAACCTAAAAATCATAGTCATCTAAGGTTGCCTACTATCTGGTGCTCCAACCACTGAGCTATTTCAGTTACAACAGAGTGAGTTGTTTAAATCCTTTATGCGACTTTGGCCACGAATTTACGGACTTGTATTATTTTTCTAAAAACGTTCAATTGTTGGGATACAAAATGATATTTTTAATGTATAGTGGGTCATCTCTCAACGTTTTTGTTGATTGAAACCGGTTTGTTTTCCATTAGACCTTATTTAGACTATGACAAAAATATGGAGCACAGACCCTCTCTATAAAAGAAAAGACATCAAAGTTCTACAAAAGGACACTATTTGGAGGTTTTTATTTGCATACTCCAGTTTAAATCCACATACTCCAAGTATTGAACATATTTAAGGTTTACAAATCATTGTTATATTAAATATACATTGTTTTGCATGTTTTTTTTTAAATTATCAAATTTGTTGATATTCCAATTTTTTCAGTATCTTATCCGTCCCTATATAGGCATTTTACACGCCTTATCCACCCATCTTCTTTCTGAAACTCTTCTTTTTTGTTTTATGAAATGATATGTGTAAATATTTGAAATATGAAGGTAATCCATCCTCACATTTTTTTCCATAAATGACTTCAAACTTACCATTTTAATCTTCTTTCAGGGGAGTGTTAAATGAAATAGACTTTATTAGAATTTGCATCTCCCAAAGGTTACTTTTTCAGATATAACAAGTGTTTGTGCTGCTATTTATAAAGCAGACACCTATTTAATTTTGAAATACACTGAAATATATTCAAACTGGTAACTTACAGTAAATTCTGATAAAACATTAAGTAAAAAAGTGCTTGTTAATTATATGTATCTTTTTTTTAAAACGAAAATTTGCAACACTTAAAGATCTCCAAAAAGAAATAGCATAATTTATATGTTAATGAAATTTAACAGCATAATTGGCATGACCTTGTTTTTCAAAATAAACCAAAATAATATAGATTTATCCATGAGGTTTAGATTGATTAGGGTTGAAAAATGCATGACAAAGGTGAAAAATGATTTGAAATTTTCTTTATAAAACTATATAATATTTGACGATTGACTTTTAGATATGACCTCTAAGATTCGATCTGCATAAACTCTGAACACTAGTGACGGCAATATTTAAATCTCAGATCTTTACTGTAATAGAAACACGAGCTAATGATGGAAGGCTGGCTATTTACACAAAGATCAAATTAACACCATTCAAATGTAGCTAAGCCTCGAAATGTTCAAAATACTGTGGAATCATCATTGTTCGTGGCTTTCGTGGGTAACCTTTGCCCACGAATTTACATCCCCACGAACGTATATACAAGCATTTGTTTAATATTTATTAAACTTATCCCGAACTTGCTACATGTACCAACGAAATTACGTCCCCACGGACCAGGAAAATGTTTGCTACCCACGAACATTGACTCCCGCGAATAAAAAGGATTCCACAGTACGTGCGTGGTACCTCGATTTTTTTTCTGCTTTATGTAAATGAAAGGTATTAAAACTGCTTGGTCCGATTTTTTGGCTACTTTTCGATACACACCAATCATCTTAGAAAGTTATAATACGCTTTCATTTTTACATCAGCATAATTGGTCTCCTTTCAAAGATAGAAATATTTCAAGTAAATAAAACTAATTTATGTATGGAAACACAAAAAAAAGCAAATGTATCATGAGTGTGTTTAGAAAAGGGAACTGTTTGGTTTCGTTTCCGATTGATTGCGTTTATTCAACCCTTACATGTATATTATGCATCGATTGTAAACAAAACAAACTTCAGAAAGTTTATTGAAAAAATTTACATAGATTTATTTTTAATTTGCCAAAACATTTTTGAAATGTTATTTCCTTTATTTATAGAGAAAGTCAAATAAGAGTTGTAACACATACCTGCCTCGACGCCGGGATGAATCTTAATATTAAGGATGACGTTTACTCAGAATGAAAAAAAATTCCACTGATGATAATGAAAAACCATCTATTGTATGTTATAGACCTTTGATTGAAGTGTTATTTTTCTCTTTCAAAAAAGTAGGTCAATGACCTACTTTTTGAGTTAATGGCCATTGAAATTTTTTTTGAAAAATCAAGAAAAATCCCATAAAATTTTACTCTGCGATTGATATTTTCTTAATTGTGAAAATATTACAACCAATTAAACACTTTAAAAAAATGAAATAGAGTCTATAAATGGTAGTGGCACTAAATAGATACAAAGCAACAATTTTTTAAAATATTCCAGTCCGAATTTCCTCTATCAGTTTTCAAACCCCTACCCATTTTTTATCCAATTTTACAAAAAATTGAATGATGATAATACAAAAACATTTATAATATTAAACTACTTATACTGACCTTATTCTGTTGCATAAAATTTATATGAGGTCAATGATCAAATTTTTTAGATATGGTGTCTTTTATCGTTTTTAAGCATTTTTCAATATTTTTGCAATTCGTGCCATACCATTATTTTAATGAATAAGTGAAGTAAAACCAACAGAGAACATGCAAAATTATATAGACTAAAATATAAAATCTAAACTTTTAATATTAGGGTACAGCCAAAAATGTTTTAGCGGAAAACAAAATCTGCAAAATTTAGTCCGAATTTCCTCTGTTTGGCTAAATGTCTATTTTTGTTTGAGCCTAATTCCATAATATAGTAGAAATATCGAATGTTATGTCAATAATAATTCATTTCATAAATACTTTTTGTGTTTAGAACAAATTTTACTCATGACATTGAACTTTATAAGAATCCGAATTTGAGAACTCAAACCCTGAGTAAACAACACACTTAAAGGGGCAAAATAATATAATACCCTTTGAAAATTTGATTTGTAAATAAACTTTGTATATCATTTTCCCATACCGGGAAAACTACTGCAATACTTATTTTAAACATATACTGAGAAAAACCATCGTTTAAAAGCCTACATAAAATTTGATATAAAATCGGACCAAGCAGCTTTAAATTAATTAGCTTACAGAACGAGCTATGCCATTACTTCGCGCATTTGAGAAAATTATTTCACGATTGTTTTGTACATGTTCTACCTTAACATGAGTAATAAGATTACAAATAAAAAAATATTTATCTTCTCCTTGATATATGAGCAAATCTTTATAGTGACATAACTGTTATTGATAGAAGTATAATTATATCAACTCTACCCACACTGTCCTTGGTCTGCCCCCTTTAATCTGAATATTTATATCCCATTAATAATTTTGTGCTAAAACTAATAAGGCCGAAGTTTCCCAGAAGAGATCAAAAGTATTGATTGAAATGTAATAAACATTTTGACGTCCCCAATTTCGATTACACAATTTAAATAATCATTTTACATTTTTGACGAGGGCAGACCGAAAGCGATATTCTCAAGGGACCTTAAGGTAATGATCCAAACCCCACTACATAAATAAAATACCTACAGTATTTTTAAAATTTCTCAAACATGTATTTGGGGATATATCCTTATCAAATTTTACCCAGTTAACTGGTCCATCGGTATTATAATAGCTAGGGCCGTTGCTAAAAATAGAACTAATTACGGAAAATGGTGCTTTTTTCATACATTAAGAATATTAGCCTAAGCCTGAAATTTGACTTTCAGAAAATCATTTTTGACTGATATCCTATGTAAAATGAACGAATTTATTTTTTAAAACAAATACTTTAATGTTACACTGCTTATTTATTAAAAAATAGATAAATTTGTTTACAAATGAGATAGAATTAAACAAATTTTCAAAGAGAATTTAATATTTTATAATTTTATTTACCTACAGAATTCTCTGAAATAGTGACAATGTTTACCCCTTACGGCCCTTCATCAATAGAAAATAAAATTACCCAAAGGAGCGGCCTTTTTAGGATCACAATTGGCGTATTTTTGGTAAAATGCATTAAAATACATGTATATATTTTGAAAAAAGTTCCGTAAAAATAAAATTTTGCATAGTTTTATCATTTCTTTTCTCTGAAAAGTATATTTAGCTTTTTGTTAAATAGAAAACATTATTTGAACAAACCGTTGATCAATCTGTATTATATAAATCGCAAAAGATGGGGTTTTTTGAATATCGGTAAGTATTAGGGTCGAGATCGGTATTTAGAAATTGCAGTCACATACGCGGAAAACGCTAATTACCTGATATGCTTTCAAGACAAAACCTATATTCAACTATTTTTACTGGTTTTAAAGACTGTTCTAAAAAATGAAGTAATTTTTCTTCAACGTATAATTTTAATTCTAAAAACAATTTTAGGGAAAATATATTTATGTTCGTTGCTAAGCGTATAGAGTAAAGATCGGGCACGGGCAAGACGTAATAACGCGTGAATTACGTCATACGTTGTTTTGTGACGTATGGACAATTACCTTAAATAGATGTTATACTAGCTGCAGGTCTGTAGCTCCCGGTCTGAAAAAATTCGGATGGACGACCTGGGAGCTACAGGGTCACCCACTGAAAAAATTGTATATTTATTGCGCAGAAAAACGTGCGCTAGTTTTTGACTAAATAACCTTATTTATACGCAAATTCTGTGAAAACAATTTGTACCATTAAATTCTTCATGCAATTTACTACCGATATCGTCTCTTCACTTGCCTCGGATAGTCTTTCAAACACCATCACCAGTCCCGTAAATTCATGTGGTGCACTTTGTTTACATGTAAAAATGGCGACTCTCGATCTCGATGTAAATTCAACATACTTTATTTTCCGAGGTCGGTAGTGTGTTTCGGAGAAAGTCTGAGGCAAGTAAAGAGACGATATCGGTAGTAAATTGCATGAAGAATTAATTGGTACAAACTGTTTTCACAGAATTTGCGTATAAATAAGGTTAATTAGTCGAAAACTAGCGCACGTTTTTCTGCGCAATAAATATACAATTTTTTCAATGGGTGGCCCTGTAGCTCCCAGGTCGTCCATCCGAATTTTTTCAGACCGGGAGCTACAGACCTGCAGCTAATGTTATACTGAATTTTATTACTGATCCAGTGGGCCCATGGCACCCCATGTGAAGTACATAAATCTAGAAGGCCTTTGCTGAGGTATTACCTCAAACTCTGTGTATGTATGGTATTTAAAAAATAAAATATGAGTAAAAAAATCGAAATATGTATTAGTATTTTGTTTTACTGTTAAAATTATTTCCTGATATTAATATGTACTAAGTATTTCTTTTAGCAGATGTTTGAAGTTGTAAGGTTTTCATGCTGAAAATATAGGTAAAACAGTATGCTTTGCAAAAGACTTTTATTTTAATAAATTACATATTATAAATGATGTTTCGTAGCAAGCTGGCTACCAAGATATCCTCGATTCACATTTTGCTTAATTACTCAATATTTATAAATACCTCGGGGTTCATATGGAGAAATAAGTCCGATTTTTTCTCATTAATATTCATTAACCACACTAGGTAAATCCTGACGTCACAATGCATATAGTTCAAAGTGCGCCAAAGTCCTAGTATTGACTTTAGAAAGTTGTCGGTGGGAAATTTTCACACAGAAGAGGATAATAAAAGTAAAACATCCATGTGCTCTGTCTATGATAACAAAATCTAGTTAAAACACCCTTTGTTTGCCCCTGAAATGTCGCTTAAATCAAATATATATTATAGAGGTTTGCAGGTTTGTGCCTCTTTACCTACAAGCAACAACCCCCAAAAAGACAATTTTTAAAACTAATTGGCACATTCATTTTAATTAGAAAGAAATAAAAATGTACATTAATTCAAAGTATGAAATATCAAATACTAGGGAGCACCAAGGCAACTCGCTTATATCAATTTAAAAAATTCGAACCTCTGTGTCGAAATTGGCAATTATCAACTTAATTCACTATTTTACTATGTAAATGGTTCATTTCTCGCTTCAATTTTTCATATTCAAACGGCACAATAAAAAATAAATCAATTTTTAATCGAATAGCGTCATTTTTTTCTACCGGTGTGTAGGTGAGATTCATACCATGGCAAAAAGTTCTAGCGTAAGCGTTTCCGAGTTATTTGAGAAATTTTAAATGTTCATTATACATTACTTTGAAATAGTTACAGCCTCAATTTCAAGATGGCGGCCGTATGCAAATTAGACAAATCGGACTTATTTCTCCATATGTTAAACGATGTTCATTCAAAAGTATGAAAAATTTCCAAGATTTCTCAGTTGAAACGCCCCCGTTAGCTTTTCAGGTTGCAATACAAGGCTAAAAAATGTGATGTCTATGGCAGGGACGTAGCATCAAGGAGGGGGGGGGGGGGGGCGCCCCCTCTCCCCCACTTTTTGTCGCAGCAAAGATTTTTCTAAAATTTACCTATAAAAAATTGAATTACGAAGGAGTTGGCCCCCCCCACTTTTTTGAGACCCTGTAAAAAATTGAGTTGAAAATAAAGAAATGAACAGTGAAATTGAGGTTTTTGAGGAAATCGGTATCCTATCTACCCCCACCCCCCACCCCACCCCACCCCACGGATTAGGATTTTCAAGATTTTGAGAAGGTGCCTTTTTCCTTCTTTTTTTTTGCTTGTCAAGATTTTTTGGATGAGTTTGGCCCCCCCACTTTCAAAAACGATGCTACGTGCCTGTATGGGGATTTTGTATTGCAGTAAACCCGGATGATAACGTTGAAAAATTGCGCGAGGTATTCCGAGTGATTCCGAATGAATAAAAGATGTAAACATTCCCCATTATAAATCTCTGTAAGAAATCTATTTTCGATCCTGTGAAAAATGATAATGTGTCAATGAAGATATCTTGGAAAATTTCCCTTTCATCGAATTAAATTGCACTTCTTTCACAGGTGTGTATATTTTTATTAAAAATCGATCAAATGTGCTGCATAAATATCTTGGGACAGACTATAGTATTTTCTATAAGGCTTCATTTTTTTTTACCAAAGAATAGATTTACTGAATATTAATGAAGTTAAACTTATTTTATTCTTTGTGTAAAAGTTCTTGATTTACGGGTTGTAGACATAACTATTCTCTGTAGTGAGATGAAGATGGACATCATGCCTTTATCTACTTAATCACCGGTTCAAACAATAACACGTTATCCAGAATGAAAACATAAGGAGTTGATAAGAGTACGCCTGTGATTGTATACTTCTCTATTGAGAATATAAATTTTAATTTACTTCAGCTTGTATTATTGCTTGAAAAAGTTTTTTTTAAATATATGGTTCAGTATATTTTGGAGTTTTTCGTCTTTAATATAAAAGGAAATTTAAGGAGGCTGGGAGGTCAACAAATTAACCATCAGATCTGCCTTAAATTTGTAGACATGATTTTTTTAAGCTATAAACTTTGGTACAGAAATATTCCATACAGTATATTTTAGCTTTAAAATTTAAATATTTCCTTATATCATTATGCAGAGCTCTTCTTCTCAAGGAGATCAATATAGCCTAAAAATGACCACGACCCGTCTAGTTCTCTTAAAGCACTGTTCAATTTCAGTCACACGAATTTCTTTTGTTAACACAGCAGTAGTTTCCCTGGCAATGATTACAAAACGAAGAATCGAAGCCATGAATATTTTAAATAACTTGCAAACAATTTTATAACAACGTTTTTATCTTTTCTCCCATATAACAAAGCGGATTTGTGTGGGTTTTATTTTTTCAATAGCGAGTCCGTAACAGCATATTAGAGCCATGTTAACAACCCAATGGATTTTGGGTAGTTACTTCAAACAGTAATGTGACGTAGGCCTGTCTATTTCCTTGTCGGCCATTTAGCCTGACATGGCTCACTGAAAGTTGTGCCTTTGTAAACAGTACATATTTTGCTTGAGAACAATATAACTTGTATTTTGATGCAAGAGGGAGATAGGTACATCATACCGAAACTCCACGATCTTGTTGAAATGGCTCTAATATGCAAAGTGAAATTCTACCCATTAGTAAAGACTAAATCTCGTTTGGTTTCATTAGACATTATGATTTTAAATTTTTACTACACCGTTCATACAAACGAATCAAATATAATCTAGTCTCATGTACTTGTATTAATAATAATGGATTGATCATCGGAGTGATGATGCGGTATTAGAAAACATATTTCAAAATCGAACCTGCAAAAAATTTAGCATATTAAAATTCAAGTTTAGGGTCAATAATCCCAGATAACTGTTTAAGATTTCTGAGTCTAAATCTAGGAGCTAATACGCTTTATGTATGTATCAAGTTTTAGAATTTATATATATTATGTGTCTGTACCGAATAGATTTTCTTAAAGAATATCATGTACATGTACAAAAATTTATCTTGATAAGAATAAATTATATCGTAGATTCATATTTTATTAAATGTTTACTATTTACTAACTGTAATTAGCCTCTGAGCTATACCTAAAGATTACACATAAAAGGTTTATTTTTAAGTCATAAGTACCATATGGTTTTGTTTAATTTCTGAGAGCAACAGGAATACTGGAATTGATAGCTAAATAATTAATTCAAACGTCCTTTTTGTATTCTAGTCGCATATTTTGGCTTATCAAAATATTTTCGTGTTACCAAAGAATAATCTTTTTAAACAATTATATTAAAAAAGTATTTGTTCCCAACGATCGCCTTCAAGATCACCTGATACTTCTATCATTTTACAACTAGAACACATGCACTTACCAAACTGTATGAAAATCCACAAGAATACACATATGTATCGTACGTTTGACATTTTTTACATCAGTTTCCACACTCGCCAAGGTAATCAAACTAATATGAACTGCATGTATACCTATCATTCCTGGAATGCTACAGTGTCAATAATTAATAGGAGAGGAAGAAACAATGAAATTTTACGAAGCGCTTATTATGGATATAACCCACGAAAATCGATCGTCGAAGTGTCCTTCGATGTCCATATTCTTAAGTGTATTTTTGCTTAATATTTCATTGCGTGTTTGTTATGTTAAAAGAGTTTGTTAAATAGATAATCGGTGTTTAATTGTTGGGGAGGGAAAAAGCAGCATTGCAAACTAAGGCCAATATATTCAATATATTGTCCTTAGTTTGCAATGCTGCTCTTTCTCTCATCGAGAAAATGCTATTTAAGTACTGGGCCGTGACTTGAGACAATATTGAAAGAAAAAAGGAAAGAGATGGTGTATAATTTTTTTTTTCATTTTTGTGACGCACTATTGAAGAAAAGAAGGAAATTTAAAATTAACCACATTCTATTTATAAATGAATTATTTGTCTTAAATAATGCAAATCTAATTTAGTTAAAACGTGAATAAAAATAACTTCTGCATGCAACCTTGTACAAATATTTGAAACCTTGCTTGTTTTTCCCCTCATTTCTAATAATTGAATTTATCATTGCACTCCGGGAACTTTCAACAAATCAAAGTATTTTTTCGAAGCAAATCCAAACTTTTGAATTTGCTTGACGGAAATCGATTTAATTAATCATGCTAGATTTACGTTTCTCTTCATGCACACATTCCATTAACGATACACCCGATACATAATATGTTTTAACCAAAGGTAAGCAGAGAGAAGGAGAAAAGTTAGCAAAATTAGTAAACATTCATAGTACACGATAATAAGAGTAAATTAAGTGCGAAAAGGACAAGATAATAGCAACACATCATAAAACTTCAACTAAATACTGACAAATTTGAAGTATATGTACATGTAATTCTTTATTAGATCATCACTATACTCTGTCCCAAGATATCCTCGATTCACATTTTGCTTAATTACTCGATATTTATAAATACCTCAGGGTTCAAACGATGTTCTTTAAAAAGTATGAAAAATTTCCAAGATTTCTCCTTTGAAAAGCCCCCTCTAGCTTATCAGGTTTCAATACAATGCTAAATCAAAGTACCGAAGAACTGACGGGAGTTGATTTTATCGATGTTTATTTTATAATCAACGATATGTTATTTTGCATGACAAGTACATGTAGTTTCTAATCTGTATTTGAATTACGCACATTTTTATAATATGAATTCTCGGACTTTTTCGACAAGAATTTCGAGAAAACCCCATATGAATCATGTTAAGTAATATTTAAAGATAGAATTAATTCAATCAA
The DNA here is from genome assembly GCA_016163765.1 of Magallana hongkongensis. NCBI lineage: Eukaryota > Metazoa > Mollusca > Bivalvia > Ostreida > Ostreidae > Magallana > Magallana hongkongensis. The sequence continues at coordinate 27,353,790 of WFKH01010931.1, forward strand.
ACTATGTATCAGTCATAGAATAATTTCTGGAAAATTGTATGGATTCAAGCAATATTGAACTCTAGTCTCGTTCAACAAGACGTTCGGTTGTCGCCGTTAATCTCCGACAAGCAAGAGAGACTCTCTGCTTGTCGCAGCCAAGCGTCATTGGGCGCGCTTGATTTAGTTTTACTTGATGTACACCGGTGTAAACATTTTGTATAGTATATCAAGTGCACTTGAATGGTGTAGTGTACATAGTGTAGGGAAGTTAAGAATAAATATGGCGGAAAAGGATGCAGTTTTAACAGAGAATTTGATGTTCCGCGACAATCCGAAGCTTAATTTTTATATTTAAATGCAGAAAAATTAACACATTTAAAATTTAATGGCTTTCATACAAAAAACAACTTCTATGCGACGTCTTATCCGTTATATTACTTAAAATCATTTGTCAAGTTTCCGATCATAACATTCGTCCGCCATATTGGTTTCAGTGCTACACCCAACAACACATGCCCCTGACTCGGTGTAGAAAAGTGTACACCCAGTGTACACCTAAACGCTACACCACTGCACTTGATTTACAAAAGTGTTTACGGTGTACACCTTTTTGGAAAACCAAGCGCGCCCATTATTGAACTCTGGCGTAGGAATACATACAACTACAAAAATATCTAAATTGTTCGTACCTTTTAAAATCTGACTATTTCAAGGTATTTATAAATAAATTTCTTTGAAAATCAATGCTTTAGCATACATTTCATCGAATTTATCGATTATTTTCAAGAACTTAGTCTTGCCAGCGGCGATGATTTGTGCTTAGGTCCAAACACTGTTTCACTTTCGGTTTGCGAGAGTAACTGCGTAGGAGAGTTGATTTAAATCAACTCCCAAAAATGTGATGTCTACGGGGATTTTGTACTAGTATTGCAAGAAGCCCGGATGATAACTTTGAAAAATTGCGCAAGGTATTCCGAGTTACTTCCGAATGGAGAAAAGATGTAAACATTCCCCATTATAAAACTCCGTAAGAAATCTGTTTTCGTTCCTGTTAATTTTTTTGAGTGAAAAATGATAATGTGTCAATGAAGATATCTTAGAAATTTTCCCTTTCATCGATTTTAATTGCACTTCTTTCACAGGTATGTATATTTTTGATAAAAATTGTCCAAATGTGCTGCACAAATATCTTGGGGCAGACTATAGTATGGTTTTCTAATAACGCAAAAAAGTGCTTGTGGGTGTGTAATGAGTTTTTAATATTTATTCATTCTTAACGGGTTTTCTTCTTCTTCTTTGATAATACTTAATTGTACACGTCTTTGATCATAATAATGCCGGTATCCGAACCCTAAAGTCCAATTCAAACAAAGACACAATAATTGAACATTACCTTAACCGTAGCGCTTTCCCGTTCCAATGTATAATTTTTATTTCTGTTACATGCATTTGTTTGCGATTGAAACGAAAAAAAACTTTTAATTATCGTATTTACGTTCTGTTGCTTGCAATGTTTCTGAACCGGAAATACCTGCTCTTTCCGAGACAAAGGGGCGATAACTGAGTAATGACTATCTTAACCGTAGCGCTGTTCATAAAGTCGGGGTAATTCTATTGTTACCATTGGCATTCAATTGCGGTTTGAAAATGACAATTTTTATAGCTTTTTATTTTTAATATACTTTTACCGTCATTTTTAACAGCTATGTGTGAGGTTTCATGTGCTATCGAACGTATGCTGACAATGGTTCTTGTTTGCATCATCATTCAAGCATTGAATGGATGGGTTAAATTGGCATCGTTAGTTAATTGAACAGTCATTATACACGATACCCATGATATTTTGGCTGACTATCTGCGATCATGCTATTTATGGAGTTCCGCCAGTGTTCATCAGAACACGCTCCCACAGCTTTGCTAGTTTGCTATTATTGAATACAGAACAAGCTAGGCAACAGTTCACAATTTATTATCTGCCAGCACAGAATCAATATACAGATAAATGTCAATGTCTATATGACAAAAGCACAAACATGTTAACCACAAAGTCCATGGATGTTGGAGAAAGGCCACATTGTCCTTGCTCTGCTATGGAAGGTCTGGGGGTCCACCGAAATACCAACACGCAAAAGGTGCATAACGGGCAAGACGGGGGCCTTGTGTTGATCACAAGTGCCAGAGATGTCCCATCCTTGATAAATGACATGTGGACGGGGATGACTCGAGACATGACTGTTTACCCTGTTTTCCGGTGATTGCTCCCTGGTATATACTCGTACTTGCTAACCTTGAGTACACCCGGTGAGCCTCCCCCACCCCCCACCCCCCACTTTGTTAGGAGGTGGAGGGGGTCCCAAGTATGGCGTACTACTTGTAAACCCCAATCATTAGCACATGGGATGCCAATTTCCCAACACATATACACCGGCCCTCCGCCTAATTGACAGATGGGGGAAAACACACAGGCCAGACATGTCCCGAAAAGACCTCCCATTAGGTCCCCCAGGACCCGCCACGAACATTGATATAATGTTCTTCATTACCCGAAGAATAACACTCTTACACACACGTACACAAACCAGAAAAGAAACAATTACACCCCCACACCCATGAGATGCGTTGTTAAACCAACATTGTCTTAGGAGAATTCCCTGGCCGTGTTGGATAAAAATGTGAACAAGCCCCCCTCCAAGTTTTTGAGGTACAATTCATTCCCTGTTCGTGACAGGTGTCATCGTGTCTAAATAATTGCGTAAACTTTGCTAAAATGTTTCGGTGTGAAATAACACCCCCTCCCAAATCTAGTACAATTGATAGCGTGGCCTGGTATTGTGAGGAACAGACTGCTGGGAGAGATAAATTTAGTTTTCTCAGGAGGGGGCGAGTGATTAGACCTCGGGTGTCGCCTGTCTTGCCCTTGCTGCGTTTAAGACCTTTGATTGCTTTGGATACAAGAAAAGACTTAGTAGTGTCGTGTTGTGCCTAGTTTATGATTGATTGAAAGGGCACACACATAGAGTTCCACTGTCTTAGCCGAGTATTTTTGAATTGACAGGTACATGTATGCAATGAATTTGAGTAATGCGTCAGTAGGTATGGGCAAGATGTCTGGGAGGTTATAGAGATCAAGGAAAAGGTGATATTTTTTGTAAGCTGTACTATAGGCTAGTTTGGAGTTGTGTGACAGTGATGTGTGAATTAATCGCAGTTGATTGCTGCATGGGTTTTGTCACAATACTTGCAGCTGTGTTTAAACCTGCAATTTGGGTAAAAACGACATTGTTTACCGCTGTTGTACAAGTTGCAGTAGTAGTTATTGCTTAGTGTATTTGGCCGATGTTGATGTTTGATGGGAGGGGTGTATGGATTTTGAGGCTGGTCAGAATTGAAAGGTGACTTGTCGTTACTGACAAACAGCAGCCACAATTCGGTGTTGATTTGACCCCATGAGGTGTGGGGGTCTGACGCTTTCCTCAATCTAAATTGTTCATCGTACTTGTACCAACCAGAGGATTTAGATGCCGCAATGCGGATATCCCGCATATATTTCAACAGTTCCTGTGCTCTTGTACGATATTTCTCCAGCATAACGCTGGAAAAAAATTATAAAAGCAGTTGTCTATTTTTCAATAGAGAGGAAAGAATTGGTTTCTTGCGTTACCAGGCACATTTTACCGCCCCTGATTTGCAGTTCCCCTTTTGATTCAATTTCATTAGCGGGTTCTATTACGGACTTGAGGAGGAGTGCCAAATCGATGAATTTCCCTTCCAAATTTTTTGCTTAAGTTTTAGGGGGGATGTGGCCGCCAAGTGGGTCAAGGTAGTTATATAGTTTGAACAGGTTGGTAATCACTTATATGAAATAGATTAAAATCAGATTCCTCAATAACTGAGGGGATGTTAAAAGACTCACCGGCTTGCTGTGGTGGTTGCTGTCTCTCTTCTATTTGTGTGGACATAATGGAGGCAGACACATTGACAGTGTCTGAGGACGTTGTTGCTTCATCAGGTTCGAATGTCTGAGTCCTTCGCCTCTCTTTACCCCTGGCCGGTGAGGTCCTCTGCCTCTGGACCTGTTTCTTTGACAGTTTGGAATGTCTCAAGCGGACGGTTGGCATGATGCTTACAGATTTTTTCAGAGGTAGTTTTCAACAAAGGCTATTGTTTGGGGGGAAAAAGGAAGAGGAAGTTGAGGAAATTGATAGCTTGTACCAAGAATTACCTTTACCTTCTGTGCATATTTTGGCAATTAGTACCGAGTTTATTCCCCTTGTGATAACTTGTACAATTCTATGTAACACCGTTAAATGTGTGTTTTCTCCCTATATTCCGTCAATTAAGTTTGATTATTTGTATATTGCATAAAATAATCATTATTATATTGTATGACTTGTCATTTGATAATAGTTCCCGACTTGTCCGATATATTGTTAAAATTGGGCATACTCTAAAACCTAGCCTGGCCCCATTGGCCTGGCCTGGCCTCAAAGTTGGCCTGGCCTCACTTTTGGCCTCAAAATTGGCTTGGCCCCAAATTTTGGCCTGGCCTCAAAAATTGGCCTGGCCTCAAATTTGGCCTCTACAAAAATTTTTGGCCTCAAATTTATTTTTATATTTTCTTTTCATATTTGATGATTTTTTATCGATTTATTTTCAATACACATTAAATATTCCACTTGGTGGTTTTAGTGTCTTATAGTGATAGTCTATTGAAAATAATTGTTACAATTGAAAATATAGTACTAACAATATATATTTATGACTATAGGTATTAGTGATCGTTTCTAATAGATTTTGATTCAGTCTGTTTTAAATTCTAAAGAACTTAAGAATGTGATTTTGCCCTGCCATTGTATAACCATGGCGTGTTTTTTCAGTGTACTTAAATCAAACTGCTCTCAGGATCGGACAATATCAATTTAACTCTTCTTATATCAACGACTTGTTTGAGAAAAAAAAATAAAGGAATAGGACAATATTTGTGTATTCTAACCAACATCAAAGGTCACAAAATGTTTGGCTTTGTTCAAATTCTGATAATGAAAATTCCTCATAGGTGAAAAATTGTTTCCTAAATATACAAACAACACATGCATGAAACTTTACTCTAATCAAGAGGTGATGATTAATGACCATTGCTGAATCAAATTTTTGGAGAATGCAATGTTGCAGTCATTCACAAATGCCATTAATTAAATTAGACCGTGTGAAATGTTAAACGGCAGGGCAGGCAATGAATCTGACCCCAAAGCACAGGATAAGCGACAGAAGAGACTGATATCGAATTTCTGCTGCAGAGGGAATTTTGGGCTTGATCGGTGTTGACAGGTAATGTAAACAAACTGGCAATTTTAAATTGCGTTACACAGGGATAGCTGAATCAGTTTACAAATGTTTGAGATATTTATTAATCCTTCACTCAGGTCAGTCTCTTAAAATGATGTTTTACTTTATTATTCTTATAACAGTTCGTGTACTTTCTGATTGGGGGAGGGCATGCCTTGGGGGAGGGAGAGATGGTGGCTTTGAATTTTATAGCTGATCGCTTTAGTATTGGGCATAATCCATTCCTTGGCAATAGTAAGAGCAGTGCTGTACATGCATGTTATATGTTCCCGGTATTTATTGTGTGTGTGTATAGACATGGATTAAATCAATTGAAACTTTATCAGTCAGATCACTTGTAATTGATATTTTTCCATATGATCATCCCTTAAACATGAAAAAAACATTGAATTTACAATTTTTAAGAGAAATCAATAAAAATTCAATGAAAACTTAGAAAATGAGAAATAGAGAAATTTTAAAATTTGAGGCCAAAAATTTTTGAAGAGGCCAAATTTGAGGCCAGGCCAAAATTTGAGGCCAGGCCAAAATTTGGGGCCAGGCCAAATTTGAGGCCAAAAGTTAGACCAGGCCAATTTTGAGGCCAGGCCAGGCCAGGCCAATGAGGCCAGGCCAGGCCAGGTTTTAGAGTATGCCGTTAAAATTGTCGTATTTTCATTAGCGCTATTGTTGGCTTTGTCGCTTAGTTATACATGTAGGCGATCGATATTGATTGTGTAATAATATTGCCGCTAAGTGGGCAATTACGCAAACCATATCGCCGCTAAGTGGACATTTACGCAAACAAAATCGTCGCTGAGTGGGCAAACACACAAACAATATCGCCGATAAGTGGACGACATTACTAATATCGCCCACTTATCGGCGATATTTTTTTGTGGGTTTTTTTTTCCCACTTAAGGGCGATATTGTTTTTCGTTATTACCCACTTAGTGACGATTGTGTAATATTGCCCATTTAGCGGCGTTATTGTTCGTATCACCCACATAATATAATAGTATATATCAATTTTTTTCTAACCCTTCCTGAGTAAAAAATGATATTAAATAAATAAGTAAGTAAGAATAAAATAAGTATTGTTTCAATCACTTATGATCAATAGGGATACACCTAGAGGTGGGCTTTCCAAATTAACCGTGTTTCTGCAACCTGTTACCAGAGAAGCACTTGTTGTCTCAATCTTCTTCAGATTTATTACACCAAGGACCTCACCTCCATTCTCTGTGTTATTTGCCACTGATTTCTACTTAACCCTACCACTAATCCCTTTTTCTATCTTCTTTTTGCTTCAATTTATCATTCTCATGCTTCGATTCCGCTGTTCTCTTACAACTATCTGAGATTCAAATCTATAATAAAGCATTTCGGGCTTTATTGGATTTGATCACACCGACCGTATTTGATCACCTCATAATACTCAAGTAATGATTCTTTATTCCTTAATTAACATCATCAAAGCATTTTTGTCGAGTCAAAAACCTTTCATTATTAATATCTTAATAAAGATATATTGCCCAGACATTGAATTCGTCAAACCATCACCATCGCTGTTTTATATTTTTTTTTAATCTAATTTTTTTCGTATTTGCTTTCAAATTCATGAAAACTTGATAACTCTAAGTTTCACGTAACTGTAAATTAAATTGGTTAAAAGCTTCTTTCACAAAATTAAGATACATTTGTATTTTGATTACCGTTTTGATCATGTAGGCCCAGGTTTTGAATTGTAACCAAAGATCGTTTTCCTTGCGGTTGTATTTTAACAGAATTATTGAAGTGAAGTGTAGAGTAAATCATTGATAAGTAGTTTTTTAATGGATAAATTTTTTTTGTTTCACTCAAATAGTATATAATATTTAAATAATCTATATAAACTGAGTTTACTTAATATGAGTTTATCACATAAAAAGATAAGCGATGTCACTTAGTCTACCTTATTTTTTCAAATTATAATAATGTGTATTCTTCAATCATAAAAACAGACATAAACTAAAGAAAGTGATAGAAGTAATCGAGCTTAACAAATCCTCATTTCCAATTACGTAACAAGTTAGCAAATGTCGTTTTATTTGCTTTATAAGTTTCGAGAAAATTCGGTGAAAGATTTTTAGCAATAAAAATTGAGATGCTTAGATTTAATTTTTTCATCATCTGGTGGTCAATCTTAATAAAACTCAAATTTGAACTGTATTCTCTCGTTATTAGGCTACACAGCAAATTTCAAAGCAATTCACGAAACCTTATGAAAAAAAGTCGGGAAAACGAAGTTGGGACGTCGACAAAATGACCGACAGCGATAAAAATTGTATTCACCGGTAGGAGACGAATAAAGACAATTGCTGAATTGAAATCCTGGCAAACTTAATCTCTAAGATAAAATTTCTTTATTGCTAAATGTACCACACACACACACACACACACACACACACACACATTAGTTATCTTTGCCGTCAAGCCTGTGCTTGTATAATTAATCGTTTAAGGCTAAGATGAAGCTAAATCAGGGAATATTGATTATTGTTTTGAATTAGGAAGGGTTAACTAGTATACTGAATCGCTGAAACATGTCCGAATAAAGCTTCCCTGCATAAAGCTAATCCGCAAGAGAATGGATCTATTATCGATGGTTAAACCCTTGAGGCTTAACATCCTCGACAAATTAACGTTATGCATTTATGGAAACTGGTGATATATATGTTGATTGAAACTAATCAATTCAGCAGGACACGCTAATATGGATATTGTCCAAAATAAGGCAATCGTTAATTTTGAACAAAAAGCTTTTTTTTTCCACCATAATGATTGTTGAATTGTTTGAAAAGGCAACCAAAAGAAAAAAAAATTTAAAAAATGTTAAAACAGTCATTAGAACCCGATATAATTCATATAATTTAAGCGAAAGTATTGAAATTACGTACGCGTGTTCAACGCGTACGTAATTTCAATACTTTTGCTTAAAAATTGCTTCTGCATGAGAAATATTGCAAAAGAAATGTATGTGTAATTATAGCCACGACACACTCTAATCTTTTGAAAGAAGATATTGCTTTCATTGATAATTGAAAAATAAATACCAGTCAATTATTTCTTTAATTAACAACCCTTTTTTCACTTGTATGTTCTTTATTCATTCTCATTGAGTTTATGTTTCAGAGATGGAGAAAAATTAATACACCATTAGCTATGGACAAATAATTTTCAGACTTTAACTCTGTGAGTTTGAGTAGATGGTTATCATTTGATATGTTCCTTGAATGTTGTATTATTATTTGTTATGTTCTCTTTCGCTTCGCTCAGCCGAACATAAATCATTTCCTG
>WFKH01010931.1:27367435-27399780 GCA_016163765.1 Magallana hongkongensis
GCCTACAAATATTTACAAAATGGCCTTCCCTTACTTAGGATAAAATCACAAAATGAACATGGTCGGCCGGGATTGAAACTTTATAAATACCACGAGGTAAACACTATTTATGCCTTATTCAGGCGGTAGTGATTACCCGCGACACGCCCTAGCTATATGTCCTACTCAAGAGGTAAACCCCCAGCAGAGGCAGTCACTGTGTTAACGCCTGTATGCAGGACGGACAGTGAACTAACTCTAACTAAAGGCGTACCCCTTCCCTAACACTACTATAGAGTATCAGCGACGACTAACTCAGGCTAGCCTCCAAGAGGACAGCCTCTATATAACCAACTAGTGGTCGGCCTCCAAACACGATTGGTCCTAAAATAACTAATGTGGTAAGCCTCTCTCTCAAGGCAACCCACCTACCAAAATCGTTCCTTAAATAGTCTCGCAATTTTCTCTCTCGATCTGTCTCTTTGAAGACTGCTAGGGAAAAGAGCTGCGAATGCGAGGCGCTCGCTTATATACCCTCTGTGGGTCACGTGACAATCTCCGCTGGTTGCTAGGCGACAATACATACACAGTCGTCATGTGCCGTACGCATGATTCAACATTACATAACACAAAATCGTTACAGGAGTTTCTTTGAAAGTAAGGAATAGTTTATTTTATGGCAAAATGTATCCGTGTAAGCTGGTTCTGTAAACGCCTTGATGTTTCCTGCAATGTTCATAATATAGCCTATCTGACCAGACAACGAAATTATTTCGGCATGATGAACCTTGTTATTATTATATCTAACCAAGAACCATTGATATTTAGCTGACAAAAATTCTAATTAAGATAGATATTTAAAAAGGCGAGAATAATAGCCCGAGACTAATACTAGCATTTTGTAAAGTGAGAATCGTTTCCATTAAGCGAGCAATATTTTTAATTTGTTTACACGGAAAGTGATAGTAAATAAAGTCATACCATATTTTTTATTTTATAGATACACTTTTAAAGAAGAGAACTTTTTTAAAGAAACAAGGCTCTGTGGGATTAATTCAGAGAATGCAATACAGAAAATAATGTGTTTGAGTTAATACAAACGGAATAAAACGGTTGCCATTATTATACTGCAGACGCTATACCCGTATAAACCAAAAACTCTTGACTTGAAAGTACAGTGTTATGTTTATAATTTTAGCACTCTATATGACGCCATGACAATACTGTATACTTAAGGAATAAGGAATCATTCTTTGAGTATTATGAGGTGATAATTTTGGTCGGGGCGTGATCAAATCCAATAAAGTCCGAAGCGCTTTATGATAGATTTGATCACGCCCCGACCGAAATTATCACTTCATAATATCAAAAGAATGATTCCTTATTACTTATATTTATATAATTTTCAGCAATTGTACGATTACATATTTTCATTTAAATAAGCGCCCCAATTATACGACATTTGAATTTATTGGACTATATAGTACAAAATCCGAAATCGATACGTAGTGTTATCACAGGCAAAGACACTGAAATATGTAAATATTGTCATATAAATAACAAAGTTACAAGTTGCTACTTGCAAGTTGCAAATTGTATTTTCAGTATACTGGAAGAGGTTTGAAGAAAAAATTAAAATTTTCTCTAGTCGATAATCCAGTTATTAACTGCATTTTGATGAATTCAACAAAATTGATACCAAATTCATGCAATATGCTGACAGAGCAATCCATAATGCATTTTTTCTGTATGTTTACTGAACGTTGTTTATTACCTATGTTGTACCCTCCATCAAAATAAACATTTAAAGGACCGAAAGGAAATCTATATACATGCACTAAAATAGACAAGTTCCAGCAGTTGTTTTCATGCTTTAATTAGGTAATTATGTCTTTATAGATATCGTCACAAATACATAAATATCTAAGAAAAAGGACAATTTTGCAAAACCGTACCGTTACCTTGAATTATGCTAAAATTTATTTATAATACATGTATAATAATATATATATAAATAAATTATAACATCAACTTTTGTAAGTTTTGTAAAAAGCATTACCGTTACATTGTTATGCTCCGCTAGAATATGATATACAATATATTGACGATAACAGAACCGAAAAAAAAGTCAATACAATTTGAAATTCATCAGTGATCCCAAGGCCAGGTATTGCTGTTGTCACACACAAATGTCAGGGCGGGAATCGAATAGTCGGCTTGGGCGTCTACCTGACTATATGCCATCAGAGTAGAATCTAAAGCATCACTATAAGTAATGGAGTACATCTGAGGGAAAGACGTGGAGATTCTAAAGGCCCCAGAGCAATCCTTGTAGTTCTTCTGGCCGTTGACGGAAGTCAGACAAACAGGTCGGCAAGGTCTACCACACGAATCATACGCTGTAAACAACGCCTCTCCTTCGCCGTATTCTGGATTCTTGACTCCTACAACCGTTGTACTACTGTAAACTGGTTGTCTGTTGTCTATGATAGCATATTCTTTATACATTCCGTAATAATTCAGACCATTGGTAGATACAAATACTTTAGAAGCACCCGATTGAGCGGTCTGGCATGTATCTTGTGATTGGTCGACTGTTCCAAACAATGTCGGATCGATTCCATGGACGTTTTGGGATCTGCTATAGATGATACGTACAGGAATATAAACCCATCGTTTTACATCGACAGTTCCGTCAATTATAAACGTATTTGTAAAAGATCGATCAAGAGAAGAAACATATTGAAGATGGTTGTCTTGAAATGTTGCATTCTGGGAAACCGCACGCTGCACTCGTCGAGCTCTTGTTCTCACCTCCGAACTAGCCCTTCGGATTTGTGGAGCAACATGAGCAGTTTCTATGGTGTTAGGGCGATTACGAATGTCAATGAATGGAGAGCCACTAAACTTCTTTCCTACCGGAAGTGGTCCTCTTACCATGGGCCTCGCTAGTGACTCTGACTGTCCTGTCATGAAACCACTAGCAGACGCCTGTACAGCTGTGCGAACTCTTGATATACAAACACGTCTTAACTGATCACAATACAGATGAGGACTATTGTTACAATTATTTTCACAAACTGGAAATGCTTCGTATGTAACAAGGTCTGCAAAACGATTAGCCATGGCTTCGAGATTTGTTACATTAAGCTCGAAGTACGGCCCAAAGTTAATCACGTCGTTAGGACGATGTCCTCTGCGTGGCCTTCTTGGATAATCTGTTTCTGGGCAAAACCCGTTCTCGACTTGCAGTTCTCTAAATCGTGCCCAAACAGCATCAACATACGCGTGATGCATATAAAAGACTGGGTCCCAGGGAGCAGAGTTCAAAGCCGATATGTGTCCCCCGACCCAAAGGTGAGGACCGTTGTGATGCCCTTCTAGACTGTAGATATTGCCGCTCGGGAGAGGTTCGCAGATATCTCGGAATCTTCTCCGGCTTAAAACAAGACGAACACCCTCTTTAATGAATAAAGAGCTATCACCTTGTAATAGAATATAAAAATCAACTTTTATTTGATAACCATTATATAATCAACCTGCACAGAATGAGCAACCTTGATAAATATACCCCAACCGTAGCTTTTCCTACCCCCCCCCCCCCCTATATATTTATCCATCATCAATGTAAAAAGAATGGTAAATGGTTACAAGGAAAGGCCACCGATACTTTAAAGCCCAAATCAACGCAACGTTGGACCTGAAAAAATCAGTCAAGAAAACTCACTCGGAATGCGATACTTTTGCTATGGAATCGTCATATTTTACTAATAAGTAACACGCAGCGAGTTTATTAGTTTGTTAGATTGGTTAAGGTGGATCTCGCTACATCGTCACTACATGTCTGACATCCGTTTGAAACGCCATTTTGTTCCAGATTAAGAACATTCTGTTGTGATACAAAAAAGCTAAACACCGTTTAATTGCACTCTTTTTTACGAGGGAGATGAGATAAGAATGAAATCCCCAAAAACGCTTTGAAAATATGTCAAATTTATGTTCGTTTATCAAGCTTTCCAGTAACATTATCAGCTGTTTTGTACGGAAAACGGTAACTTCAAAACGTAAAATTTCCATTGTTTTTCCCTGCTGATAGCAATATACTTGTCATGTCATCTGCAGCACACGATCATACATACGTGACTGATGATAAAGGTAAGCAGATGTAGTATTTTTTTCTTAAACTACATGTATCATGAATATCTATCCCAACTGCCTATTTGCAGTAGTGGATAATCGGAATGTAATGGGTATGTTTGGAATTGAATTAATGTATCTTAATTAAAAAAAATTATCGGTAGCAACGGCAGTGGAAAATTTGCAAGCCAAATGGGGGAACAACAGATTTCTGAAAAGGGGCTTGATTTTCATTACCACACATACATGTTTAAGGACAACTATATACATGTATGTGTTGATATGCCCATGGTTGTTTTATATAAATGCTATATGCTAAGTATATATATAGAAAAAGTAAACGGTAATTTAACAACTAAAATTTTGTTTAAAAGAATTGAATATAGAATGCATTAATCAAAAATATAATTTGTCAGGTTCAAACATTATTATAAGCACTACTTGCCTCTCTTGCCTTATATCTACTTGTATATATTAAGCATGGACTTGTTCCTTTTTTAATCTTTCTAAGTGATTTTTATTAATTAATTTAGAAACTGGTACCAAGATATTTGAGTGCAGTTAAAATAAAGAAAGATAACTCTTAAAAAGGATCTTTCAAACCAACATTTTTGTATTAATTCTGTATTTCTTTCGATTGTTTAATTTCATTCAATTTCTTTTGTTCATCTTATTAACCATGAATATTGGTTATATTTTTGAATTTGGTGGGATTTCATCCAGCAGTTCGCTTTAAAATAATTTTCTTATGTTTCAGTTTCTTATTTTGGTGGATTCAAATAAAAATTATGCAAACTTCATTTATTATATCAAGATTTTATAACATTTCACTTTCATTAGACTTTAAATGCACAAAAAATTTAAAAATTAGAAAAATAAAGGGTTATCTGAAACAAGACTGATATTGTTAAAAAGTTTTTAAAAAATAGAGAGTTATACTTTTGGGGTCTTATATTGTTGAATACTGGGCATACTATTGGTAACAAATGCGTGCAACAAAAATCTCCTACACTTAATTGGTGTAAAGAACGACTTAAAAATAGCTCAAATAAGATCAAGTGCAATCACCAAGAACAATTACTAACCGGTTCCATAATTGCGGATGATTGGCTCTCTAGTAATAGTTCTCATGTCTTTGAAAGGTCCATTCATGACCACACCGTCGCCATTTCCAAAATACTGATCACCCCAGAGGATGGACTCTGTAGGGTCCACCATGTCGTGGTCTAGCCCAGATTCCCAGTATGGTATCGCGGCATTACACTCCGTCTCCAGACTGATATTATAAAGATCATGGTCAAACATACATTTTTAATTTTTATAGGATCGAGAACATCTTTGATGTAACATTTGGTAGACGTGGGATTAAATAATTGCAAAGAGACAACAAGTACATGTACTATATAGTGTTGTATTTGTTAAATCTTGGTGAAAAAAATACTTGTTAGAAGAACCAAGACAAAGTAGGAGCTATCATTGTTCTTACGAGTTTAGTGAAATGAAGAAGTGAGAATGAAAACAAAAGCTTTCTTATTATGCTCCATTCTTTTAAGTACTGATAAACTGTAACTTTTATGTATTTCGTATTCAAGAAGAACTCTTACAGCAGGAGGTAGATTCTGTGCCACGGGAGGAAGGCTGGGCCATCGTGTGCTCTATTCACAGTTGCTCTTCCGGAATGAAAGGCAGCTATTGTTTGGTAAGTATTCCGCCCTGCTATTGCAGGTTCCAGAGTCTACAAGGTTTTTCGTTTAGAAATAATACAGATTTTTCCATATTTGTTTTTTTAATCAGACATTGTTGTTAATCATTTGCTACTTCTTTGCTCACGAGACACGTCTAATTTTTCTCCCAATGTATGTTCCTTGCTTACACTGCTTAGTGAATTTAAATATTTCATTTTTGTAAAAATTTAACGAATTAAAAGTTCATGGAACCATTAAAATATAGAAATACGACTACCTCATTTTGAAGCCGTTGAACACAATTTGCATATGGTTGAAAAGCTCCAGGACTGCGCACTTCCTGTCTAAATCTTCTAGTAGGCGTTTGCCTTTTCTGACGTCCTCCTATTTTCTTGTATTTTTCGACTTCATCAGCTTCTGCTAAGATTCGACGGAATAAGCTTTCTATGTAGTTAACACCTTCCTGTGAGAGATTTTCTCCGGACCATACTTTTCCAGTGGCCATCTGCTCATATAGGAACGTTCTGTAGCACATATTCTGAATGTAGATTGCAGACTCAGCTAAAGCCGTCAAGTTATCGGAGCGGTACTCATAGCATTCTTGTATTTTGGTTGGGAAAGGGATTGACTCCAGAAGAGCAGACGATAAGCCAAGAAATCCCAGCCAAATGGCAGCAGTAAAGAAAGATCCCATCTTCCCTGTCAAGAAAGACGGTAAACGCTGACTACAGCAATTAAACAAATATGGAAGTTAAGGTCAGACGCGACATATCTTCCATTATTTTCTATTTTTTCATATCTCCGCAATCTGAAGATTTCCACTACGTAATTCAAAAATTATATTTTCATGTCATATGATATTTTTTCGATTTAAATAAATAGTTTAAATTGAAAATATATACTATGACTTTATTTATAAGCATTCAATTGCATTTTGCATGCTATTAAAAGAAAAATTCAAAATATTCTAACTCCAAAAATTGCCTGGTATGCACCCTGAATTTTTAGGCATGAATATGTTTAAATGCAAATAAAGAAGAAATAGTTTATCAAGGAAAATTATCTAAAACTGAGGAACGTCGCGAGTGTCCTTAAGTCAAGTCCTTTAAGAAGATTTAAAAATTAAATTAATTAATATCATTCCCATTCATAAATCATGTGTTTTCATGTGTTTTCAATACCGTACGAAAAAAAAATTATATTCCAAACATTTTCTGAATATTGCTGTTATATACATGTTTTAATTTATAAATGTTCTTTGGGAAAAAGTGCTGATTTTAGTACCGTTGAGCTTTTTTAAAAGTTATAAGAAAGTGATACAAGACAGACATTAGAAAATCTTGCAGTTTGTATATTTTCTTTAATTTTTATGAAAAAAATAAACACAGAAAAATTAACTTACGAATGCAATGTAGTAGAATATACAGAGAAATGAGAATTGGACGAACCTTGATTAAGTTGTTCTAATTACACAACAATTAGATTTCTTTGTCAACATACATACATGCATTACCAACGTACCTTACTCTCGTGCTGTTTTCTTTTCATTTTTACGCACTGTCTCGTGTCATTTATAAGACATTCAAATGTTTTGAATTATCATCATCCTTCTACGTGAAACTTGAATGATGGGAAAGTTATGAGGAATTAATTGTATGCAGTTTTACCGGATGCAGAATTTAACTTATGTTACTGAACAACCAAGTGCTTTAATTTTGCAATTAATTTAAATGTAAATAAAACTACTGTTAAATTAAATTGCAAACCAATATAAAAAAAAATATATTACTATTTACGTTACATGCAAGAGTTCTGAAAATAAACATCGATAAACTGGAAGATACTAAATAGTTATCAGTGAATATATTATTTGCACGAAAGAAAATACCAGATAATTAAACAGCTACCAACGGTTCAATTATAGTTTTCATACAAATAAACAACTTCAATGAAAGGACACACAATCACAACGCAATACAGAGAGAGAGAGAGAGAGAGAGAGAGAGAGAGAGAGTATAATTAAAAAACAAACATTAAATTGTATTTTTTTAACTTGGTGTTTGTGTAGCTTACCAAGACGTTTAAATTATTATAGATTTAGAAACAAAATTCTGTTTTCTTTACTGAGTAAAATAACAGAAACTAAAGAAAATGAAACTTTAAAACTTTACATGTCAGTATACATGTATATTGCATTTCATATATTATGTATGTATTATATATTTTGCTTATTAATTATTTACCTGTTACGTGACGCAATGCGCCCAAGCATGTGACAAAGGAAAACTTGAACAAATGTTGTTGTAACATTTAAAAGATTTACTTACTTGTGTTTTAAGGCCCCGTGTTTTAATTGTTTAAAGTAATTATTTACTGTGCATTTTTTATGCATATCCTAGGCTTAAATTGGAGACCAGTAAACGTCAAAATTTGTTCAAAACTTTTTTATGTCCGGGAAAAAAGAGTAAACTGTCTTAAATTTGGTAAATGACGGAGTCCTGTATAATGATAAATATTTGACTCTGCACAGGATACAAAAACTGAAAACATTATAACAGGAATCTGATATATTAACTTACAAACGTGCGACATTTCCCGGATCTAAATGTGTAATGTTAGGGGACTTTACCAGCGTACAACTCAAAATGTGAAGATTTTGTTTGTTTTGCATGATTAACTCAAGGTTATCGACAATACTTTAGAATGACATTTTATCATGTCAACAACGATTTTTAATTAATGGTAACAAAAAATACAGAGGAAATGTTTTACTTTTTTATCATGTTAAAAATGCTAAAGCCTATCTATAAAACAATTTGAAAAAGTGGTGTGAATGGATGTAATTGAGAGAGGAGTAAAGGTAAAATTAACAAGTTTTTATAAATGCAGGTATAACTGAGGTGTTTGTTTTAATTTATAGGTTCGTCAACCAATGATACAACAACTTTAGACAAACTTTAAAATGCTAAATGCAGACTAAAAAAGTTTATTTTGAAGTTCTACAATTTTACAAAAAAAAATATTATCAGTTAATAGTGATATTTTCCAGAAATGCTTCTTTTCATTTTTCTCGTGATTCTCAGTGGGCGTTCCAACATTCGCTACTTTATGAAGATGCTTGTATCTTATTCAATTGTTTTAAAATGGTCCATATTAACCAGTTTCGTTTTCTATACATTCTTTGATATGGTACTAAGATACCAATGTTTATTAGATATGAGACATGGTCATGAATAGAACGTTTAGAAATGAGAAAGCATATTTTCTACTAATGTCTTTTACTTATTAAGATTTCCTTATTACTCCTTGTAAAAAAAATCCTTACAAAATCCTTTTTCCCCCCCTTTTTTTTAAAAACTTCCTTCCCCCCCCCCCCCCCCCCCCCCTTTTTCCCCTTCCACACAAAGGCATATGAATGATTTTAAATGTGATCCTTGTTTTGAAAAATGACATCAATAATTAAAGTTTATTATTTCTCACCATTTAAGCAACTTTGCATTAAATTGCTTAATTTAAGGAGGGTTTTTTTTTTCAGGAAAAAAATTGGGCAAAAGATTTAAGCAAACATTTACATTTTCATCAACGATGTATCTAAGACTGATAATTGACAGTAATATATACTAGTAAGTAAGTGCAAATATATGAAGTAAAGATATCATAGCAACTATTCTACATACTAATAAAACAATTTTACGTACCATATACAGTTTCATATACAGTTTACAGAATATTTATCTACAACGGTAGTAGTTGTTTCTTTCTATTTATTTATTTATAGTGACATATGTATACATTCTCTCATATATTTCATTAGCACACTTCGGGCCTATATACCACTTTATATACAATAAATGATAAAAGAGAAGAAAAAATAAACAGCATTAAGAGTTAAAAGATACATATAAATATACATGACATGTAAGTATAAAAATATTAGTTTTAAGTTTAACAATATATAATATGATGCACATTTGTTCACATTATATTCGATTACATTTTCAAAATTCTAATGACTGACTGCACAATCATAAAATACAAGTATTAGCAAACTGGCGAGGATAATTTGAAATGACTGTACCTAGCGCATGCGCATCTAACCATTCTATTATTGTTTAAATCCAGTGTTTTCAAATGATTTGTTGGCTAATTGTTTCAAGGAACAATATGATAAGATATGAATCTCATCATTTATAATCGAAGCAAAAGTACAGAATTTGTTCTTTAGGTAGCAACTGCATCATGATACATGTATCTTAAAGCCTCTTCTTGTAGTAGTATTTAAGTATATCTAAAACATAATAATTTTCTCTACCATATATATTATTCCTACAGTCAAGTTTACACAGATATTTTAGTTTATAAAATCTAAAACAAAGATTTGCAAAAGAGTATGGGTAATGAGAATCCATTTATTGACCATATATAAAAATTCTTCTGTAAACTCAGGTATTTATCGGTTTTATCGTTCATATCGTTCGACACTCTTCCATTTAGATAACATAAAGATGAAAGGTACAGTATATCTTTTACCCTCTTGTAACCTAGAATAGAAAGGTCGACATTTGATTAATTTGTTCCATTACCACTAAAGGCAATGCTACTATTGTGTGAAATGCTCCATTTTATATTTTGACAGAATATCAGTCAAAGATGTTACTTTTCCGACTCACAGTTGCACAAAACAGACTCAATTTTCATTATTTAGATTAAACAGAATCTGATATTTCTTCGCGAACCGATTTTTACACAATTGGGGCGAATACACTACTGGTTAAAATGAATCGGGGAGAATACATTCAGGACAAGCAAAATCACTTAGATTCGCGAAGCACACAGTGTTATCACTAATGTATTTGTTTATACTATGTGGGGGTTAATTCATCAAAGTTAATTTAACCATTGTATAATCATAATATAAGATTTATATGTACAATGTAGGTTAGAGCATGTCCGGATGATCTTTATTTAGAACAGTTTGGTGTCGGTAGGATACAGTTTTTCATATCCTTGATTTGATTGGTTAATTTAGATATTGAATCTCGAATTTCGAATCTTGAATCTCGTATTTCGAAGCTCGTATTTTGAATCTCGAATCTCGAATGAGTCTTCTGGGCTTTCGTACGCTCCTGTTCTTTGTGTAATGCTTAAAATAGTTTACATTCCGTATGAGGATGTGCATTCAGCATGCATAAAACCATTATTGTTTCACAGAATCCAACAAATACGACGTACAATCTTATCATATGGTTGACACATGTAACTGTACTACAGATGTAGTGATGAATAGGTACCCTGTATATACGGACCGTGAATAATGCATCCAATATAATAAAGAATTTGATCACCCAGAATTAAAGGAACAACTGGCAAACATTTCAAAAGGTTCAACATAAAATTATCCAATTTTAATTGCATGGTCTTAACTAAATAAAAAGTCATTTGACAAAACGTAGTCCAACATGCTTTTTGTTCGTTAAAAGTTGTTTTTAAAAACATTTTAACTTAAGCAAATAAAGCATGTCCATTTCTATGGAAATGAGTCATTTTAATGATTATTTTAACTCATTGTGGTCTCAACAATTTTGTTCCATTGACCTCTTTCCAAATAAGTTCGCTTATACATCAATTGAATGTAAACTTGATTTTTAATTGATGT
This sequence comes from Magallana hongkongensis, assembly GCA_016163765.1. Taxonomy (NCBI): domain Eukaryota; kingdom Metazoa; phylum Mollusca; class Bivalvia; order Ostreida; family Ostreidae; genus Magallana; species Magallana hongkongensis. The sequence continues at coordinate 27,378,893 of WFKH01010931.1, forward strand.
CATTTTCACAAAAGTCTATAATCCTAATAAATTATTAATACGATTTTTGGTCTTTCGCAATAAAAAAAAAATCCCAATAACCCAAAAAGAATTGTTCTTTGTTTGGTCAGAGCGTCGTCATATTAAATGAATGACAAATGTACTTTTTGAGAGTCAATTTCTAAGTTCCGTCGTTGCAATGTAAAATGTTCAAATGATAGGGATCGCTATACCTATTAGATTAAAATCTGCAACGTAGAATAGTTCTTTGAAGAAGAGAGACAATGAACCAATGTGTATGTACATAATAATGTTATATATGATTGTCCTTATGTACCATATGTTTGAATAGTGTTGAAAGAATAAATGAACTTAACTGAACAACTGTTATTTACTGAAAGCATAATAGATTATATTTTTGAAAGCAAAACGCGTTACCTGAAACGATTGAGCATGAAATATTTACAACCTAAATATACAGCAAGACTCATTAGGACTTGGAAACTTGGAAACAAACAATTCGAAAACATCAACGCAGCAGCACTAATGACACACTTATCAGATACATGTAGAATGGCTTGGCATACTCAAAGATGTTCCACTGAACATTATGATTAGTGCATGTATACTGTATTTTCCAAATGATGGGCAAGAAGGTTTACTTAAATAAGGCTAACATTTCTTTGTTGAATACAGCAATTTATTCTCGCAGTTCTTTTATCCATTTATTTAACTTGTCAGTCACTAGGGTTTTATTGAATAACCCTTTTGATTAACTGTAACAAACAACTGACACTTAATCAGCAATACTCAAATATTGGTCAGTTTTGGTTTCATTCAGTTTTCAGGTTTAATTTAACAAAAGCTAAAAAAACAACAAACAAACAAAAAACACCACACTACCATGATTTTAAATAAAGCCTTAATGAGCTTTACCAAAAATATCTTTGAAAAAAACTTTTTTGGATCATAAAATAAAAAAAAAATTAAATTATTTTAAAAATTATATCATAATCACACGCATGTTAAATTATTATTTAATCTGAAAAAAAACCCCGGTACTACATATTTTAAATGGACATGAATACTCAATCAGATTAAGCCACGTAATGGGGTCGGTGAATGCTATATCAAATCGATCAGCTTGTGTTGACTTCGTTATCTAGTGATCTCGATCAGTAATTTTTAAAAATGAATATAGAATTAACAGAACTAATTTGTGTCAAGTCTCATTCACTGACTTTTTGAATTTCAAAATTGCATTATGAGTTATGAATTGTGTCTATTAGGCCAAATGGTATATTGTATCTGATAAACGCCGAACTTTCGATCCGTAATAGTACCGGATACGCTGAAAGACAATCAGCTATTATAAGTTATTTTAAAGTGCCTATTTATTAACTTTCAATGCAAAAACCATTTGAAAGAATTTCACGTTTCCGGTGGTGATAAAAAATTTATTATTGTGTCTTTTGGATTTCAAATTGTTGAAAGTGTAATACATCAAAATAATGATGAATAACTTTATCTGAACTTTGAGCGCCGAATTGTATATTTTTGTTAGTCGCTTCGGAGATTTGAGGTCGAATTGATTTTTATCGTTTCAAATTTCAGTTAACATGATTCTGTATTTGTTACCTAGTAAAATAGATTTACTTTTATACGATAAAGTATGAAAATAGCAAATTGTGGTTATTTGTAAATGCTGTAGGTTTGTCTGATTTCTGCCTTTCAATAGCAAGTCCGCTATTTTGTTGTTTTTTTTTTTTGTTTTTTTTTTTTTTACCAAAGTTGTGCAAGTTAAACCTCAACGGTTTGGGTCCTATTTCTTAAGAAAGAGGAGTCAAATTGACTGCACCAAGCCACAAATGGTCAAAGTATTAATATACATCAAATAATTATATATATGAAAAGCACGTTTTTAGACTTTATTGAATCAATACTGGTACAATTGTTCGCCTCAATTTCTTTTGTTCTCAGCACTTCTAACATGCAAATGTCACAAATCACAAATTTCCTGTTATTTTTTAAATTTCTTAAAGAATTTTAACATGTTTGCCTTAAACCCTTTAAATCCAATGACGAGCCTTGGGAAATCTAAAGCGACAATTCCTCCTAGGACAACAGAAATGATGATGATTCCAATAAAACCAAAAGTTTTGGCAGACGGCCGTGGGTCGTCTGCTGAGGTCTTTTTGCGGATGTTGGATGACAGTGTGGATTTCTCCACTTCTATTTCCTTTTTCAGCTCCTCAATTTTCGCGTTGAGCTCTTCCGTGGAGTTTATTGTAACAGTGTTTGATACTGGAACGCAATTTGTTGGACAGGCGCAGCCTTGGGACTGCGTTGTGGTTCCTGTTGTGGATGGAGATGTTGTTGTGGATGTCGAGTGCGATGAGGTAGATGGAGATGTTGTTGTGGATGTCGATTGCGATGAAGTAGATGGAGATGAAGTGGATGGAGATGTTGTTATGGATGTCGATTGCGACGAAGTGGATGGTGATGTTGTTGTGGATGTCGAGTGTGATGAAGTGGATGGAGATGCTGTCGTGGATTCTGTTGTGGATGAATATTCCGTAGTTGTTTGAGCGGTTGTCGTTGGTGATGGTGCTGTAAAGATACCATTAGTAATAATCATTCTATTGAGGAATGGTTAATAAAAAAAAAAGTATGCACAATAAAAGCCCTTTACTTCATGGTTCTAAAATGTAAAATATTTCAAACTCCATTACATTACAGTAATATGTTCTTCGCACCTACGGGTTTCCAACAGAATAAAACATAATGCATCTTTCATTCCGGGATTAAATTTTTACAAAGAAATAATGTACTCTAACAGATAGAGAATAAAGGGATCGTACAAATACAGGGACTTATTTCGAATTTCTGAGATTAGATCGTTAAAAAAATCGTGAACCGAAATGGTTGTAGATGTAAAACAATTCCAATGCTATTGATATTATTCGAAAAATCTTTCCAGATAAAACTCAATTTAAAGCCGATACACTAAGCACCGTCGTGCAGTTATTTGTTCCATTAATACAAATATATTTATGACAGATTTAATAAATATCACAGAAAATCGGCGGGGGACAAATACTGTTATTTTCATAATGTTCTTAAATCTTCACTCTTCGCAAACAAAGATTGTATAGTCCACAAGCTGTCTGTTAATATCTAACTGCAATACTTTTACTATATTTCCATATTCTATGCACACCTACGAGAAGCATCGAATGAAAAACATTTGTATTATGTCTATGATAGATATTACGATCTCATAAAGTTAAACTAAGGGTTTTTCGCACACCTTGACCGTACTTTCGTTCCTCCATCCAACTTGGCATGGAAATAATCGGAACTTATTTTGGTTTATAGTGTAGTTTACGACAATATCTCATGTTTTTGTTGATCAAATTTTGCTGTTTTTGTCATAAAATTCATAGGTAGGGAGACTTATTTTTTGGCAGTATTTTGGGGTTTTCATTCAGAAAGTTGAAATCAGAATTTTAGTTGAACCTTCCGGACCATTGATGAATGAGGACTCTCAATTCATCAACGCTTAATAGTAAATACATGTGGTGAATACCAGCGTACTTTACTATATCATAGTAATCTAATCCTTTAAAACATACCTAATATGTTTGACAAATTGCTACAGAGAAAACGGTAGTTCTCATCGCATTTCTCTGGGAACCAGGAGCTTGAGTACATTGATACGCAATGCCAGGTGGCGCTGTTGATGTTATAAGAGAAGAAATTTTCATAGGACTGTTGCTGTCCCGACAACGTCCTCAGTTGGTAATTGGATCCGGTGGTGTCCACATCGTAGCCGATGTATACTTCTGTACTGCCGAGGCTAAATACAATTATATAGAAAAACCATAATGTATATGCTAAATATTTTCGCTCTAGTTTGACTTTGTTTACTTTTTAAGCAATTAACGGTTAAGAGGCAAGGCGGCCAAGAATAACTACAATGTATACTGTCCCAGGTTCACGTTTCCGTTCATTTTTGCTTGATATTTCTATAGTCATAAATACTTTTGTTTCATAGCTACTTTTATTTAAAAAGATGTAAGAAATTTGATATGAAATGCTCCTTTATTGCGTCAGGTTTAAATGCAAGAGCATATTAAATGCAAACGAAATGAAAGTACCCGGAAATATTGCGTGGGGTGTTTCGAGAACATCCGAATTTCAAAATTTTCCAATAAAAATTCCTGTGAGATTTTTTTTTATCGTCCGGGTAAAAAGAAGAAATAAAAGTGAAAAAAAAACCCGAAATCGATTTTAAAATGAGAGACAACAGTTCTATCTTGCATGAATTATTTCACTTAAGTTTCCTATTTTTTTTTAATGCGATCAAGAAAATTCATATAAAACTTACCCCACCGAAGTCAAAAATGCATCCACGGCATTGTCCATTGGACCGTCGGCTACGATGGCGGGGTATCCCCCTTCACTTACGCATTTAGCGTAGGCCCCTGTGATGTTTGATGTCGTAGCACCCACCCAGTAGCAGACGTCACCATTACTTCCGCCTTGGTAAACAAAACTGTTTACCTGTCCGTTACAAGTGGTCGCCAGCACATCTACAATTTTTATTTCTACACGATGATTTTGAATATCATATGAGAAATTGACATGAAAGCAAATTAAGTTTCAAGTGTATGCAGCTTTCGGAATGGGATCAAAATTATTGCTCAGGTAAGCGACGTGACCCATGAACCTCATTTACCTATTAAGTCGAGATGCTGGCGTCATAACTAGTAATTTATCTTTGACAGTGACGACTTTGATGACATTATGACGGAGAAGAAAACATAGGAATTCTGCAAATTCACATATTTTAATCTTATTCATTCATTCATTTATTTATTTATTTACTAGTTTTTATTTATTTATTTATTTATTTATTTATTTATTTATTCACAGTGTATTTATATTTTTTTTTTATTTAAATTGTATTTATTTTTTTTTCTGCAAACCAAGTGTGGGGTGATGAGAAAAAGGCAAATCAGCTTTTTATTTTATTTTACTTGATTAATATCTATAGGGGGAAGTCAGCTATAGCCTTTTAATAATTTTAGCAAAACAAGAACGGAACAGTTTAAATTAATAATAGTTTATACACGGCTTTTTGTAGGTTTCAAGTACGGGTTAATAACAAAAACACAAACGCTTCGATAGATTTGCAGTTTCAAGTAAGAAAATGATTTTAAAGCTAATCTCATGTATGAAGTAACGTTATCTTAGCTTGCGTGAATTTTGTTTATCATTTCAGTTAACAAATGCACAAAGGACGTCCACAAAAACTTACCCCCACCCCCTAAAAGTGAAATAACTATATTCTTCAAAACCATCGATTACTATATGTTTTAAATGCATTTACTCCTTTGCTATTCTATCCAGTAATTCAATTTTTTTCTCTCTCTCTTCTCTCTCTCTCTCTCTCTCTCTCTCTCTCATTTTATAATTTTACAGTAAAACAAAAACAATATTAATTCATCTGATTATTATTATAAATGAATACCAAACAATAAAAAAAAATTATAATCATTCTGAGGTTCATGTGTATACATTTAATTTTAAAAATTAATAAATTTAATACTTACTTTGAAATGTGCAACAGAATATCCAAAATTGAAATATTAGAGCAAGCGACATTTTGTTATAAACGATGATTTCTGATTTAAAGAATCATTTTTCCAATTAGTTTTCACCTTTTTCAACAAAATTTTTAACAAGCAGAAGAAAATTCACGTCAACTTTTAATAAAAGACTAATTAATTATCATTTTGTCGTCACGTTCTTTTGATTTTTTTTTTTACCTAGATATTGATTTTTTTCCCCATTAGCAACACAGTGGCAGATAGCCGAGTTAAGAGCATATATCTTTATGTACAGCGATTTCTATCCCCTCAGAAATCAATTTATTTCCATACGAGTGGATTTGTTTTGAATCCACAAAGTTTGTAAAAGAGGTCGATGGAAAAAATTGGAACAATTAATTGAAACCTTGATTGTTTATATGTCATCTTATTGACCGATATCGGGGAAGACTAAATAGTTATGCTTGAGTAAACAGTTATATTCCCACACCGCCTGTCGAAACATAACAGCAACCCTTTAGTGATGGATTTAAAGGTTTACATGTAGGGCTTTATTACAAATTATATATCAACAAAGTGAAAAAATGTACATGTAATTGGAAAATGAACAATTAACGGACAAAGTAAATCAATTCATTATAGAAACATGGATCATATATAGATCACAATGGATTTATCAGTTTTTAAAAGCACTCCCTTCAGCGTTGAAATTTCACGCATTTCGGTGTGCTTTTAAATAAACTAAACTTGAAAGATATAAATATATTTTTTATAAAGTGCTTTTAAATTGGAAGGTAGATCCTAATTATTTCAATAAAATCTCTGTCAGTCTCGCCATATTATGAGGCACAGAGATGCTGAGAAGTAAAACTTCTTTTATTTTTATAAGTAAAAATCAAATGTGTTAAAAAAAATGACTATATTCACAAAGAAGTGAGATTTTTTTTAACTTTCATTGATTTAAATGACGCGTTTACTATAGTTTGGAGAAATTGCATATGGTATGATATGCATACTTTGGGATGATACTGCTTTACGTACCGAGTTAAATAACCGTTTTTGTTAAGTTCTTTAAGACACTAGCTGTTGGTAACATATTTTATTGTTTAACTATAGAATACTAATGATTGTGCATGTTCTCTGCATATTTGTTTTGTATATTTTTTACTGACAGTCGTGCAATGTTACATTTATTTATATTTTTAGGAGAAGAAATCTTAAGTTGTTCGAACTTGTTTTTAATCCTTTTGTTTGTGTTTTATACGATAAAATATGTTCAATACATAAAGTATGTGATGAGAGGGTGATAAATATATGATTCTTTACATCCAATCATCCCAAACAATCTTATTGATTAATCAAATACTGTATACAGGTTTATTTTTGTCCGTGCTTTTTTTTTTGCCCTTTTACTCTACTCCCCGTTTTGAATTCGCCAAGACACAGTTAGAAATAGATACTCTTTGTAATTAACTCATTTATTTAAAAATTATATTATTCTTTAAAAATAATCCTTTATATCTCTCCATAATTATCAAACCTTTTTGATTCAACAAATATAAATATTTATGTAAGTATACAATGTTAGTAATGAGAAGTGCTTTGTACCTGTCTTTTAGAAAATAGGGTCATAGCCTACATGTAGTTAAAATTCATTGTTCTCTGCACACATCTCTTTTCCATTAGCAAACTTTTTTTCTACAGAGTTTTAAAAAATGTTAGCTAAATGGGAAAACACCTTTCATACAGAAAACCTTGATTAAAATTTAAATAATTCACGTGATGTTTTGATGTAGATGCCATTGCATGCTTTGAAAAGAAAAATGAAAATATTTGATTTCCTTTACTTCAGAAAACTAAAACTTGAATCATTAATTTTGCTAACTGATCACGTGATTCTGTAACAATGGAAACTTGTCAAACCCTCTGGAGTTTGTGCCACAAACAGATACATGTATCATACCCCCAAATGATAGCTTCCTCTATTGTTGAAACAGCATTGTGGAAAATTCATCCATTCAAACCTCAGTTTGTAGATATTGAATATCTTAACTGAATTGAATTTAAAAAATTATCTTAATATTTTTGCTGATAGCCAATGCCAATTTCATAAAGAAAAAAAAATGCATGAAATGTAAAATCAATCCAATATACTAGTATATAACTACATTGGACATTACAATAGTAATTCTAACAAAGTGCCACATGATAGGATCTCTCATTCTCCTCTCTTCTTCTGAACAACCCCCCCCCCACAAAATTTTGTTTACTACATTTATGCACAAATTATAAGAACTTTATCAGAAAAAAAACATAAGTCATAAAAATTGTCATTATAAAAATGAAATTTTATTCAGAATGTCTACAATGTACCAGCCAACAAGAGTGTTTATTTAACTAGCCCAAAATAAAATGAAGATGCGACATTGGAAAAAAAAAAAACTTTTAAAAAAAGTGTGTACATAAAACAGCCTCTTTTCTATCGCCGCCTCCCCCGGTCTCTACTTCGGTCGTCACTTCTGCTGCGATTTCGGGGCGCACGGTCCCTACTTTGAGACCGACTGCGATTCCTGATGGGTCTGTCCCGATTCCTCGCTCCCATTCCCCTTCGGCGATCATTGTCTCCACCCCAAGGACTTCTCTCCCTTCTTTCCTGCAGAAAAAATTAGTACCAAAAAATTAGTGTCTGTTTATTAAAGTCTTGTGACACATACAGCAAAATTAGAACCTGTTCCTTTTTTGCCTTGTGACACAGAGACAAAAAAAGAAAATCATCAACATCAAAAATTTACACATTAAGCAAAATCAGTGTCTATTCCTTCAACATGTATAAGTTAGGGACACAGAGACAAATATAACAAATTATAACCAACAACACTGAGAGATTTGAAAAAAATCATACTTGTAATCTTTTGGCTGCATTTTCTTCTCTCTCCTTCCACATTTTTTCTTGCTCCTCTTTTTCATCTTTTTTCTTCTTTTCATGAGCTGCTGCCTGAAAACATTGTTGTTGAAATCATTATACTATGTTTCAACAAAAGTTTCTTTTTGAAATAACTCTATAACTTTCTTATTTAGAGTACAGATTTGCTAAAAATCTAAAGCAAGACAATTAGTTTCCGGAACAACAGCATCTTTGATCCCAATGTATTCTACGGGATATCAGGTTGTCTTTATATCTGAAACGTTACCTGTTCTTCTGTTAATGGTAACCAGTAGATACAAGGAATTGTCTTGGTTTTCTTAAATAAATCATCAAGAAGCTTTGCTGGGGGTTCATCTTCTACTTTCTGGTCTGAAATATTAGAAAAAAAATCAACAAATTCACATACATGTAGGGGCAACATAAGGACAAATACAGTAAAAAGTCTTCATATATTTTTGAAAAATCATATATTTATCATTTTAATTTTCAAGTTTACGATCATAACTATTTGTTGATTTATTTCAATCACTTTCCATTTGCAGTGATGCAATAGAATTTATAATTGATCTTTACAAATGCAAAGCAAAACGTCAATGTTTTAAATACCTCGCCTATCCCTCCTTGTATCTGCATCCCTGCCCCTCAGTCCCGCCCTTCTGGGTGACCTTGACCTACTTCTGCCCCTGTGTGGGGCTTCCTCACGATCCAGGGACTGTCTGATCTTGTCGCGGTCCCACTCCCTCATGGGTGGCGTGCGTCGTTTTTTCTTCTCCTCCTCGTCCTTTCTACGAGCCTCTCTGCGAGCTTCACGCTCCGCTCTCTCTTTCTCCTCTCTCTCCTTCTTTGTGTCCTGTTTAACCTCCTTAGTTATGACCAACGGTTTGTTTGGATTCTGGAAACGCTCCAACTAAAATATTAAATATGTAGTCAAACTTTTTACAGTGAAAATTTTTTTTAGAACATGCACACAATGTAATAAGGAGAGGGCCAGTTCCTTACCTCATCCTTGGAAGCATATTCCACCTTGAGAATTTTGGGGTTAGACTGGGGCCATGTCGTTCCATGGAGGGCAGCCCTTGTAGCAGTTGCCTCTTCTTCATTTTCATACTGCAAAATGAACAAAATGAATCACACTTTTTCTCCTGACTTTTCCATACATCTCATCATGCATGTTCATTAAATCTTAATTTTTCTAAATAACTGTTCACCACAACCAAATGAGATACCTCGAGCTTTTTCATTTATTTTCAGATTTATTCTACAAATTACAACAAATGTATGATTGATTTAGAGATTACTGATACAACCAGGGCACCAAAAATTGAAGTGGAACATTCCTGTGCAAAAGAACATGTTCTATAAATGCTGCAATAACAGAAAGAAGAATTCAACTCAGTTCAGCATTCACATGCAACTTTAATCCCTATGTGAATTACCCTTAACTTCCCTACTCACTAACAAACAAGCAAATACTATATCCCCCACAACTCCATCCTAAGAGAATAATCTTGATGGGACAAAAGTGAAGTACAGCTTAGAGCTTCATCTAGTCCCCCCTAAAAATAAAAAAACCCACACAAAAATATACAAACAGAGCCAGAGCAGACAACTCACAGTGACAATACAGTGGGACTTGATGTTGTCAATCCAGAAGCTTTCTTCTACCAGACTTCCAGTTCTCTTCAGCAGCTCCTTCAGCTGGTTGAGGGTGAAAGGTCGCGTCAAGTTCCTGATGTGAATAATGTTGGACACTGGTTTCCTGGGCGGGGATGGGGACCTTCCAGCAGCTGTTGGTTCATCTGGTTCAATCAGAGGCTTGGGCTGGCTGATTCGTCGAATGATTTTCGGCTCAGGCTCTAAAAAAAAGAACAGAAGACACATACAGATACAAAATCATGTACTGTCAACAAATTTTTTTTTTTCAAATTTCTTGTACATCAGAATTTTACTATTGTTAATGAACCTGTGAAAATAAAATCAGTCAATTACTAGACCAAATTTTATCCACACTGAAAAGTTTAATGCTTTGTTTTTATATTTACTTTTCTCTGGTGAGGATTCCTCTTTCTTCTCCACTTTCCTGGCTGGTTCCTCCTGGTCACCAGTTACCTCCCCTTCATCTTCGCTGTCCGACTCCTTATTTTCCTTGTCTTCATCATCATCATCATCCACCACCTCACCATCAGATCTCTCTTCACCTTCCTCCTTCTTCGCTGTTTCTTCACGAACAACCTGCAATTTTTTTTTCCATGTCTGTGAATTTTTTTTTAAAACAAATGAAAGAATGCATCAAAGAAGAAATTGTCAATAAAAGCTATGAAAAATGATAAATACCATTAGTGAACAGTATTTTAGCTTCTTAGACAAGTCTTGCATGTAAATCATGTAGAGCAATTATAAGGTTATGCTTTATGTGTGTTACACTATTTTTAATTGTTGCATTGTTCATAACATACAACACATTTGGGATTGCTTTGGATTTTTAAATCCAATTTAACGATCTCCGATCCTCAGCAATGTTCGATAACTCTAAATTATCTGGATTTTTTTATTCGCACCATAAATCTGCCTGTTACATACATGTAGACAAATTTAATTAGTCTTCTAGTGTTATTATTACAATCAGTTATTCAACGTAATGCTTGGCTTAGTGGATCCATGGAGATCTACTACATATAGGTAAAGGGGTTCGAGCCACTGATGCACTGGTACAATTTTTTTTTTATCTCAACTTGTATATTTATTCCATAATATCCATTGTGAGCAAATTTGCAATAACTTGGTAAAATGCATGGATAATATCTAAAAAAGTTCTTTTTATTTCATTTCATTTATAAAGTTTGAAGGACAAATAACATTTTTATGATGAAAAAAATAGTTTGAGGCTGAGGATCAGAGAACCTTAAATCTAACATTCTTGGCCTCATACTTGCATACATGTCATGTAAAACCTTACAATAGTTCTTTGAATTTTAGGTTCCTCTGTTTTATCCTCTGCTTCATTTTCCTGATCAGAAATTCTCTCATCTGGTAAGTCTAAATCCAAGACTGGCTCAGAAATAGGACTGGATTTAATATCTGGCATCAGCTCCTTCAGATAAAAAAAAAACAACTTGACTTTTCAAATGATCATTCAAGATGTACATATACCATATCCCATTCACTCAGCTTAAATATCCAAAAATATCCAGGCAAAGTGTAAAAAATATTCAACTGTTCAAAATTGAATGTTGTGCCTACCTTTAGAGACTCCGTGGAGAATTCAATACTGGAGAGCCGCTTGGTCTTGGCCTGGGTGGTGTCAGTGGTGGTGCTGGTTTTGGTAGATCCCCATCTCCTCTTCTTTGCTGGCTTCTCATGGGGCTCCTCTGGGGCCTTCTTCAGTGTTGTATCATCTGTACAAAGTTCAATACACATGCAATGTATCTATTGGTACATAAAATAGCCTCAAATGAAAATTTTCTTTGTGCTCAGTTTTCATCAGAGTTATTCCCCCTATCTATAAAATTTTAGCGAAAGCTGTTAAGAGAATCGATGAACAAAAGATTTTTATTCAGTGACAAACCTGATGTAGCCACATTCTGCTGTTCTTTCTTTACGTCTTTTTTCTCATCCTGTCAATTACAAATATGATTCCAACTATTAATATACAACCTCAATACCGTATGTTTTCAAACATGATTATCAAACATTTCAGAATATTTTGTATGAACAATCCAAGTTCTTTTATCCAAAAATGCCAAAAATCACATGAAGATAAAACTTTACGTCAAATTTTGCTTCAAAATAAATTTTGAAATTTTTAAAATTTTTTAATTTAGAATATGAATATTAACATCAGGCTGGTGATGGCCCACCAGTCATGCACCAGTGCACGCTGTTCAAGCATGACTGATCATGACCTGACCTGCTGCAAGGAAAAAAGTTCACATGATTACTGAAGCTGAAATACCGCCAATACTTGAGTGCTGCACTACCACTTCTGACCCATGACCTCAGTTAAGGGGCGAATCCAAAACATAAAACTTTGGTTCAGATTTCCCATCAGCCGACGCTATCTAGTCTACGAACAATTAGGATGTACAAGAGAGTGGGCGTTAATATGCGATGAGTTCCCCAAAAATATAATTTCGAAATGTCCTTGCCGAAGTAATGTCTTTTTTCGATCGGAAAGACATTGATGGAATAGGTCACCTGATACAGTGTCCCAAATTGGTTTTAAGTCCAACACAAGATAGACTGGTCACTATCTGCAGAATTCGCAAAATGATGAATCCAAAACAAAATGCTGGTTCCAAATCCAAGGTAGGTCACCAAACATAGTGTCCTTCTGTTCATAGTTGTTCTTAACTATGAACAATCCAACGATGAAATGTCTCCATGAACACCTACCAGTAACTTGGTAGCTATTGTGTTCAGATATATAAGAATGTTTTAATAATCCAGGTGGAAAAAAAGTCAAATCCATGTAGCCCAAAAAAAAAAAAAATTCGAGAACACAGTGAAAACTGGTTTATCAATTTTTCCAAATACTGAGTGGACAATTCATGCAAAGACAAAGCCTTTACACTCAATAACATCTAAATTTCCACAGCTTCAGGATTGTTCACAATGAAAGTTCATAGAAGTCATATCGTTTTTCCACAAAGTTCTAGCATTAGAACAATGTGAATTTTATCCTCCATCAAATGCCACGTTTGGCTGACAAAGCTTTAAAATCTTTGTATTTCAGTGGTCTAAACCAAAGTCATATTTACAAAATGTTCAGAAAACTGATTGTATTTGTATATAGAAGAATATCCAGAAAGATCCACAAGCTTTGATAGACGATTAATCAGTTTGTGTGATGCCACAGAGCACTTATGAGCTTTCACAGGCATTTTCTTTAGCGACTGAATTTGGAATGTCACATTTTAGAACACATGACAATCACAAATAGTTGCATTTTCCAAACGGCAGCAAATCTTACGTTCACTTTTGCCAGCGTGGCAAAAAGTGCGGCTTTGTACGCTACGGCAAGACGTTGCCATCTGGCATTATCAAACAACATTGTTGCCAGATCTATCAATTGGTTTGGAAGGCTAGGGCACAGGGCAAATGGCGGCTGTTTTAACCCTACTAGGGAATTCTTAGCAGATGGCAGCACTGAGCACTGGGTCATCCATTTGTCCGTCTTCCCTCAAAGTACTATGCAGTATAAAATCTTACATCTCAGAAAAAATCATACAAAAAAGGAGCATAATCCCTATAAATATCACATATTTTGAATAAGAAATAAAACAACTTTTCTCAAACATAAAATAATGGGAGATTTCACTAAATTGGGGATAAAATGCAATCGTAAATTTATGAATTTTTGAAACATTAGTTTTTGCAAACAGGTCATTACTAAAACAACAAGTTCAAAGATATTTGAAAAAATATATAAACATCTATGAATTATAACTTTAAAATTCAATTTGATATAATCACTACCCTTACAGTTGAGAACATACAAGTAACTTTTGGCTCCATTATTATTAAGCAGAAATACAGTTCTCAAAGAAAAAAATTCACAGCACAAAACAAAGATCATTAAATTAAAGATTCTACAGAGAAAACATTAGCTCCTTTTCTGTACAACACAAATACAGGATATAGTGGTACGTACCTTGTCTGTTGCGGACTTATCTCCTGACGGGATTTCTCCATCCTCCACTTCCATTGATGTGTCGCTACAAAAAATCATTAGAAATTTCCCTGAAACCTGTTTCCATATCAAACACTTCCATAAACAGACAATTTGCAACGTTGTCGATTCTTCTCAAGGAACTTCTAAAATGATCTTGGTTCTCAGGTCTTCACTATAATGTAATACTGTAAACCAACTTATATTTGCAACTTTCATTTTGTGATTTAACAGGGCTAATTTGGTTCATGGCCACTTATTTTTCGTGACTGAGTCTATGAAGACATTCTAAAACATTTATAAGAGAATAAAGAGATATGAAACATCAAGTTATTGGCAAGATATATTTGCGACAAAAATTTTGTAATAAGTCTGCACAATAATTGATTTACAGTGTTGTTGTTTTGCTAATTACTTTTTTTTTTTTTAAAACATTTTGAACGTGTAATAAGGACATATCTGCTGTTTTTATAGAATTAAGGTTACTAAGCAATTAAAATCAAAAATGCTGTCCAAATGTCATGCTAAAATGATGTGTACAACATGAATTACAATGTACATGTTTATACATTTTTTCATTACTGTTTTCCTGTTGGGAGACAGCATGTTGTTGAAGCAATTTGAACCTACAATGTGTGTATCATTTGTCTTGTTGACCAAAGCAGTACATGTATGATCAACCACATCGCCATTTTGCAGAAATACATGGACTAGTTTGTTCTTTGGTTCAAATTAACACTAATTAAATCAGAAAATTATAGCGGTTGTTCTGGAACTAAACAAACTTTATCTCTAAATGATCAACCGAAATGATTGTTATAGATAAATGTTGCATTAGACATACAGTATCTGAGATTATTTCACGTATCAGTTGCCTTATTTTTAATTTTTAAAAGAGAATAAAATCTTTACCCAGTCTGTACATCTGACATATCTGTTGTTTGAGTATCGTCTGATGATTTCTCTGTCTTCTTCTGCAATGGAAAAACAAACCAACTTTAAATAGTCCATTTTATCTAAATCAGGACCTACATGTATTAGACTCTCACATGCTCTGCTGTTCTATACACTATACATTCATCTTATAAGTATCTTGACATATGGACATATGAAAAACCAAACATCCTGCTGAAAATTCTATCAGAATTCAGGACAAAGACAGGAGTTAAGAGAAAAGTTACATAGTCGCAAAAGGAACCTTTTTTTTAATCTACAGTACATTCCATCTTATCAATTCTACCTAGTACAAATGTCAAATCCCTATCATATCTAATCCATTCCACCTACAAATGTAGTACTAATGCCAATCACGCTACCTTGACCACAGACACTGTACTGCCGGGTTGAACTGGTGAAGTGGACCGTGACCTGCTTCGGAACTTCTTTGGTGACCTTGACCTCTCTGACTCCGAGGATGACGACCTTGAAGATGAACTAGATGAAGATGCTGACCTAAAAAATGTGAGGATTTTTTTTTTGATAAAACTAATCTGAATCATTAAATTGGCAAAAAAGTGAAAGAAGTCTTCTGACCTTGATCTTTTAGTATCACTTTTTCCCTTTGGATCCTCTTCCTCTGTGTCTGAATCAGAAGATGATGATGAGGACTTCTTCCTGCTTCTTCCCTCTCTCTTATCTGACAATCAATGAAGATATATCAATTTTTTGTTTAATGATTAAGATTTCATATTACAGGGATTTGGATTAGAAAAATTCCATTTTTCCATTATCATATCAAAAATTTGGGTAATAAGACATTTTGACCATACCACTTTCTTTTTTAGTTGTTTCTTTTTCTTGTTTTTCTTTAATCTCCTTTTCTGCTTTTTCTTTTGCCTCTTTTTCAGCTTTTAAATTAGCTTCTTTTTCTTTTGCCTCTTTCTCAGCCTTAAGTTTAGCCTCCTTTTCAGCTTTAACTTTAGCCTCTTTTTCTGCTTTTTCTTTAGCGTCTTTTTCTGCTTTTAATTTAGCCTCTTTTTCAGCTTTAACTTTAGCCTCTTTTTCTGCTTTTTCTTTAGCATCTTTTTCTGCTTTTAATTTAGCCTCTTTTTCAGCTTTTAATTTAGCCTCTTTTTCTGCTTTCTCTTTGGCTTCTTTTTCTGCTTTTTCTTTAGCCTCTTTTTCTGCTTTTTCCTTAGCCTCCTTTTCAGCTTTTAATTTAGCTTCTTTTTCTGCTTTCTTTTTAGCTTGCTCTTTTTCTCTGGCCTCTTTCTCAGCCTTCTCTTTAGCCTCTTTCTCAGCTTTCTCTTTAGCCTCTCTTTCAGCTTTTTCCTTTGCTTCTTTTTCTTTTGCTTCCTTCTCTGCTTTCTTTTTTGCCTCTTTTTCAGCCTTCTCCTTTGCTTCTCTCTCAGCTTTCTCTTTTGCCTCTTTTTCAGCTTTTTCTCTTGCCTCTCTTTCAGCCTTTTTCTTCTCTTCTCTTTCTCTTTCTCTTGCTTCTCGTTCTGCTTTCTTTCTTTCTTCTCTTTCTTTGGCTTCCCTTTCTTTCGCCTCTTTTTCCGCTTTTATTTTTGCCTCCCTTTCTTTTGCCTCCCTTTCAGCCTTTTCTTTTGCTTCTTTTTCCGCTTTTTCTTTAGCCTCCTTTTCAGCTTTTTCTTTAGCTTCCTTTTCAGCTTTCTCTGTAGCTTTTCTTTTTTCCTCTTCTTCAGCTTTTCTTTTTTCTTCAGCTTCTTGTTGCTTATTCAGCTCCTATTTTAAAGATTTTTTGAGATTCAGTGTCATTTCAATTATTGTTAAAATATTGCACTAACATGAAAGTTATTATTCCCAAAAAATTTAGCCAAATTAGGGTGTTAATTTACAAACATAGTGAATCAAACAGTATGGGCTTGAGGCATAATAAATCTGTGGCAAAAACACCTCCATCTATCACCCCAAAAAAGATATTAACAATAATAAAGTAAAAATCAAATCAATTATGAATGTCTGTGTCTTTTTGTAGGGATATACCTCTGCTGAAGACACCTCTTGTGTTGAGTCTCGTGAACTTTGCCTCAAGCGCTTGCTACGAGAACTTCTAGATGTTTCACCCGTCTCCTCCACACTTGTTCCTGGGGTTCCCTACACAGACAACAAAACAGACATTAAAATAACTCCTATTGTAACATTTCACTTATCTTGATCTAAAAGAAATATTGCTTCACATATATCTACCTTTCTTTTCAAATTGCTTATTGCAACTAAAGCAAAATCACAAAATGGGGGGGGGGGGGGGGGGGGGGCTCCTTGAGTTACCTTATCTTTGTTACTGCTCTCAGGAAAACTTGGTTTTGCTGGAGTCTTGGTGGGGCTTGGCTCACCAAAACTTTTTGAAGGACTTTTCTTGGTTGGGCTTGATTCTGACTCATCCTGCGAGTTACCAGATTCCTGGCTCTCCTCCTCTGAAAGAAATAAACGGACAAATGTATTATACATTGAATATCTTTGAATTATCTCTCTCTATCACAGCTTGCAAAATTGTATTAGCACATCAGACCATTTTAAAATATGATCAGAGATATGTATGATTACTTTACAACATTCATTTTGTAACTGTATTAATAATTAATATATAAGTGAATACCACTACGAAAATTTGTGGCCAATAATCCTATCAATAAAAACTTCAGATATTTTCACTTCAATCGTAAGTTTGTGCCCAATGCAAACTTCAATTAGACATTTCACTTCAATGAACATTAAATTTTTGTAGATCAACTCAACAACGAACTCCACAAAAATTGGTATTTAACCAACATTGATGAATCCACAGTATAAACTAAGAAGTTGCAAAATTTTGAAATGTATATTACCTTACTGTCCACTGGAAATCATCCTACTTTACCATTACACATTATAAAATATACAACTAATATAAAGTATATATCCAAACCTGAAAATCTCTTCTTCTGTTCCACAATAAGCTCCCTTTGTTTGGCCAAGTATTGCCTGATGAAATCATTTTCTATGGCTGCACCTTCCTGAATCTTTTACAAGAAATAGATACTTGCTATTTGTAAAATGTTTTCTTTATTTTGTCTAACTACATCTACATAAATAAACCTAAATGTTATGTTAATTGATAATTTTTGGTAACTTTTATCACATTCTCTTAAAAGTTCTTTCATAAAGTAACAAAATAATATGTAATTTTTACCTTTTGGTTTGGAACTTCATCTGCAAAAATCAATATAATCAATTTTGTAATTAATGATATACAAGATGGAGGTAGCAAGAACAAAGCATGAACAAATTTTTTTTTTTTTAAATGTACCTAAAAATGTTTACTCTGTATTTGTTAATTCTTTTCTATTGGTAAATTAAAATAAACAACTAAATTAACAAATTAATGATAAGATTGATCTGCTGACAACATTGAAGTGTTTTATCAAAGTGAATAAATAAAATATTTACCAGTTGTTTCAGCATTCCGAATTTTTTCAAATTGAAAATGCTACAAGGTAAAGAAGATTGTATTAAGTATACAATTTCAGGTAAATAATTATCATGGTTTTTTTCTTTTTAAACATTATAATTATTACAAAAATTATCTTTAAAAAGATGGAAAAGGATCTTCTAATCATACATGTAATGTACTATCAAGTTTAGAATTGTTATAACAAATGGAAAATTCTCATTGGCTGTCTTTTTTTTTTAAACAAATCTGTATTTTACAAATTACATGCCACCAGGTCATACTTATCAATCAGGACATTATATTCTCCCATTTACTTGGCATCGAAATATGAAATGCAATGTAAATACACTCTTTGCATGTATCATACTGCCAGAAAACCAGAACATTGTTTATGTTTTCAAGATTCTCACATAATGTTCGTCAATTGTCAGTGCAAGCACTTTGAAATGCAACTGTCAGGACAATTTTTCGATATCATCGGCCCGGCCCGGTCCGTGTTTTGCTAAAGTTACCTATTTTAGTCACACTCAAAATATTTATAAATAAGCCCTTATCAATATTTTTCCAGGTTTAACAGGTTATTTCAAAACTGTAGTAACAATAACTGCAATGTTAATGTTTTGGATTACAATATCAAACAATTTAAGTGGTGCCATGAGCTCTGTCGTAATGAAACGTTCCTCAGCAAAGGGAAACAACCTTTTCGTTTTGAAAATTCTTCAGCCTACTGTATCAGAATTTATTTCAATATGTGCTAATCAAATACCCACCGCTTTAAGTCTTTCTATAAGTTCTCTCTTAGTTCCATTTTTGGGCAGTTTGTTTCTGTCGCATTCCTTCTTCAAATCAACAACTCTAAGTTCATGTAGCTGCTTTCCTCCAACGAGAAAATTCTCGTCCTCCATGTTTATAACCAAGCTTCCGTGGGTCACGTTCGGGCGTTTCCGTAAACTTTTTTCATTGATTTTTCTTTAAATCAAAAATATATTATTTTATTCCAACTTAAATCCAGTACTTTTTAGACTGAATCTCAACAGAACACTTACATTTTTAAATTGTTTTTGTATTTTTTTCCTGAATCGAATGTTTCCGTAAATAATCGACTTAAAGCGGAAGTAGCAGACAGCTGAGTTGAAACAATCATGAACATGGACACGACTTTGACTTCTGTAATGAAAAACATTGCTGACGCTCTTCAACTTGACTCCAACAACAAGTTAGAGGTAGTTTATTTGTTAAATTTCTTTATTGATTTAAATTTCTTTATTGTTCCATGAAAAAGTACTCTTAACTTTCACTTTTGATCAAATATGATAAATACACATGTAACTGTATCACTAATCATATCGCTACAGTCTTAAAAGAATAATTAAGATAAAATGTACTTTATTAAACACATTATATGCTACTTTTTCTATCAAACACTTTTAAAGATGATTATCTTTATGTCATAGTCTTTTCAGATCTTGTTTCTTCTTGTAAAAGTAGGCTATTCAGTGTTAAATTTCTAAAGTATAAGATCTATTACAGCACAGAGCATTTAAATGTACAGACGCTTGTCTGTGTCTTATTGTGTTTGTGTAAAACTTCATGTTTAACGTTAGCCTTTGACATTAATTTTCAGTTCAAGATAGTTAAAAAAAGTTTTTATGGATATAAACACTCATTTGTACTCTGTTGACAGACTACAGTTTCCCAAGTATTTCACAGTCATCCAAATCACACCCAAGATTACTTGCATGATATAAAAATTGGCATGCCTGTTTAGTGTTAACGAATTTCAACCTTATCATATTAATTTTTCCAAGCTTCGAATTCTCAACTATTTCACAATTACCCACCCATTGTTTCCTTATTTCTGTCAGTTTTTATATAACATGACTGTGCATCACTCCTTAAGAGTATGAGTACAGATGATACATATACAACCATGATGTGAATAATCATACATTGTGATTTGTCTCTAACAAATAACCTCTACTTTAGGTGGCAAAGAAAACAATGAGTTCTAGCTAAGATATAGAGACTGATCCTAAGGCTCTTTTTAATGTAAATGTTATAAAACGATATAAGAAGTCTAGGGCTCTTTTTAATGTAATTATGCTGGAAAGATCTATAAAAGGTCTCTTAAACTATAAGGAGCGTGATTCAAATATCATTACTTAATAGTAGAATATGATTTTAAATCAACACAACCTGCCATTAAAAATTTATACAGATCAGGACAAATTAAACATATGAAATTATGAAATGTCAGTCGGCACACTTAGTATCAAGTGCTCTTAAGTTGTTTGTTGTAGTGTATAA
>WFKH01010931.1:27427652-27439611 GCA_016163765.1 Magallana hongkongensis
TTTCAATTAGTTCTTTTCTCTTTTTTTGAGCATTTACTTCAGGTTTGGTGTGTTTTATGGCCTAGCTCATATGAAGCTAAAATCTTATTTCTAATATAAGACTGATCTGAGCCAAAAACTTATACAATATACACAGCTAGAGTATCTTTATATGAAATAGATGTAACTTTTTTTATCTAAGGTAATAAATGCAGGTGTGTGACAAGTTCCACCAAATGATCTTGACAACTTACATGACAGAAACCGTTTTTGTAATTCTCGCTAGAAGTGTGGTTGTATAATAAAGCATTGTATTTTAATCACGTAAACCTCATGTTTTTTTATACGAAAGAATAACTGTTCTATTAGAACGTCCGAAATTACCTTTGAGGAGATAGGGAGTCCTTTTTCTAAATAACATATAAATAAATGTATACATTAGGTATGAAACTATGAACTTGTCAGGTAATACTGTTTAATTGTGAATCTAAAGGATTAATTTTTCACACTAATGTGTTACTTAGATGCATCTGACATTTTGACAAGTAAGTGTTTCTTTTGAACTTGGGTATTCAATCAATAAAAATGGAGACTTGGTAAAACACATCTGCTTAATATTCAGCAAATTAAAACACCGTGTAATTTGATTCATCATACACACCCAAACACACAAATTACTTTGGACAAATTGTTCCAAAAAACTTTTAGACCAAGACACTTTAATGATAATTTCTATTGTACAATAATTACATAATAATATATAGTGACATATTTAAAATTTAGATTCAAATATCATTATTAAATATAAATATTGGACTAAAGTGAAAAACTATATATATTTGTTTGAATTAATCTGTAAATAATGATTTGTATTAATAATACATGTGCAATTTAAATTTAAATCTTTTTTTCTTAAAACCCTGGATGATGCAATCTTTTTCCGTGTAGATAAAGATTCTTGCATCTATATTTAACATAATTAATGATTTATTAAATTTGTCACGAAGTAGTAACACTCTTGGTCCATTTAATATACAGTCATGTTTTTCATTTATCATTGTGAAAGCTCCACGACGTAATTTTAACGTACAAGACAGACCACATTTATAAGGAATTAAAACCAAGAAAAAGTGGTTTAAGCTGTAAAACCACAGGAGTTCGAAATTTTATCAATAAAGCCAAAAAACTTACTTTACTGACTGAACCATGAGCTCATGGTTCAGTCAGTAAAGTAAGTTTTTTTGGCTTATTGATAAAAATTCGAACTCCTGTGGTAAAACATAATATCAAATGAAAATAGTTGTTTGGAAAGAAAGAAATAAGATTTCCAATAGGAAAGCGTCTTGAACACTTTAAATTTTAATTGATTTGTTTAAAAAAGCCATGGGCATTTTTAAAAATTTGTTTAAAACTGCCAGGACGTTCTTACAATTTCTTTCCAGGTGCTAACGTTAGACTAATTAATAAAACAGATGGACAATTCTCGGCTACAAATTTTTCAGCAGCAAACGACAAAATCAACTCTTTTAAAAACATCTGAATACACATAAAATTGATATACCTGAGAAAATCCACAGAAACTGAAAATCGCTACGGCAATCAAAATGTACCGCATTTTTCACTCTTTTCGTCTGCTCGAACCTCCTCTCGATTGAAATCCAAACCGTAAAGTGGTCGCAGGTACAGTAGTATTTTACGGCTCTGCTAATTAATTATTCATGATGTAAATTATGACGATGTAGTTTAAACTGTGGTATTATAAATGGAAACATTTTATTGTACATGATGTACCGCTTCTGAAAAAAAAAAAAAAAACACCTTCGAGAATTTGCATCAACATTATTTTTACGACATCAATCCTATTTTTGATTTGCAGAAATACGTGGCGCTCAGTACCAAGTGCAAAATTAAATCCACTGACAAGACTGCGCCACAAAGAACCCAAGAAAGAAAATGATGATGAACGTCTTGGTGGCATTCCTATTACTGAATCTCCACTATGTTATGGTAAATTTTTGTTTTTATATCACCGTCTGTAATTAAACAAATCTTGATTTATCGTCTGATTTTTCAGGCATTTTAACTCATGTTCTGGGGCAATAAAGTAGTAATGGCAAAAGAAACAAAGGGATCTTAAAAAATTATGTGTTGCATTGCATTTGATTGACACATATTCTTTATTTAAAACTAAATAAGTTCGTAAATTCCCCAAAAAAAGAAAAAAGTAAAATATAAGCAAGAAGGGGGGGGGTGTACCCCAAATATGGTGCTACCACTGCACACTACCCTCATTGTGATGTAATCATGGTAATAGGAACCCTTCTTTATCTTGAAGCCAATGGTTATCAACAAAACAGAAAAAGATTTTACATCCGTTAATCCAACTTCCATCTTCGATGAAACGGTATTGCTGACAGAAGTTTGGGGAGGAGGGGTAGCAGGCAAATTTTGAATTTATTAGGATCATGAAATTGAGTTGATAAAAAGAAAATGAAATTTTAAATCGTAGAGTTAATGCCTTTTTACTGGTTTGACTTTTTATCATAATAATCAGTGATCCCAAAGACATGATTACAAATGCTCATGGTTATTTATTAACATTTTAATGCCTTTACTTTCTCCAAACTGTTGCATCAGCAGTTTTGATGCTTATCAGGGCTCATACTGTTACTGATTTTTGGTATGAAGTCATTCAAAATCTTTAAAGAAAAAAACTATTTGATACTGAATAGAAATAAATCCTTTGTTTAAGGTAGTCCTATACTCGGCACTAGATGGGCTCAATCATTAAAAGCTTGCTTTAAATGATAGATATACATGTGTACATGCTAGTTTTTTTGTTATCACCTCTCAGACAGGTGTACCCCCTTGCCAAAATTATTGTCAATGATGAAATTTACCAGACGTCCGTTTTTCCTAATATAATTACCAATTTTGATGAAATTAGAACTGGATATACAAAATATAGTATAAACATTTATTTAAACCATATCTCATCAATATTTTTGCGCAAATTGTTGTAAGTAAGTAAGCTTTATGGGCCTGATGTATCAAAATAGAATACAAAAAGCGTGATGCATGTATCGTGTTTGGTCATTTTTTTTTTTTACTATTTTATGGACTCAAACCTAAATTCATGGTGTTTATTCTATAGAAAAACATCTTAGAAAAAAGATTTGGTAAAATAAAACATATGTTGACGGATTACTTTTCACGCTATAAGCTTTAAACCAAGTACACCCTGAGGAAAAATTCCATAAAAACCACATTTTGCTACAGTTTTCTGCTTAGATCTGTCAACAATGTTAGATATCATTTAGACATTTAATTGACTTGACTGTTTTCAATTTTAATATTGTTAGATATACCCAATTTGAATTTTGCTTTTTATTCTGCAATTATAGGGTGGAGATTTAACAGTTACCAAAAAAGTCTTTTTTGATGTAAAAATTGGAGGGAAAGATGCAGGACGAATTGTGATTGGACTCTTTGGAGAAGCTGTACCAAAGACCGCTGAAAACTTTGCACAGCTTGCCACTGGAGTTCAAGGGTATGGCTATGAAGGAAGCAAATTCCACAGAGTCATCAAGGACTTCATGATTCAAGGTATTAACAGCAATTACAACCAGTTTTGAATTTTTTAAGTTTGAAAGGAAAGTTAACAAGAGTTAATGCAGAGGATGATGTTAATTAAATGTTGTCTTTTCTTTTTTCTGTTATTTTTGGTACAAATCGAAAAAAAATTATAAAAAATAAGAATTGAAAAACTAGGGGAAACTTCAAAGGGTGTTTAAAACATTTCTGTTTAATATCTTTCTGAACATTTTTTCTCTCATCTGGGATACTATTACTAATTCCTTTGAGTAGTGACTTGTCACTAAAGCAAATCCATTTCTGTGCATATTTAAGATTTAGCTGTGAGTACTTCCATTTGAATGATCTCATGTTTCACAAATTTCTCTCAAAAATGACCTGCATGCTTTTCTCCGGATGTTCATTGTGTAGAAGTATTTATGACAGATTAAAGAATGCGAGTTATGTCTGCATTGGGTTGAATCATGCATACTTTGTAAGTCAAGTAGCTGTCTTAAGGCAGCACAGTTGACATACAGAATATTCAACACTATATAATAATCATCCTTGTTAGACTGTATACATGGTAAATTACTGGCTTCAAATTGAATTTTATGACACTAGATAGGAATAGTTTTATTTATACATCCATACATTTATTTTGAGCAACAAATTAGTATATTATGAAGAAAATTAATTATCAAGTTAAATGTGAAGTGCTGCATAAAATTTCTGTATAAGGGGTAATAAATGTACTATTTTAAGGTATTGGGCAGGCTTTGCTGATGCTAAATACAGGTTTTGAACTGACGTAAGGCAAAGAAGATATTGAAATTCATGTAGGAATTTTAGTTCAAGTTTTTACAGGGCTTTCTAAACTTTTCTTAGGTTTTTTTAAATTTAATAGTATAAACCATTATAATCCTTGGTCAGAAACATCTTCACAATAATAGTGAGATAAAAGTCTGGATGTTTACAAAATATAAGAGCACAATAAATAGATTAATATTTTCCCAAACAAATGAGTCAACTTGATTCACAACACATTCTGCCTGGAAAAAAAAAATCCATTCTCAATGGGATGACATGTCATTTGTCAAAAAAATATATATATACCGGTATATATTTTGCAGGTGGAGATTTCGATAAAGCCGATGGATCGGGAAGCAAGAGTATCTATGGCAAATATTTCCCTGACGAGAACTTCAAGATCAACCACCATGGATCAGGATGGCTGAGCATGGCCAATGCTGGTAGGAAGACCAGTTCTTCTTTTGAAGAATTATATAAAAGATTAACACAATGTTTCTTGAAAAGATTAAAATTTTATTCTCTTTTTCCTTCAGGACCAGACACCAATGGTTCTCAGTTCTTCATCACTTGCATAAAAACCCCCTGGTTGGATGGTAAACATACTGTCTTTGGCAAGGTTCTGGAAGGAATGAAAGTAGTGCGCATTATAGAGGCCATGTCAACAGATGCCATGGATCATCCCACTGAGGATATCATAATTGCCAAAAGTGGAGAATTGCCCTTAGACAGGCCGTTTGATGCTACCCCCACTGATGCTGTCGAGTAAATTAGGGACTGCCTTATTAGCTAGTTAAAAAATGTTTTTTAAAAAATGTTCATTGCATTCTGTGCCAGTATTGGTTCATGTATAGTTTATGCAAATTTCAGTGAGATTTATTAGTGATTTTTTCAGTTCAATGTTACCAAATTTACCTTAATATTTAGGCTAATGTGACCCTGAAATGACTGGTTGGAGTTGGGAATTTAGAATGGAAACCAACCAAAATTTGAAATAATGATAAAGTTAAATAAATATATTTTTGATAAAGTATAGATGTGAAATACTGTACATGTACTTGAAACGAATTGTATACATATCAGTATTATAATGACATCATGATGATTTCAACCCTATGCAATTTATATCTGTCATTCAGATATACCCACCAGATGTTATTTTTTTGTTTTAAAAGGGAGGGGGAAGTTTGGGTTGTTGTTTTGTTTTTTTTAAAGAAGAGGGTTATTTTTTTTCCAAGGTGGAAAACCTTATTGAAAACATTCTTGCCAAATATATACATTCTCAGGTGCGAGTCTGAGTGTGGGTGTATTACACAATGTGCCTTAAATAATACTTGTATAATACATTTAAGTTCAAGAAGGAGAGAATGAGAGACAGGACTTGTTACTTAAATTTACAGTGCATATTGTTAACTTTTCTTCTTTTTTTTATGAAATAATTTCTATTGAAATCCATGTGCCAAATTTGTTATACATTTTATATATCAAATTTTTCTAAGGTTTATTTTGCAATTTTGTATTGAATTAAATGCTGAATCTCCAAATAAAAAGAAAGATAAAACTGGAAATTTTTTTTTGGTCTTTTGCTTACTGCACTTTTTTGTGTGTGCATATTTTGTGTGAACAATGGTAGCAAAGATTGCTATATATGCACAGTTTGAAACTTGATGCAGCTGGGAGAACATTAGTATTAATCATTTTTGATAGTGTTGAGAAGAGAATGCATAATTACAGGGAATGATAGATGCTGACATATTATGTAACGTAGCTAAAGGTAGGTTAGAAGCATAGAAGCATGGGACATTCAATCAGCAGTCAACTGCTGCATAATGATAGAATACCTGTATCTGCTGGTTGTGACACAGTGTGTTTCTGTCTGGTACAACAGGTATTATTCTTGTTATGCATTCACAAAATCCTAGCTTGTGTGTATGTGAACCAAAAATTGAGGAGGAAATAAAGATCCTATAAAACGTATAAAAAAAGGAGTGAAAGGTCCGGGGAGGGGGGGGGGGTTAGTTCGGATTTGTCTAAATCCTGCATGCATATCAAGGTTTGAAAATATGTATGTTATTTATGAACTTGTAAGATCGGCTCTTTATTTAGACTAGTTTTAAGGAGATAATTTTTTTTGAAATTCCGCCTGTAATGCAAGGGTAATGGTTGCTATGTTATATTTCGGGTGCGGAAAACGTAACATTAGAAACATTTCTTTTTATAGGTAGATATATAATTTTCCTAACTAACTAATAAAAAACATAGTAAGGGAAATTATATACATATAAAAACCAATGATCTTTTACGCCAATTGCCTGTATTTTCAATTAGAGAAAAAACGCCAGCTTACGTTTGAGAGCATTTATATGACAAATGCCTCGCTATTGCATCTCCCTTTAGAGGGGTAAATTCTAGATTTCAATTCTAAAATAAATGAAAATTAATATTTTGAATATTTCATACGAAAAACGTGAACATTTTACATTCAAATCAGTTATTATTAAATAATATTATCATTTTTAGCTGACGCTTAAAGACAACTTCGAAAATACTCATTTGGATACACCAAATGAATATTTTCCTTTACTACCGTAGAAACGTTGGAACTGAAGAAATTTGTATTATATTACTGTCGTAAAAGGCGTTCTGATACAATCTCTGAGTCGATTTTGTAAAAAAAAAAAATCTCACCCCCACCCCCGCGACATTGGAGTATGGGTGAAGGTGAACAAGGGACAGGGGTAACAGTAACAGTTAACATCAAATTGTTGAACAATTTAAGTCAATAAAATCTTACCAGAATATTCTCCTTCAACTAGTTTATGTATTTTCTTCGTGGTGTTCCATTTCGAAAAGTCAACGAAGACGAAATGATTAAATGTATGTCATAACTTAATTGTTTTTTCTGGGCACGAATTTTGCCTTTAAACCAAGGTGTCAGTCAAGTAAGCAGAATTTCTAAATGCTAAATGCCACTGATTTTTACATGTGGATAAAATTTGGACCGTCCAATCAATCAAATTCTGTAGATTAAGAATGTACATGTATATTCTGGTAATATAATATACAAATTAGTTCAAATTACCAGGTACGTGTGTTACACGATATATGATTATGCGAGACAAATGACACACATTGTCACGAAACACATTTACATGTATCTGATTTAGAGTTTGATTATATAGTATATTTATTAATTTCTTTTCCGCTGACAGCATTTCGATGAATTACCATATTTAGTCTCGTTACGTCATTTGCCCAGGTGTCTTCATCAATTGCTTTGTAAATACTTTAGAATGCTTGTAGGACAATTCAGTGATCACTGAAAAATGAACATAATTTTTATTTACTCATGCTTGTATATTTCATTTAACGTTTTCAAAACAAGGCAATTGCATTCATGGAGTTGTGAACGCAACAGGTGGTTGTAGGGAAATAATGCACGATTGCGCAGTAGGCATGAAAATGTTCCAGTATACGCAAACATTCTACGCTTTATTTTATAGATTAGGAATAGTAAAAGTATTTATTGATCTATAATTTCATTAATTAACCTATCTTTAGAACTTAGTTTTGCTTTACTTTCGTAGTTGATATCAAAATCTTATGACATTTTTTTATATCAAAAATATGTTTTTGATATCAGAGATTATGTAGATTTTTGTATCAAAAAAAGTGAGCAACAATAAGCTACACGGATCTTTTATACATGTAATATACATGTATCTCTTAATGACTATTTTATACTTTTAGGGTCTCGACAATAAAGATTTAATCCCCCATCTTTTCTTTAGAACATTAATGCATTTTCATTAACTCACTAACTGACTTAATTAATATATAATTTTTTTGTGTTCCAAATAACACTGGTTAAAACAATTCCAATAAATCATTTTAAAGTCGCCAAGTTTCTTTCCTTTTCGTACAACCATTTTGTAATATGAATACATATAGTTTATAAATTGAAAATAAATTCCAAAAAACACCATTAAAATGTGTTAACTGTTCTGTATTTATATATCTGCTGAATATTTTCTCCTATAGTTACACATTTTCATTCAACAATCAGTTAATTTTGAGTGTTTTGCTGAATGGATCTGGTAATACTGGTAACTGGTTAGAATACAATTAAAAGACTACTGCAAGACATGACCAAATATGGTAAAGTGTCAAAAGTCAAACGTGTACTGGCTCTTCCATCAAAGCAACATACTGATCAATAACACAATTTACTTACTTAATATCAACAATAAAAGAAATACATTACATTTTATTGTTGAGTTATTCTAACTAATTTATGGCTTCTGATATTATATATATGCCCACTATCATGCTAGAATGGTTTCCAACTAGCTTTGCTATTCAATGTTAGCATATACAGAGTTATGTGCCTTTTTTACTTGATCCTCAATTGATAAATGACACATTTTTACAAAATTATATTTAATAAGATAATGAAATATTATATATTTTAACGTTGTAATAATATACATGTAAATTAACAGTTTGTAAAAAGATATATCACAAAAATTATATCAACATTCTACTATCACAAACACTTCCTTGACATCATATAATAATCGATGCATACAACAGATGGCAGATGGATATCACATCAATAACATAACATAGATGGGTCTTTCAAGTACTATTCATTTTAAAATTTATAGCACACAAGACATGCTGTTTTATAATGAAATAAAAAACCAACAATGTACACTAGAGCACTGAAGTCAAATGAAACAATTCTATAAATTTTAAAACAATTAACCAGAATTGAGAGGCAAACATGAAAGAAAATAGAGAATTAAGACACCATCTTCTAGAATGATACTTATAAGCATAACTTTTCTTTTACCGGTAATAACCCAAGTACCGGTACATGTACTCTTATAAAATGTGTACATCATGTAAGAGTACTGTAAAAGTGGTTATTTTTATGCTGTAGGTTAAGTACGCATTTTCTATAGTCAAGCAACATGAGTGGGGATTAAATACACATTTGCATTATTTACATGTACCACTCTAAAGTTTTAATTCTTTGTACCATACATGTCGGGGTATTTTATGCAGTTTTAAGCTTACTGCATAGCTAGTGCCCATTTCCCCTACACGTAAATAACCACTTTTACAGTACATGTACCCAGAATACTGTTTCATTAATTTCCGTGAGCATTTATTTTCGTGGATTTAATGAAAATCACAGTTTCAAGGATATGTTAATTTGTTTATATTAATGATTCTACCCAACCAATATGTTATTAGAAATTGCACTTCAAAGAAGATTTAGTTTTGTGGATCAACTTAACAAAACCAATGAAAATTGGTATTCAACGAATATTAATGAAATCACACGACATAATCGACAGGTCAACAGTAAATTTCAGTCAACAATCCAAGAAATATCTTGTAGTGTAAGTGAAAGATATTCAGGAACTGAACTATTCTTCATCAGAAGCAAGCAGGTTGTTACTGAGAGATTCTACATACTTCAAAGCTGTTTGAACTGAAGTCAGGCAGTACCCTTCCTCTCCCATGATGTACCTGGAAAGGAAAAAAAAAAAGAAAAGTCAAAACATCATAG
This sequence comes from Magallana hongkongensis, assembly GCA_016163765.1. NCBI lineage: Eukaryota > Metazoa > Mollusca > Bivalvia > Ostreida > Ostreidae > Magallana > Magallana hongkongensis. Next base: position 27,437,596 of record WFKH01010931.1, read on the forward strand.
ACATTATGTCCTATAACAGAAAGAAAGTTTGTGATGATCTACTGGAAAACCCCCCCAAACTACTGTATACAGGATTATTTTTAGCTTTTTTGGCAGAAAGCAGCTTCCATTAAATCAAGTTCATCACTAAATGCGATGGATATATGTATAAGAAAAGGTGCATCCAAAAATACACCAAATCAAATCCACGCTAAATTGTTTGAAAACCAATTTTCATCATATATATGATATCATTCATGCCAAACATAATATGTTTCCAGTAACACCGAGGTGGTGACCTTGCATTGTTCTTACCCCTCATGAATGAACTCCTCCAGTATGCTGCACTCGGACACAATCTGAGGGAGACCTGTCCTTACAATGACGTAGCTCAAGATAGGAAGTAAATCGTCCGCTCCGCTGCAGATATAACAGCAAGTCAAATAACAAAGTGACACATCAAAACTCAGTAAATTTTAAATTCTGACTAACAAAGAATAAAAGCTTCTTTGTTTCAGCTTTTATTTTAAATGTTAAAAACAGTATCTATAACCTATAAAAGTCCCTAAATTATATTGGGTCATAGAGCAATGGTAGGTGAACAATAACACACAATCCCATATCAAAACTATGAAGAATTTTTTTAAAGAATAAAAATTCCTTTTTTTTTAAAAAGTTACGCCATTTTTAACAAGACTGTGGACTTTGGGTAGTTGGTATCAAGCAGCAATTCGGTGTATGCTTGTATATTATAATGTAAACAAAGTACCATATATCAGTTTTTTCGTGTGTCACAAAATTTGCAAAAATTGGGAAAACTTTTTTTATTTGCACCAGTCATATTTTGCAATTTAAAAAGTTTCTTATAGCAAACAATACCGGATATAATTTCTGCGTATTGAATATTTTGCAATTTAAAAGTGATCGCGGAAAAAGTGAAAATTACCGAATATTCGGTACATGAAACTCACATGGCTGGGACATTTTTGCCGATTGTATTGTAGTGTTCTTCCACACATCTACAGATCAGGCGGGAAGACTTCACTATATAGAAGGATAAATTCTACACTTCAAATTACAGTTCATCAAAAAGATTACATGAAAAAGGTAAGATTTATAAAATATACAATTAAGATCCCCAAAAATATTAATGAAACCATAGTATAGCACTCAAAGACATTTCAGGTATTATCTAAGCTTGGATCATATGGATACTAAATTTTTGTTCGGCTAAGGACTTCTGCAAAACTGAAAATCAGTACCTAATCTCTCTAGTTTTCCCAGGAGAGTCACTTGAGATGAAATGGATCTAAGCTCTTCAATGGCTGGTTTGTATGGAATGTCATTCACATCTTGGTCATGTGACTGCAACCTTAGTTTCACTTTCACTCCTAGATCTGCTGGCAAGCCGTTCATATGAACTGTCATAACATGTGCAAGCTGAATTTCTGAAGATTTATTTCCAAACCTAGAAGTAACAGGTACAAATTAAGTGTGAGCTTGAAATACATGTAAAAACAAAAGTAATATTTGGAAAAAACCCTATCCAAATGCTATCTTATCTGATCTTAAAGACCTCTAAATTCTGAACTCAGTTTCTTATTCAGTTTCATTGTAAGGATACATTGAAACTTCAATAAATTTGAATACATTATAATTTTTAAAATATCCATTGTACCTGTACAATGCCAACAAATACTGCCAGATAGGTTTGAAGAAAGGTTCCTCCAGCTGAGAGTAGCAACAATCTCTCCCCTCTGGGGACCCCAACTGTTCATAGGCACAGATAAACATCTCCTGTAGCTTGTCCAAGTAGCGATGAACATCTTCTGATATTCCCTTCAAGTGCCTCTTATAGGCCTCCATCTTCAGTCTAGTGATTTGCTCAGGATCTTCCAAGGACTGAGAGGAATCACTTCTACCCTTCGAAATACTGCTAGCTCTTCCAGATAATTCAAGTTCTTCACTAGAACCAGCTCTCTCTTTTGGCACTGTGACATCCTGATTTCCAATACTCTTTTCATCATCCTCATCACC
>WFKH01010931.1:27447118-27499513 GCA_016163765.1 Magallana hongkongensis
GCATCAGTGATATAGGTAACCCCAACCATAAAAATGAAAATCCTTTCAAGGCTACAAATCCACCAGGCAAGAAAAAAAGATGGCGTTCAACAAGAATCTGGGCAGTGGAGACGGACCCTGGAGAAAATCTCAAGCACCTGAAGTCAGACACAAAAAGGGGAACCTTTGTCAAGGTTTTATGCCCCCTTCAGATGAAAATAGAAGTAAACAGTAAGTAACCTAATAAACAAGCAAGTATAATAAAGTAAATATTAAAAAAAATAATTAAGTAAGCATTTAAAAAAAGGTTCGAACACGTGTTTTAACCTAATGTTCATATTTGCTGTATTTAAAGGATATTGCTACTATATAGTGTACATGTATGCATACTGCTTTGAACTTCTCTTGATGTTTGTGTTTTACATTTATAAAAAAAAGTTACGTAGATCAATCGTTAGATGCCAGGCGAGCTAAATAACAGATAAATATTGAGCTGTACAAACACATGATAAAAACGTATACTATATATACTTTAAATTGTCAATTATGATGCTTCTGGGTCTCTCAATGATTTAAAAAAAAATCAGTCTACACAATAACTATTTAAATAATTTGAGAAGAAAAAACGGAAGATAACAAAGACAGAGTATATAGTTTCTAGCTGCATATATCATATGCAACGTGAATTTTGACGTGTCGTCAGAAGATTCTCTAAAGGACTGGGGTTGTGACCACTTTATAATTAAATGCGGTAAAGTCAGTTTTAAAATGTCGAAAACTCATTGTGAGCGTTTCATTTCCACGAAAAGAACGATAACTTTTTTTTATAGGCGCCCACCTCCAAAAATCAGTGTATAACAAAAATCTGCACCACTACTATATATTATGAAATCAACAAGTTTAAGGAGGCTGATTTTTTATACACTGATTTTGAGGGGGTTTGCTTTTTCCATGAAAGTTTCCATAATATGTGGTATTGAATTCTTGAATGTGTTGCCGCATGAATGTCAGGGGGGAGGGGGTCGACAGGATCATTTTTTCACAGAACAAATCCTTTTAGCCCAATGCCCGACGGTTGTTGGCGAGTTTTGTATTTCCTTGTAAGCTGTTTTAATTTGTTATTTGGTTAATAAAGGTTCTTTGCATGCAGTCAATCTGCCAACCCTCATCCCAATTTTCAAAAAGGTGCCAGATAATATTTGTCTTAAAAGACACGGTATTTCATACCTGACCTGTCAAAGAGCTATTATTAGCGTAAAAGTGACAACTACAGTCATAGAACGAAACAATAAACTTAGTTTTTTCCTAACAATTTCAGAGGAAAGAGAAAACCAGGCGGAAAGATTTGCCGACTGTAATTCTGAACTGGAACTAGGAAGTCTTTTACGGGAGTTTTGGCAAGCGATTGAGTTTGAAAACTTCGAAATTATATTTTTTTTTTGTTTTTTTAATAACATGTACATGTATATTAAATAAAATAGCAAATAAAAGTCGGGCGCCTCATTTTTATGTTTTTAAAGATATTTACATTAATTCCTGACGTAAACTAACACCGTAATGTCCCCACGATAGATTTACACACTTGGATCTAAAGTGGCTGCAAGTTGCTGGCCATATGTATTTTTTTAGTATATATAGTAGAATTTTATTTCATGATATAGTTCATGATTTAGATAGAGAAGAAAATTTTATCTTATTGCTTTCAACGGGGGAGCCCATATTTACTTGGAAATTAGAGTTATCTCTCTTTCCAAATTCTTGGCCAATCAATTGAAATCACAAAATATTCCGACTTGATTTCATAAATTTTATTTCAACATTTCCACAAAAAAAGGGTGATATATAACAATACCATTGTAATCTTAACAAAAAAAAAATTACACACATCTTCCATCAAAAAGTTTTCCTCAGAAATATTGATAGTTATAAAAGTACCATCAGTAAAGGTATCTGAAACTGCATCTTGTTACATATTTGTTGATGTCCGTTTTTTTCTGCAATAAAAGTCCGAAATTTCAACTTAATCAGCACCAAAAATCGAGGGTGAGGAGATATTCCAATGAGATTCATACAACACCTTTTCAATAAATTGCCCTTTGCAGACGAAAAAAAATTAAGAACAAAATATATGTGTATACAATTATGACTAACGGATCATATTTGTACATTTCCACGCACAGGTGTGCGAGTTACATCATTGGCTGAGGTAGGTTAAGGACAGGTCAATCTCATTGTCTGGTCAAGTTCAAGGTCACATTCATTCGGTCACTCAAACGTCATGCCCACCAGTAATAGATAAATGTATATATCATTCTCTGTACTTAGTCTAAACACCCCCCCCCCAAATGCCAGAATTCCCAAATACCAGTTATTTTCAGACAGCTTTTGCCTCTTACTTTGCATGGTTTCCATCAAATACATGAGGGCAATATTTTTTTTTTTCTACATGAAAATGTTCTAGATCCAAAATTCATAAATCGATATCAAGGTACATCTCATCAAAAGCATCAATGAAAAGAAATATTTGAACCACCAAAAAGTATGACATTTAGTTGGCCTGGTAAATGTATTTTTATCACTGAAATAAAAGAAACAGGTATTCACTGCGAGATATCGAGTCCCATTTGGTACATCTTTTATCTTCTCCTAGACAAAAAAAGCTAGATAAAAAAGGAGCCAGAATCAAAAATAACATATTTACGTAAACATACACACTCGATATCAGCCATTCATCTTTCAAAGACAATATGTTTCACAGATAATGGGCCAAAAAAATAACCCTCTTTCATATTGTACTCCTAGCAAACAAATCTGATTGTTTATAATATTTGACATTTTATTTGAAAATTTAAAAAAAACTCACTAAAAATTGTACATTTCAAAATCAATTGCCATTTTTATTAAACTGAATACTAAATGAACTAATAATAACATTTTATTTACACACAAATATGCAGGAAAAGAAACCCAAATCAAATAATTTATGAATGTACGATATGAAAACCATTTTTTAATGCCAACAAAAAAAAAAATGAGTCTAGTATTTCATGATGTAAGCATTTGAATCAACATAAAGCAAAGAGAAAATAAGTTTTCCCTACAAGGGAAAAAAGATTGATGAATGTACAGCCATGGATGCGAGACTGAGTATTTTGAACAAAATTATATACAATAAGAGGACATGTTTTATCACATGAAAACATTTCAAGTACATACATTTCACTGGCCAGGCATTTTCTCTCCCGACTCTGAGCATTAGAAGAAGAAGAGGGGGAAAAAAATTACATAACAAATCACGAGGCCATACAGTTTAACAAAAAGGGGGGGGAAAATCATGTCAAGGCAAATGTAAGGGAAAAAAGAAATTCATTAAGATTTTAAATTAAACTCTAAAAGTAACATAACAATACTCTAATGGATTCCAGTGACTCGTTCATGCCTCATAATAATGGTGATAATGGTGATGGTGGTGGTGTTCATGGAAGTGGTGGTGTTCATGCTTTTGAACCACTATTTTGTCCCCATCCACCACATCACATGCATGTTCACGCTCTATCCACTCTGCGACCTGCTGCATTGCAAGGTCGTGATCTTTGTCTCTGTGGCGATGTCGCCGGTGATAATGGGACATTGAATCGGGCACATGCACGGGCAAACTCACTGGCCGAAACCGTCCGTGCTTGTGCGGTGAAGAGCCCTTGTGATGCCCCTTGGGTGACTTGGTCTCCACCTCCTGGGGGTCAAACGACCTTGACCTTAAATGTTCCGTCTTGACACTGTCCAAATGCTGTTGTTTGATTCTCTGTGACTCGCGCTGGAGGTTATCACATTTCTTGCTGGTGTCCTGACTCTTGGACCGCGAGTGGTCCGCAGCGGTCCGTGCTGATTGTCCCACACTGTTGTTGAGGTTCTGTGCTGAGGACTGAGGTTTGGCATTGTGCTCAATCCCGGCTAGGTCGAGGTAGTAGTTGCGCCTGTCCTGGCATTCTTTCGCCCGTTCCTCCTGATTGTTGGGGTTGGGGTTGTTGTTGGCGGGTGTCGCCGTGCTGGTTTGATTGTTGCATGTCACCACGTTGGTACAGTGAACCCTGTGGCGTCGTTTGTGGTGTGAGTGATCATGTGTTGTCGTTCCCCGACAGTCACTATGATGTCGTCTACAAAATGAATTGAAGAAAATATAAATTAAGTTATACATTTATAAAAGCAAAACACCAATTAGTCAAATTGCACTATCTCGAAATCAAGCTTTAGGCCACTGAGAAAAATCTGCAAGATTTCTAAAGGTTCAAGATATTGACGTCAAAATGAAATAAAGAGTGATTGCATGGGACTTTCATATTATTTCCACAAATTTGAGAAATCAAGATAATGAAGTTTAACTGTAATCATAACTCAGGCAAGAAATAAAACAAATTTTTGTTTATCTTCTGCAAAACATAAGGGTGTGTTGATCAAAGTTAACCACGAAAACCAATACCATTTTGCACTCAATATACATACAAAATGATACAGTAGATATGGACATCCAACACAAACTTTGTTGTTTTGAAGAAATAACTGATTTGTTTAGGAAAATCATATCACTCATCAATTATCAAGTAAAAAATAAATAATTTTTAATTAAAAAAAAAGTCTTTGAAATGTTTCCAAAATAACAACAATTCTAAACATCTAAAGCCAAAATGAAAAGAGTCCAATCCTTTTGAAATCAGTATCTTAAAAGGAGTCTTGTGTTCATAAAAACAAAATCATTGTCTTCTACACCGAACAATTCTTTTATCAATGCATAAACTCCTTTGAAGCCAGCAAAAAAACCCCAGTTTGATACACCAGGGTAAAACTAAAGTCAGAACCAAGAACTCTTCATTGTAAAAGATTTTTTTCCTGCTATGAGAGATCTTTGAAATCCTTAATTTATCCCTCTTTGAGCTTCCCAATTTTTGTTTTTGTCTTTGAATAAGTCATAAAACAAATCTCTGATGGATCATATTCAATTTACACAAAGCCACACACTATCTTTGAAGCCAACTAATATCCACACAAGATTCCTAATTTCTTTCCTTTAAAAGGATGTCATTGTGAAAATTGACTTGACTTCTGTGAGTTTTTCTTCTATCTTCCTCTTTCTCCTAATGAATAAAGGTAGAATAAAGCATATGTCAGTTTGCTGGACCTTTGATATGACTTTGAAGACCCAAAATTATTCTCTTTCATTTCTCTTCCTAAACAGAGATCTTCCCTTTGAAGGAAGTTCTACCAGTAAATTTCAAGTACAAAACAAGTTTTGATCTTCTCAGATTAAGAACATCCACCAGAAAAGAAGTTCTGGGAAAGATGCTTAGTAATCCCTAACAACTTGAACGAGATGTTGTGAACTGAATCCACTATCACAATTAAATCCAATGAAGCCATTAATGCAAGATGGGTGAACAACTAAACTCTACAGTGAGTGATCTTTCAATACCAAATAAACAATCAAAGAAGAATTTCCATTTCACCAGGAGTCTGATTTTATATAAAATAAACATTTCACAAAGGAACGTCCATACACTTGTAACAATGTACCAGTAATATACTTAAGAAGAACTGATGAGAGAAGATCTTTTGAGAAAGAAAGAGGGGAGGGGCAAAAATAAAATTATACTGAGGTGATTGCCCTAGCTTCAACTAGGTCCTTATATACGGAGTACTTGTAACATATACAGTGGTTTCTGTCTTTGAACACATTTTGAACATGCACATAGAGAAAGACTAATATACCAACTTTGATGAGAGCTTTTTTTTACTTTACCAGGCTTATATATCACATATTTTTTTTCATAAAAACATCTAAACTGAATTCTTCTATACTTCTATATAGTGGTATAAGCTATCATGTCTAAAAATAAAAATGCTTTGACAGATTTCCTGGTCACTTCACCTGAAAGATATATAAATCCAAGTGTAATTGTAAAAACATGACAACAATTGCCCCATTTACTCTCTTTCATTAAGGCTAATATGGGGTTTTTTATCACTGGCAAAAGGAGACAATATATTGCTCCATCCTGAGCTCCAGCATCCTCATCAGTTCAAAGAGTTTTTCTGCCTCAGTAGCTAGTCTGATTGCATTACATGTTTGAACTTCAAACGGAGGCTCACAAATAAAACTTTCTTCCATTGCTGCTTAATTACTCCCAGAAACATTTTCAGATGGCAATTTTATTCATTTATTCTGTGTGATCTCAAAAAATGATGTAGAAATATCACAAGAATAAAAGGATTTTTACACACACTTGGCATGTTTGCTCAAATGAGCCCAACATGTTAAAAGTCCATAGATTCCTCCTCCCCCCTTAAATAAAAAAACCTCTTTCTTGAATTGTCATCAATGGAGGCAATATTCTAACGGTGCAGATTAAATGATTCTTGTTTTCAAAGAGAAATATTTTTATAGATTGAAAATAACACTTCTGCCCCCATGAGCATACACTTTATATTGCAATCTGTGTGTATACTAAGTGAAAGCACTCGAGTGGCAAAAATTTGTTTGCATTTCAATTACTGTACACTTTAATATCCAATTTCAATAACTTTCAGTGTGTTTCTTGGTGCAGTGCAGTTTGTCACCATTAATTATAGTTTATATTACCCACAAAATTTTTGAATAATATATTTTTCAAATCACGAAATGACTTTGATATGATCTGCATTAAAACCAATAATTACCTGAGCTGTTTCACATGGTTCCTCTCCATGTTTTCCTGAACCAGTTCCACAAGCTGCTGCCTTTCCTGGGAGGTCAGCTGAATTCTCTTGGATCCTGAACACAGAAAATCCTGACTCTGGGCCGTGCAGGGGTTATGACCTTTGACCTGACAGGAGTTCTGACATTGTCCTTTTACCCTTTCTTGTAAGTCACTATTGCACTGCTTGGCAGGCAACTGAACATGAGTGGCTGTCAGGTTATTGTTGAGTTTTGCAAACTCTTTTGATTTGGAAACGTCCTTCACCTTATCACTGTCCTTGACCTTCTCCTTCTTGCCCTTGGAGGGAGACTTGTTTTCTGGCAGTTGTGTGTTGTCTTGTCCCACTGTAAGCCTCAGTTTGAGGGTCTTGGTTCCATTGGAAGGGATCTTAATTGACGATCCTACAGCATCGTACAGAGCTTTCAGCAAACTTGACAGGTCCTGAATAGAGAGAAAGAAAAAAGCATAATGAAAATGACTTCTGTGTAAGAGAAATGCATTTATTGTCGTACACTGGACAGATTTTGACACCAACACCTGAGAGTGTATGCATTTTTCTTTCTTTTTATTTCTTTTAGACATTGGACTTTTCACTCATCTGCTGTCAATTAGCTGTCTTTATACTCTTCTACAGCAGGTGAATTTTTCAGTGATCTACCGCTTGCAATGAGAAAGAAAAGGGGGCGCACAAACAACTGTTTTTTTCATTCCCGGCTATCGCATTCTCTCTATTCTCCCTCTCCGGCATGATGCACTGTTATGACAGATGGATATTTGCCCAGAACTTGCACTGAGGCATACAAAGTACCCTTTTGATACATTCCTGAGACAAGGGTTGGCTTTATTAAAGTGATATGATACAAATCCCACCAGCGCTTATGTTAAAGAGTATCTTTTTTAATGCCGATTACTGGGAAACCCATTCAATGAGTTGGAATGTAGGGCTCCCATACACTTGCTACTTCAAACACATATATTTGGTTTTTACTTTTTTTTTTATCCCTTGGCTTATCACAAAAACCTTGTCCAATATCTTGCACTATGTGTAATTAAAATGGTCTTCCATGGTTTCTAAATTAATCAACTGTGTACTTTTAAATTAGTTAATTTTTTTATGCATAAAAAATGAAAGAATAAAAAAGAAACTTGATAACAGAAAAAGGGAAAAAAAAGAACAATCAGATTCTTTAAACATGTACTCATTGTAGCTCTGCCCTTTGATCACTTAAATCCTCACACATTTATTTGAAAAATAAACCCATCACTCTATCTCTGAAGCAGCTGTTCCCGTTTCCCCCCTAACTATACAAGCTGCTATCAAACAGATAATACGTCTCCACCTGTTGACTAAACATATACTTTGTTTTTTATCTTGACAAGCAGAGGGCTTTTTGCATACAAAAAAAAAGGATCAAAGACAAAAAAATCAACAATTTAAAATTTTTTTTTTAAATTTTTTTGGGGGGGGGGGGGGGGTGTTGTCTAAAAAATATGGTCATAAATTCTATGCAGTTAGGTATTTAGTTACTTATGATACTAGATTGAATTCCTCATCTATTTGACCAATATTATCACATGAATAGGATACTCCTGCCCTGTATAGGTATGACTTACTGTATCATCTTACATCACGTTAAACATTTCTAGCATTACACCGAATATCTGAATTATAAAACAAAGTGTGAAGGTTTGTGTTACCATTCGTGTAGTAAATAATGTAACACACGTAACAATTAAAGCATTACACAGAATTCAGCACTTTTAAAATACTTGAATCATAAAACAGGGTGTAAAGGTTTGTATTTCCATCCGTGAAGTAATTATTGTATCATTCGGAACCACTAGGACAGCTTTATTGCATCATCTGTCTCCTGTTGAGTAAGATTTCACAGGATATACTATGATGATTGTTTAAAAATTGTTTTAAAAACAAGTAAACAGTGTACTCTCTGGGTACTGGTTTAGACTTGTCACAGATTCGACCTTGTACCCTGTCAAGTAATTTCTATTTTGAGTTTACCTCTCTGGTAATCTTTCCATGCCCATCAAAATCGTAGAGAGTAAACGACCATTCCTGCTTGTTCTTCTCAAGTCCTTCAAACTGCACACCACACTCAAATTCCTGGAATAGAAACGATCATCATTTTTATAAAAATAGTTTATTGGAAAAAAACCCAACCCAATTCTCCTTTCAAACCACTCTCACCCCCACACAAGCTATCTTGCAACCCCGTCCCTAAAAAAAAAAAAAATAATACTCCCCCCTCCCCCTCTTTCAATTAACAAACACCCCAATTGAAATGCATTATCTACAGGTACTTTAATAGAAATGGAATAAGTGTTCACCATTGCCATTGATTTTCCAGTTAGCATGCACATCATCTTCTGCACCAGATGCTAATAATTTCAAGAGTGTTGTGCATGTTATGGTGTTATACAATGTAGTGTACATTGACTCTGCAGACTGAACTAGCTAGTAGAAGCAGAACCAGCAGCCAATGAGCAACTGTTGTCTTCTGCAAGCAATTGCAGGAGTCACTTGCATACGGAGATAATCAATTTATGGCAGGTTATTGGGGAATGACAGATATCTATGGCTGCTGGTCATGTAAGTCCTTAATGACTTCCTTGGGGAATTTCATTCAGTTTTAACCCCTCTATCCCCCCCCCCCCCCCCCCCAAAAAAAAAATCAAAAAAACAAAAAACTCTGTCTGAAGCAATAATTAACCTTTATTCACTTAGAGATTGGTCTCGATGGAGTCATAAAGCGCACTGGGTTGAGATTACAAATAAATGATTTCAAAAACATTTTGAAAAGCTGCTCGTGTTAAATATTTATGCATCTTAATCCACATTTACTTTAGTTGATAGTGGATAATGGACACTTAAAAGTTGGGGGGCTAAAAAAACAGTAAAATTTACACATAAAAAAAAATGAGCCTGCCCTTATGAACTGCTTTATAACCAGTGGAGATGAACTGCAATTACCAGTCTTTAAGTGTTGCTATTTGTTCTCTAACAAAACCGACATGGTCCTCCGAAATGAATGAAATATTAATTCCGAGCTTGGGGATCGGGACTGTGTGGGTCTTGTTTAATGGCTCTATATGTTAATTTGTTGTCAGCTGTTGAAGCTACAAACTCATGCGGAACAGTTCCAAAGGAAAAATTATGATTCAGATGATAATCGGCCACCTTAACTTAAATGGGATGTTGGAAAAGCGGGGGGAAAACAAAATATCGTTTGTCTGATATTTCCTTCAGTGTTTGGGCAACATCAATTGTGGGTGGACATCAAAAGATTTTTTCGGTGACAATATGCAGGTTTTCAACCCCCAATTTCTATTCCATTATTCTCATAATCAACAATAATTTTCAATCAATAAAGTAATTTGTATCAATGCCTTTAACATTTCAATTCCCGGGGAAATCACAGACACAATAGGAAAGTGGGAGTGATTGAACATCCTGCTTTGAAATATCATCTTCAAATCTAAGATGATCTCATTCCATCAGCACCACCCCCCCTCCCTTCCTTCTACTCAAGAAGATGTTTGTTTTAAACATGTTATGTTCAAAAATTGGGACACAGATTTATTTGTCAAAGCATGTGCTAAACATATCCGTATACAAAAACAGTAGTTTATTATACTTGGAAACTGCAAGCAGTGGGGAGTGTGACATTCAAGAAAGAGAAAAAGCTGAATGGTGGGGGTATTTAACACTGAATGCAAATACTATAGTGACTGGGGACCACCTGTACAAAAGGGCCCGGTGTGTTGTTAGCTGTGCCTCACATATGGCCGGCTTGACCGGCTCAGGTAAAAGGGGACGGTCCCCTCTCTCCAAGCTCTGGGACAGATTGTAAACAATTATTTCTCACAAGTCATCAATATTAGAGACTCAATAGTGACATCAAAGCCTCAGCGATTCATTTCCACTAATGACCAAACCATGTACACACACCGGTCGTGGTGACACTAACAGCGGGGGAATGACGGCAGTTTTATTCCCATTACTTTAGCTGCGCCTTTATTACTTATTTATGTACATTTCAAAGGAACTCGATACTTATTCGTTATTTTGGAGGCTGTTTTGGCTTGAAAATTTAGCACATAAATGCCATATAGGGGCACTCAGTGGTGTTTCAAGTTTCCTTAGAAGTCAGTTTATGATTGGCTTTGAGGAACTGACCCAATGTGTGGCTTGCTCGGTACACAATGGTACACCAAAGACATTAAAGGGGGACATCTGTCATTTCATATGTAGCCATTTAGCTCTACAGCTTTGCCAGTTTTATTTGAAATTCTCAAAAACAATCCCCCCCCCCCAAATTTTTTTTTATGTTTAACCTACATATTCAAAAAGTAGTGATAAAATCTCAAATGTATGTTATGCATTAACACTTTTAATAACCCTTCCAAGTGTCAAAAGAAAAAAAGAAGAGAAAAAACTAGTTATTAAAAAGATCTAACTATAATCAATTTAAAATATTTTTCTTTTCTGATAACTGATATTATGTTTTTAATAATATGAACTCATAACGCCTTCCAGTGACATCAAAGGCCTCATTAAATTACAAAGCCACCAATGATATATGTAATACCTATATCATTTCTTGCACACTTTGGCACCGTCTTCGTACACAATAAAAGGGTATATATCTTGACGACCATGGCTCATTTAATTTCACACTACGTTCAGAGGTGAATTACATTAGCCGAAAACAGAAAAAAAATTATTCTCTGTACTTTTAACGATTCGGAATGGAACCTTGCAATGGCAATTTACAAATGAATGCTTGGAAGCAGGATACGATTCCATAGCTCACCTAATTTCTATTCAAAAGACAAAATGTTCTCTCTCTGATCATTATCAAGTTTTTCTTTAAATTCTAATCATTATCATTATCAACATTATCACTATCAAATATTCATGACTTTTTAAAAATAGCTTCGGATGCTCAGATGCAATCTGTATTTCATTTTCTGCATACATATCACCCACTTAATATTTTGTTGAACAGAGTAGACCAGAGTAAAATCTATGTTCACATACAGAAGGAGTTTTCGATTTAAGAAGCCTGGGTGGTCAATACATTACCCATCAGATCTACCTTAAATTTAGAGATGATTTTTATAAACTATTGGTATGAAGTAAAGAAAAAATCCAAATATTTCAGCTTTAAAATTTGATTATTTTCTTATATCTTTATTCATTGCTCTTCTTCTCAAGGAGATTAATATAGTCTAAAAATGGCCACGACCATTAAAATTTGCCTGCTGTGACTTACCTCAATATTAAGCTGTGGTTTATCCAAGTCCTGCTCCAACTCCAGAACCTTGGGGTTCTCTGTATCCATCTTCTGGGGAGGAAGTTCCACTGAATAGAAATATTGCCGATGATTAATACTCACTTCATGTTCCATGGCAGATACATTTATCACCCCCATAGAACAAGCCCCTTCACCCCACATCAAGTCTGATTGCCCGATAAAAAACGATTTCAAATGATCTTTTTTTTTTTTTGGCAAAAAGCTAAATTTCTTTTTTTAAATTCCAGGTAGAGGACCAGCAGTTTCTTGCTCCCATATGAAAATTTATCCACAATCTAAAAACATTTCAGAGTTCCCTTCACATCATTATCCAAATTTTGGGGAAAATGTTTTGAACTGAAAATTTCAAGTGTTTAAAAAACATTGACTGCAGTTGCTGTCATGAGCAATGAGTATCATACCTCGCAGTGGAATGTTCCCTCCTTTATTCTCCAGGCTGACTGACAGTTCCTGCAAATTAGAGAGAGAAATCTCAGTGACTCATATGGTTCACAACAATGTTCTACAGCACAGCAATCTGATCGAACCCAATCTATAACCAAATTTCAAGAATATTCTGTCTGCCTGGAAACCGATTCCAAACTATCATGTAAAATTCTCTGTTTTTATTTTTACTGTGCCAATCCTTCAGCATTCCGAGAACTTGATTAATACAACCACCGTATCCTACTAAAATGGCAGCTGTTTGTTCTCAGAAGAAAAGCCAGAAGAATCTGCAGTTTGCCAATAATATTATCATCAAAAACTGTCATCTGATCAAACTTGCTCCTCTCATTTTCACTTCCTCTGAACTTACAAAAGAGGTGCTTGGCAGAATGCTCTCTCAGACAGTTATTAAGAGACAGAGAAAGATTACCACCAAGCCCCTATGTGAGTTTGGAATCAAAGAGGAATTCAAAATAAATCAGCTACCACAGAGGCAAGTGTTTCGTCAATTTTTCCCTTACTCCCAAAACTTTGTGGAATCCCAGAATCTTCCTCCCAATAGCAGCTCCCTTGGAGAATAATCGTTTGGAACGTGCCCTCATTCCTTGACCTTTTCTGATGAAGACTACAGTGGACAGCCAGGTTGTTTAGGTGCTGTGTTTACCAATTGATAGAGACACCTTTGTGTACCTGTGCAGGTAATCTACCTGGCTGCCCTGATCAAAGGCTCGCTGGAGTGAAGATGTTATGTAACCTGGACATCTGGGCTGACACAATCTGATTGGAGTATTATTACCTTTTGTTCAATTTACCAACACCTTGCCTTTGATGCTTGCACAAGGATGTTAACACCTAACAGCTTTAGATGTTTAACAAGCAAAGATAACGTTAACCTCAAAAGCAAGCACACACACACTCACAATCCACAATAATTTAAGACCACATGTTCTGGGAGGTATTTTTACTCTATTTGTAAATGAATTTGTTTTGGGGTTTTTTTTTTCTTCAAGCAATACATCCCTCATCAATTAGAAACTAAATTGGTGCTTTTGTGATTATAATTAATTGACACATAACTGAATGAACACAACAAAGTATATCTCTGATTATAACTGCTTGTTTTATTTATTCACATCAAAGGTATCAATCAATTAAACCCCCCACAACAATTAAAGACAGTGGCAATTAAGCCTCCTTATAAACAAAAACAACAACGTGAACTCTTCTTACCTTTAAAGAATTTAAGAATACCATTCCTTATAAAGCATAGAATAGCACACAGTCTGGAGCCTGCAGAATTTGACTACTACCTCAGCCCCTAGCTAACACAGTCCTTTGATAGTAGAAGAGTTAAAGACTTAGTCTACCAATCAGGGCCTGAGCACAGGAATCAATAACTATCTCTCCTCCCTGTGTCTCGAGATCAAAGGCAGTTATGCACCAAGGGGAAGGTCTCAAAAGGTGCCTATAGTACTTCCTTGGATAGAGGGCTGGCCGCCAAAAGAAAGGTGGAAGTCGTTAATTAGCCGCATACATCACTTAATATCTTTAAGTCTACTTTGGGTCAAACATTAATTTAGGAAAAAGCATTATGTAGTACAGTGTACATTATTTTTTTGCATTTGTTTTTTTTTGTGATTTTCAGTCTCTCTTTTTGCAATTTCCACAGTTATTTAATTTATGTTCGTAAGGAAAAAATCCAGCAAATTATATAGTCCAATTTAAAAAAACCACTGGTAAACAAACAAGTGTAGTATTTTTACGGCCAGGTGAACAGATGTTCTGATCCTTTTACTGAAAAGTGCAGGTGTAAAGTAATTACAAATTCACAGCGAGTGCCCCCATAACTGACCACTGGGACAGACAGAACAAAAAAATAATAAGGCTTCACAGTCACAAATACTAATAATAACGACCCTCTTCATGCACTTGTAATTATAATGACAGTTGGTACTTTTCTCACACCTGTTGTCAGGTCTGGTGAGTTATGGCCCTCAACATACTTTCTTTACAACCCCCCAGTCTATAAAAGCCAGTCAATTAAAGTGTCAACATGCATGTACAATGTCCATAAAACATGTAAGACGGTGAACAATTTATGGACCCCTATCTCTCTCTTCACTTCACTCGCAGTTTACATAATCGTTGTGCCTTTTTCCCATGTTTGTTTTCATTGTGACAACATGATCAACATGGCCCCCAAGGACACCTTTGAAAATTGTTATGACATGACAGACAGATTTCACATGCTTTGATTATGAATAACATGCCTGTCAAAAATTTTCGAGGACATTCTACATATTAATTTTCTCCATGGCTGTGAAAAAACTGATGTGTGGCATTTTAACTGTCAGTGAGTAAAAATGACATTTCATTAATGTTGTTCCCCAGATCAAGGATTTTATTTCTGTACAGCTCAAAGGAAATCATGACAAATCATAATGCACAGTACAGCATAACTTTCATGAGTGATAAAAAATTTTGTTTCTATTTATAATTTATGTATTAAAACCCCCCCCCCCCCCCCAATTCCATGTCTTTCTTGAACTCCATTTTTATTAGTTGCAGTTTCCTGGTACCCCTTCATTATTATGCATTAAAATTGTTTCCTTCTCTGTGGTATGACCGTAAAATTAAACCCTTGTGAATTCGCCTCTCCAGCATGTATTTTGAAATGAAGAAAAATTTACATCTTCAACCTTTTCTAGAACAAAACACCAAGTGCTGGGTTTATGTCTTTATTTGCATTTCTATGGACCCAGCCATCTTCAGGGAAATTTGATGTATGACAATTTCAAACCAAGCAGATAAAAACTTCCCCGTTGTCATCTCCAGAAAACCCCATTTGTCACCATTCACAATTCATTCTTCCACTAATCTGCACTGATCATCATTTAATTGTGCCATTACCGCTATGAAAATCTCAGCCCCTGGGTCCCTGGACTCATTTGTTGAGTGCTGGTTTGTCTACTCATCAAAATCAAATCATACATCATGTCCAGGAGATGAAGGTATCAGCAATAATCAGAGAAACCAGCCCCCATTGACTCATTCTTGCATGGACCAGTAGCTCTTACTCACAAAGACGATCCAATCCATTGACCCTGTGTATCTCTTACTCGTAACCTTTCATACAATTATCCGGTACCCCATAATTTTTCAAATATCATCCCCTTACATCTACAAGCTCCTCTTAATAGCCCTTGCCCTCCAAAATATACAACCATATATAAAGACTTATACATTCCCTTATAGAGTTGAAAAATCTCCTTTTCCGGTTGACATTTAATGTTTTCCCCACAGGCACGAAATCACTCTAATCATATTTTCCTGTAAGTGCCCCCTATACTCTGATCAAACAGATTGGTATATGCATTATTGATGAGACCCACGACTCTTATTTGAAGGTCTGCCACATTGTCGGGATCAAAGAGGGCCTTGTCATCACCTAGCTCCAACGGTGTTTGCCCAATAAAAGGCAATTCACTTCAATCTTTGATGAAGATCTTGGAACATTTCAATCATAATTTCCATGAGCCCCATTCTTCTATCTCTTATACCTATATATCATCAGCAGCATGAAGCAACAACGGAAGAATTACAACGGAAAATTCATTATCTCCATTTTCTCTCAGAGTCTGCCAAAATTTTTCAAAGGAATTGTGGAACATTCTTACATAATCATGACAATGGGAGGATGTTGGGGGTAAACATTTTCTTTTTCCAACTTTAAACATTAAGAGTACAACACAGCGGCTTGTGACAACAGAAATAATTGAGAAATTATGCTTCCCATATGATTCACATACCAATTCTGAAAACTAATACATGTAATATCACATTTGATATCTTACAATCTCACAATTACATGTTATGAAGGTGGCTCTGGTCGGTCAAAAGAACCATTCCATTACCATCACAAATCTTTCTTGGTAAGTAAAAATTACTAGCATTGCATCAATTTCTAATTTAACTCCAACACCATATAGAGTTAATATTCATCATTAAACTACTGTGGAATCATTAGATTTCGTGTTGGATCAATTTTCGTGGATTTCGTGGGTACCTCTCATCCACGAATTAACATCCTCCACAAATTAATAAATTTGGGTAATAAAGTCACATTTCTTTTTGTAGGTATAAGAGAATGCACGAAATTACGTCCCCACGAACCTGTAAAATTTAAGCTATCCACGAAAATTGGCCCCCACGAAATTTAATGATTCCACAGTATTCTTAGTTTGGAAGTAGAAATGTACAACGAAACAGCTACGTGCACAACCTCGTTAGTCGTGAGCCTCATTAAAATGAGCTGATTAACTGTGATATTCCCAATTAAAACACTGAGTAACTCTTTTTGCTTTTACAGGTATGCAATAGATGTTATGTCTGCAATGAAGACCTTGACCACATGAGTTTATTAACTGTGTCGTACCAAAGGATTCAGTGCATTAAATTCCAAGGACCCTTGCAGTCTCTAGATAGATCCAAAACACAATATGCTATTGATCACAAAATATCATTTCAATTATAAAAGAGAACTGTCAGTCTTCAAACTGCAGTTACTTGATTGAAAGTCAATCAATTTACATCAAACATTAAAATTATGTAGATATACAATGTACATATACTTTAAGAAATGACTCATTCTAGATTTCAGTAAGAGTTGATATTATATATCAATTGTTACATCTTTTCCCCCCCCCTCCCCCCTCCCCTGTGTTTAATGGCAGATCTTATCTCGGGAAATATTTTAATGTAAAGCACTTCCTCAACACAAAAAAAGTTGATACACATCAATCGAAAATTAAGATGCACACCAGAACGCTGCCTTTTGATGTCAGCCGGATTTACATTTCAAGCCTAAGTACAACTTGATGCATTACATTTACATTATTGCAATATTTATATCAATAAAAGAACCAACAACAAAAAAATCACTTTACATTCTGATTCAAAAGGAAATCAAGCTATCAGATAGTTTTAGGTTATCAAACTTTGAATAACATCACTAAATCCGTGGTACTGTTTATTTTTAACTTATTTCATCTTTAAAAAAACCCCCCAAAAACGTGATTCTCTAATCAATTAATCTATAAGAGGATTTTATCATTTCAAACAAAAAGAAAAAAAAAAGAAAAATTGTCTGTTTAAAAGACTGATTGACATCACAAGTTTATAGTTCCCAAGTGAGTGAAAACAAACTAAGCCGAACAAATGTGAAGAGATGTGGTCTAATTTCTATTCTATGCAACCAATGTTTGGATGTAAGTAATCAGAGTATACTGATCAACATCAGAAATTGAAACAAATCGTTTAATTATATAAGCAAGAAAATCAAAATAATACCCTCCATTAGGGTCTGCAATTACATTGTATATAAACAAATGTTATGCATGATATTATGCATTTGAAAGTTATTATATTATGTTTAATGAAAAAAATGTTATGTAATCATCTAATGAGAGGTTTCTGAGTTCACAGATTTTCTTTTTTTGAATAAAACATAAATGGTTATTTTCATGTCAGCAGTAAATGATTAATTTTTTTGTTTAAGGTTTTTTTGTATAATTATCACTCAACATAGCAGTGAAGAAATAACATGTAACAGAAGTTTCAAGGAAAAAAAAAATTTAGCAGAATCGTTAATCCGTTCATTCGATCTTTAATGAGTTTTACGATCACTGAAGTAATTTTACACAGTAAACAACAAAAATAGCACTGTGAAACAACTAGTCCCCTAGGACATGAATTAAAAATTAAAATAAACATTAAATTACAAACTGATATATACTTGTATATATATACATCCGAAAAGCATTTGATTTTAGAACTTTTCCGTTTTCTCAAAAGCTTGAAAACTTCAATATTTAATGCAGATACAGAAAGACCAATAGATATATTATTCTGCTTTAAGGATTAAACAACTTCTGAACTTCTGACATAAAAGCGATGATTTGTTTGATTTAACACAACATCGAATGCAAGAGCAAAGAATCAGAGAAGCTGCGCATCCAAGAGCCTTAATAAAAAAGAACGCATTGCAAAAACTAACAGCACTCTAAAAGAAATGAACCACCAAACCATATCATAAATAATTAATCAACTGTGTAGGTATTTAAAGCCCGTTGCAGTTCAAACAAACAAAAATGTTTCATGGTTTTCTGAAACGCCCAATCCTCAAAATTAATTTAATGCCACTGAAATGATTTGTCTTTGAAAACAAACAAAAAATTGTCCTCATTATCTTCAGCAGTCATTCTGTTTTTTAACATTTTTATTTTTTTAAACTTCATCGTTTGAAATGTATTATTACGATGGGAATTAGCAATTTCTTTCATGCTGATAATAAAACTCTTTCATGCAGTAACTCCCACAAATTAATCTTCTGTATCTCTTGAAATGATGATGAGGCATTTCAGAAGACTAAAAATCTTACCATTAATACTCTTTACATCTCTCGACATAAGTTGACTCTCAAAAGAGTTTGGATGCAGTAATTTTCACTGCACCACTGCATGCAAAATTCAATATTTAACAAAATTGGATCCAATTAAAGAAAAGCCTCTTCCTCTGAGTTTTGTACTTAATCAGTCTGTATGGTTGGACAAAAAATCTCCCAATTTTTCTCTTGGAAATAGCTACAGATGTTTAGCTCTTTGGGAAAATTCAGGTTGACATGCCTTCACATCAATGAAATATGTCTATGCCATGTCAACCTGAATTTTCCTAGAAAGTTATATGTACAGATTGGAAGCTGAAGAGATCAATCTAAATTCTTGATTTCATTCATAATTTTTATTAAAAGAACCTTCTAAGGTGAAGAGGTTTTCTTACAACTTGAACACTTTAATGAACTGTGAAATGAACTTCAGGATAGACTAAGAAAATCTTATCATTTTGTTTGCACATACATGTACTGCCTTTAATATAGACTAATTCTATTTTTCCTTCCAAAAATAGTGAGAACTAATTAGTTCAATTAAATTGGCCTGAGAATTACCTCCACTATATTGTGAAGGAAATTTTAAGTACATGTTTTGAGTTTCAAACAAGCTTTTCCATCACAACTTGTATCATTTCAGTCTAAGTAAATTGCGAAGTTTTCTGCACCTGTCAGGATAAATTCAATGCAGGTGTGGAAAACAAAAAAAGGTGAAAGGGTGTTTTTAAACATAACACAAACTTCTTCAGCAGATATAGCATCATACATTGTAAATGGAAGCCCGTTTGACCATTTCATATTTCTTCTGCAATGCTCAGACCTACCACATAGAAAAGTTGCCTAATTCAGTTACCGAACCTTGATCAAGAGAGTCCAATGGATAACATTATATGTAAAGAAAGACTCTAAACCTTCAAAGACTTTCTGAAAAACTTATTTTCTATTAAATAACTGTGTTTATAGTAACTATATAGTAGAACAGTCAATTAAGTATTTCATTTATAATTGTTTTTTGACAAAGAATGAGAGAATCAGATATCATCATAACCCCAACCCCCATCTCCCTTTTCACACCTACCTTTTTAATTTTAAAATTTTGCCAATAAAGTTCTTGACGTTAATAATTTTTAAAGAAAATGACAAATTTAGCTGTGGAAAAATGTATTCAGACCTTAAATTCATCTATTTTAGAAGTATTATACCCAAGTTGTTCATTTCAGGTCCTAATAAATGATAATCTGTAATTTTTCAATAAAATGTCACATATTCTGATAAAATAAAAAGAAGAGAATTTGACAGACTATTCCGATCAACCAAAAAACATTGCAAAGAAGTTGATGAAAACTCGGTGCTAAACTCACAAAACATGGTTTTAAAGCATAAAACTACTGACAGCTTCTATGGCCTGCAGATGCCTTGCAAAGATTCTTTGAATTCTGAAATCCTGAGAGTTCGCAGCCAGTGCGCTAATCCCCAGCCGAAGATCAAAGGGAGCCCTCTCTGTACAGTCTGCCTTGCTTCTAATATTATTTATTTCATAAAAAACAATTATCAGATATATACCTCCGTATCTCTGTATTAAAAAAAAACCCTTGGCCAACAGCAGACTATATCTTCAGTAGATGGCAACATTGAGCTATGCCGATTTTTCGCTACGAGACCTGACAATAAACAACTGATCAAAGAAACGGCTTCAAACACTGGCCGGTCATCAAATCATTTCTGCCCCCATTTAAAAAGATCAATATCGCTAAAAAACAGCATATGGAATAACTCACATTGCTAGATATAGATAAAAATTCTGACATCTTTGGGTATAAATGAATGTGTTATTGACAATAGCAGGTTTATCTTAATGACTGTATTTCATGTTTACAGCGCTTTCTCTTCCTCCAATCCCAAGTGCCATTCAACCATTTCTCAATCCTCTTGTTCTCGCTAGTCCAAGTATCAATATTTGCCTAATTGCTTATTTGCTCCATTAAATAATTCATAATAGAAAGTTTGTGTCATTAAAAATGATTCATAACCCATGTTTTTGATCCAAGTGATACATGTGTAACTGTTACAGTTTCTCAAAACATCAGTTTAATACGTATATTGTACATACAAACACTGCACTTGTATGCAGTAACTTTAAAAATAAGTAAACACATTAACGTTAAATTCCTGGTAAATGTTTGGGTTTTTTAAAACATATATTTTTATTTTAACTATTTGAAAACTCAATGTTTTAACTAAAATGCCAGAAAAATCTTTTCAAGACCTTTTATTATTAAACATTAATCAATTCAGCTGAAGTTCAAACTGAACTAGCAAGGAAAACCTTTTCTAGCCTTTGTATTACTATCAAATTTAGAATCAAAGCAGAAAACTATCCCTCCCCCCAATCTTCATACTTATTTTCCATTCTTTACTTTTAACCTTTGAAGCTTTCCTAATTATTATACAATTTTGTCAAAATGGTTGATAGTTTGATGGTTATCAAAGCATGCAATTCAAGCTGACTGTAATAAAAAAAACGAGAAAATATACATTTTAATTTTTTTATCATTGATTTTCATGTGTCACAATAAATTATGAGTAAAGTGAACATACATATTATACAAAAAGAGTGGTATTCAAAAAGACATATTGTCAATTCAATGCCAAAAGTTAAATTTCTGTAATGATACAAAACCAAGCAACCATTTATCATCTCAATAGAAGCGAGTTTTGATCTTTATCTGAAATGCAAGAGTT
The DNA here is from genome assembly GCA_016163765.1 of Magallana hongkongensis. Classification (NCBI taxonomy): domain Eukaryota; kingdom Metazoa; phylum Mollusca; class Bivalvia; order Ostreida; family Ostreidae; genus Magallana; species Magallana hongkongensis. The sequence goes on from WFKH01010931.1 coordinate 27,468,775, forward strand.
GTCATACAACCCAACAAAACACTCATTTAATGGACCACATATTAAGCTTTTTTTATCAGACACCATGAAAAAGCCTCTTAATCAGTTGCCAAAGAAATTTTTCTACTACTTCTTCTTGTACAGCAAAAAACAACCTTGCACTTTATTTATACAAACCTGAATATTTGGATCATCTCTCAATTAAAAAATCTTAAAATATTTGGCCAAGTATTTCCTTAACATTTACTTTAACAATCCTAATCTAAGTCATCAAAAATGGCAAAGACTTTAAAAATAAAAAAAAGATTTCTTCTAATGAATACTGTAATCTGAAAACTCAAACTTATAAAAAAAAAATTATGTGATTAATCAGTCATCTAAGAATAAGCAAGGCCAGGTCTTTAATGCCAACAGGAAATGTAGTTTTTCATCATTGGAAGAAATATAAATCCTTTTTCCTGTGAGTAGTAATGGGACTGCTCAGTTCACTCAGACCGCTACACCAATCTCTCCTTTAGCCCAATCCCGTAGGATCTCGCCCCGTCACTGGATTAAGTCCTGACCCATTACTGGTCAGATAAATAAAGATCGGTCTCCTTTGATCAGTCATCTGTGATTGATTTCGCCATTTTGATTTCTGCCAGTCGACCTTTTATAACTCTTGATAGCCAGCCTCAACCATAGAGGTTGCAGCCATGGGCTGACTTTATCGCAGGACAATAGCGTAATGAATTTCTGATGGATTAGATAATTGTCCCCAATATTCCTCAATTAATATTCCATAAAGCCTGTTTTTACTTTGAACACTCTGATTACAAAGAGATTTAACTATTACATGGTAATAACACGGCCTGTCCTATCATAATATTCCCAGATAAGGTTTCCATTGATCTTGCCAGAAAAATAGAGAGGTCCCTTGCAAGGCTTTAAAGGACAAATTAAAGATTAATATCTACCGTCTTTTCTTTGAACTGCCCCATACATGTCTATATAAACAAAGCTTTTTAAAAGGTTAAAAAACGGTCACTTGCATGAACTCATTTAGAACCCCGCTTTTTTTAGCATCCCCTTTATTAATAAAAAAAAATGTACCCTTAAAAAAAATGCTGTAAATGAGTGATAATTCTTTTTTGCATTCTGATTCAGCCTGTTTAAAATTTGTAAATGAAATAAAAGTACAAAATGGAACTTCACAAGATGTATGCCAAAAAACTTTCCTTAAGATCTCCTTGCAGCACCAACACCCACTCTCATAAATTATCAATTGGACAAGGCCCATCACTCTGCAGATAAAGGGACATAGTTTCTTACAAGTTCCCTCTGTGAGGTCTTGGCTCATCAGAAGACAGGCAATGTATGTACCATTTATATGTCCACACCCCCAGAACTGTTTACAGCAAGTGTCAAAAAGGTCAGAAATGCAGAAAATGAAGCTGCTTTCATGCAGCAAGCAGCACACAGATCTGAAAGAAGTTTCAGATATATTAGTCATTCCTTGTTTATACTGGTGTGTATACTGGTGTGTATTACCGTACTACTTCAACTTTTTTTCCCTGATCTTCTACAAACTCTAACAAAATCACAATCTATCACCAAAAAAATTCCCATGAAAATGATAAGTTTTTTGAATACATGTATCATTCCATAAAATTGTGGGAAGAAACAATAAGATATGTCACAAATCTAAACACTTTTTGTGCAACAATCAATTAACCATTAATTTAGATGCAAACCCTCCACTTTAGATCTGACATACATACATATATGTATGCATATATACAATATATATACACACCTTTGATCTCAGAATTCAAGTTTATTTTTCATAACAATATGAAGACTTCAATTAGCACTAGAATAAATACATTCTGATATATTACCAATGCATGAACATTTATTTCAATTTATTGTTTTGTGATGCATGTTCCGGTTGTCATGTTCCATGATCCAGTTGCCATGTTCCAGTTGCCCTATCAACATAACTTAATCCAAATCTTACACTTAGCAAGTTATATTTTATTATAACTTAATGATGCCTGCAAGACAATAATAAGATTCCCCTGTGGCTCACTTAGCACGAGCTGTATTATAACTTTAGCGTGATCCTCCTCCCATAATTATCCAGCCCTTGGATCTTTTGATCTACTAGAAATCTAGAATAACAATTGTTACATTTGTACAAATAACAACCGATTTGTCATAAACTGCATACATAATGCGAATATTTTTTTGCTTCTGCCTTCATTATGCATGAAGAATACTCTCGAGTGTGTGCAAGCCGTAAAATCATATAGCTGTAACTATCACCTGGTAATATCAAAGCAAGAAAGAAAAATGGAGTCATTTGATGTTTCATTAGAGCAATTCTTTTATTCCTTTCTCTCTCTATTCTCTCTTCCATGCTCTGGAATTCATATGAGAATTTGCAGTCAACTGTAAGCAACAGCCTTCCTCTCATCAATTTGATTAATATGGATACAAGTCTTTCTTCCCAACCAATGAGTTGTTCACTGGAAGAAATCGTCCCTTTTAATCCGCTCTTTGAAAATATCGAAATAAACTTTTCAGATTGGAAATTGCCTTGCTAACAGAACTGACAATAACCAGTGCCTTTTGATCTACTCTGTGGTTTTTTTTTACCCCTCCCTTTTTATTCTTGTAATAAAAATGGCCAGACTATGAAAATTCCCTCATCTCTTCCTCTGTAATTCAGCAGTGGGGATTTTTTCTTCTGGAAAGGATTAATATCTGGGCAGCTGTGTCCCTGAGAACTAAAGATGACTCTTGTGATTGTCACAGCAATTAAGGACCGAGCAGGCAAGAATTACCTCACCCCCAGATCTCGAAAACAAATGAGAAACCCCACTAATCGGAGCTTTCCAACGTATGTAATTACAGACTTGGGTAAAACAAGACCCTACATCATGGCTGTCAACTGAAATGCACATTTTAAAGCATTACTGCATTACTGTCATTCTGTTTGTTCAAGATTTATGTTTTGCAGACATGTTCCTGATCATCAATATTAGGTAATTCCTCCGGTTTTTTCCCCTGATGAATAAGATTGAGATGAGCCGCTAATGGTATAATATTTGGGAAGCAGAGTACTGTAATCCATCCTGAAATAAATCTTTGGAGCTTCTGTCAGACGGAGCTCTAATTGGGCAATATTTCTCTCTGTCTTGTCCAAGTTCTCTCTTCTCCAAAGCAAAGGCTGACTTTTTGTCAATAACTGGCCACTGATCTAATTGGGTTTATTTATGAGTTTAGATTCTAGATCTTCTAAAAGAGAAACTCAATAATAGCCCCATCCATCTCTCTCTCTCTCTCTCTCTGTCTCTCTCTCTAATATTTTCCCTTCACCCTTGAGCAAAAAGACCATTACTGGGATGGCAAAAAATCCTTTTTCAAAAACATGCTAATGCAGTCTACCTACTTAAAAGTCTGCTATTGGCAATAGTCATTTTAACTGGTCACTGTCTACTGCCGATGGTGAGTCACTAATTTACCGACCCCACTAACAAGAGAACGTACTTAAAAACATCTCCCCTGTACTTGTTCTAGCTGGCCTGGAATTCTGTGTATTCCATCAGAGTACCTGAGTGACCCCCACACACTGACAGAAAACTCAACAGTGATGAAAAATATCCCTAACACAGAGTGACAGTTTGGCGGCTCAGTACTGAAAACACAGACACAGGTTTAGGGTTTTTTATGCTATAATTACACATACTCCTTTCAAAACATCCCTGCATTGGACATCAACCAAAAATTCTTCCACACAAAATTTCAGACATTCAATAAAAAAAAATTTTGTTTTGTTAAAATCAGCCAAGATATGTAGAGAGTCTGGCAAAAATAGAGAACAAATTTGAAAACAATTTTTTTTAACCCTTTCCATCATTACTATTATATTCAAGGAATGTTAGGGGGGGGGGGAATAAAGCATTTGATGTTTAACAAGTCTACGTGATCTAAAACAAACAACAACACAACACAGCCACCCCATACACTGCATCTGTTCGCTCCAGACTAAACAGAAGATCAGACACTTGGTACTCTATCGTCCTCTTGAAAAAATAAACTCACACCGATCTATCCTTAAATCCTTTGAACTTCCGTTGATGGATGACCTCATTTTCTGGGTAATCAACACACCTCGTCATGATGGATGCAGTAGAAACACTAATGATCTGTGATGTTTTACCAAAAGGAAGGGCAAATCTGTTTCTTTTTTCCTTGTTTTTTTTTAACTTTATCTTTTAATTAAGAGTACCAATACAGTGCAACATGCTTGCAATGAGGAAAGTTTAAGTACACTTTCTTTGTAACTGTATAGAAAGAATTATTTGGATTAACTATCCACCAATACATGGATGTTGTTAAACCAATAGATTTATATGCATAAATGAGATATCTGCTCCACATTTTGCCTTCAGAGGTGGTATATGTTTTAAAAAGAAATTATCCAATTTATCCAAACTATAAAACTGAATATTTTGGTTTTAATAGGGCAAGAAGTAACACTTGGAAAAATTCTTTATCAAAATATTACCAGGCAGCCTAAAAATAGGCAAACTAATCAACAATAAAATCTAACTTTGGTCGTTAGCATGACTTTCACAGTCATTATATTATGGAGGTTAAAATTTAGTCTCAAACCCCTCAAATTCTCAAAAACTAATATATCACACATCCAAACAATGTTTACAATCCAATTTCCCCTCCACATCTAATCTGAAATGTCAAAATTGCAAACATGATACTGAGAGATCAGATTGCCCCATCAGAGAATAATAATGAGAAAACACATTTGGATCACTCCCGTTTTAATACTTTAAACCTTCCAAACAAACGACAGCCTTATATTTCACCTGACGTTATAAATGATTAAAAAGCATTCCCGTTTCAAAGACATTCGAGACGTCATAGTCGGACAATGTAAACATAAATTTTTTTTTTTAAAAATGATCCCACCTAGCATATGGTGCGAAACACCTAGGTGACAGTCGCTTGAATGAAAATCAATTAACTAATGCATCTAGATGCCAAAGACATTAACTGTAATTTGCATGAAAGAACAATTTGCAGATTATAACATTGTCATAACATTGTCAGACTTTTAGGACTTGCAGCTAAAATAATGGATCCGAAAAATACAGAGAAAAACAGATGAACAATTTGACACTAAGATCTGTATGTATACAACTGTACTCTGTATTACTCCAAGGTATTAAGCTTCATTTTTTCACAGAAATGAAGAAAAACTTCACACAATATCCTACTCTTACTTTATAACCCCCCACCCACCTCGAAAAAAAGTGCCATAATTCAATTCTAAAACGTAGATGAAATGTAAAATTAATCAATGGAAATATCACAAGATGGAAAAAATTCAACACAAAACTCCCATGAACAGAATAATGGTGCTTGGTATTCACAATTAACATAACTCGAGTTTTCTTTAAATAGCCAAATAATAGTGTAACAAAATATGAATGAAACCGATAGGTGGCCCGATCTGTAGATCCGTTACACACCTGAAATCGACATCAAAAGCGCTGACATTGAGAAAGTATCTCCTCGACTCTCCTTATCTGATTGGATAACTTGTGTGTAATGAAATTGTTTGCATAGGGCTACGACCATTTTTATCTCCGATGAAGAGTAATGCAAGATTTCAAATATTCCATTTCAAAGAGATTATATCCAAGAGAAATGCTCCGGCTTCAAAGCACTTTCTTCAGACAGAGAGATAGAAGGGAAACAAAAGAGTTTTGTCCTAGATATTTATATATACAACTGGTAGAAATGTTATCTCCAAAGACATTGCCTTTAATTTGGTTCTCCTTTAGTGCTATCAAAACAAGTCTTCCTCTTTAATGTCAAAGACAAGAAAGAGACATTGCAGAATATCCCTTCATTGGTAATGACATTATCTTTGATATTGTTGTAGGCAAAGTGTAAAACTAATAAACTGGTGCAGGAAGAAAGAACAATAAACTGGATTCTTTTTCCCCTGTGCAGAAAAATCATCTAGCATAATGATCATTTCTTAAAAACTTTGAGCATTGTAATAATGCCAAACAAAAAATAAATGTACACCAGAGATAACTATGCAGTCTGGAAAACATCTAGAAAACCCAATGGAAGATACAATACCGTGGAATTACTTATTTTCTTGTGGGAGGCCAATATCAATGGATTTTATGGTTAACCCTAACAAATTTATGCCCTTATGAATTTTAATATAAAAGTAGGGTATACCTATTTACTATGGCAGAGGTAATACTTTTATGAGATCAAGGTGTACCTTTTACTTTGACACTTGTTCTCTTAAACTTCAACCTCAGTTTTGGCAATTTGGAGAAACAACCATTGAGCCAAAAATAAGCATCCCACCAAAATAATAACAACTCTATTATGGTATATGCTTGTCAAATCAAAAAATAATGATGTTAGCTTTAAAGGGAAAAAAGTCCACACAAACAATTTGCTAACCCCCCTCCCAAATATTAAATGATTCCACAGAACAATGTACATTTAATCAATAATAAAGGATCTTTCATAGAAGTGATTGGGGGTTTTTTTGAGTAACAATAAAAAAAAAAAAAACCCTTTTTAAGGTAACTTTGGTCCTGTCAAACACTTTGATCCTTTAACTTTTCATATCAAAACAGTATGCCTATAAATTTACCATGAAACAGTGAGAGAGATGGACAAAAAAAATCAACCTGACCCCATAATCCAATCTGAGGGAATATTGTAAGAAAGCAGCCAACATTTAGTTTGTGCAAGATGTCTGATCAGAGAGTGGCAACTTGAAAAATCCTTTGAAACCGGTGTGTTTTGTTCAACTGTTTCTAATCTAAACATGATTAAATGGACTTCAAATGAACGATAGCTTAAACAGTTGTCAGAGACCTACCAGAAATCTTTTCCGGTTTTTTTCCCTTTCATTCCTTCATTCTTTTTTTTTTCATTTATTAATTTTTATAGAGCATTAAACTAAAAACATCTGTTCCTATGGCAATAAATAGGTATAAGTTACTGCAGACATTCTAGAAAGAGAAATGATGGGTTTGCTAGCTAGGTGCCCTTTGAGGGTGCCCTGAGACTACGGCTAGACCAAGCCATAAACAAGGCCCCGCTCATAGTGAGTGTGACATCTCATTAGATTAGAATCCTCGATAACCCACACCACTGCCTCCTCTCTCTCTCTCGCTCTCTCTCTCTACTATGTGTATTGAATGACTCCAGGTTTACATTATCAGCCCAAACTATACTGTGAACTCCTTGAAGAAGAAAAAAAAATCCCTCTCAAGCTGCGATTGGAAACTCTGAATGTATTCTAGAAACTTTTCCAGCGTGGGTTTTTGCAGTATCTTTTTCAGAAAGTTTTCCTTAATAAAAAAAGCAGCAAACCTTTGTGACTCTTGTTTATTATTTGCACCGCCAATGCACCAAGCTCACCTATTTAATCTACTGAATGCTAGCTCATATGAACTACCGTTTTTTAAGCACATCAAAAGACAATGCACAATTGCAGGTCAAGTGGTCATAAAAATGGCTGCAGTTCTAGAGTTGACAAAAACCCTTTGATGATGCATTTTTGCTGTAATTTTCCCAGGATAAAAAATTGTTCCGTAATGACTAGAAAAGTAAATGATTGACATCGTAATTTTTGGTTCTTCTGTATTACAGAATCCTACAGCTTTATAAGTATGTGGAGGTTTTTTTGTGTGTGTACATGCACTTGAACAATCAATCAGCACCTTTTCTGATAAAGCAATTGTTCCACTCAATGACCTCTGCGATCAACTTTGTCAAAAGATGACTGAGAATTGATCCAACTGAACATAACAATAACCAATAGAATTATGAATGGAGAAAAAAATATGTCAGGATCGAGCCTTTTTTTATGCACCTTAAATACCTCGATACAATCAATGGCCAATATCAGAGTACACCATAGTAAGACCAAAGAAAAAAAAAATCATAAACAAACTGGGCTGAAAAGGGTACAAGAAGGAAATTATTCTGATTCAATCTTTAATTTGAAAATGGATAGATTTGAACCTGCAAAGCAATTGACAAAACTGCACTGTATAATGGTGCCCAACAGCAACATAACAAGTCCTTTTCAAGGTCTAATATGTCAAACGTGCTTGCATACCAATTGCAGAATGGTCTCCGATTGTCATTATGTGTCATATACAAACTGTAAATTCTCTTCAACTATATTTCCTATTTTGTATCTCTACAGGATATCCTTGTACATTTTTGATAGATTCTAAAGAATTCATTTGAAATGTCCAACTGAGCCCAATTACCACCTTCCCAGGTAAAAGGATTATTCAATTTAGCATGTCACCTGTCAGATTTAAAAACGAAATAAAGCATGACACATAGAAATGACAATTTTTGTAGAATGTCACTGTGGAATGTTCTCTGGTACTGCCCCCCCCCCCCCCCTCAAAAAAAAAATTCTATTTCTCAAGTCAAACCCAATATTATGGCCAACAATTAATGGTTTCATCCCCAATTCATCATACATAGGTCAGGCTTTCCCCATTCAATTCTGTGCTGTAGCCTCCAAAACTGAACAATGTTATAGAATTCCACATTCCATTTTTAAGACCTTCCACTGGACGACAATGAAACCCAGGGATTGGTCATTTATCCATGAATGGACAGATGATCTTTGACCTGGCAGAGATTGAAGCCTTTAAAATACCACAATATTGACCTTTTTCGGGAAGACTTTAAAGACCGCAATCTTGTCAAGAAATTCAGAGAGAGGATTATAGGGCAGAGACTTGATCAACAGCACACACGATTCATTAAACACTAGGATCTTTTTTCCTGTTTTTAAAATTCTCCTTATCAAGTCTACCAGTACTACCGGTACTTTATGTATGAAAAAACCATCCCTGTCTCCCCAATCCCAATGTCCCCCCTAAAAAAAGCACCCATCCTGGGGTGCATTGACCAAATTACCTTTAAACCACCCTGTCAATCATTGAAATGGACCTTAATGAATTTCACTCTTTGGGAAATTTATGACATTATTACATGTTTCAGCCTCTTAGTCGAGTTTTAGCTGAGAAACGATATCTCTGAAAACTTCAGATCAGATCATTGGTGAATGGAGTTAAATAACTTCTTGATTAATACGTAAATGTACTAACGACAGAAGTTTTCCAGTATCAAATAACTGGGCAAATACCATCCAGCACACTCAGTGACAATTAAGGTTTTGTGTCATTAATTATTCCCTCTTTCGACTAGGAGCTTTGATGTTCCGGACTAGTCGACCTTCAATGTTTTGGTGTCGCCACACCCCCTTATTATGCTTTTTTGAAGGCTAATAACTAGTTACACATCTTGTCTAGTGGGGAACAAAAGATTCCCACTGACAAACTCTGTCTGCAAAACTTCTAAGAAATACTTCAGGGACTTTTTTTTTCATTATCATTACCTAGTGAAAAAAAAAAACCTTCTTGTACGCAAGATTTTTCCCCCCTTGATTTAATCATATCAAAAGGATTCTATGTTTTGTTTTAAAAACCTTTCAATAGGAGTAATAAGCAAATGGGACACATTTCTGTAAAATGAAAACGTTTAGAACCACTTTGAAATTCAACAACAGTATAAACAGCTATCTTTGAGATAAAGAGTATCAAATTCTGCTTCATGATCTTATCTCTCTTTAGATCATTTTATATCAATACACACTGTGATTGTTTAATAGCAATTTCTGCATTTGATGTCAACTATCATAGAACCTACAGGGTCTTTCTTGCGTTTTGAACCTTATATCTTGTAACAGACAGGTGAAGGCTCGTTAGCGAACCTGAGACTCATCTAATGTCACATTCCAGTTGCCTAGCTGTTCCTAGGTTAAAATAAAAAAAATAAAACACACAGGTATGTGTGAATATCACATTTCTAGAAATTGTAAAAAACTTGAAACTTTCCCAACCTGAGATTTTGTTGCCTTTATATTTTTTTTTTCTTTCCCTGTTACACAAAAAAAGTTTGTTTACGTGAGATTGCAATTTGATTTATAAAAATCCTGTAACAGTATGTAGCACCTAGTTGATTAAAAGTTCCTCAAGATCTAAAAGCAAAAAGGTGTGTAAAAATTTAATATAAAATAAAATGTTTCGTTATAAACTATTCCTGATAACTTGCGTGCATGTGGTCATAATGTTTTCCACGAGTACAAACAAGATGAAAGGTTTGATAATGCTTGACTTTCTTAACATGAAAATTTCAATAATCTCCATATGGTTTCTTTTTGAACTGTGATCAAACTGTCTGATGGTAAAGCATGCCGTTTTTCCTTCTTCTTTTTTATAACATGAAAAAATTGGTCCCGACTGAATTTCTCAGGCTCGTAAAAGTTGGCAAAATGAACTTCAGCAAGAGGCTACTTCCTTTTTTAATATCTTCTAAGACTACACAAAAATTGAATTTGCATGACAAAGTGTCATAAAAACCCTGCCACAATCAAATTCCAATAAAATCACTTTTATGCCCTTTTATATTGGCATTTGGCCTTTTTAGTCTGGACCATAATTTTCATCTTCAATGAATGTCATTTTGTTCTTCCCCTGAGCTTTCAAAAGAATTCCCGAACATTAAATCAATTCCTTTAGTCCTGGCCAGATAAAACATATATCCTGTTTATTTTGTCTTGTTTTCAAAATACCAATTTGTCTCTTGCAGACTATTTTGGAATGATTTGGACCCTAATTCCCGATCAAAGCAGTAAAAATCAACTACAAAGCAGGCCCTGAATCTACAGTGTGTTCTCTGGGAATATTTTGGCATCATCTGTTTATATATAATTTAAGAGAAAAGCATCAATTATCTTTGTCTAGCTGTCCTGATCACCCTTTATAACAGGAAATTGAATATCTAAGAGAATATTGCCACAAGTAATTGGCATATTTCTGGAATTTATTGCTCCATATTAGCTCTTTATACAGAGAGCATGCAGAAACTTCGTCTAAGTACCAATTGTGAATTCCATGGAAATAACAAAGTATGAATATTACAACCCAAGTAATACTCATCTAATGGAGCTTTCATCTAAGTATTGCGACAATCTGCATTTTCCTCCCATGTTCTCTTTTCCTCCATAATTTCGCGTAATTATGCTTCAAATGACTGTTGAAAACAGTTCACATTTACATTCATTATATACATTGCCCTAGTTGTATTTCAGTTACAATTTCACAAAATTACTGTTTTGGGACTTGCAGAAACAAACATATGCCTGTCATGTTTGACTGGGACATATTTGCACTGGGGGAAATAGAATTGGAACACATAGCCTGATCAGACAAATAGGATCCAGGGTCCACATGGGAGCAATGACACAACCTTATGCCTGGACCAGGTGTTCCGTTGTGCTTCAAATTTCTCTCCAGTTCACTCTCCACTTTGCCCAAAGGGCACTTAGCTGGCACACATTTGTCTGCATTATAAAAGCCCTGGTCCCATTAGATACAATTGTTCTTGCCTCGTTAAAAGACCTCTCATACCATAAAAAAAGAGAAAAATTCATCCACTTATAACTAAAGGCATGCAGTGTTTTCCAAAATAAGAAAGAAAAAAAAATTAAAAAGAGAAGGGGGCACAAATAGGAAGCATGAAGCAGAACCAATGAGAGGTGCTTGGAGAGGGTCATTAAACCCAAAGGTCTGTTTGCCTGACATAAAGGCAAACACAGATTCTTTTTATATGAATGGCAGTAAGGAAGAGCACACAATTAGAAGACTTACTGAAAGAGAGGTATCTAGGTTGTAGTTGGCCAGATTGAAGCCGGTCTTTGTCTGTTTCAGGATCTGTTCCTCCAGCGCCTTGTTGAATTGACCATTGATCAGGAAGCATTCTGCTGTAGAGAGGAGGAAGAAAAATTAACAAAAGAAAGTCAATTTCTGATTTATCATTTTTTTTTGAGAATCTTGTTATGTGCCTCGTTACATCAACAAATGTAATTTTTATTCAAATTTTTGGTCGAAATGAAGGTAATAAAAGACACTTTAACAGAGAAAAAAAATTTGTCACGTTAGAGTTATTTCCAAGTTCATTAATGGTAGACAATTATGTATATATTTTTCATATTTCATTTTTTTTTCTCATCAAGTCTAGAAACATGCATTATCATAGTGAGTTTATAGCCTCTTAAAACAGAAGTCAAATATGTCTGTGCCATGTGCTAGGTTTCTGCATTAACATGACCCCTGAGGTCCAGAAAATGACGGGACTGCATCAATCTCATTATGTCAGATCTTCATTAATCTCACCCTCCGTGTGGGGAAAACAATTCCAAATGTTCGTCAATGGGTGACAAAACATGCCATTCAACACATGCCTGGCTGTTTACATGTATTTACGGAACCGGTAAACAACTCATAAGTTGAATTCTTTCAATTCGTAAACAGACAGCTTGGATACAAGGCAATGTTGATCCCTTTTGAATCCAATCCCCAGCAGACAAGGGCCCAACATCTTATCTCTTATTGTACAATCACCAAGGAATAAGGATGAGGTTTCTCAGCCAGACATTGTAAAGGACTTGGATCTTGTGGTATTGTGAGCTCAACAGTAGGATTAGCAGATAGAAACTGTGTCAAATTGGCCACCATCGGACTACATGCAGTCTCCTTTTGCCGAAAATACTCACCCACTCGACTAATTTTTCTCATTATATGAAGACTATATATCTGCATTTGAACAAATCTACTTGATCTGAGGCTTTTATCAATGAGATCTAGTAGGGAGGTTTCTTAGGTATGGATATAATAACATCACTTCATTTATCAATAGTTTATGATTTTATAAATTAGCTCATTCATCCTTGGAAACTTTATCCATCATTGCCTGTTTGGCTAATTTTGATTTTTTTTCCCCCTCTCTCTACAAAATGAAGCTATTTGTTGTTTTAATCACATTCTGTGTATATTTTCTCCACCTACATGCAATCATTTGTAAAAATAATGTTGTGGATATACTCCCTTAAAATTGGCCATTACCATTCTTTTCCAGATAAAAGACATATGGGAAGGAGGGTCGGGTATGGGGTCAATGGAAAAGTGGGGGGGGGGGGGGGGGGACTATGACTTAAACGGGGGTAACTCACCATCAGGAGGTTCTTTTCCTCTGTATGCTGGTTTGTTTACATCATGCAAAGAAAAAAAACGAGACAATTATGGCAACAATCACACCTACTAAGAAAATAAAACACACCATGCAATTCATACACTTCATCACTCAGTTTTCTGACATGCATATATACATCAAATATCTTATCAAACAGTATCTGCTATAGCATGCCTGTCAAAATTAATTTCATTCCCGGATTTTTATGCTTTTAATAAAGACAGGTGCCCGTGGGATCATTCTGCTTTTGTCAGTGTTTTGTGCAAAAGACCTGTGTGTTTTGCATGCTTATGTCAATTTCTTTTATCCCAAACGGTCCACGCTTAATTAGACCGGGTTATTTACCATCACAAGATTGATACGATCGACTAATTTTAATTAAACAGTCGTCGTTTTAAGTGCCACATACAGAACAACCATGATTCCCAATTACCGGATTACAACCGATCGATACACACTCAAAACTGACAACAAAGCTGCCCGTCTTCTTTCACGGGGCATCTCACCATCTTATCTCGATAACAATGGAGGGAAATCGTATCCCCTTTCTATAGCCCTAGTCTCCTCGGCCACGCCGACCGAGGGATGGACAATGTCCGGTACACACACAACACACAGTAAACACACTGACAACGGCTCATGACATTTCGTGCTTTCTCGAGATACCTACCGTGTTTACTAGCCTGCTTGCCCATTTTCCATGAAAAGAAAAACACATAAAACTCCCAAACTATAATCCTAAAGTTCACAATTTTCAACTTTCAAGCCAAAAAATCCAGCTATAGATGAAGGACTATTTAGTGCACAGATGAACACAAACTATTTACGAAAACCACACTTGACAGAGTTACGAGGGCGGTGCTAGGTCGAATTCATGCCGCTTGACTGACAGTTGGCGTAGTTCATTTTCTAGGAAGGGTGTCAGCGTTATTTTGACAGTGTCCGACGAATTAAAATCTTTGCCCAATAAGTTAGCAATGTATAATTTCACTGTCTGCCAATTTGATTAAACTTAGTTGTAACAAATTTAAAGACACCTCTGTCTGCGCAGACGGAGCGGTGAATATTGATTTTTTCTAAAAATCCCGAGGCATATGAAAGAAAAACTACATGGAATCGTCGAGATAAAAGTTTTCTTTGATCTTTAAATATCCGTACTTTCCTTTATGGTTATTATACAGAGTGTTAGGTCGGCTATTGGTGTCTTTGATCTCGAAGATTGAAAGAAGAAAATTTGATAAAAGTTTGAATAACATTTAACGGTAAAAAAAAACTATATAAATGTATATTTTGGAGAGAAAGCTGAAGTCGAGCCACAGATTGTTCTTGAGGAGGATGGAAGGAAGGGCGTGGTGCGTGGAAGTGAACTCATCATGCTCATTGTCGCAAGAAATTTGAAGAAAGTCATCTGATTCCCCAATTTCTCCGGACCGGGGCGGGCGGCTATATTGCATTGTCTGATCCATGGTTTAACGTGTTATACTGATCTATTTTAAAATGGACATCGATTTTTTTTTAAATTTTACCCTTAATGTCAATCAGACCCTAATGAGAAGATTAGTAGGAGTTAATGATATAGTCAATTGAGAGAAAGAGAGAGAGAGATTTAAATAAGCTTAAACTTTTAATAATTTTTTCTCAATGGAGGGAATCAGTATACAAGAAAGACAACTCTTATAAAAACGTGAAAATTTTCTGTCACTCATGTCGATTACAGGTGGGGGAGGCGGGTTTCTTCATTTTTAGGTGGTAATATACATTTTTCTCATATTCATGAATAGTTTAGAGAAAGTGAAGAAGTGATGTCCTCTGGACAACCCCACCCGCACGGATAAGGAATTTTTAATTTAGAAGTGACAAAGTTTGTATCTGAGATTTGTTTGCTTGTTTTTGTTTTTTGCCTACAGGTCAAGATATTTTGAGAGACAGGCTTTTGAAAAACGATACTACATGTACATGACTGAACTAACCATGGAAAACTTTCCTGTGAAATATAAATATCATTATAAAATATCATATGTATTAACCAGGGATGTGTATACAGGTGTCTATAATAATAAACGTAGGTTACTGGTTGAGATATATTGTAGAAAATCTGTATAATCTTACGAGAGAACGAGTATTCTAAGCGACTTTCACAATGACCTCACTAATTTACATGTATTACTTCTCAACAAGTAAGTTCAGAAAGTAAATTTTTATCAGTCACAACAAAACAAGAAAAAAAAAAAGAGTGTGATACAGTAAGTTTTCCTTGCGTCTCGACCCTGTTTTTGTTGTTTTGTTTTTGTGGGTTTTTTTGTTTGTTTGTTTTTACTGATTAAGACATCAGATTCAGGCAGGTCTATTTTTTGCGATGATGCAAATATTATGTTTATGCATGATGAAATTTTACAAACTGGTGCCCTTAAGATGCCTTTCCCTCCCCTTTTGCGAACAAAGTGCGTGTAAACTCTTTTCCAGTCATCATTTTATAATGAGCCTCATCCTTTATGCATAACATTAATCAGCTAATATTTTCATTCATTTTCTTTGAATTTAAAAAAAAAAATTATAATTATACATTATATAGTTTGCAAACATTATGGAAACTTGTTAAGGAGATTTGCACATAATGTTCAGTCAAATAAGAAAAAAATGTGGTTATGCGTTGAACTCATCACTAAACTTATAAATCCATTAATCCATCATAATACCGGGCGGAAACGCACACATTACGGTCGGTCAACCTTTTTCCACATTCATTCATTCATTCAACCAAATCCTCCATGATGTCACAGATTACACTTATTCCCGACTTCCGTTCATATTTTCTAGATTGGATATCATTTAAGTGTCATATTAGAACATATTCCCATCCCATGCCACGCCTTTCCTTAGACGAAACTAATATTAAATCAAAATACAACATGGGCAAGGCTAAGCCGAAACCTAAAAAGCATCGTCGGAAACCCACGATCAGTCTCACATACGCTCACTGACCGTGGACTAATTCATTGAACTTTTCTCTTTTCGTAAATATTTGTTAATTTCAATTTATCAATGAGAAAGCGAAACTTTTTAGATTTTTGGAGGTAAGGAAAGACAATCATGTAATAAAGACATGGGGTGTTATTGATAGATGCATTTATTTGATTGGTTAGGTTTCCTTCCCGAAAGTGTGAAGGAGCTAATCGGGAAAAGAGCATGAATTATTCACGAGAACGAGAAAAATTATAAATTATGCTAATTGACCCATGGTTAGTAAGTGAGACTGGCCGTTGGTTTCCGATGACCACTTTTTGAATCAATGTTTCTTTGGGTTGTCGATGAAGTTATCTATATACAAATTTAAAAAACCCCGGTTTAATATGTCTTTTTTCTGTATTTGTTACATGTATTTATTGTATGAAATGAAATATGTGCTATAAAAGATAAAGCTCTATACAACAAATAAAATAAAGATAACCCTGATTAAAACCATAACCCCCCCCCCCCTTCTTTGAAGCCACAAAGTAAAAATAAGGGGGAGAGATTTCAATTTAAAAAAGCGAAAAGAAATCACTTTAAAATTTATGCCTTATGACCGCAGACAAACCGAAATCAATTATTCGGGGAGTTTCGAGGGTAGGGGTCGGGATGTTTTTTTTTGTTTTGTTCAAAATACAACCCAATCTTAACTACTCGGCCATTTCCAATCGCGAAAAATAATTATTTAATGGAGACAACCGTCGCGTATGCAATATTCTTTACTATTAAACCCCCTTGCTCCTCAATTATTTATTGATTAATGTAAATGACGTTTATACGTTTTGTATTAAATTCGTGATCAATTTGTCATGTTGTAAATTTTGTACCCGGTAAATTCAAAATTTACAACATGACAAGTTACAGTACATTTGTAGTCCGCTATGATTTATTCGTTGTATAAGACTTTAAGACAACAATTAAGATTTATATAGAATGTGAGATCAGTGGCAAAGGATTGCAAGAGATTTGTATACATGGCCATGTAAATGGCCAATACAAAACGTGTTGAATATTTGTGAAAGTTTGCCAAAACTATTCTTTCTTCGACTACTGGCGGAATATTTTCAGATTTAGTTTTGGTAGCCAAGCTCTCCGTCAGAAAATTGATTGATGTGTACATTTTACGACACCCGAGAACAAGTATATTCTGCCAAAACTAATGAGAGAGCATGTCGGAAAAAACCTAAAATTTATTGCATCCTTTTGCGCTCAAATGAAGTGTTACTTGATCATAGTGGAATTCATTCCGACAATTTCAGTCAAGTAATACGAGAAGTATATTGCCAAGAAAGATAGATGTTCTTATTGAAAATGACCAAAATAACACTTTTTATTCATTCCCTTCGTGTTCATTTGGCTTTATAAGACGTTGCACGAACCAATATACGCTGCTGTCGGATATACTGTCAATGAATCATAAAGGAACCCAGTGTCTTAGATTCTGTGCAAAAAGGAAATTAACTGCTTTGTTTGGTAAAACTAATAAGATACAATCTCAAATGAAACGGTTGATGAGAAAATAAAAACGATTTTGCGCTGGGTATAATAATCGACAAATAAACGCGCAATGCGAGAAGCACGCGCATGCTCTGACAAACCTGCCTGATTTCTTTTTAATTGTCAACACGGTAATAATTCCCCTGAATTTGTTACCTTAATAGTTCTCGGTAAATTTCTCGTTAAGTTAATCTGTTCTGTCGGAAATGTTCACCCACTTATAAAACTGCGCATAATAAACATCGAATTTAACGTATTTAGAATGAAGTTGTGCGTAAAAAGCCCACAAATGTACATACCGCATGGTCAAGTTGTTATGATATTTTACACAGTTTAACCTAATTGCGACATGTACATCTGGTGTAGGTATGAGCATTTCAGATTAAATTTACATACTCGATGCTTCCGTGAGGTATTTATAGACACAATATATATTAATTTACATTTACGCAAAATATGTTAATTATATACTAATCAAAGTATTTACAAAATAATTCTGTATGACGTGCATATAATTTTTAAAAATATATTACATACAATGTCCCTTTGCAAGGTATTTACCTTCATGAATAATTAGTCTATTGTCATCAAATATAATGACGTTTTTTTTTTGCAAATGGATAGTTTTGTATGTAAGACTGTGAGTCGTTATTGTTGGTACGTACATTTATTTAAAACAAATTCCATTGCATTTCCATCTTTGGAAACCGATAGTCAGCAGGTGGTTTCCATTTCTTACACTCACCCCTGTTTGTTTAACGTCACATCGAGAATATCAAAATTGTAACTGACGTCACCGGTTTCTTTTCATTATTTTTATACTCATTTCACAAATATTATTCCCATGTTCCTTAGTCGACGATTACTATCTAATTTTTTCGGTGTTAAACTTTGAAATCTCGTTTTGGCTCCATCTTGACCCCCACAAATCATGGTTTGCATTTATTTGACATGTATTGTTAATAACTAGCTTGATGGCATATTTTGTATGTTTCTATAAGTAAATAGCCCATTTGTCCCCCAGGGTGTTATGTAAAACTTCACAATAACCTTCAAACTAGCTTCAATTAATATTGATATTTATTTATACATCTACAGAGTAATTTCTCCTCTATTTCTTGAGAAAACCGATTGTTATTCATAACTCTGTAGAAACTGACAGGGCTGAAATGTACACGATCCAGTTCTATATAGATAGTTTATCGATCGGTCGAAACCTTCATCAATCTAAGAAAAATCACGGACTGCACGGATGTAAGACTCAAATTCCCATATATGACGACTTGACTATTTCTTTTTCTAACGTACTGATGTACATTAACAATAATTTAGTTACTTTTACTTACTTTTTACGATCAATTCATTAATTTTTTAAAAAGAAATATGTAAATATAAACAATAAAATGATAATTTCCTTAATTTTTTTAAAAAGAAATATGTAAATATAAACAATAAAATGCTCTCTTTTATGATTCATGTGGGTTATGAAGGTAGCAATCATTGCAGAAAAAACATTTCATAAACCGCAAACGCAATTATTGCAGATCATAACGCGGGTTATCTGCAATGTCTTTACGTTTATATCCCGCATGAATCACCAAAGAAAGCATTTTATTGTTTTTAAAAATGTGATCACCACGCGCAGACCTGCATGAAATGCAGAAGTAAATTACATAAGTTTACCGGTGATATTATCAAATGATATACAGAGGGAATTGGAGCATGGTTTTGAACAGTCAAGAAAATATGTACAAGAATGGAAGGTCCATTTCATTAGAACTGTTATCATGATATCAATAAATGCAAGGTCAGAACAAGGGTGATTTTATTCCTTTAGAATTCTACTACTTTTTTTTCTTATAAAGAATACATGTACTTCACTGATAAGCGGGACAGCTTTTTATTTGTATGAGATTGATGTACCGGGTATATCATTTACCAAATCCCATTTCCACCAAACTGTCATGTTGTAAATTTTGAATTTACTGGGTGGGTGTAAATACAAAATTTACAACATGACAACACCGACTTACTTTACCTACACACCAAATGGCAATAAAGCACATGGGCTGCTCGTTTATCATGATATGAAAAATAATACAAACTTCAAAATAAACAGAGAAAATACTTTATTTTGACTTTAAAACAGGCAATCGCTAATCAATTCAATTACGGACAAATTAAAACATAAAACATTAGGTAAACAGAAAGAATTCGGGTTAAAATGAAATCTGAAAATTGTTTTAGCACATATGATTAATGAAATCCCAGAAATTTAAGCAGCCTTCTGCCAAGCGATCTTTTCGTTTCCTTTACAGTAGTCTGAAAAAAAAATACTGTATACTAAAAAAAAAAGACATTAAGATCTAAAACACAAAAGTTTGATAAAGTAAATGTTTAATGACACATACCTCGCTCTCTTCAACATGATCCGCCAATGGTGCTTTTGAGCAGCTCGGTATGTCTTCGTCTATGTTCGGGGGTACGTGTGGTGTCACTACCATCTGTAAACAGAAGGATTTCAAAACATCTCAATGCACTAAGCAAATCGCGAGTTTCATTTTGAACTGAACTATCTTTTATCAAGATCAATTAATTTTGGCCCTTGTGTTTTTGTTAAAATAAACAAAACCAATAATTTACGTAAATATTTTATTTCAAAATATGAATATCATCAATTTTTTTTTAATTTATGAAAGAAATTAAACCGCTTGCTTATTTTTCATTCTATAAACTCGATAAAACTCATTATAACAGGCCAAATAAGAAGATTCTTGCATACTTAAAAAAATACACAACATACACGTTAAAGTTGAATATTCACATAAGTTTACATTGTTTTATATTATACAAGTCTTGGTATATATTACAACAGGTACATACCTGAGGCACTTTCCAAAAGTCTTGGATATCAAATAGAAATAGTTTTCGTGGAACAAAACATGCATCACCATCCTCGTCATCATCCATGCACAGTCCTTTTTTGAATGTCAATCTCTGAAAAAATAGTTCATAATGCAATGCGGACATTAACTCTCTCTCTCTCTCTCTCTCTCTCTCTCTCTCTCTCTCTCTCTCTCTCTCTCTCTCTGTTGAATATAGAATATGCAGATAACAGTACCTTTAATTCATTATGAATAGCTGCCATTTTCTCCCTTTTAGCTTTCATATTTTCGAATCGTTCAGATTTCATTTCAATGACTTTTTTCTGAAAAGTAAATCCATCAAAATATTTACTTTAAAGTACTATAATACTGTACAATTCCTTAATAATTAAAAGTAAGACTATGATTACAAGTATATTATAAACTTTTGGGTAAAACTCGACGATCGAGTCTTCTTACCAATAGCTGTGCTTGAACTGCAGTCATTGCCTTTTTTCTTACGTTGATTTTATCATCCTTTGGGTTTTTTGTAACTAGTGGAACCTGTCAACAAAGTTCACAATGTTACAGGCCAAATTTTTAAAAAGTCATTGAATTAAAACAAAGAATAAAATGACTAAATCACAGAATTAAACTCAGACCAAAACAGCTTACCTTCAAATTGCCCGGTCTTAGCATGGCTCTTCCTTCCATTTCTTGGTTTGCGGATCTGTAACAGTGTTACACGTACATGAAAATGAACTAAAAATAATTTACTTTTTGAAACAAAGCATTAATAACCTATCTAACCAGCATGCTGATTATCTACCCCTTATACGTGTAACTATACCCGTAATTATATAATTAAAAAACGCAGAGAAATAGAGATACCCAAGCATGCGCGAATCGAGGAGGACGGGGAGGGAGGGGGTGTCTGAAATTTCGAATTTCTTAAATTTACATATTAGTAAAAATTACCGAAAATATGCCTCGGACCTCGGCCCCCCCCCCCCCCCGGCAAACATAGAAATTAATATTTTTCCCCAATACATGGAATAGGGGGATACTTTGTTATCCAGAGTAGAATTTTAATTTGGACAGATTTTAGTTTAAGATATACAGTATATATATATTATACTGCGCTAATGATGTGGACAATATATCAGTTATCCTGAACCAATTAAATGTAAAATTGAGAGAACGCGTGTTTTAAATGCATGTATGTATATTTTACAGTGAATTCGTTTACCTACGTGCAATGACGATCCTTAAAGATTTTCTATAAATTACGACCATGCGGGTGGGTGGGTGGGGGGGGGGTGTGGGGGGTCCGAACCTCCCGCCAAGAATTTGCAGAGGAATTGAATTTACCATGGTAATCTTATGTGAACTAGACAATGGACTCCTTCCTATAAAACCCTGACACCTTTAGGTACGTCCAGTTCTCCACGATAAAGGTACATGTATGATTCTAATTCTGATTGCAAAGAAAAGCAAGCAATTTCAGTTGTTTGCACCGATTACGTAATTGCGCCAAACGTAATTATGCTGTAAGTGAAATGTGAAAACTTAGTTTTTTTTGTGTTATATTTTCTTTTCTTGGATTATAATTATCGGGATTTGAAAATTGCATGTATGCATGGTTTTATTTCAATTAACTTTCTTAAAATCATTTAATGTTGTGCCCGAATTTGTCTAAAAGCGGCCGTTTGGATTTACTAAATAAATAAATAAAAATAAATATCAACACATGCAATTTAAAGCATTGGCTTACTTCGCAGCATTAGGAGGCAATTGAGGGAAAATAGTTTCTTTGGCAGATGTGTAAGGCTGCACAATTCCACAGCTGGCCATGGAGCTTTTTCCGAAATTGGAATCGGGTTGTTTGTAGTGAATAACGAAGACAATCGCAAAACGTTGAAAGCGAGGATAGGACTCAAGCCAAGCCTTTGCAATTCGAACAAATGTGGTAGATCTCCCAAACCAAAGACTCTGGATGTCCTTTGGAGCTATTAGAGTAACTGCTGACCTCCAACTAAATTCAAAAAGAAGAAAGTTTCCTTTACTATAGTCAAAATCAAGTCATTCTGAACGTTACTAAGATATTGTTATGACCTTTTGCCAAGCAAGTCTCATTAATCAAGTTAAATATATTAATGGGCGAAGTGGATTTTACCAGCATATGTTGATGATAAAACAACTTTGATATTTACCTGGCATTTTCTCTTTCTTTCTTTGCGGGAAAATGTCCCAATGTCCAAACAGGGTTGCTTCTAGCAACGTTGATTTTCTCGATTCTGGTTTGTTGTTCGTTGTCAAAACCAATTTCAGCATCTTGGTTCCGCTCGTCACTTGCATCTCCTTTCTTAACCTTGTGTTCAATCCTAGTTCCTCGTTTTCGCCGACGTTTGGTCTTGTCTTGTCTCTGGAGGGCCAAGTTCCTTATTTGCTCTATTTTCTCTATCTCCTTTTCAGTTTTTTCTTTTCCCTCCTTGATTTTTTTCTGATTGCCAGCCTGTTTAAAAGAATACCTCTTTTCCTTGCTCTTCACTACCACCTCCTCTTTCTTTAAGTCCCCGAGAGCCCCGGCTTGTTCTGTGTTATTGGCCGCCAACTTAGATTTTGACAGCTTTTTCTTGGCCAGCCTTTCAGCTTTTTTTTGACTTTTACATCATTGGAACATTCAGCATCTTCTCCTTCCCATGCATCTCTCCTCAATGAGCCACTTTCCAGTTTCATGTACATCTCCTCAAGTTTTTCTAGTAGCGCGTCCTCTCGACTGATTTCATTAATCGCTGCCTCCTCTCCAGCTTTCCGGTTCCCCTATTACAAGTACATGTATATTAATTTTTATTATCAAGAAATGATAGGACCTCACAACTGTTTAATGACACACTGTGAACAGTATGATTTATAAACTAAATTTACTGGTATGTGCAATTTTGATAATCAAACAGTCATTTCAAACTAATGTTAGATTAAATATTGTGTATCGGATACCCGGCATCAACCCATAGTCGTTAATAGATTATTTTGTACATAAAACTGCAAACAATTCCTCAAACAAACTAACAAACAGACAAACAAACAAAATGCCAAATAAGGCAGAACTTACCACGGTGGGGACTGGTTCATCCCTGGGTTCTCCTGAACTGGCGTGAGAATCCATTATGGTACAATCTGTGGACAAATGCAGAAAATAAATCGTATGCACTGTACACAAAGATTTTTTTGCTGGTCACTGTGACGTAAGACATTATGACGTCACGAACATGCCGCATCATTGAGAAAATCGGGTGGGTGTAAATATTAAAAAAAAGTGATAACAGTTTGTCATATTGCAAGCACGTGTGGTAGTATCGTTTTTAAACGTGAGAAAGGGTGGGACACATCTTAACCCAATTACTTAAAAGGACATATTTAATATACAATTACTTCGCCAAAAAACCGTTGATGGGAAGTCCGTCTATTCATACATTTCATCAGTTAATTATCAACCGGTTGCAGATATTTTTTTTAATTTAGTCACTATTACTTACTCTTTCCGATCAATTCATTAGTTTTTTGCAAAAAGATGTAAATATAAACAATAAAATGCTTTCTTTGATGATTCATGCGGGTTTTGAAGGTAGCGATCATTGCAGACAAAATTTACATAACACGCTAACGCGGGATATGTATTTTTTCTGCAATGTCGCTACCCAAGTTCATATCCCGTATGAATCATCAAAGAAAGCATTTTATTGTTTAAATATAACCACAATTATCTTACATTGAGATTTGACTCTCTGAGCAAACTTCAAGCTGTGTACCATGTTTGATCGAATTTGGCTTAGTGTTTCTGGAGAAGAAGTCGAACATGTAAATAATTTTTTAGATTGATAGATAGACGAGCTTTCAGCACAGGTGAGCTTAAGATTTTAACAGTTGACTTTTTAGCTCACCTGAACTGAATACTACGAAGTTGTGAAATTACCATGCAAGCATCCCGAGATAATGTAGATTCTAAATTGTTAAACCAATGACCCCCTGGACCAATACTGGGGTCCAAGGAGGAGTAAATTTTAACATAGAAATACTTAGGGAAAATGTCTAAAAATCTTCATAAGAACTACAATGCTACAATTTAAGATTACCATGCAAGCATCCTCAGATAGCGTAGATTCTAAATTGTTAAAACTGTAACATCCGGGTTAATACTGGGGTCCCGAAAGAGGTTTGAATTTTAACATTAAAATGCTTAGGGAAAATGGTTAAAAGTCTTCTTACGAACTTCAATGCTCCTTTTGTGAGATTACTATGCAATCATCTTTAGATAACTTAATGTGGATTGTAAATTGTACAAACCTTGCTCCCTAGACTAATACTGGGGTCCCAAGAGGGGTTCAAAGTTCAACATAAAAAATACATAGGAAACGTTATTAAAAAATCTTTTCCTGAAGAAATACAATGCTACGTTTAGTGTTATCACTATGCACGCATCTTCATAACTTTATATCCTCATATCAAGGTCACAGTGACCTTCTTTCACTTTTTATTATTATTTATACTTCATTTTCTAATTGTGTTATCTTTTGATACGTTGAGACCTAGGATAATACGACTGGTCAGATTATTGCATCTTAGATCTTAGGATATGATGTCCAAAAAGTAGGCTTCTTTTTATATATTGTTTTTATGTATTGTCAAATCTTGGAACATATGGGAATTTTTGTGAGTTTTACAATATTTAAAATTTCGATAGAGATACACGAACTGGGTCCAGGTTAGCGATGTGGCCCATGGGCCTCTTTTTTTTTTTACTATGATCAGGTAAAATCAATTTTGTTTAAAAACGGCAGTCTAGCAAATGTATTCAGCAACTTTGAGTCGCTGAATTTCAGCATGGTTTTGGTCTGGTTAGTAAATGGTGATTTTAAAAAAAATATTCTTTTATCAATATTTGAAATGCAGTAACCAAATCGTCTCTTGAATTGGCATAATGTTCATGCATACTATTATAAAGAGAGAAAGATGACATTTTTGAGTAGAATTCAATTTTTTTGTTTCGAATTCTCTGGCCAATTCCTTCCCTTAGAAATATGTGGCGTTGGTCCGCTGATAGATGTATAAAAAATACATGCAGATACCAAATTTTCATTTCAGCTCGATATGGCTCAAAAATGGATCATTTGGAGAAGAAAACGGTTGATTATCACTAAAAAGGCAGAACACTATTTTCAGAAATTGATCAGTAGACAAAACATATTTGTTTGTGTGTC
This sequence comes from Magallana hongkongensis, assembly GCA_016163765.1. Classification (NCBI taxonomy): domain Eukaryota; kingdom Metazoa; phylum Mollusca; class Bivalvia; order Ostreida; family Ostreidae; genus Magallana; species Magallana hongkongensis. Next base: position 27,494,561 of record WFKH01010931.1, read on the forward strand.
TCTGTTTTGAAAGAGTATCTAAAGCTGTATCTTTTATGCATAAATTAAACGGAAAATGAATACAACGGCGATTACAGTATATCAAAAAATTTCAGCGACATTTCTGAGCAGTATGTGCCTAATTGTCTTGGCTAATTAATGACCTTTTCTAAGAAGTACCATTCATTATAATCCCCTGATATAAAAAAGGGATAATGTTCTTATATATGTGATAATAAGCAGAAAAATAAACAACCCTTAATGGTAAAATAAGTGATTTGTTTTAATCTACGGTATATAGATAATACAGGTAGACGAACAGCGATTTAATTCCAGATGGAAATCCTTCTGTCATGTGCTCGTGTCAGATTAAAACTAAGAAGCAAACAAACTCGTCAGAAATTGTGAGTAGATTATAGATTTACATAAGTAATTTTCAGTATACATATATCCAGATGTTTAGACAGCGATTACAATACATGAACGGTTGTTTCACATAGATTGATTAAGCAGCTGATGCATGCAAAAAAAAAAAAAAAAAAAAAAAAAAATTAAGCGGGATAGATGTATTTCAATTTTCTAAATAAATTTTCTCAGGGGAAATCGTTGCTGAATGGTATTACAAAAGATAAGAAGTATCAGATTATCTTAAACTCTTTTCGGTGTGGAGTGTGTTCAGATATGTATACGAACTTCAAAGAATTTCTATTGAATATGAAGTTGAAGCGAAGAAAAATAACTTGTTTTTTTTTTTTAGAAAATGAGAAGTTTCAATTTAAAATAAATGTATGAAACCAATCCATTGGTTATATGTTTTCAAAAATGGTATTCCCTATCTCCTTTTGCATACTTGTACATAGAAAGTTTTCTTACATTAATAGCAATACTCTCTCTCTCTCTCTCTCTCTCTCTCTCACACACACATACATAAATAAAAACTTTTCTTTTATTAATAGCAACTCTCTCTCTCTCTCTCTCTCTCTCTCTCTCTCTCTCTCGTCTCTCTCTCTCTTGTACATAACAAGTTTTTCTCTACATTAGAGTAACATTAAGAAGATTTACGATCAAACAAAATCAAATGGCCATTCTTCTCTTTATTGGTGGCGAGCACGCATCTACATCAAAAGCCCAGTCCCGGCACGAACAGAGGAATCCGGACCTTGTCATCGGGGATGATCAAGCTATATCTTAATTAAAACTTATTTCACTGCTTAATCATCAAAGACAAAATTTTACCTGTCTTTATATTAATCTCATCAACTTTCCTGGATTTCAAGTGATTTGATATTTGATGTTTAGAGCCAAATTCCTTTGATTGAAAGATCATTGGACGACACAGAGAGCTATAAGCGTCCTTATTTCGCCATAAACAGCGTGCATCAAGAAAAGGATGAGTTTCTAACGACGGACCTGTGCTCTTAAGATAGAGTATATTGATCCTTTATTGCATGGTTAAATTGCTTCATTGTTTGAAGGGGTTTTTTTCTTTGACATTTTACTAATTTACAATATTTTACATAAATAGAAATGTCATGGAATATATTTAGTCTAAAGTAACAATACAAGAAAACCGTCACGTAAACAAATTAGTTTTAAAAGAACACAACAAATGTATGAGTTTTACCGTGTTATTTTGAAGATTTTTCAAGCCAGTTATTGGATCTCAAAACTTTATATTTGTAAACACTAACGCATGTACTTGTATTTTTTCTTTTGAATATAAACTCGACTAAAAAATATATATTTATTTGTTTACATGGGATTGTGATAAAACGCAGGTAGATGGGTGTTCGAGTAGCCTCTTTCTAACGCATGGTTTTTGAACAACATGTACATCTACTGTACATCTTCTGATTGACCAGAGGGGTAAAGCTAGATTTCTGATGTTTCTTTGATTAATTTGTACAAGTCTAGCGAACACATATTTCTCCGGATGTGCCAAGAGTTCATAGGTTTTTGTACTATGGGTACAGCATCGTTGGATACCCCCACGGGTGATCGCGTCTTTTAGAAGACGCGATCACCCGTGGGTATCCGACGGGTTTATTCCCACCTAGCCAAAATTCTGAATTTCTTATTCCCACCTAGCCAAAATTGTGATTTTCACACCTGAGGGGTCACCTGTGTATAGTCTGTTTTAGACTTACGTGGTATTACCTGTCATGTACAATTTCATTATAACACAGTATATGAATGAATAAGTGAAATGAATATATTTTTATTCAAAGACATATTTTGCATTAATTTTCCATAGCTTGTGTCAGACTTTAAAATATTTAATTCATTTTTTTTTAATTGTACTTAAATCATTGGGAAAAAAAATGAAGAATAACAAAATGATTTAAAAAGAATATAGGACAAACCCTTTCTTTACTTTACACAACCATTTTGGGACCCACACTAAAATATACGGTTCAGTGGCCCTTTTCACAAAAAATCTTACGACTAAAGACGATATTTTCCTTTTCTTCAAAAAGTATCTATGCTGTAAAATATCATAAAAACTCTTATTTTACTTTCACTTTTGACAATATTGTAAATATTATTTTAGAAAAAAATGAATATCTCTATTAAACGAAAACTTACAGGGTTGTGAAATTTTTATCTTAGTCGTTAGATTTTTTGTGAAAAGGGCCACAGTTCTTTAGGATGGCTGCTCAATATTTGACAAATAAAAACTTTAATTTGAAAGAACCGCGGTTAGGATAGTGACGGGTCTTCCAATTAATTAAAATGTATACATTAATCAACTTATTTTTTAGGGTAGTGCCAGAATATTTATATGCAATATAGTTCTTAAGGAAATTTAGTAAACACTTTAAAAAATGGATAATTATTTCTACATGTACTTTTTATTAGGTAAATGGTTTACATACTTTAATCATATTAAATTAAGACACATGTGTCTACTCAATCTTGATTTAATGGTAAATGGAAATGCTAAACAATAAGATGATTTCCATTTCTTTCTTTTTTTCCTTTTTTTTGTCTGCAAAATCTATGTACATGCAAACACAATTATTTTGACTGTTTAGATTTGATTTAAATTTCAAAGATGTACACCTTTTACTTTGGGGCTATGGGGTTTAATTTAACATAAGGAGTTAACAACAAAATTTTGAATTTGCAGTTGTTGATTCCTGTAGGTTTAAATAGGTGTGTAATATCAGTGTGTAATAAGTATATTCTTTTGAATGCTTGACAACCAAAATGATGGAATGATTGAAGAGCACATCACTTCTTTTTCTCTTGTCCTAAGTAGCCTACTGTTAGGGAAGAATTTTTTAATAAATTTCTTAGATTTGGCAAAATTCATATTCTTGACTCTCGTACTTTACTTTGGGGAGACGACTCACTCAGCGTGGATGAAAATAAATACCTTTTTTCAATTGTTCAAATTCAAGGTACTGGCAGATTTGAATAATCACAAATCTGAGTATTTTTGTTGATAACATTTTTCTTATTTGTTTTTTATTTATTTATCATGTTCATCCTTGCATACACGTAACACTAATATTAAATAACATTAACTTTTACTATCAAAAATCTAAGTACTGGTGTAATTTACTATTATATAAGTACAAACTGAGACGTATTTGCAATAATATTGTATTAATTTTGTTGTTCAACATGTAGGGAGAGGGCGAATTAAGTTTTTATAACTTGTGCCTAATCCCATTGTAATATATAATGCAATAAAATATGTTCAAATCAAATCAACCAAAATGATTTGTCATATTTTAGAGAAGAACTTATAATGTACGTTTCCAATCCTACATTGATAAACTTACTAAGTTCAAAAACAGGTTAAAGACATTAGTCATTTAAAAATTTAATTCAAAAAGAAAAAGTTCATCAATTAATAAAATCAAATAAACAATTCACTAAACATATGATTTCAAAATAATTTCTTATTAAATCAATTAAATAAAAATTAAAAATAAATAAATAATAATGAATATAATTTAATTAATCCCTTATTGGAGTATCATACTTTTATTAAAGCACTTGTGGTCATTCTAAAACAGACTATAGGTCACCTGTAATTAATTTCTTTTGTTCTCTCCCTCCCCTTACCTGTACACCATTCCCACCGAGCCAAAACCAGTCACCTGTGTAAATCTCAGAATTTTGGCTAAGTGGGAAGACACCATCCGAGGATGTGGATACAGGTGCCCGATAAATACAATCATGCCATTTAATTTATTATCATATGAAACATGTAACATGATATTGAAATACCTTCTCCGAATGTCGATTTTACATAATGTGTACATAAAATATGTAAGTAAAAACGTTATGCATCTAATACCGGGAAAATACAAGTTGTCCGCATCCGGTTATAAATCCTCTTTGTTAGTTCATTAGGTAGCATTTCCTGGTGCTTAGTTGTCAAAAAATAATGTAAAATAAATACAACGGTAAGTCACTACTATTTATAGTAAGTTTACAGGATATTGCAGGAAAGTAATGGTGTGATAATTAGCTGATAAATATATACTCGGTCTGAAAGATGTCCATCATAACGAAAATTATGTTAACATGCAAGATAATTATGTCCACATGGAAGATAATTATGTTGACATGCAAGTTACAAATCCTTTTAGAGAATTTGATTTTTATATGGGTAAAATGACTTACTAATGCCTTACCCTGACATCATAGATGCAAGATGCAACATAATTATGACAACATGCGACTTATTTATGTTGACATGCGACTTATTTATGTGAACATGCGAGTTAATTATGTTAACATGCAATATATTTATGTTGACATGCGAGTTAATTATGTCGACTTATTTATGTTGACATGCGACTTATTTATGTCAACATGCAAGTTAATTATGTTAACATGCAAGATATTTATGTCAACATGCAAGTTATCTCGCATGTTGTTATAAGTAACTTGCATGTAAACATAATTATCTTGCATGTTGACATAAATATCTTGCATGTTAACATAATTAACTCG
>WFKH01010931.1:27508392-27545197 GCA_016163765.1 Magallana hongkongensis
CCCCCCCCCCCCCCCCCCCCCCCCCCCCCCCCCCCTATTATGTTTTATCTTCTAATTTGATAGTGCAAATAAACCTAACCACAGACAAAAAGTATAGGCCCTAGTAAACCTTAAATAATAATCTACACACAGTAACCTAAAGAAAATGACCTATTAGAATTAAGTCGGACGTCAGTGATGCATCACAAAGTAACGACGTCACAAACGTTGCGAACGTTGTCAATCGAAAGAAAACACACGCTCTTGTCAGAAGATTAATAAACTTACTAAGATGGAAACAGCTGGATTTGAGAAGAGATTGAAATCCATTCTGATGGATTATTTGTCCGTAACAAACACACGGACAATTACTCCAGTGGTCAGTCTGATCTCCATATAATTAGAAATTTAGGATCAAACCTTGAACTAATCGCAACAGAAAGTATTGCATGTCTTTTTATGGAAACTAAAGACTAGGATAAAAAGGATATATATGTTATGGGCTTCAAGGTTGTTGTTTTTTTTAAATTATTTTCAAATGATTTTTTTTTATTATTTCAGAGAAAACACATTCTGCAGATTCTTATTTTTCTTTACGGAAATGACGACTCCAGCAAAAATGGTGGATCTTCTTTCTCCAAAAGCAAAGAAGCTGCAGGTATATAATTACACGAGAACTTTTTGCTGTTATAGTAATGCATTGATAAGCTATACGTGTGTATTTAAGCAATCTGATTACCTGTCCTTGGTTTTAACTTAGTGATTGATTGATTGATGATTGATTTACATTCCAGAACAACAGAGGAAGTATATTATTTTCGCTTACCTGTTCATGGAGGCTCTTGTTAAAAACACGGTGACAGAGACCAACCTCAGCACACTGGACAGAAGATGGGGACAGCATCTCCTGTCCCTGGTCCACAGCGGTAGGTCAACTGACCAAGACACAATCCTGTACAAATTTATGTTTGAACACCTATGCGATTCCTACCATTATAACTGGATGTATGCGCAATGCATTTATAAATACATGTACACTGATGTTTTTGTATTTAATGTTTTAGGAATGGAAAAAGTAGCCGACAGATACGAGAGGATTTTGTATGACAGCGAGGAGACAATTATCAACGTATGTATCATTTAGCGTCAGGAATACTAGCATCTTTAGGATTGCTAATCATTACAAAATACACCAAGAATTTCTTAAGCTCACAGCATATATGTACAGAATAACTCTATATATAGAGTTATTCACTAGTTATACACTTATTGTTACTTAGTAACACGACATAGTCCTTAATTAGAATGAATAAATATTGCAGAATAAAGTTAGGTACCAATGTACGGTGTATATTATTACTATTTTACGGCATAGAATTCGCTTCCAAATTATCGAAAGGGGGAAGGGCAGAGTTATCCGAAATGTTGATAAGGTAAAAAAAAAAATAAAATAAAAATAAAAAGGCAAATTCACCAATCTTCAAAATCCTAATCAGTGGGTCAGTGGGTGGGGGGGGGGGGGGGGGACTTAATGTTTAATCTAAAATTTCTATTTTAATGTTCAATTTTTTTGATTTCACTACTAATTTTTTTTATACTTCCAAAAAGTAGGGGGGGGGAACTCCTTCAAAATTCAATTTTCTATTTGTAATTTTAAGAAAAATGCTCGCTGCGAGAAAAAAAAGGGGACAGCCCCCACCCCCACCCCACCCCCGATGCTACGTGCCTGAAATTATAATATATTTTGAATTTAGATGCATTAAATCATCATTATCGTTAGGAAAAAATGTTTATTCATCAATCAAACGTAACTGATATTACTGCAGTTATTACAACTACATTAACTACATTACAATTTCATTATTGCTATATACAGTATATACATGTATATTGTAAATACATCCTTCTTATTTGTAGATTAAACGATTTCAACGCCATCTTTTGAAGAAAAGACTCCATGAAATGAAGACAGAAAACCGTAAAAAACGCAATCAAACAGAAATCACTTCCTTCCGCTTCAAAAGACCTAGCTTTGCTGAGAGACTTGCATTGAGAGTGAGGAATAGATTTTGTGGAGGCGATCCAAAAGACTTCTTCATGCTAAAATACCAGGACGAAAACCTACTCCAGTGTTAAAGATGACACATCATCAACCTATAGCCCAGCCTTCGACCTTTTTGTCGTCATTGTGTTCAGGTGGCATTCGAGTCACGTGTCTGTTAATATATAACTGATTTTGTGGCGTTTTAGTCACTAATATATTTGGAATAATTTGATTTTGTGACGTTTTAGTCACGTGCCCATTGAAAATGAATTTGATTTTGCGGTGTTTTAGTCACGTGTCTATTGAAAACGAGGCTTTGATTTTGTGGCGTTTTAGTCACGTGTTTGTTGAAAGCACTCCAATTTTGTGGCGTTTTAGTCACCATATTAAATTTGTTTAAATTCGCAATCTCTCTTTTGTTTTATTATTACCTTTTTTTAAACAGCATAATGCAAATCATAGATAAATATCGTTATGCCTGAGGCCAGCCTGTTCAGTAGAACTAGCAATTGGAAGTGATAGCCAAAACTCTCTAATACACATGTTTGCAAGCACTAGCGAGCACCTGCTCTGCTGGACATGATTCTGGTTCTACGGACCTGCAGTAAACCTATGATATACATGTAAGTCAGGTACAGCTACGTGTAGATAAGATCCAAACATCTTCAAAACTGTAAGTTGAGTTAAAGTCATGATTCTATTTCATTTTGGTCCTCTAAACGATGAATCGACTACAGTTTTTCATATTTCTTACATCTAGAGCAGTGTAAGGAGGGGGGGGGGGGGGGGGGGGCAGACAGCATGCATATTAAAATGTTTGTATATAATGATATATAATGGTCGACTTGTGGAATGACACTTGATTCAGATGAAAATTGCTCTGTTTATCATCAAAAGTTAAAGCTCAATTGTATCCATTTAAACTTATCTAAATAACAACTTATCTCTAAATTAATTGAATTTAAACTTGTTACATTTTCCCCTTCATATGATATTCTCATATTGTATACATGAATATAGTTTCTAGCGGTATGTCGGTTTAGTAATTAATTCTTTTGCGAGTATCAATTTCAAGTCTTCAAAAAGATGCTGTTTATAACATGGCTAAGGATTAAAGAACATTTACACAGTTGACCGCTATTTATTTACTGGTTACGATTTCAACGCCTATACAATGTACGGATGACAATAATAATTCTATAGCTATACTATCATTCTAACAGTAGCATGTTGGCTTAAAAACTACGATATGCTAAATATTAAGCTAGCTACCACTAATATTAGAAGCCAACAAACTCTCCGCTCAAAGAAGAGGATCGGATCTAAAACCCTTGACTTCTGAACCAGCCCATAAGGAAATTCATTAAAGTACTGAGAGTAAAACAAAATTGGTCAGCTGTGGTAAACATAGGGATGGAGGACCTCACGGGGTATCAAGTGTGACCATTGTGAAGTAAACATAACAACATCATGGATCTTTAAAAGGGTCAAATTCGCGGCCCACTTTACCCTTTTTAATACTCATGATTTTTTTCAACACATTCTGTGAATCATATATTTCATTAAATATTACCTAAATGAGTTAGAAAACTACATTTTTTTTATCTCTTTACACATAAGTATAAAACCATATGATTGATTAAGAGAGGTCATAAAAATTTGCTTTTACAACAGGTTTAATCCTAAAAGGATAAAATCAATGCAAGAAAAACTACCAATTCTCGACAGAAAATTATAGAGACCTAATGATAAGACAATTAAAATAATCTTCATGAATATTCAAACAAGTTTTACCTGAAGTATTTATATAAAAAAAAATTACATCATTAGTAACTTTTCCAAAATGCTTTGCCCTCTGGCTATTTGATTTCTAATCAAAACAACTTAAAAGCTTAGAGTTATCTTTGAAATAAAATGACAGAAAATGCAAAAAAGCAAAGCCATGATTAGATTAATGCCCCTTTTGAGAAAACCAAGCTTGAAAGGGGGGTATTGATACATTACTTCGTATAATCAAACAGAGCTACGCTGTTTCGCTGATTACGTCATATATTTGAATGACATACAATATATTACTGATGCATATAAAATGCATAACAAACCGATAGGGGGAAACAGAGATATGTGTCTAGATAAGAGAGTGACATGTAGAATAATAATAGATGCAGTGAAAATTAATACAACTGGAAGTAGATGGCGATGTTATCAATGACAGTGACACTAATGTAGAGAGAATTGCTATGTATAGATATAGAATAGAAAATATCAGTTACATGCAGTTTATCAGGGCATATAGCTGTACTGCATCAATTTTCATTTTCTACGCTGAAAGGTAGATCTCAGTATAACTAGCGGACACAATGAGGTTTTTTGTATAAGCAAAAATTGCAGTCATTCTATACATTGTCGTCACAAATCGTCTAATGTTTGCATATACATGTAACTACTGCACTCTCGTTCTACAGACACTTCAACCGCCAACTGAGTTCGTAGTTATAACAATTTAAAAGTATTGCTATCAATAAAAGCTTTTAATAAAAAATAAAGTTCATACTGAAAAAACCCCCTGAAAGAAACCAATGGAATTATGAACTGCATTTGACCTGCTTGATTTTTTACAATAATGCGCTAATTTAAACAATAAAATGCTTTCTTTGGTGATTCATGCGGGATACGAAGGTGGCGACATTGCAGAAAAAATACATAACCCGCGTTAGCGGGTTACGTATTTGTTTTTCTGCAGTGATCACTACCTTCATAACCCGCATGAATCATCAAAGAAAGCATTTTATTGTTTATATTTACATCTTTCCTTTAACAAATTAATAAATTGATTGTAAAAAGTAAGTAAAATTCACTAAATAACTATTAATATACATCAGTATGTTAGCTAACAGAAACAGCCAAATCGTCTTCTGTGGAAATTTGAGTCTGACATCATCATGATTATTTAGTGCAGTCCGTGATTTTTCTTAGGTCGCTGTAGGTTTCGACCAATCGATAAAGGGGGCGTGTAGATTTCAGTCCTGTCAGTTTCCTGTCAGTTTCAGTCGCTGTAGCTTTCGACCAATCGATAAACGGGGCGTGTAGATTTCAGTCTGGCTGTTTCAAAGAGCTATGAATTAACTATAAGTTTCCGTAAGAAATAGAGGGAATAATACTCGGTAGATGTAAATATAGCCTAATAAACAAAATGAATTAATAGTGAATACTCGCACGCACACAAGCTACATGTACTGTACATTGTATTGCTAATATTTACGCCGTGTTTCATGTATATTCATCAATTTGACTTTTAAGAGGTCTCGATGGTCGTGGCCATTTTTAGACTATTTTAATCTCCTAAAGAAGAAGAGCTCTTTATAAAGATATACGAAAACGATCAAATGTTAAAGCTAAATTATTTTGTTTTTTCTTTACTAAATGTTAGTTTAAAGCTAAAAACATCATATGTCAAAGTTTAAGGCAGATCAGATGGTTAATTTGTTGACCACCCAGCCCCCTTAAATTTACAACTTAGCTAATTTACTATATTAATTCCGACATCAACGTCTTCTCTGCAAACCTTTTCCGATCAACGTCAAATTATTACAATTTCACAGAATTTAAAACAATTAATATTGTTGTTGTGATATTCCGTAATGCACATTAGGGGTTTTACAATCAATATGCTAGCCTGCAGGTGCATTTGCATTTCATTATGCCATGTATAATGATTAGAAAACATATTATTTGATACTTTTGCTTGCTTTTTTTTTTGATTCTTTAAACTTATAGAAAAACTTTAAAATGTTAATGCGCGGGGGAAGGGGGTGCATTTGCATTTATGGAGTTATAACCGCAGATTGTGGTTTGGAGGACTACTAGGATAACACGAGAGTGGAAGTAGTAATGCAACAAGACAAGTCGTCTTTTGATGTTGCATGATGTTTTGGAACCAAAACAATGATTTTTGGTGTCACAACCTGTTTATCCAGACCAAATTATTGTTGTCATTAATCTATGCAAATAATAATTTGTTTTATAAAATCTAAAGTCAAAGACATTGGGAAATTGAAAATTGATTAAAGAAAAATTGAGTAGGTCCATGGTTATTGAGACTGCGAGATTGGCCTTGGGTTTCTGGCGATACAAGCTTGTAGACGAAAAAATGGGTATAAATATCGGTCAGTCCCGAATATTTGGAAAATATTAAAGGTTTTTGCAGTTTTATTTGCATTTCAAATAAGCCCACCTTAAAAACATCCAGAATTAAAGCAAACCAGAATGAATTGAAGGATCAAAAACTGTGTTTAAGGTTAACTAAATTCAGGAGTGAACTAACAAAGAGTGTAAAAAAAAAAAGAATTAGAAGAACAACAAAAAATCATGACAACCGAATTGATTTTACTTTTAATCTTTACAAATCTGTACAAAAATTCATTTCATTGATTATTTGTTTGAAATTCGGTTTCTAAAGTATATTGCCTGCAATAGTGCATTTTCAGGTAAGGAAATTCCAATTGAAGAAAAAAAACAACAACAACAAATCGAAGTGCATGCATAAAAGTACAGAAAAAGATCACATCAAAGAATATATCTGCATGTAGAGGAATCTATAAACCGACTTGCAGAAGTGGCGGACAACGTACCATTTAATAAACCGCAAACAACTGAAATCGAAATCAGTGATTCTGAAGGTTCTTGAAAAATCACACTATCCTATAGATATTGACCTTATTGATTAATTTTATACGCAACTATTTTCCCCCATTTCTATCTATTCTTCCGAGACAAGACATTTATTAAGTCTATCTATAGGTCTGGTGCACTAAGAAGATTTGTCCCATGCACGCAAACGTTCATTTTCAATAATTAGAGTTACCCTTACATTTTATTATCTTGATATCGACGATGTGAACATTTTGAAATAGCATTAATGCTGAAGTCCATCTCTATTGATAACCAAATGCAGTATATTACCACAAAAAACAAGAAACCTTTTACAAATGTCAATTTTTTCCAAACACGAAAAGATTTTCAAAATATATTAATAGTCATCTTTTGATGATGATTTTATAAATACATGTACGTAAACGAAGTGAAAGTCTTCAAACGTCAGCGGTCCCGTGGACTACTAGCGTAACTGGAGTCTTCGGACGAGCTATGGCTGCTATAGGGCGTCACAGCGGGTGTTCCAGGGATAGTGTTTATTCTGTGTTCCGGTTTATTCCACGGAAAGGAAGTGGGATCAAACACAGGATCTCTGAGTTCAGTGAGGAACTCACAATCATCCGTTTCTTTTTCCAACCCGTCTACGCCCTCCTCCAGACGCCCGTGCCTCGATATCACCGTGAGTCTGCGCTCTAAGGCCGGATCTTCAATGACGTAAGCTGTTTTGGTGTCTTTTGGTTTACGGGGAGTTTTGGCATCGCTGGGGTTCGTGTGAAGAAGTAATGGGTATTTGTCTACATAATAAGCTTCTTGTTCTTGCGGGGTTTTGAAAACTTTGGGTTTCAAATCTATCGTCTGCGTGAATCTGAAAAACAAAGGATCTTTGTCTGTAATAGGACTGGTCGGCCTTACAGCTGGTCGGCGAAGAAGTCTCCCCATCCAGTCATGTGTTTCAGTGGTATCTGGACCATGAAACTCTATTCTGGGAATCTGAAACTGTTTGGGGGTCGCCGGTTTGTTAGTTCCAGAATTTAAGTGAATAGCCGGTAAAGTCTGTTCTCTACGAATTTGAAAATGTACCGGAGTGTTTTGTGATCGTTGTGTGTTTCGAACTCTCGCGGAAACTAACGGACGATCCTTTCTTGATCTGTATACGCTCGAATCACTCTTTAACATGTGTAGTATAAGGTCTCTCTTCTTCGGGTCTGAAAGAGAGAAAAAGAAAAATTTTATTGTAAAGCAAAATCATTGAAAACATATACCTTGTATTACATAAAATATATACATGTATATGTCTATTTAATCCGTTGACTTTTTTCTTTTTGTTTCAAAACTGAATTGTATAATTATTACACCTATTGAATAAATTAATGAATTAAATGTACTTAACGGTCTTCGATCCTCAGCAATGTTTGATAACTCTAAATTATCCGGATTTTTTTAATTCGTACCATTAATCTGCCTTTTAAATAGACAAATTTAATTAGTCTTCAAGTGTTAATATTACGATCAGTTATTCAATAAAATGCTTGGCTTAGTGATTCCACTGAGATCTACTACATATAGGTAAAGGGGTTGGAGCCACCGATGCATCGATACAACCTTTTTTTTTTTTAATTTGATCTCAACTTGTATATTTGTTCCATTACATCCATTGAGGGCAAATTTGCAATAACTTTGTAAAATGCATGGATACCAATAAATTTCTGTTTATTAGATTTATAAAGTTTAAAGGACAAATGAATCTTTTATGATAAAAAAAATACTTTGAGGCTAAGGGTCGGAGAACCTTAATATACTAGTGTTATTAAGTCCTTTTTATCAACTCCACCCCACCCCCACAATCATTTATTAAGATATTCATGAGCAACGGCAATTTGTAAGAAAAAAAGTTTGACATTCTTATAACAAAGATTATTTTAAGTGCAAATGACATTGACTGATTACATCTTTTTTTTTATTTTCTATACACGAGATTAATCTTCCACTGTTACGATATTGAAATTCATAGAACCGAGAAAGGTCAAACTCGTTATAATCTAGGTTTTACGAAGAACGGAATTAAGAAAATCCGCAATGTCTTTCAGATATACTGCGACGCAAATGTCATTCATACAGAAATATGACCGGCGAAAGGATTTGTGAGGAAAATCAATTTCACTTGAAGATATTTCCTCCTAGTGGAGATCATATAATGTCAGCAACATCTGACTCAGGGGCATATGATCAAAGAAAGTATTTTGGTACGGAGCACACAGAATAAACGATAGTATTTCTTTTCTTTTTAATGGGCTTTTCAGCAGTATTTAGGAGTTAAGTGTCTTTAATTTTTTTTCCCTTTAATTTAGATGTATTTGTCTCAGGGGTGAATACGGAGAGAGATGAGGTGAGAGAGAATTCTTGAATCCGTTTTTTGTTGGGTTTTTTGGATGGGATAGAGCTTTTACTGAAATAAGGTTATTTCATGCATGTATTTTCCTATTACTACTTTCTCTTTTGAATTAGAAGATTAACGATTATTTGTGTGTGCAGTAAAATACTAATCGGTAATTCTCTCTCTCTCAAAGAAATAAATGTACGAATAAATGACGACCAATTTTTAAAACATTTTTAATCCTTTTAATTAAGCACCTTGCACAATAAAGAAACATCACAATCAATCAAACGGTAGTCTGATTATTTCGGTCCGTGAGGTCGGGATTTGAACCTCGTCCGAGGCAAACCGAGTATTCAAAACAAACAATTTTGTTTTTGACAAGTTCTGCTTCTCATGGGGATGCAGCTAACTTCGAATCAATGCTCACTTTTTAAATTCACCAAACAGGTTATCATTGTAAAAACGAGATATCTTATCTTTTGTAAGCCAGTTTAGGAATGAGATATTTTAGATTGGATGAAAACAAATAGCATTATAATGGAAATAATGTTCCTCAAAACATGTTTTAATTAAAAGGTTTGCCTTTTCATTTTGTCTGGATCAAGGGCAAATACAATTTTTGATTTGCATTTTATCGGCTTTTGCTGTTTTGTAGTTCAATATATGCTTATTTACGTATGTAGGAACATTTCCGCAGTGATTGCGTCATAGATAGCCGGATTATTTAGAAAATTATTTACAAATTACAAATCTTGATTTGCATTTTATCGGCGTATCATGCTCTATACATCTGTGTATGCTTAGTACTATATCTAAACAACTCAAACAATTCTGCAATTACTGCGTCATACAAAAAAAAAACTTGTTTACAAATGAATATGGCTTTGCATAATTATCGTCTTATCAGCAGTTATTGCGTCATTGATAGCCAGATAATAAACTGCAGACAACAAACGTGTCTTTGTTTCACTTCCTACTTCCGGGCCTTTCCGGCAGAGCTCGGAACGCTTGTCGGAAAGATCCGAAAAGTTGTGATTGTTCCTACCTCTTGCCTGCGGCAGGTTCTCGGTGCGGTACAGTCCCCTTAGACCCCGCAGCTGGTGCAATGGGACTTCGGACACTTTCGTCGGGGCCCGGGTAGCGTCATGAAGATGCTGACCTATAATCAAAGATTTTAATATCCATAACCATATGTTTTTGTCATTTCCCTAAAATGGAAAAAAAGAAAGTAGTGTTGCACTGCGGCTGAATAAAGAGGCGTGTAAATAAATGATATGATTTGCAGGGATATTTTATTATTTTGCAAATAAATTTGATCTCATAACGTTCAGTCGCACCTCACTGGATAACGCTTAAGACAGATGTCCAACGGATGGCAAATTATTTCATTTGTTCGTCTTTGTTCACACAGGTTTCATTCCACTTCCTATTTTCCAAATGCGTTTACTGTCCGCGGAAAAAGTGATTCAGAAGTCAGTTCTTTTCGCCAAAACGTTTAGAGCATGTTCAAAGCTTTGAACGGACACCAGCGGATTATTCTGTCCACTTGAAGCACAACTGTAATATGCATTTGCCTGCGTATTGTATATAACTCATGTTGGGTTTTTTCTATACTTGACCGGTCTGCTTCATTTGATGTCTGTTGGTTTCTTTTGGACCCGAGATAGAATTGGAAAACTATCGGCCATGAAGACGTAAAACAAACATGCTTTGAATTGACCACAACCGTAAATTTACCGTTTGAAACCCGATTCGACAGGTTGTCATGCATTTCTACATTCGTTTATAAAACTGTTCGTTACTCATTTGTATGTTGAAGTTAGTTGACCGTTACCTGTTTAATCCGTTTTTATACGCTTCGATACTCTGATTGCGAGAATCTCAAACAGCAATACGTACAGCACACATCAACGTACAACCAACGGGTTTCGTTTTGTTGCCGTTTTTAAGCAGTTAGCGTATATGCTAAACGTTCTATGTCATGTAACCAAAACTTTTACTCAACTGGAAGCTTAGTCAAAGCGGTACCTATGATGAATCAAAGGATTGAGAGTACTGAAAGCTGGACCAATTACTGGATGTGTGTATATCACATTTTTTTTTACACAAGAATGACAAATTGTCCGATTTTAAACTTATATATTTTAAATTATATTTTTTAAGGTATTAAATGAAAAGGAAAACTATGAAATATATGATAATAATATTGCTCAATCTGATACTGTGAATGAATTACTTGATAGCCCTATCACTAGAAAGAGATTGTCAATTCAATTAATAGTTTAAAAAACAACAAGGTCCCTGGCTATGATAATATCATGAACAAACACATTAAAACTACTACTAGTGTGTCTCCTTTTTTACCACTATATGAAAACTTGTTTAATATTATTTTTGATACTGGTATTGTCCCTGAGAAATGGTTAATAGGCATTATTAGACCAATATATAATTACAAGGGTGACCCATCTAACCCAGAAAACTATCGACCAATCACTTTATTAAGTTGCTTAGGGAAAGTATTTACTTATATTTTAGGTACACGCATTGAACATTTTGCAGATGATATTTCACTTATTAAAGAAAGTCAGGCGGGATTTAGGAAACGGTTTTCCACAACTGACAATATCTTAGTTCTGCAGTTTTTAACACACACACTTATCAACAGTAAAAAGAAATTATTCTGTGCATTCGTAGATTTCAAACAAGCTTTCGATAAGTATGGAGGGATGGGCTCTGGTATAAACTCCTTAAAAGTGGAATAAATGGTAAATGTTTTACATACATAAAAAATATGTACAAAGGTATAAAGTCAAAAATATGCATTACTGGTTTTTCATCTAATCTTTTTAATTGTAATGTTGGTGTACGACAAGGAGAAAATTTATCCCCATTCTTGTTTTCCTTGTATATTAATGATCTAGAAGAGTGTTTATTAGGTAAAAACATAACTGGTCTATCTACAATTAATGAGGGAATTGAAAAAGAACTTTTTTTGTATTTAAAAATGTTTATCCTGTTTTATGCAGACGACACTGTTATTTTAGTCTGCAGATGATTTACAGTTTGCTTTAAACGAATTTTATAAACATTGTGATAAGTGGAAACTCACTGTGAATTTTAGTAAAACAAAAATTGTTGTATTTTCCAAAGGTCGTCAACCCAAATATGTCTTTACTTGGTGTGATTTTCTCAAGTACAGGTTCATTTTTTAAAGCAAAAAAAAAAAAACCAACAAAAAAACGACTATGTGAGCAAGCACAGAAATCCATGTACGGAGTTATAAGGAAAATAAGAACATTTAATTTACCCATTGATTGTCAATTAGATTTATTTGATAAAGTTATTGTACCAGTTTTACCTTATGCATGTGAAGTATGGGGTTATGAAAATTGAAAAGCTGTACACCAAGTTACATGGTTTATGGTGAAACTGGACGATTTCATTGTATACAACAAATTTTACTAGAATGGTTTCATTTTGGGCCAACATTATCAATAGCAGTGAAAATAAGTAGAGCAAGGTTACATATATGTATGTACGTATACATTTTGATAAAGGAAAAATACTAAATGTATGGCTATACTCTTTAAAAAATATTTTAGACAATTGCGGACTTTCAAATATGTGGTGTGATCACGAATCATACCATTATAACACCAACTGGATCAAGACAACTATTAACCAAAGGTTAAGAGATCAATTTTTACAAAAATGGCATACTGATTATTCACGAATCGACTTAGAGAGTTATATATAGAATTTATAAAACAAATTTTGTATATGAAGGCTACTTATTCATGTTACCCAGTAAATTATGAAAAATATTAGTTAAATTTAGAACTACAAATCATCACCTTCCTGTAGAAGTAGGAAGGTGGAGTAGTGTTCAAAGAAGTGAACGTTATTGTAATTTGTGTAATTGTAACAAAATTGGCGATGAATTTCATTTTATTTTAGAATGTAAGACATTATGTAACTTACAAAGTCAGTATTTAGCTACAGATTACTATTCTTCTCCCAACACTAAAAAGTTTTGTGAAATTATGACTTCAAATAACTATACGACATTAAAAAAATTGTGTTTGTTTATTACAAAAACTAATCAAATTGTCTGTTCACCCCATTTACTTTTTTGACCTTCACAACAATATTGTATATATGTAAATATGTTATTTTTGTTCATGTACCTCGTGTACCATTATATGGTTTTTGAGTGAAATAAACTGAACTGAACTGAACTATAGTGGTTGTTTTTCGTAATAAAGCACGCATTTACTGCGTCTAGAGTTGGACAATGAAACGACACATTTAATAACAATAATTAACTGGATAATTAGTTTAAATATAAATATTAACTAAATATTCCCAACAACTTGACAACAAGCTTGCTAACCGCTTTCCAGTACTTTCAGTACTTTGATTTGTTTTTATTCGTCGAACGTCCTATTACGTTAGCGTTACCCGGTGAGGCGTGACTGGGACAATAAAGTGACATAATAAACACATACTTTTCGCTCTTATTTCCATGTGGCTCCCGAGTGCAGAACAAAGGCTTTGAGTGCTGATTGCGCTGTTGCTCCGGAATTCCTCAAGATTAGACGAAAGGTCTCCTTCGTAATCAATTCCTTCATCTAAGGGAATGTCCGCCTCCGAAAAATCCGGCGTAGGGTATCCATAATTCATGTCTGCTGGTAGATCAAAGGATGAACAAAAACAATCTTTTTTTTCTTCACTGTCTTCTGATATTTCGGGGTATTTCTTCTCCAATCATTCTTTGCATGATAAACTTAATTTTGTGTCCATTTATTGGTACTACCAGTTTTAACAATGTCGAACTTGCAGTGAGTCCATAACAGCAAAACACAACATTGGTAAATGTATTTTGATAAAAAAAAACCCTATATGGTTATCTGAATAATATTTCAAGATCAAAAGATCAATGTGACAAAATAAATTCTTATCAACAATTTGTTCGGCAAAGCTCCATTGACGCTTGAAACGTTATCTAGATTTGAACAGTGGTTTTTGCATTGTCTCTCAAGTTATCTTATGAAGACGGTTCAGGAAAAACAATGCAGATGAACGACCAAAGTCATTTGACAAATCTGATTACTACCTTGATTGAGTTATTGATTATCATTGTAGCGTGACAGGAAGGATTTAAATGCTGCAAATACACAGTGTGCGGAAACAAGCTTCTTCAGAAGAGTCATAACTCTTCAGGAATCCAAACACGCACGAGCGGATATTTAAAGCCCTTTTATCAGAGCGTAAAAAGTGCATCCCCATGAGAGAGAAAAAGAACGAGAGAGAGAGAGAGAGAGAGAGAGAGAGAGAGAGAGAGAGAGAGAATATGGTATATGCAAGCACCTTAAGGGTCATTAATAATGGGAGTTTTTAAAGATAACGTCAAACGTTGGAATATGTGGAATAAGATGCTCTTATGCTTTTATGTATTGTAAAATATCTGCATTGTGGGTGGTGATTTGGACAGAAATCTTTTTTTTTTTTGGCTGCTTCTGATGAAGAATTAGAATTTCATTTTAATTTCTCTCAATTTAACTTAATTTTGATCAAGATATTTTTAATTGGTTAAAAGAAATATAATTGATGCGCTGAACTAGATATGTATGAAGTGAAAAATACCAATAAAATAAAATAAAATGCCGACATAAATTCGAAAATTAAACGCCAATACGTAATTTTTTTCTTATTTCTTTAATATCATGTTACGTCATTTGACTATATGTGATTGCAAAGGCATGAACATACATGTACATTTACTATCAGTTAATAATATATTAGAGTAAAAATTCATTCAGATATAAAAAACCATAATAAGTCAATTAAGTCTTTTCTTCAATGATTTCGTCTTGGCACTCGCTGAAATAAAGTTCATAGCCTTGAACTATGTATCGCATTATGTAGGCAAAAAGCTGTGTCCAACAATTTTGAACTTCCGGTATGAACTCTTCGCCAATGGCACTCTCCCACACTTCAAGAAGAGCCTTATTAAATACAGTAAAATGGCCGATCTGAAATCCGGGAAATGTGGCATGTTTGGCCCCTAGCATGAGCAACGCTTGATGAAAGTCAGAGTTTTGTTGATCGAGATTTTCGACCAAATAGTCGATGATTTGCATAAATCGAGTCACGTGATCAATAAATGGGGGATGACGTAGAAGTTCGTTTTCTTCCATATCACTGAAAGAAAAATATAGTAGTTTAGTCATGTGAAAACGTTTTAGAGTATCATTTGATGTGTAAAAGCATATTGCAATACAATCTATTCGATGGTAAATATTCAAATATCATTGAATTCCCGAGCCGTATTGTCATATTGCAGAATGATACAACTGTAATTCGACTGCATAAAAGCAAGATTAGAGGCAAAATTTAGTTCCGCTCTCTGTCTCAACCTTTACGAATGAGCTTAAATCGATTCTGATAGAGCTACTTTTAGACAATATATCTAGTTTTCCATTATAGTAATTGCTTTTTTCCATTAAATTTCTCATGCTTTTTTTCTTAGATTCTTGTCAAGGATATTGATAGAGATTAGAGAAGCATTTATCGAGAAGTTCTCGGTGTACTTAAAAGTACTTTATTTTTAAGCTTTTATAATCGTTTACAAAGTATACGAAATATGTCATTAAATTTCATCTTCAGTAAACAACGCACTATAAAAGCCCCCCTTAAAAAAAAAGGAAAAACTGAGTTTGAATCAATCTTGCTTGCGTATTACCATGGACAATTTATTTACATATCATTAATCAATGCGACTAAGCCCTCTAAAAATCAAATACTATTATTGAACGAAATCGATATTTCTTGTCCCGTTTTTGACATCAACCATTTATTACGTAAACAGTCAGATATGGAAAGAAAAAAATACCTCAATTTCATCAAATTTTACAATTTTTCTTTATCCACTCGTACACTGAGAATGTGGTGACCTCATATCGACCTATAAAGCTTTAGATTCAGACGCTATTCTCTTAATTTGTTCATTATTTTTCAGTAATGATAATTGTCGTAAAGTTCTTAATCTGGACAGTACAAGATTAAAAACCAAATAGATCAACTGGCTGCTTGCGTCGTGCTGACTGCCCAATCATATTTAACACCCGAGTCTTCATCAAATTTTTGAATTTCTGATCACTTATAAAATACATGAATGTGCTTAAATATCACAAGTTACAATGTCATTATATATTACAAGTTACAATTCATTTTTAATTTCTTTGGATTTCCTTCTAAACGGGGCATTGTGAAATATAGGCTAAAGAATAGTTTGACTGCCTGTGTTTTTAATTTGATTTTCATTATTATTGATTTTACAAATAAACAATTAGTTGAACTTTCAATCGAATCGTTTATAAATATGTTCGTTTGCAATTCTCTTAGGTTGATTCACTTGCTATAATAGCTTTGAAATTCTGTGGGAGTTCTGTTCAGTTAATTATAAACATGTTTTTCTATTGATATTTATTTTCATGTGTTCTGTGTATTTTATCAATTTAATGAATATGTTGTCTTCCGGAGTTTCTATATGTGATCTGTAGCAATGTATACAAGTACTAGTATTATTGTTGAAATATGAACATTACTGAGTACTCTCTCTCTCTCTCTCTCTCTCTCTCTCTCTCATATTACTAAATCAGTCCTTAGATCAAGTAATAAGTTTCGAGATATGAAGTAGTGATTGATATGATAGAAAATTTGGTCCTCTTTCTAATAAAGAAAACCTATAGCTGTCGGAAATTTCGAGATTATATGAAAGAGCGACTTTAATGGTACGCGTCGTGTTAATTTAGTAAAATAAAAAAAATCATAAATGTTGATAATCATAAAAATAGAATTAAATCTGTCAATAAACCAACTAAGAAACATTATTCGTGTGTCATTTATTTCACATGTCATAATTGGCTTTTTATTTTGCTATTAAGAGGGATCGATGGTCGTGGCCATTTTTAGACTATATTAATCTCCTTGAGAAGAAGAGCTCTAAACAAAGATACAGGAAAACATCCAAATTTTTAAGCTAAAATATTTGGATACCGATTATCTCTTTACTAAATGACAGTTTACGACTGAAAAAATAATTTCTAAAATTTTATGGAAGATCTAATGGATATTGTATTGATCATCCAGCTTCCTTAAAAAATTTTAAAGCGTGTGTTATTCCAGTCAAATACATTATTTATAAATTTAAAACTAATAGAAATTGGCCAAAAAGTGTCAATTTTTTAATTTACTGGTCTTCCTTTTTCGTGGATATTTTCTTATTCAATAAAAATAAGATAATCGCCTTATGTTTGATTTTTTTTTAGAGAAAATGTCTAGAAAAAAACACTAAAAAACACTTAAGTATATACATGTTATTAAATTATTTCAACCTCAAACGACATCAAAGATCTTTGATTTACTCTTTTTCAACTTTTTTATTAAAAATTAAATGTATCTTTTATGTATGTGTCAAAAACAACAGGTATGACCACGTAACTCTCCTTTTAAAACTTGTAACTCCAATGTTCATTCGTAAAAGATAAAAAAAACCACACCAAAATATATATAATCAAAGTACCTGAAGGAAGGAAAAGCGTACTTGAGTTTTGGCTCATCAATGAATATCTTTAAGAACACTTTAGATCCGATATCGACCATATCACACGCCAGTATTGGCCAGGTACTACGAATTGTATCGATTTGGGTGTCCGTAAAATCAAAGGTATCACTTTCAATTTCTTCATTTTCGATGACGTCTGTTGACTTGCTGGCGTCACATCCCATTAGAGCCGACAGTAATCAAATTTTCATTATGTCTGCAAAAGCAAACAAAAAAGGGTAACAATGAAGCAATCAGTACCGAAAGTTTATATTCTTCTTATTTTCATTTTGAAAATATGATATTGCTTTGATAAAAAAATAATTTTGCGGTGGATAACGATGATGATGATGATGATGATGATGATGATGATGAAAGCGACGATGATAGTGATGATGGAGATATCAGAGTCAGCTTCATGTACAATGTGATAAAACGTGTTATGGGTATATATGACTACAGGCATGAAATGAAACCCCGTTTAGCGTAGGATGCCATCAGAGTGAACAAAGTGGTGTATGAGAGCAACAATTCACACCAGAACATCATTTACACGAGGTATTTTGCCGCTATCGATAAAGAAAATGACCCCATCACTGCTTGAAGTATGCTAACAAAGGAACATAATAACAGCATGTAAATGCTTCGCTTTTGAAAATAACGACGTTCCTTCCGCGCTTGTAATTTGGTCTAATGAAAATAACTACATTTGAATTGTGTTAATTTCATACATGTTATTGTAATAAGGGCAACAAAGAGGTATTGTAAAAATAGAAAGAACCTCAATAGAACTTAGTGATTTCTACAGCTCCAAGTCCGGATACTTTCAATCCTATGCTACTTGATATTCGCAATTATATAGAACAGCGTATAAAAATGAACGAATGCGGAAGCATATAAAGTGAACCGAGCCGAAGTACACCTACTGATTTACATATAAAGAGAATCCGCTAGAAAAAATAAATACTTACTTGTGCATGAAGATTAAACACGTGACCTACTTTCTTTTGTTTAATGGTCTTTAACATTCGGGTGGGGGATGGTAGAAGATGAATAACGATGTTTTAATGATTTAGAAGTCATTGGAAAAATGAAATGAAACAGAATTTCAGATGAAGATGACACCTAACAACTTTGAGCTAATGGGAACTACCGGTGTTGTATAGTGCCTCGGTACTCTTTCTAAATCAAAAGTTATCACTTTTGATTTGTGAATTTTCAAAGAGAATAAATTCATAGGATAAATAAAGGTTGGAAGAGATAAAAAACAAAATCGGGACAATAAATTGTGATTAAAGTTCAATAGAGTAATAAAAGACTTTACGAATTATTTATTTGATTTTTTCTGTTTTTCGCAACTCTGCACTATGATTTCTGTTTAATATTGGTGGAAGCATTTCGATAGCCATCAAAAGCCTCTAGAAGCTTTTTTCATCTAAAATTCTTTTGAAAATAAAATATTTGCCCTTAATTATTACAAGAAAAGGCAATTGCCATAAAATCTAATCTAAATTGACAGCTAATACGTGAAACGGTCTATCAAACTTTCTTTCTTAGATGGCTTTTTTTTTTACTCCTGTGTACCTTCAGCCAAGAGTATGTAGTATTTTGTAAGTGAAATACAAATGATAAAACCCACTATATCTTGTTTGGTTCAAATCCATCTTAGGACGTTTCATAAGGTTGTTTTAGGACACTTTTCACACATTAAGTAACTGAGGTCAGATACTTTATAAGACCAACAAGTCTACAGTCTAGTATCTTTTAAACGAATGGCGAACGGCCCGGAGGGGGGGGGGGGGGAAGATATACATATTCTCTTATGATACCCAGAGTCGTTCAGTATACCATATGTCACAATAGCTATAAACATTTTATTTTGTTGACATTAATATCATATACAATACTCTGAGTACTTGTGAGTTCTTCACTTCAGGTTCTCAAAACAAGGTTATAAAAGAATTATAAGGCCATCTGGCCAGATGTGACAGAAGAGGCCTCAGCCAAAGCAAAGAAATTATTTGTTTCTTGTTACATAAATGATCCTCAGCAAAAAACACCCTACTAGAACTTTTATTTTGGATAGATTGTAATATAAAATTATGTATCAGTAAATGACCAAACCGAAAATCAAAATGCACCGTCTGACATGTTGATTAGTTGTATCAGCTGCAAATTTGAAACAAAGAAGAGACCAGCTTTGAATTCCTTTCACTTTGTACCACAATCGAGAATGTTAACATCAAAGGCCCCCAATAAGCTACATATATACCTTTACCCAATGCTTAGATAGAAATTCAAACCATACCGGGTATTTTGACTGAACAAATGATAGCATAAACTTGCAAAACGACTTGACAAACTTCAAATAGGGCTCGATTACCGCCTTTTGAATTAACAGGTAACAATACTTTAGAACCTTCTGGTTGTGAATGCAATGCCCTCCCCCACCCATCACCCCTTGCAGCTTCATTTTTGGCCTCTATTCCTCATTTTGCTCTTCAACCTAAAAAATGTTGAATGCAAATACCCCATAGAGCAAATTACAAAAATTACAATATGACACATTACTGATACGTAAGGTCGTTCAAAAACTTCCCTCGCGTTGGCAATAAAATATTTTACCGTTCTTCTAATCACACTTTACGATCTCACTCTCAATCTCATTCTCAGATTGTCTTAGGGGATTATAAAACGATTAAAGCCACCTGAACAGATGTGACATGCAGAAGTGGACACAGGCCAAACAAAAAATAATATTCGTTTCTGGTAGCACGACTACAATATGAACATGTAGTGCTAGCGTTTAAACCCCACCAATACCCTCAACTATTACCCGTATTTCTTATATCATAAACATATCCAGTATGATTTTTGACGTAATGTAAAAAGAATGTTTTACAGAATTTATATAAGCCTAAACTTTCAAATGGCAAGTTTTAGTAGGTTTAGTTAACAGAACTCATTTTCATTCAAAGTGTTGATTATTGGACGGAGGGAAAATTGCTGGACATGTTAAATTCAGATAAGATCCAAAAGAACTTTATCACATGTCACAATACATACATGTATATTAACATGAATAATTTTTTCCTTCGGTTTCATGCCTCATAATATGAGGTTTTTTTCATCTTTAGTAGCGTAGCTAGAATGAGCTTGATTCATACAAAAAAAAAACCAATTTAATCAGGAAAAAAACTAGAGAAATATCCTGGTTTCCGTAAAAATCCTTCATTACCATTTATCATGGGAATAAAAAATTTGTTTCCTTATAATTAAACATCAGCACAACTAACCATAACTATGACTCCGAAAATTAGGAGAGAAAAAAAAAAGAGATGATTCTTGTGAATATGAAAAAAAATGGGCAATAAGTATATTGAGCAAAATGTACAATTACCCGTGAATTGTGTACGTAAAGTTTATTGGCCTATGTCGACTGTTTGAGCCTAGATCGATTCATAAATCTTTCTCTTCGCAGAAAAGGTTTTTGCTCTTGAGTAGAAGCATCAATGAATCTTAGAAATTTTATTATTATTGTCTGTTAACGTAAAAGGTTATTCCCTTAACAAGCTTATAAAGAGGTTGCTATGGTAATGCAAGAGTATGCCTCCTTTAGAAAATTACCGTTTCTTGTAATAAAAAAATCTAGCGTCGTTTTTTGACACGATACTTCAATTTTATGACTTCTCGATCAGAAAAATAATGCAATCAAGAAATCAGAAAACTATTTGTTAAGTTGATGGCAATCAAAAACGAATACAACGTTTCTTAGCCTTCATCGTTTTTAAAAATACCTATTTGACTGTAATTTGTTATTTTCTTTGCAATTTTGCAGTAATGCGAAAAACGAGCCTCGTTCTGTCGTCTCAAAGATTTCCAAATCTAATCAGATCATAAAAAAACATCTCTTTCAAATCTTAGATGTCAGCAATTTGATTTAATCAAAGACCAAACATTTTGTTTTACAATTTGGATTGACTTTGGATATATATACAATGTATATAGAAAGTGATTTTAATGGACCTTGTACCAGAGAGAGAGAGAGAGAGAGAGAGAGAGAGAGAGAGAGAGAGAATCAGAGAGAGAGAGATAGAGAGAGAGATAGAGGGAAGCTTACCTGATGCAGGAAAAATAAGCACTACACACACAGGAAGCTGTTCAGCCGGCTAAATATTAGCCGCATCGATTTGTGACTCTTTGATTACTTACATTTTGCAAGACGTGATTGTTTTGGATGATCGTTGTTGCTGAGTAGATTTTAAATTTCCATTTCTATATTCCAAAGCAAAGGCTCACTGAAATCGTTGCTAAAACATACACCATGCCTAGCTCGCGAACTTCACTGAGTCCTCGTTTCTACTGGTAAAATCAATTTTCATTTGTTTGAATCTACTATTTTGTCCGCCTTATGATCGATTAGGTGAATATTAACAGGCGATAATTTTTCTCGCGACAAAATGTCTACAAGTAAATACATGTAATAAATAATGACAGACCACGCGGATACGCACCTAGATTAGCAATGTACATGTAGGTATAAGTCTGTGTTGATCTTGCTGTCAGTCAATTCGATCTGAAAGTTTTACACCCCCTCTCTCTCTCTGTCTGTCTCTCTGTCTCTCTCTCTCTCTCTCTCTCTCTCTCTGTGACTAGCTGTGATCAAGTTAAAACAGATGCATATGTTACTGAAAACGTTTGTTTCAACAGACAGATATACTATAAAGAGTTATTACATAGACATGCATGCACGTACATGAATCTTTTGTAACTGTAGACACTTGTTCATATGTTAATGTTTGTGTCAGTAAAGATACTTGTGTAATTATAAATTACTGTAAACGTTCATGCCAAAAAGAGACTTATGTAGCCTTAAACTTCACTGTACTATTAAAGTAGAGAAAGGCGTATTACAATTCCAGTAAAAACATACTTATCTATATCAAATAAGCCTTTACGGACTGTATAAATGTGAAATTCGTATCTCACGGCTGCCGATTACCGTTACATTGACAATGACGTTGCTGTAAAACAAATTATATGTACATGCTGTAAAAATGCTTATCTCCGAATACTGTAAACTTTACCAAAGGCACACATTTCTCTGACCTTTCACGATTCATTAACTGTCTCATGTATCTTTTCTATAAACTGACATGCGCATTTTCTATGAATGCAATTGATTTGTTGAAATTCACTTGAATTCATGATTAGTATTGTCGATTCTATTTGAAATATCAATAAGTGTTTGCCCAAAATAATCCTCATTAGCTTGTCAATGATCTCTCATATAGCTGATTCAGAAGTGCTTTTTTGTATAAAAGGGAAATCAATTGATTGAAATGAATTTTTTAAACAAGAAATATCAATATTGCATTACAGCATACTCTCCCTCGATGGATTTAGAGGTCTCTACAAGCAAATCAGTTCCACGAACAAGTATATTTGTTATATCGCCTCAACAAGTGCCATGGAGTGGGGGCGTCTGGAAACGAGATATCAGCTAATGATTTGAAAACATCCATCACCATTAATACCGCTTGTTAATGGCAATACCTGCAAGGGCCGAGTGCAATTTTCACATTATTGAAGCGATGGAAAAAAGGGGAAAAAATGAAAGGTTCCTAAGACTCATAAATCTAAAATCTAACAGAAAATTTTAGATAATCACAATCTTGCGTCTGTGTCCACGGGCAGTGAATCATGAAGAATTTAGAAGAAAAAATTGATTTTCGCGATAAACGATTTGATTTCTCCCCCCTAATCAGACTTCTAAATTGCTTTTTTATTTATCGATTTTTGTTGAAATTGAATTAGACCCAGCATAATCTGCAAGAGGTATCCTGGAAATGAGTGATTTGGATAGCGTAACGCTGATCATTAACAGGATCAGGAAGTGGTTCAGGCACTTCCGGTCGGGGTCTATGGGTAAACACGCATGCGAATGGAAATTAGCAATTTCCGTGGGTGTTCTTGGAGTATTAATGACAAAAGGGATCATGAAAATTAATTGTAAAATTGTTAATTACCATATTATCTGAAAGAACGGTGAAAAAAGAAGTTGGCTATTTGCATTTTCCACAATCTGCTAAGGACTTTGCGAGACTGTGTTTTTGTGTGTGCATCTATAATCCAATAAGTAGAATGAAATAAAAAATTGAGTAATATTGATAAATAATCTATGAGTCTATTGTTGGTTCTGCAAATGCCATATTTTCACCAGCAAATGCAATGTACATTAAAAACCTTGATATCTTTCTACAAGTAATTATATCATGCAAAAATAGAAATTATGGGTGTTTTTCATAGCAAACCTCTTGATTACCAAGAAATGCAAAAACTACGATATTTATTCATATTTAAGCTTTGGGACAAAGGACAAGAAAAATCAATTGATGATTTTATACATTGTGTATTTACAAAAGTGTTAGACACTATATCCTAAAGCAATCTTGAGAATTACGGTCCATAAACAAGAAATTGGATCATATTTAGCAAATCATTATAAAGGAGTAGGGATTGGAGGGGAGGGGAGGCTAAAAAATACTTTTTTGGTTCATTGCGTTGAGAAGTGTTCAATCTTATTTGAAATGAAACAATTCTTTCACAAACTTGGACAATCTACTTAGACCTCACATAAAAATTTGACATTGCTACAAAAAATTTTTTTTTAAAATAATTATCTAAACTGTTTACATAGTTATAACATATATCTTTTTACTATCAGACAACCATGGGTAACCTTTTACTAATTTTTGAAAAGTCTCAAGCATCGTTATGGTAGAATTAGTAATTTGACAAACTACCTTGACATTGCATAAATGATGCGACCTTGACATCAAAATATACGACAAAATGTCAACCAAACAACCCCAAAAGGATAATAGTAACCAATTCATAATTCATTATCTTCGTTTACAATCAAGGTCTACAACATGCCGCTTTAATTAACCAAAAAAAAACCCTAAAAAACAACATAGCTCCTCCAATTGATCCGAGATAAAGAACATGCACCAATGTCGAAAGTTCTAAATTATTCACGAGAGAAAAACCTACGCTTTGGCGCCAGGGGATTTCAGAATGGGCTAAATGTTACTCGTTGTTGTCCCAAAAGCAGTGGCGATCTCTCCGATCCAGAGCGAAATGTCTGGATGATGCTCTTCCAAGGGAACTGCAGTCACGTGGGATGTTACACTTCAAAAGAGTGTAAATGGCGGTAGTTTATCTGGGGAATACTGGATTCAACTTATGGTAGTATCACACTAGTATGTGTATATATATAAATATAAGATACTTTGTTGTTCATATACCAGGGAAAGTGTTGTAGTGAAACAATAACATATAGGTGTCTCCAATACTTCCAGTATGCAAAGCGTCTCACAAGGAATGGTAGAAGCAAGCGGGTCAGCTCTCCTCTCTCTCTCTCTCTCTCTCATAAACTAAGCACGGGATTTCTTAGTATAAAATAAAAACAGAATCATAAAAACAATATTTTTGTGTCTCAGTTTGGTCTTCAATCATGAACATTTATTCATATCAATGAATATCAATTTAATTTGCAAAATAAAAAAACATGCAGGTCCCCTAGCTGTTGCATTGATGTCCGCCATGTTTGTACCGTCCTAAGAGCGAGAGGCAGACTCGATGTAAACTCTGTTAAAATAAACCCGCAAGACTAGATTTGAAACTCGAATTCTAGACTAAAAAGCTAAAAATATTATTGGTCAAGAGTAAAATTCAGATGAAATCTCACAAACCTAAATTTTGGGGTGAACTATTTGTGAGGTTAATTGGGGAATAGATCGTCTGGGCCGATTAGAGAACATCAACATTCCTGTTTATTATTTATCATTCAATAATAATTTTTATTAGACGCATATTCAGTTGTTTACAATTTGAAAAATCAATTTATTTTGTGTCAGTATTTTGTAGATTTACTCCAAACTTGATTTTGTAATATGATTCTTTAAAAAAAGCAGGTGAATTCAAGGCTGATATAGAGTAGTATTTATCAACACATTTTGTTACATGTATTTCCTTTATCTTAAACCTTGACCAAAAAAAACGATAATTATCAATAGTGTGAATGTAGTTGCATATTTTGATGTCAGAATTAACACTTATTTCTCATTACTTATGTAAGTATATTAACAATCGCGAACTACTAAACATAATTTAAAATTGATTTGCTGTTGTCAGTTTACAACCGTTTTTGCGAAAACAGTCGACATACATTTACCGTATGACGCGTTAAATATTAATTAAACTGGTACACTTTTAAACAATGGAGTGTAGGTATACATGTTGGAGCACTGTGGTCTTGTTTAGAATGGAATTAGGGTACTCGTGTCAATTAACAAGACAATCAATTTTATCTAACAGTACTCAAGTTCTAATGAAACAAGTAATTAAATGTAAATTCCAACCCCCCTCCCTTTCCCATAGAATTAAAGTTAAGTAATTGCAATTGTTTACAGAAATTATTCAGTGCAAAAATGTCATATCAAACTGGGTCTCTAATCCTGAAAAGGAAAATAAAGTAACATGCCAGTGAAAAGGTTTGATAAGCCTGTGTGTTTATTTTCATGAAGTCGAAGTCAAAAAAGTAAACAAATCCATAAGCGTGTTGTCTTGTAAAAATCCAAAACTTTACTGTCTCTGGATGGATCTAAAATAGAAACTAACGCGAGAGAGGGATTAAAACAGCCACTGTTACGTCATATACAGGAACGGGGGTTATGATTAATGGGCGGACATCAGAGGAAGATTTCGTTAGATCCTACGCCGGTTAGAAATGTTTTGTCCTAATCCCGTTGTCTGTCGGATTAGCGCAATTACTCTGGAGAAAATGGAGTCAATGATCTGATATAACGTCCGACTTACGGCAACGTAGAAATTATTAGTCTGCAAAAGGCATTATTAACTATTAATAAAGTAGATGAATATTTCACATATTTAAAGGTTTCTAAGTTCGGTTTCCACTGTTTCATACAAAATGATGTGGGGTTTGTTTTACCAGTAGAAATATTACTGTAAAGTAAATTTTCATTTTGATGCGAGTCGCTGAATAATGCATCCAGTCAAACGTACAATACCAGAAACATCTCAGTCTACTATCCTCAATGGACCGGGAATGCTGGGAAATCAATATTTAGTATTTTCAAGGGAAACAACACCTCTGAATTGTGTAATTGCAATTTATTTGTTTTATTTGCATGTATACATAAAACGGATCAGTTCGTCAAGGACACAAAAAAAATCTATGAAAATACATGCATGTAATTTAAAAGTTGTCCAGAACTGATAATAAAATTGTTTGTGTTTTCTTTCATTAAAAAATGTTATCAAACTCAGATTTGTGTGTGTGTGTGTGTGTGTGTGTGTGTGTGTGTGTGTGAACATATTTATACTGTTTCAATCTAATTACAACTGAAAGGTGGGGATTAACGTGCCAACCGGTCTGTCAAAATTCTTAATAGCCACTGGTGTCAAGAGATTCATATCACGTGGTTATTTGGGTACCGCCCATAGGTGTCTTTTGTTGAGGGGATTATCTTTTCAAACAGAATAGTAAAATGGACGCTTGATATAGCAGTCCTTTTGGTACATTTTAGACTTCCTCTGAGGAGATTGGCATTTTCCCTTTAAATAAAAGGCTATAATCAGTGCAAATACATGTAGTTACTGATCTTTATATTATTTTCTTACGCCCTTCGGCAATTTGTCAAATGTAGAGGTTAAGAGCCAAGGCTTTTTATTGCAATCTACAGAAAATAAATCTTAACGACGCAATTATTTAAAAAAAAATGGGAAAAAACCCTCATGGAGAACCGAAATTAAGTTCTCCGTTTAAAAAAAAGCCAAGAATCATTTTCTTTGTCTTCAATACTATAGTGTACATCTACATGAATTTCAGCATTCAAGCCGGGGTTGATTTTTTTTTCACAGAAAAAATATCTTAAATCGTTCCGCAGTTTAAATAAACAACAACATTCATGTATTAAAAACAAAACGGTTACTATTATTAGTAACTTGTCGTCAGAGATGAAAATTCGTCACCGATGGATTTTTATTTTTTTTTATTTCAGACACTGACATTAAACAAATGGAGAAAGAGTCTGAAAACTATGAATATTACATGCAATTTTCAGGAGCACGAGTGCTTTTGGATATTTTCCGTTTAATTTTAAGTCTTATCATAGAATTTAAAGGTCTGTTCCATTATTGCTACCACCACCACAAAATCAGCGTGTCTGTTTTACGGTATACTAAATGTATTATTGGAAGAAAAAATAATCCGTTGCTAATGTTTATTGTCCGTCTTTGGCTTTGCGTTGCTAATACTTTCCGCTAGAATACTTTCATTTTAGACTTGTTTTTGGAAATAGACAGGGCTATCAAAATACATGCGAGGTCTAATTTTACCCATAAAATATCTGTTAATTAAATCGTACAATTGTTTGTCGGTCTGACAGTGCTTGTTTCTTTACATTAATTTGTTTACCTACATAAAAAAATAACCATTGCGTGTATAAATAAGTGGAGGACAAAAAACAAAGAAAGAAATAGGAATTTCAACCACCGCGGAGTAACACCATTCATAAAACCCATCCTAACCAGTAATGGTACGGACGAGAACGAGAACAATTTGTATGTGTATTGTACCTAGATTCAGAAACAGCTTGTACACGGGAAAACAACTTTCTATATTCTTCAAAGCTGTGTCACGGAGAAAAGGGAATGACCACACACGCTCGTGGTACATCGGTCATTTATAATTCACAGATGTCAAGGGTCAAAATGCCAGGTGACCTACACGTTAGCATGCTGATTGTTTATTAGACTAATAAACGTCGCATCGTTACAAGACATGATACCAAGAAACGAAGGACGTTGGAATATTTATGTATCACAATTTTTTCTACTCTTGCTATGAATTTCTTATATATTCGTCAGAAAGTAAGGGTAATGATCGTAGCTGATCTTCATGAATATTAATAAACTTGCGGAATTAGCCTATCTTAATAAAAAAAAGAGTTTTCTCCGTAAAAACTATGAATTGGTTGACGGTTGCAAAAAACTTATCCACGCATCCCAAAGTTTTTGATAAATAGTAAGGAAATCTGATTATGAAGATAACTCAATCTAAAAATAAACGTTTATGAAACATACCAACATTTATTTATATACATATGCATGAAAACAAGTTGTTCATTTTCCCGGCACTGTATACATTTGAATTGAGCTTCCAGGGAGTATATACTTAGGATGGTTTTCTTTTTTCCTGTTTAATTTGACAGGTTCATTCGATAAAGATTGCTTTTTCAGCCATTCCTCTTTCTTTTCTTGTAAATATTCAGCACTATGTTTTTCATCGAATTTGGTAAAGATTTTGGACTGCGGCAAGGTTCTGTAATAAAACCAGTCTAATCTGTGTACGGACGGATCATAGGTTCTGTTTCTGAGCAGATCTTCTAGACAGTCTAGTACAAGATGATCAAAATGATAATCGAACTTGTTGGCTATTAACTGAGGTCTGCTTCCGAGCCAGGGTAAGTCCCCGATCCCAAACACACAAACGCTTCTGACATACTTTCCGTGACATTTCGTTTTATCGTCTTCCCAATTGATGGAGCGGGATAAAAATGTTCCATATTTATGTCTTATTTCCGTTTCATAACCACCAGGAGCCCACGGAAGGGTATTCAAGGTCGCCCAGACATTTTCCTCCGGGGAATAAGTATTATTCAACCAATGGATAAATTCATTAGCGATGCGATCATTTAAAAGATAGTCGACAAAACTCCTTGAGAACGCACCATAAGCACTTCCTTTACTGATCTCCAAGTTGTACTGAAACGGTTCCTTTATTTCCGAAGTCTCTACCAGGTTTATGCCACTCGTGTGGTATTTTTTCTCAAACCGCCATTTTAAGAACTGCGGCGTATTATACGACTCAATGTCATTTGCCCCATTCAAGGAGGCCAATATTTCCACCATTTCCAGGTTGGTTTTTAGCGGAAACTCCTGTCCAGTTAAATTGATATAGTACTTCCACTTGACGGGAGACTTTTGTGCGAGGACTTTCATACACTGGAGATCACTTTGCATATGAGCATAACTAGCGTACACAACATTGAGACGGTTTTCAATGACAAAAACATTATTAAAACACCTTCCGATCTGTTTCATGATTCGGAAAACAATTTTCGATGTTTTTCCATCCACGTATATACAGTAAACATTATGCGACCGGTATATAGTTCTGAGAAGTCTTTCCGCTTGCTCGGGATCGCGATGCATTTTTATTCCAAAAGCCAATGGAAAGTTTTTCTCGGTTTCTGAAATCGGCTTGTTTGAATATTCGTGGGCCGCATCCAGTCGCGAGCAGTCTTTGATAAGTTCTAGTAACTTGCATTGCGGATTCAATGGAGGTTGCATTAATTTGAGAGGATCATCGACTGTTCTGTCCCCCATGAAGAGTTTGGGACACATCTCTGCTCTGAATCCAATTGGAAGACAAAGCTCAGTAAGAGGATGGCGTTTTCGTCTGAAGTTTGAACCACTGAAATTTTGGACTTCGCTGGATAACGTTGTTGGCAGCAATTCTTCGACCGATGGCCCTCCATAACTTCTGCCGTAAAAGGTGGCAGCATATTTTTGGTTCACCCAGAAACTGATAAAGGTGGCAACGGAGAATAACTGTAGGAGCAGCGTAGTTATGCAGTAGTGTCGTAGCGGCATAGTAGTTCTTGGATTGCTGGCAAGTCCAGTGACATGACGACGGGAAGATACACAAAATAAGGATGGGTTGCTGTGGCGATCTGTATTTAAGGAAGTCGGGCGGTGTCCATGAAATAAATCACTTTCTGGAGTCACCACGTGACGCTTCACTCATTGTTTATGACGAGCGACCCTTTAACCCGCGTTAATCCTGAACATCATGGCCAGCCTAAAATAAGGGGATCTAATTAATGGCAGTGGCAACATTTCAAACGAAACAAATTAATGCATCATTTTCATTTACGACAATGAATTCTTGTCCCACCTCTAGATTTTTTCTCTTTCTCTCCAACTTAATGTAACTTTTTTTTATTAAGATATTCTTTTCACTCCAGGGTCTCTCTCATCAAATTACGATCTCGTTGTATAGAAAGTGCGACCTTTGCCCGGAAGGGACAAATTGCAACCATATTCATCCGTTTCAAACAAAATTGTTTATATCATGACTGTCTGAATATGTGTAAAGAATTACGTATTAATTAACTGTCTTTTTCCCTAAACATCGTGTATGTTGTGTCGCGCTGTCGTCTGCGTGAGATATTTTTATTCTATTTCCGGAAAACAGCATTCTGACGCTCTTTGAAATCCGACGTTTAATGTATTGTTAAGAGAACGTTCGATCAGGACTTCTCTGACCTCCGCGTTCCCAAGACAGAAAAAAAATTTGTTAGCATTAAAGCACCTTGTCAAATGACAGTTCTTTGATCTACAAATTCAATTTAATTTTTTTTCAATCGGAACAAAAAAAAACTTGTCAGATCAGCGCCGCACTTTTGGTGCAAATGAAGTCGGTGAGCAAAAAATAAACGTTTCATCAATAATAAAAAAAAATAATACTTATTAATTAATATAAGGTTTAGTAAATCTTCAATTTTTGTTTTCGTTGTGTACTCAATATATTGTAAACAAGAGATCAACAAACTTACACGCGAAGAAATCCCATTAGGCTGTTTGTTTAGATTCGGATCTTGACAACAGCAATGAACCCTTCCTAGATAGATCCAAGATGTAACCGATATACATGTAAAGCTAGGGGGCAGATGTTTGGTCATTAAAATTGTCCTCACCTCTCTGCCCAATAAAATGTTTTCGCTTTTACACACAAACTTCAGACGTTAACGACTTTTTAATCAAATTCGTGTAATGATTTTGTAGATTTGGATCGTTTGCCACAGAGGTAATTTTTTCCCGCCTAAATATTTCACGTCTGCTGCCATCGAAAATGTTTATGGTCAAGTTTAATTCAAATCTAAAGCCTCTACCTTCATTCGAGGAGATGAATGTTAAATTAGTTTACTTCGGTATTATTAGTTTAAAAGCTTCTACGGGGTTTAATGGGTATTAAACTAGATGTAAATGAAGCATTGATCAAAGGGTAAAGCTAATACGGATGCTTGGGTTCGGACATTTGAAATGAATTATTAGAAATTGATGGGTATTTTATATGACCTCGGTCAACATGTTTCCAGATGGTTTAACAAGTACATCTAGATATGTCTTTTTATCTACTACCTTTTTTTCTTTGCTTTAGTAAAACAAACAAACAAAACCACAAAAACAAAAAGTGGTTCATTTCATAAATAACTGTGAAATTTAGAAGATCAAATATGAACCAGTATTAATCGTATTAAGGAGCGAAAGAAATAGAGAAAGAGAGAAATTGCCTAACCAAGTTATGATTAACTATCAGGAAAAACAAAAAATGATGACGCCCAGTCACAGGTCTCATGCTAACATTAGCATATTACCCAGAAAAACATGACCATTGTGAAAAAGCCATATAACTAATTTGTTTACCTAATGTTTATTACAGTTTCATTCTAATTTATGCAATAAGCCTTCGCTCTTACCTGGGGGTCCCCTATATCTCGCCGAGATCCCACCTGTATATATCTAACCTGTCCACTTGGACTTCAACACTGAATAATCCAGACTCTCTGACGGGCACCTGTCATAGGGGGAACCCCTCATTGTAATTTATAGTAAGGAGACAGACCTATTATTGCTTTCTTGTCAATACTTATTTCATCACTTTCTCTACGGTTCAATACACTTAGACAACATCCTGCATAATCATTTAGTAAAAAAAAAGGGGGGGATTTTTGATTTTCTTGGTGAAGTAAGATTACTGATGTCAGTTAGATGAAATGTCAAAGATACTTCTTTGAACATCAGAATTGTTGTTAGAGATGTCTAGATTTGTTATAGTGGTTTGTTTCGGTGGTTGTTTGTTTGAATGAAAGGTGCGTCAATTGGTTTTAATTTAATTTCTTATTTTGTAATCAATTAAATGACTCAGTGCTTGCTTGGTTGATTGGTTAATAACAGAGTACAGAGTTTTATTATTTTTTTCTCGTTATAAACAAAAAAACGATGTTGCCGTCATTTTTTTGATAATGTACAACTTACTTGTTAACTACGGATACTAAGTGGTCTAGAATGGTGGTCAATACAAACCTCATTAAACAGATATATATAACACTCTTTTAGATTATTGTCATATATACAATGTATTTTGAATTCAATAAACTCTTCTTTGTTTGGAAGAAGAAAAATAGTTTTAAGGTGGTATGGGACACCTCCATATTGTGACGTATTTCCTATCGAAATAAACAATGAAATCAAGTATAATTTTTCCAGATAGGGTTACTTAACGGCGTAGCGCAATGGGTTAGATCGGTTATTACGAATCTGTAAGTCATGAGTTCGAATCCCGCAGGTGCTTTTATAATTTTTACCTTTCCAAAAATTGTTGAAACATATTTTTTGGTCAAATATTGTAAAATTTGAAAATTCTAAACAGGTTAAATTATTTTGATTATAATGTACTTTTATCCACATTAATATCGACAGGTGTACCACCTTAAAATTGCCTCGACCCGTTAGCCTCGATTAAGAGGGTCGGATGGTCGTTGCCATTTTTAAACTGTATCAATCTCTTTGAGAAGAAGAGCTTAATATAAAGAAATGGGGAAATATTCAAATTTTAATGCTTAATTATTTGATATTTTTTTCTTATCTTTTTTTCTGAATAATAGTTTAAAGCCAAAGAAATCATCTTAGAAATGTTTACTTAGACCTGATCGCTGTGTGAACCACCACGCCTCCTTAACCGTTTCATGTTAATGTTTAATAAATCAGTTATATTTCAATAGTAAATCTTGCCAATTCTTGCCAATTTTTTCCTATTCAACTTGGATTACTTTATCTCTAGATTCATATATATTTAAATTTGCAAGAATAATTTTGTACTACAATCCAACTATCCCCTCCTGGGGTGGAGACGCAATTCGGTATTTTACATATTGCAGAGGTATGTAGAAGAGCAAGAAAGCTACGTAAATAAAAATGTAGGAAGTAAATCTAGTACATAATTCAAATCGGTTACGTGTCTGACTCTAGGAATGTGCACTAATTAATTTCACCACGCATCTATGTCGCTCAGACCCAGAAAATATCTGCAAGGGATTTCATATTGACACTTGTAACATTTCCTTTAAAGGCTTGTTAAAGCGTGCTACAACTACTGTTATTAATCAGTTAAAGTGGATACTTAGTATCATCTAGCTTTTTCTTATCCATTGACGTAAATTTACAGTTCCGGTTTGTTTGGTGCAAAACAACCCTACGCGAATCCAAAATATGCAAAAGTGATACAAAGGGTAAATAAAAATATTTATTGACACAAGCATAATTACAATAATTGGCAAAGACCCACGTGTTTTGATTAAGCACATCAAGTAAAGATGTTCATTACTCAATTATACATTGGAAAATAATACATATATATATATATATATATATATATGCATTGTATTACATGTGTATATTTTCAAGACAAATAACCCAATATTTCTAGCGAGATTTACATGTACATATTATCCATGTACGAGGTAGCACTAACAATGTTTTAAAAAACGAGACATCCATCTTATCCGAAACATTCAAGATTATCGTCATCGTAAAGGCCGAATGGTCAACAAATTACCCATCAGATCTACCTTAAATTTGTAGATATTACTTATTTTAAAGCTATAAACTGTTATTTAGTAAAGAAAAAATCATTAAATTTGAGCTTTTAAATTTGAGTATTTTCTTATATCTTTATATAAAGCTCTTCTTGTTAAGGAGACCATTGCAGTCTAAAAACGGCCAGGACCATCAAGCTCTCTTAATTTTACATTAATCTATTGTCCTTACCTTACATTGATCTATCTTTGAGAGCATTATCTTTAGGACCGAATGATTAAAGATCAATTTGGAGGTTTCGCATTACTTTTATATTCAAACTCCTCCAAAGGTTTACCTTTGGGAAAAGGGGTTAGAAAGCACTGGGGGTCATATACAGTGTATACAGATTAGCTGTCATTTATGTTGAGACCAATATAGTAAAACATGACTGTTTAGTTTACATAACACAGTGATATGTCTAATGAAAAGGAAGATTGGTGTAGCTGGAATGAATAATGAAAATTGATTTTTTTAAACAAATTTCTTCAGGGAATGGGATTTTATAAATCATATTTTGATTACCTGTAAAGCACTGGTTGATTATACTGAGGATTTATTTTTTTTTGCGTTTTTTCTTGTCAGCCTGCCTAGGTTATTGTATATTGCATTTTTAAAATTGGTTTCATTTGTGTGGTGTTCATTTCAGTAGTAAAAAAATGTCGACAAGTTAACAAATAACATTTTTATTATAATTAAACACTTGATTGACCTACAAAATTATGGTTTATAAATTCTGTTATTCATATTGTTGTGGGGAAAAGTTATTTAGTTTATATTTATTTAGTCATACTGAACAAAAATTGGTTGCTTGATATTTCATTTTACAGAAATCATTATTATGATGAAAAACGATTTGGTTTAATCTTATTAATCATAAAGGTTTTAGTTACAAGCAGAATTATCATACATGTAATAGCAGATTTTTGCAGCAAATTTACTGCTTATATTGCAAAAGAGACTTATCCAGATTTTATGACATTGTAAATTTAACTTGACTACCATGAACACGAAATTAATTTAAAACTGATTGAAATTTTAAAAATCCAATATATCTTATATAGTAAGAGAAAAAAAATCACTAACGTTGCAAGAATAGTCTTGCTTTAGTTTAATTCATAACTATGCACTTATTACTGTTAGTAATCTCGGACTATGGATAGGTTCTTTCACATTGAGAACTCAATTTTAATGGAACCTACAAAACGGGAAAAAACCCAAGAAGATTAATTCAATATTTTTTTCATTTGGTTTTGTCACGACATTTTATGTTCGATAGAAGCTATTAACTTTTTTTTTAAATCTTTTCTCGAATCGCTTACACTGCATTGTTTAATTACATCAGAGCTGGCAATGATAAATTCTGAAATCACCTGTACAGAAACCCGCAACACCTTTAAATATAAAAAAAAGTAAAAATCAATTCTGCTCAGTAACCTGCACGAAATACAGTTAGGTGGTGGAACCAATACACGCAGGAAAAAAGTACAGATGATATCCACCGGGAGAGAAACTTGATTGAAGAGACAGATTAAATCGCCGCTATTTATTTATACTCTAAGACGACCAAAGGCATGCAATTTACGTATACTTGAACAAGTTCCTTTACGTGAATATCGCTGATTTTATAACTTGTCAAAAAAAAAGAAGACTTTTTTGCATCTTTGATAGTGTTTTACTATCAGATTTATCATGCGTGAACTTATATATATACAGAAAAGAAATCATTGTACAGTCATCTGTCGTCTCACACGGGGGAAGTATTCTTTCGGGATTTTGCCATAAACAGATCGATTAATTTCTTTTGTGAAATATTCGGTCATCTAATTATCGCTCTTAATTTTTTTAAATTTTTACATTGCAGATCATCCAACTACCTACATGCGAATTAACGTCAGCAATGTTTGATAACTCTTAAATATATCCGGAATATATTTGCTTTTTGAATATCTATTTTATAAAAAAAAAATCGATTGTAATTCATACAAGACCGAAATCTACGCGTTTAAGTGAAA
The DNA here is from genome assembly GCA_016163765.1 of Magallana hongkongensis. Classification (NCBI taxonomy): domain Eukaryota; kingdom Metazoa; phylum Mollusca; class Bivalvia; order Ostreida; family Ostreidae; genus Magallana; species Magallana hongkongensis. Next base: position 27,544,863 of record WFKH01010931.1, read on the forward strand.
CGATGTTGACGTTTGATTATTAACTGTACTTTAGTTTTGAATTTGCAAGATTTTTTCTTGATCGATCAAAACTAAAGCAACATAGAGAGCACGGACTCCACGGACTTGCACGGACTGACCTCAGACTTCCAAGTAATTGTAGTTACCATGGTAACCTTCACATTAAATGCAGGCACGTAGCATCGTTTTTGAAAGTGGGGGGCCCAGACTCATCCAAAAAATCTTGACAAGCCCAAAAAAAAAGAAGAAAAAAAAAGGAAACTTCGAACTTCCCAAAATCATGAAATCCCTAATCCGTGTGTGTGTGTGTGTGTGTGTGTGTGTGTGTGTGTGTG
>WFKH01010931.1:27547943-27571792 GCA_016163765.1 Magallana hongkongensis
ATATTTTTCAATATCATTTTTCAAATGCGCTTTCTTTTTTACTAGCCGATGGCTGAAAGAATAAGGAAAATTATCAAACAGATTCAAGTGAATTTACTGGTAGGTTTTAAAGCATGCTTTTTTAACGACACAGGCCTTGGCCACTAAGAAGTGAATCTGTAATTTGACGTATCTCATAGTTTCTTGTTCTTTAAAGAATCTTAAATATTTCTGTTACAGAAAACAATGTTGCCAACAGAACGCAACTCAAAAATGGCCGTACAGTACATGGTATGAATATTTCTGTCAAATTGAACGTGGCGCATTTCAAAAAATCACACTCAAAGAAAAAGAATTGATAATATGGATATATAAAATTAGAAAAATTATCGAATATCTTCAGTTGAAATCATTATGTCATATATCGAATGCATTGCTGTTCATTGAAGGAAACTATCATAGTCAGTACAGTTTTAATTTTCGTTTTAGAAACGCATACGAGAGAACCATAAATGATTTGAGACCATCCACCAGGAACTTCTTGTAAGTACGTACAGCAACTGTTGTTTTCATAATATTTAAGAGACATTCTTTATCAAGTAATTTGCTTTGATTTTTTATATGAAGAAAACAAAGAGAATTTTGATCAGCCGTTATTGCTTATAAGATATTTTTGTTATTGGAACACATGCTTGATGTATCTCACGTGACCTTTTTCCTTTCGCTCCACAATACACTTACCAAAAGAGACGACAATGCCCTAAGAAAAGCTTTGAGAAAATTAGAGGTACATTTATACATCGTAAATATCAATGTGCATTTAATCTTGGTAACTTTTTAACATTTGCATTCATGTGTGTGAAAATTACTGTTTGATTACACATCCATTTTGATGTCAGTAACAATCTGCGAGTGGTGTTCAGACCCCCCTGACCATGAAAAATTCAATCTTGGGTATCAAAATAACAAAAAATAACCCCAACCCTCTCCCAAACGAAGTTAGCTCTCGGATCCTACTCTTGACAGGAAAAAAATTCTGGATCCGCGCATGCACTGGAAACAAAAAAATGACTTCAATGAAAAACGTTTGGTTTTACTTTTTGCAGGAATCAGACGAAGAAAAATGGAGAACTACATTGGAATCATGGGTAACTATCCAAAACATAAATCTAACGTTATCCATTATCATAAAGAATAAATATTAAATTCATAAATAAAAATTGCGTGTGAACCATTTCACAGTTGTCTAATTTTATTTACAGAAGGCGGCAAACAATGATCGTATCTTAAACTCCATCCGTGTGGGATTAGTGGTAAGAAATTACATAAAGTTAGCAATACAATTTCAGGTCACGGTTTTTGCTTGTTTAATGGTCAGTCAACTTTGATAATGATTACAGTACATTTTTTTTCTATCATGATGTCTTTCTTCGCAGAGAAAAAATTAGAAACAGACGTTGTCCCCAAATGGCAACGAAAATATTGGTGAGAGTTTTATGGGATTTTTTCTGTATTATTATCTAAATTAAAAAAATCAAACACTAGTAGCATCAATTGATCATATTTTGTGTTATTCTTAACCATATTTCATTTTTCAGATAAAACTAAAATATCACGATGTTATACTGAAAGAACTTCACGAAGAGCTAACTGTAAGTCATTTTTAACAATACTGCATATAGTGATCAAACATTTGAAGTTTTCTAAAATCTTAAATTTTCAAGTCAAGGATGTTATTTACATATTTTTTATATTATATTTTTTTTTCTCTTAAAGAAACCCATGAAAGTAAAAGAAACAAAGCAATTTGTGGACAAAGAGCTGTTGGTGAGTCTTCATTTTCTGAAACTTAACAAGAAACATGAAAGTTAACAAAATGAAAGAAATGAAAAGACGAGAAAAAAAAATTAAAGAATTAAAATGAATCATTATACAGTACACCTAACAACTTAAACGAACTAATTCTAGTCTCTAAATCACCGATGATTTGCTAATATCTTACACTTCACTTCTTTAAGAGTTATCATGTGGAGGATGATGGATGTGAGGACCAATTTGTGCCTAGAAAACTATTCCTAAATGGAGTAGACACTTTCAAATTCATCCCAAAGGTAGGAGTCTAAATACAATAAATAATTTTATAGCACTGAATTAAGTTTTTTAGTGAATTATTTATTTATTTATTTTTACAAAAAAAAAAAAACAACAGTTTTAATCATCTTTCTGCAGACTTGCACAATTTCCAAAACCTTTTTTAATTTGACAGAATTGATTTTTTTTCCAAGGTTGTCATTGGTTCCAAGGTTGATAGTGAAGAGGAGGTATGGCGTTCAACCAGCAGAATTGGTCACGATGAAAAAATACCCCTGCCCCTCTTTAAAAGTAAGAATCTGTTGTTCATAGTTTTAGTGTTAAGGACGTTGGGTGGTCAACAAATAATCCATTAGTTCTGCCTTAAAATACCTTCAGATCCCTCCCGAAAGTTGGGGGTCCAATCACAAAGCACAATTAAGTTTTCAGTGATTTTCTTAAATGGGTCATTTTTCGGCATGCCTTAACCATTTCTAAAATGTTTGTTAATCTGACAGTACTCTTGTTTTACCCAGCTTGTGATTGGTTCCAATGCGGAAAGTGAAAAGGAGGCGAAATCTTCAATCAGCCGAGCTGTTCACAATGAAGAAAAATCCCTGGCCCCTCTAAAGGTAAGAATCTATTGTTTATAGGTTGAGGTTAATTAATGGTTACTTACATACATGTATTATCCAGTCGAATGGTTGATTTTAATTTTTTTTTTCAATTTTTTTTAGAGAGATGCAAACGCAAAACGCGGCATCAAAAAGCGACTAAAGAGTTTTTTTTTGTATTCATTATAATATCAAGATTGAAACAGATGCAATACTTATATCTATAAGTTCCATCTATTTCACCTATTTTATTGTAAAAAATAAAGCTCTTGTTTTCATGTACCACACTGATTGTTTCATGTTATCTATCACATAAATAGCCTTACTATTTATTCATTTCTATAATTATGTGGTGGCTTTTTTTCGCGAACGAGAAAAACATATACCATTTAATTACAATAATATAAAACTCTTAAGTCGAAAAAGTGATATACATGTATATCAAATATTTATATAAAGATATTTGCATTTTTGTATACAGCCACCATGTGAACATATTTGCTTGGATTTAACATCAACTCCCGAACTTTTGTTCTTATTCACCAGTTCAAACGAACATAAATCATTTATAAATTGAAAACTCAAACACATATGTAGAAACTGGCCCGCATGCCTCTGTGCAACAGACTTCATTTTAATATTACAACAAATCAGTGTATTATATTTACTTCTGGTTGCATTATCAACATTATACAAAATAAAAAACAGAAATGTTTAAAAATTAAATCAGATATACAGTAAAGTGAAGGGAGGGAAGGGGGTCTGTTGCACGTTAAGGACACACGCGACGTTCCTCAGTTTTAGATAATTTTCCTTGATAGAATATTTCTTCTTTATTTGCATTTAAACCTGTTAATGCCCAAAAATTCAGGGTGCATTTCCAGGCTATTTTTGGAGTTAAAATATTTTGAACTGTTCTTTAAATAGCATGCAAATTGCAATTGAATGCTTATTAATAAAGTCATATCATATATTTTCAATTGAAACTATATATTCAAAATATAACATGGAAATATAATTATGGAATTACGTAGTGGAAATCTTCACTTTCCGGAAATAAGAAAAAAGAAGAAATAATGGAAAATAGGTCGCCTCTGACCTTAAGCAGCGAAACCTCGAATGTTATACTATAAATAACTCTCCTTAACACCGGAAATAAACAACAACACGTGTTTACCTTACTATTTATATATATAAACATATACGAATACAGACATGTAATGATGAAGCATTGATGGAACCGGCGTTACAGAAATATTGACAAATTCAAAAGGTCTACGAAAAAAGAGAATTGTGAGAATCATTTTTTTCCTTTATTTCTGTAGAGAAAGCATTTCTATAAAGAAATTTTCATAAATATCAATTTGACATTAATATGTTACAATTTTTAAAAAAAATTGTCAATTTTCAACATTTGTCGTTTTGAAAAAAAATCAAGTTACCATTTTTCACCTTACAAAATGATAATGCCTCTTAAAATTATAATTCAAACCTCACGAATAAGGAAAACACTCACAATCCATAAAAATTGGCCCCCACGATTTAAATGATTCCATAGTAGTCCTTTCTTTACTTTTTTTCCTAACCATTTCAGAGTTCTTATAATCGTACCCAGTACATGCAATAAATGTGAAATCTGATAAAAAAGAAATATACAAACACTGGTCTCATTTCCTCTAGACTAACACTTTTTCATATGACAATTTGAAAAACATACATACATCTGTATAAACCTAATACAGGCTTAGAAAACCAACAAAAGAAATGTCAATGCAGTTTTTTCTTCAGAGTTTATCATACATTTTATATTTATTATTTTTTTTGGGGGGGGGGGGGGTTAGGCATTTAATTATATTAAACATATTTAAAAGTATTTTAACACAAAACTATTCTATGATTTCCTTATCATAAAAACACAAACCAACGCGAAAAAGTACCTTTTTTTCTGATACAAAGTCCACTAATACTGCCTCTTTGGGGCTCCCCTACGGGTTACCTGCGACTGCTACCACTTGAATAGCTGTCCTTCTTGTATTCGTATCCATTTCCCGAGTTGTTCTTCTTCTTGCTACTGCTGATAGTCCTAGTGTAAACTCGTGGGTTTTCGTAGCTGTTTTTGTTTTGAGCACTTCCTTCATGATATGGTTTCCGGGATGGCCCGATGATCGTACCCACTATAAGCACGCGGATTCTGACGACCATTCACACTACTCGAAGTTCTGTTGTATCCAGCTGAATTCGTGGACAACACACTGCTTCAGCTGGCGTCCCCACTTTTGGCCAAGCCTGTTCTTTGTTTACTATTGTTGTGTTCTGTCTCTACTCCGTGTATCACACCGTGCAACCGCTTGGAATCATTTCATTCATATGCCGTATGATACATTCAAAGTTGTTTGTTTACCTGGACAGCAGACGTTCACTGAGATAAGAAATGTTCTTTATTGTCAATCTTAAACAAATATTATTCTCATAATATTTGGTTAAATGTAGAGTTATATGGTTGTTCTTTTATCACCAAAATCTCGTTTTTAACTGACATTGTCACATAAAGAATTTTGAGCCATTTTTTGATGCAATTTTTTGAAAAAAAATGCAAACTTTGAGGTTTGGACACTTATAAAACTGAAATGTGGTGTGCTATCAGAATAATTCAATACCAGAAAAAATAGCCTATTATCTAAGCTTTTATTTGATATTTGCAAAAGTTTCTATAATTCATTCCTGTAGCTGCTATTTCAATTTTATTAACACATCCTCGAAGAAAAATGATACGTTCAACGTTCGTTGGATGATACATTCAAAATATGTTTTTAAACCAGTAATGATACATTTATGTGCTGTATTTGTCGAGTTAAGACAGTGTTTTATCGCTTAAAATGATACATTTTTAATTGGAATATGAAGTATTTGAAAAATAAATAGACGACAACAGTATATTTAGATTAATCTTTCTTTTTAGATCATACAATCAAAGATGTAGCACAGTAAATGACAATGGATTCAAATTTATTTCTTTGCTACTAGTGTCATGAGAAATTTAACATTTTTTGTGAAATGATTTACCATGATTCATGCAACAATCACGATAAATGTGAAATAAAATACAAAGAAAGAGAATTATGTCCTTCATCTGGCAAACTCTGTTATAGAACAAAAATCTTTCAAGATGTCATACCGGAAAACTACACCATAACTGTAACAGATGATAACCGATTAAGTATAACTTGGATAGGACAAATAAATTAAAAGCAATCACACCCCTTAGATCAAATTTCACTCAACATGACAATGAAATGCAGTGTGGCAACGCACTTTGAAAAAATTACGCACTTTGAAAAAAATTTTCCGCACAAAATCAACGCACTTTGAAAATTTTTTTCAAAGTACGTTAAATTTGGGACCAAGTCAACGCACTTTGCAAAATTTTTTCAAAGTGCGTTATGAGTGTACAGCAACATTTTTTACTATCAAGACACTTAACGCACTTTGAAAAAAACTTGTATAAATCACAAAATATGGACTTCCTTCTTAACTGATTTCGTTTTATTCAGATTAAGTGTTTATAGTTCTTTGTAAATACAGTTTAATATGGTCTAGCATCATTGGGAATAGGGAGAGGACAACCAAAGACACAGAACAATTTCCAATAAAATATTTATATCAATTACTTGAAGAATGCATCCGCATCATCTTTTCTTCCCAAACATTATATCAATTCTATAAACTTATGTATCTGCAGGTTTCTAAGCATAAATCCCTTTCTCAAATTCAAACCAAATAAATTATTTCGATATATAGAGTAAGATATTTACCTGTACAGCCGTTAAAACATATCAACTAAAAAATCAGCATTTGAGCCTGCACTTTTTTGCATTATTTTTCAAAAAAGTATACATACTAGTATTGTATTCGATATACTTTGTCATTATATTTGTTCATAAGCCTATAAAAGCCGTATATAGGTCAGCTATTGTGTCCCTCAATTAATCATTTTCTTTTTTTTAGAAAGTAAATATTCACAAAGTAAAAAGATTATTTGGAAGGACGGCTGACGACTAATTGGTGCAGTTCATGTGATATTTTGATATACATATCTCTATTAACTTTTGAACTATTTTTCTTCATGTGTAAATTATTACATTAAATGGTCTTATCGACAAGCCTTTTTCATTGCGAAATTGCTATTTAGAAAAGCTAAAAATCTCATGTGTTCTCTTTTCAATGTCTTATCGAGCAAAACTAGGTTAAAACATTTAACTATTATTTTTGAGGGTCTTAACAACTTCGACTAGACTTTGCACATTTTTTTTCAAAGTGCGTTAATATCAACCATATCAACGCACTTTGAAATTTTTTTTTTTTCGAAGTGCGTTGATTTGGTCCCAAATTTAACGCGTAATTTTTCAAAGTGCGTTGCAACAATGCAGTATAAAAGCAAAAAAATCTTTATCAGAAATACTTAAAAAAATGGAAATAGATGCAAACGAAGATGATGACAATAACAATTAAAATGATGATGACTCTTCCATTGATTTGAAGTACTTGGTGTCTATCCTTCCAGACGTTATTGAGAAACTAAAAGAACATGACCAATTGGAAATAGATAAGAAGTGGTGCACACTCATGAAAGGCAATACATTTCCATTAGACAATATATGTTACTTACTACTTTTGGATTTAGTGACATGGTTTGATCAACCAATTACTTCCAAAATGAGATATTTTAGATCAGAAACCAAACATTCTGGGAGGTTGGTTATAGGCTTTTCCGGGGGAAGTTTTTAAGATCCATGGCCAGACCAAGAAACCAGGGACAAATCATTAAAAATAAAATATGACTTCCTAGCTGGATTACCTTTCCCGCGCAAATGTTTAGATCCACAATAATTATGAATCCCTAATAAATATGTACATGAGAAGATACTAGTTTTCCCACACATTGAATTATCTGCATTATTCAAATCAACAACAAAAATTTGTCCCATATGCCACAAGCTTTTTATATTTACTGACAAAATTTGGATCTGGAATTAATAAGTAATCAATTAAACAAGTAAATTATACATCCGTTCATTGTACTCAGTACGTTTATAGCTTCCTAAAATAAAGAAAGAATACATACATTTATCAGGTTATTGTGAAATATTTATGTCGCGATTTATTGTATAATATAAACTTGTCGTTCAATTAATACGGTAATAAAGGGTGTACATGAAACGTTTAAATTCCTTTTAAAACCCTATAGTTTTTTGTGCAATTTGTCAAATACACCGAAAATCAATATTTATCTCTGTAAAACAGAACTATTTAATAAAAACGTTTAGTCATTACAACTTTTGAATGTATCATCATACAACTTTTGAATGGATAATTATAGCAAGGACAACGGACGTTGAACGTATCATTTTCCTTCGAGGGCGTGTTGATAAAATTGAAGTAGCAGCTACAGGAATGAATTATAGAAACTTTTGCAAATGTCAAATAAAAGCTTAGATAATAGGCTATTTTTCTGATATTGAATTATTTTGATAGCACACCCCGTTTTAGTTTTATAAGTGTCCAAACCTCAAAGTTTGCATTTTTTTCAAAAAATTGCATAAAAAAATGGCTCGAAATTCTTTATGTGACAATGTCAGTTAAAAAACGAGATTGGTGATAAAAGAACAACTATATAACTCTACATTTAACCAAATATTATAAGAATAATATTTGTTTAAGATTGACAATAAAGAACATTTCTTATCTCAGTGAACGTCTGCTGTCCAGGTAAACAAACAATTTTGAATGTATCATACGGCACGTGAATGAAATGATTCAAAGCGGTTGTACGGTGTGTGTATACCTCTGACTCACCACAGCTGTTTTCGACTTAAATTACCGGTTTACTTGACCAAATCACTAAAATTGTAGAAAAAGAGGCATGGATATGCTTTATTTGTATCTAAATCAAAACAAATTGCTTTATCAAGAATTAAGTCAGCACTTCAATGTTCAAGTTGTAGAATGAGAACAAGAGCAAAAAGTAATACAACCCCTTCAATAAATGTTAGGCCAACCTCCCATTTTCCCTTGAGGACGAATCAAACAAGTACTAACTGTGACGCTGGTGATTTGGAATGGTAGGTGAACCGAACTACTGCTTGACTAGTACATTGAGCTTCCACCTGACTGCTCACTCTGTGCATTAGATGGTCTGGACTCGTCATCATTACCTCTACAGTAAAATGGACACTTTTAATGTATAGTACTATAATTGTGTACACTAAATTGTTAAGCATTGTTCAGTACCAATGTTTAAGTATATTGTAGAAAATTCACATTTTTTTAATTTAATGGTGAATAGTTTCTTCTGATTAGATATCATTTATTTGAAGTTATGGATTTGACAAGAGGTCCAGGGACCGACTTCCCTCACCTGACCAACAATAGCCACAAATGATCAAGTCAGCTTCATGGTATTTAATACAAAATATCTTGACAATTGCATCTTGTTTTAAAAAGATCTTTATTATTTTCTCCACACATTTTTAAGTTAAAAATCCGAGCCTTTTTTTGTTGTTTCAGTATATGAGAAGGAAGCTTTTTAGAATTCTTTTCTCTATTTATTCCTATCAGGAACGTATATATGTCCCTGTTAACGTTTCTATGTAAAAATTCAACCCCCATAGTAACCTTACCCTACCCATTGGGATCAGGATTTGAATAATCTTAAGTCAACACTACCTAAGGATGCTTCCACACAAGTTTCAGCTATTCTGGCAAAATACTTTTTGAGAAGAAGAAATTTAAAAATTTTTATCTTTTTATTTCTCTGTAAAAATTCAATTCTCCCATTGTGGCCCAATCCTACCCCCGGGGATTTTTATTTGAACAATCTTGAATCTACACAACCTGAGAATGCTTCTACTCAAGGTTTAGCTTTTCCGCCAAATAATATTTGAGAAGAAGGTATTTAAAATAAACAAATTTTCAATAATTCTAAATGATATCAACTTGGTCCTTCATTTTATCAAACTTGATACCCATTACCTAGTAATACTTTGGTTCAAGTTTGGTTAAAATTGGCAGACAGACAAGGTACATGTAGCTTGTATAGCAATCTCACAAGTTGTAGCAATGTAGTTCTTGAGTAGATTTTTTAACATTTTTACTATACATTTCTTTGTTAAACTTTAAACCCATCTGGCCATGGGGCCCCACTATTGGCCCGGGGGTCAGGGTTTTAACAATATGAATCTACACTATAAAGGATGCTTGCATAGTAATCTCAAAAATTGTAGCATTGTAATTCTTGAGAAGAAGACTTTTAAACATTATCCTAATATATTTCTATGTTAAACTTTCAACCCTCTTGGGGCCTCAGTATTGGTTCGAGGGTCAGGGTTTTAACAATGAAGAATCTTTACTGTATATACAAGCTTTGGTGTAAATATTGGCTTTTCTTGTGCAGTGGTTCTTGAAAAGAAGATTTTTCAAGACACGCGCCCAATTTTCACTGTTTCATGATTATCTCCCTTTGGAAAAGGTTTCGTCCTTAATTTTAACAATTTAGAATCCCCTACCCTCAAGGATGCTTTTTACTAAGTTTGGTTAAATTTTGCTCCGTTGTTCTAGAGAAGAAATTAAAAAATGTGAAAAGTTTACAGATAGACAGACGGACAACAGGTGATTAGAAAAGCTTACTTAAAAACTGATGGCTAGAGTACTGTATCAGTTTCTTCACAGAATGCAAATGACAATTTCACAGAAATTATATACAAGAGTATAATCAGTATATCGTACAAGAGGCCCAGGGGCCACATCGTTCATCTGACCATTCAATGGTCGTTACTCTGAAGAAATCTTTTTTATGGTATCAAATACGAAATATCTTGACAATTTAGTAGATCTTGTTTTAAAAGATCTTCAATTTTTATTCCACATATAAACATCAAGCTCAGTTCCTCCACTTGAATTTAAACTACCTGGGGATGCTTCCACACAAGTTTCAGCTTTTCTTGCTAAATGGTTTATGAGAACAAGATTTCTAACATTTTTCTCTATTCATTCATATGTAAAAATTCAAGCACCCAATGTGGCTTCACCCTAACCTCCGGGATTACGATTTGACCAAACTTGAATCTACACTACCAGAGGATACTTCCACACAAGTTTCAGCTTTTCTAGTCAAATGGTTTATGAGAACATGATTTTAAAAGCTTTTTTCTATTTATTCCCATATTTAAATTCAACCCCAATTGTGGTCCCACCCTACCCTTGATATAATGATTTGAACAAACTTGAATCCACACTACCTGAGGATGCTTCTAAAGACGTTCAAGCTTTTCGAACAAATGGTTTTTAGGGACGAGGATTTGTTAAATATGCCAATAAACTTTTATTAAATCTAAATTAATCCCTTAAAAAAGGGCGTGGCCCTTCATTTAAAAAACGCTTGATTTCCTTCAACTAAAATGCTTTGTTAGTTTGTTACTGTGGCTTTGTGGTTCTGGATAAGAAGTCAAAAATGTGAAAAGTTTACAGACGGATGGACGGACGGGCGGAAAGACAGACGGACGCTGCACAAAGCGATCAGAAAAGCTAACTTGAGCTTTCAGCTCAGATGAGCTAAAATTGTATACAGCTGAACAATTTTTCATGTACTGGTTTTCAATAATACATAATAATGAACTCCCCCAGTAACTTTTAGTAATTTAACAAGGTCAGACCTTGAATCATTTTGGTTGTTTTCCACTTTCTCACAAGGGAATGTTTTCCTGATCCACTGTCTGTATTCCACCACAGCATCTGTTACTCGAATGATCCGTCCTAATATGCTTAAGGGAAAGGGAAGAAACGGTCTTGACGTGCAAGCCCGATTTTAAGGAACACAAATACACAGAAGATACTTTTTAAAATAAGTTTTACTTAAAACTTATAACAACATATATATCCGTGAAAATAAACAATGCCTACCTGTGCGTTAGTTTCTTTTCAAACTGTTGGGCTACTTCATACTTCATAACTATATAGGCATGATGAAATGCTCCGTACACTTTATCAGCTTCATATGACTTTCCTCCGATGTTATCTTCAAAAGAAAAACCAATTCGTTGAATAAATAGCCAAAAGAAAAATGAAGTGGTGTGTAAGTAAGATTGTTGTTTTCGTTAATATTGGTTGGAAATTTTTTTTTACTTAAAGAAGAGCATATGACCACTTTTTTAAAGCTAATTTATCTTTAGTCAAGCGTTGGCCAGCCATATGAACATTAGAAAAAATTAAAGTATAACTTTAAAAAAAATAGAATTTACCAATTAGTCGCTTTTGAAAACAAACGTTGAATATTTTCCAGGTTTTTTAAAATCATGTTATATATTATAGTCTTTTTATTTGAATTACTTGTATTCATATTATCATATAAATTTAAATTGAAACTACATAGTTACATAAACTTTATTTGCTCAACAGCTATAACTATCGTAATTCAATGTAAAATAACATTATTGCCATTTTGTTCAAAAATTTGTTTTTACATTATCTTAAATGTTTTATTCTTTCTTCCGTGAAAATGCAAACGTAAATGAACAAATTATACGCAGTTATAAAAAAAACCCCACATTTTAACACCAAAATGGATTCTGATTAATACAGCTCATATTGCTTAAAATATTAATTTTTAAAAAATAAAGCACATCATTCAAATTTTAGAAACCTTTGAAAACCATGAGTACGAACAGTTAGTTTCATTCACTTTTTAATCAAAACTGTCAAGTGATATAACTGCTACACTTTTTAATTAGCAACATAGGCAATAGGTGTCGTACCATCGTGATATTTCTTTGATACATAAACAATTCCTATAATGGTCTCGAAAACTAGAAACTACCTACTTAAATTACTGATGTTATTTTAGATACGTGCTACATGTACATCTACGTTAAACTTTTCTCACTGATTAAGGCCTACTGCCATAGTTACTGCCATAGCTTATCTTATCTACATAAAGTCTAGACTTGTATTTTTTGCTTGTTGATAGAGACATGAAGTCTTCAACGTAAATGCGCATGTATGCACGAAAAGAAAAAAGCATGTATATACGGTTGTCTACATTCTAAAATCAGGATTTTGTTTTCGTAATTTTTCTGTCTAACAGACTCTTATGATTTTCTCTGATAATGAAGAAACTCTTCGATTTTAACGTCCTGAACTTGTAAATCTCACGTGTCCAATGGTGACAATAAAAAAAAATCATGTGACCAACTTAACGTTTATTTATTCAAAAGAATGATATTTTTCGAGTTGAGATTTGTAGACAAGAACACGCTATAACGCAGTTGAATTATATGAATTAAAATTTGTATTTTGCAGGAAATTTGTATACTAGTACATGAAACATCAGTAGTAAAATGATTTAAAATATTTTTTAAGTTAAACTTTAACCCCTTGATACAAAACTTTTTTTCTAAAAATGCAAGAAAAAGTCTAAGCAATGTTATTCGTGTCATTAGGTATAGAATCTTATCATTTATTTGACCTCAGTACTTGTATTTATTTACTGTGAAGTGAATGTACCTTTTGTCAGTGGATCTTCAACATACAAAAATGATGGACGCCTACAAGCATCCTGGATATCCTTTTTTGCTACATAACAACCACCATCCCTTATCTTTATTCCTGTATTATGATAGTTGAAATTTCTTCCATAGAGTTCAAAAAATTCGACAAGTAGTACTCCGAGATTTGCATTTGGATTCAGAGCATCAGATCTTGGATGTAGCTGTGAAATATGAAAAGTAAGGTAAGAATTCTTACTTAAACGTCAAAAAGGGGTGCGCTGACATAATATTCATCCATCATACACGTAAATACGGTTTTGGGGATAGAATAATGTGAAAAATAACACTGAATTTGAGTATGGATTGAACAATTCAATACCCTCTTTTCGCTTATTTGATTTTCACTTAAAACAAATATGTATATGCAAAATTATTAAACTCTTTTATTTCGCATTCGCCGAATTTAGTTAATTTATAACAGTTTTAAAATTCACTGAAAAGGTACTTTTTAAACACTTAACAAAACGTAGTTATGATGACAGCTAACTCGTTTCAATTTAGTCCCAACACTAGAGAAGTAGAAATGTACCATTTTAAATTAGAGAGAAGTAAATTTCATTTCTTACAAGAAACATGCACTGGTAAAGTAATCGTACAGTGAATTTAATATACCCGTATTTTCGTATCATTAATTAAAAAAGGAAAGAAAATGACACGTTTTACCTGGAAGAAGCTTACAGTCATATAAAAGAGGCAATAAGAACAGATCCCTCCGGTGAACACTTCATTCATATCTCTCTGTAGGAGGAACTGTTTTAGCACCAAAAACAAGTACTTCAGGTTGGGAAATTCGTCTACGTATTTCTGATAAAATTAATTCCAAAAAAGAATTCAAACCAATTTTTAGAAACCTATGAAAATAATGTTCTTTCATCTAATATGCATAATGAAAGATACATACTGAAGTAATTTTTATTCAGTGACATCGCATGTTAGTGATTTTTGTTTTTCAAATTCTATCAATTATGCCAGACAAGTAATAAGGTAATGATAAGTATTCAGTATAACTTTAAAACGTTTTAAGCATTTCTTAAAAAGTCACAATCCAATTCAAAATTTCAATAGGTTATCAAAGACCCCTTCAAATAGTAATTTTCTTAACAATAAAATGTTTACCATAAAGGATAGTCTATACAACAATTTCACCATTCATCCATGTTCTGATACTTGCATGGTTTTTTGGTCACTATTTGTATTTCAAAATATATTTCAATTTTGAGTCAGTTTTGCAAAATTGTTTTTAAGTTCTAAATCTAGTCAACATAGAAGATCACTACTTACACGAATTAGTTCTGCTTTTTGGACGGAAGAATCATTATTAATGCTTATGTCTACTTTAACTTCAGTCGGCAGATCTACCATTTTTATGATAGGAACCTGTTTAAATAAATAAATTTTGGGGGGAAAAAATGCGGGCACTCTCTTCCAAACAATAAATTATTGTGATAGTAATTGATAAAATGTTTAGCAACACCAGTTTTCATAAATTGCAGTTTGGATATCAACTACGTAGATAAAATATAATAATAATACAAACGAAAACAAAATCATTTTTACTTTCTTTTATGAAGTTTAAATACATTGAATACTTACACTTGCTGTGCTAATTACTCGACTAGAGGCTCGGTCAGTATAACCTTCTTGTATTAGAGCTGTTTGTAAGGTATAGAAAGGCGAGCTTCCCAAACTTCCATTTACTACTAGATCAATATCACTGCATAAAATATTCGAATTAAAATCACATTAAAGATAACTCATGCAAACTTAAAACGAGACATCGTATGATGCACAAAAAAAAAATTATGAAATAATTAAAGCAATTGATTTAAAGCAATGTTGACATTTTCTCACAGATCTAGAATTACTAGTACCACTGTAGATTATACAATGCAAGTCCATAATCTTGCTATATCTTTTATATAAGTTGTATTTATTTTACGAAGATAAAATTTCTTCCAAAAAGATGTCTGAATACTAGTATTTAAAATAATTCTTTTTTACATAAAAAAAATCTGCCTAAAACTTCTAAGTATTTTAGGCATTAATTCACAGCAAATTTAATTATTTTATTTTTTGCAACATTTTTTATTCTTATATTCTGCATACACGTTTCACTATTTGTCCGTGCAATAAAATTTTGGTTTAGCATTCCACCTAAACATGAAAAGCCTTCATCTTACAAAGCAAATACCCAATCTTACCATGATACAAATCACGTAGAACAGCTTTTAGACATACCAAACATACTATGAAAAATAAGATTTAGGACAACCAATTTGCAAAAGTTGTGCAGATCATGCCAACCAAAATGTGTCTAAACATGATAAAATTCAAATTGAATTTGGACTGGTAATCTTTTTGACTGTCAAAAGTGTGTACCATATAAGCACCAAATTAAAACCAGATAATTCTTGTATTCAAGTTATATACATACATATTCTATACAGTACAAAAAGTTACTTATATTTTACATAAGAAGATGTTTCAAGGGGCCAAAAGACCAAATATGTGTATCTTTAATATATATAAAAAATGTTTTGCAATTTTGAACAGGAAATGCTCAGAAAAAATGTTTTCAACAATATGCTTTCTTTAAATATTTGTTAAAAGTCCGCGTTACGGAGATAAAGGATCGGTCCATAAAATGTTCTTTTACGGTAATGTTAACAATTGCTGAAAAAAAACCTGTTTATAATGACAAAAGCTTTCATTTTACAAAGAAGCCCATGGACCACTTTACTCACCTGGACAACAGCTCTTGCATCGCTTTCAAAAAATTTTAAAATATGAAACTCTTCTAAAATATTGTAAAACTCACAAACATTCTCATATATTCCAAGACAATTCATGTAAATAAAAACAATATATAAAAAGAAGCCTACTTTTTTGGACATCATTTCTAAGATCTAAGATGCATCAACTGATTAATTTTATTATCCTAGGTCTTAACGTATCAAAGATAGCAAAATTGGTAAATGAACGATAAATAATTATAGATAATGAAAGAAGGTCACTGTGACCTTAATATGAGGATAGGGAGATATGAGGATGCTTACACAGGAATATCATTAAACGTAGCATTGTATTTGTTAAGGAAAAGATTTTTAAACAGTCATTTTCCTCTCTATTTCTATGTTGAACGTTGAACCCCTCTTGGGGCCCCATCATTAGTCCAGGGTCACGGTTTGTACAATTTTCAATCAACACTTAGTATTGTCTTTTTTAGAATGCTTGCATAGAAATCTCACAAATTGTAGCATTGTATATATATTTGATTGTTGACCCTTTGAACCCCTCTTGGGGCCTCAGTATTGGCCTAGGGGTCACGGTTTGAACAATTTAGAATATATACTATCTGAGAATGCTTGCATAGTAATCTCACAAAGTGTAGCATTCTAGTTCTTGAAAAGAAAATTATTAAACATGTTCCCTATATGTTTCAATCCCTCTTGGAGCCCCAGTATTAGACAGGGGTCACGGTTTGAACAATTTAGAATTTACAGTATCTGAGAATGCTTGCATAGTAATCTCATAGTAATCTGTAGCATTGTAGTTCTTTGTTCCCTATATGTTTCAATCCCTCTTGGAGCCCCAGTATTAGACGGGGGTCACGGTTTGAACAATTTAGAATTTACAGTATCTGAGAATGCTTGCATAGTAATCTCATGGTAATCTGTAGCATTGTAGTTCTTTTTTTTTCCATAGATAAACCTAAAATGCTAAAATGATCCATGCAGTGTTCTTGGTATAATTACATATAACGGTAGACCTTACCTCACTATAGTATATTGCTATCATTCAAAGAAAATAAACAATATCAAAAACAATATCGATTTCTGTTTATTTTCCTTCTCTAAAAGCACATCATACCTTGTTGGTAAGCATAATCCAGTTTTGAAACTTCCATACGTCTCCACCTGAATTGTCAATCAAAAGTGAGTACATTTTAAATTAGTGTATGTAAACATTAATTACAAACATATTCTTATTCATATATGTACTAAAAAGTATGAATATATTTCACATTGGATCCACTCTTCCTACTACGGACAATACTCACCTTTGCTTTTGGCCAAATTTGTTTTACAACATCCATAATTCTTCGAACAACATCATTTCTCATGTTGATTTCTTCTTCGTTTGGCGATATGTATCCATGAAAATCTTTTATTTCTTCGTGTAATCTTAAAAACATAGTTTACGACATTGTTTTCAATTTCAAACACCACATAAAAGAATGGAAATGATGTCGATGATTATAAATCATGCACAGACAGCAGTAGTAATTCTTATACCAGGTCATTCTTGGATTCATTCAAACTTGTTTTTGTGATAAGACTAAAAAAAGAACAAATACTTTGAAATCCTTCGTTACAATTCTCTTTTTACTTCAATCGGACACAACCTGTAAAACATGCCTTCTTGTTGTTATTGAAGATTAAATGAACACGTGTTGATAATATTTATATTAAAAAATCTGGAAATTTATCAAACTTGTTATTTAACAAATTAACAAGTTAATTCGTTACTGGAATTCAACATTATATGTTGTAACATATTAAATTCGTTATAGCGAATTCAATAACAAATTGGGCAATTCGTTTTACAAAATTGAACAAAAGTATATGATAAGTCCAAAATGAGCGGTCGTAATTTAACTGTTAACTTTTGTAATAAAATACTTATGTAATTTTGGCTTAATAGGTTCTAAAGGTTAATTAAATTTTAGATATACATTCGTCATAGATTCCAAACTCAGATACAAGGATATATTCATGACCAACAGAGTGTCTTTGAGTTAAATGAACCAGGCTTCTAGGTCAAAGATTATAGATCAAAGCTGACATCTATGAAAAATTATTGTTGGAACCATATAGAATCTCTCCATGGTTCAATTTAATTTTAAATATTTCATCCTTGTACGTACCATATATTTTCTTCCTTTGGTCCAATCTAGCTCAGACTTTACATAGAGTTCTTCAGGGTACAGGGCGTTCAGTGATTTTGAACAAAGTTTCTAGGTCAAAGATGAAGGCCATAGCATATCTTTTTGAAATCCAGTTTTTCTCCATAATTTAACTCCACTGTCTTCTAAGACTTAACAATAAGACTGCTTGTAGGTAAGGAGTTTGTAGTGACCTTGATTCAAATTTATGTGTCAAGTGTCAAGGTCATAGCATACATGTACCTCAAAATAAAATCCATGACTTGACCCATTTTATCTCTCTTGGCTCTTTCTGTCTCAGAGTGTGTGTTGAATTAATGATGTGCAATGACCTCAAATTGTTACTAAATAGCCAAGTCAGGGGTTAATGATGACCTTTACTCAGAATGCGAAAAATCAACTGATGGAAATGAAAAACCATCTATTGTATGTTATATACCTTTAATTATAGTGCTGGTTTTTTTTTTTAACTTTTATTAAACTAGGACTAACTTATTAAAGTAAGTGGCCTTTGAACATTTTTAAAATAGGCTTAAATCGTTCTTTGCACAAAAATGTAGTTCCAACTTGAAAGAAAACATAGAATGTATAACATGTCAGTTGGTCAGTGTAAGTTTACATCTGATATATTTAAACATCACATGGTAATCTTGTTCTTTGTTACATTTTAAATACATCGAGGTTGCAATGTAAAGTTGCTGAGCGGCGGAATACATTGTTTATACTAATAGCTTAGATCATTCTAAAATAAGAGAGCATAGAGTACAATTCTTTGCGAGAATTGTTTTAATAGCGTGTACAACAGTTAATCTTAGTTTGGGTATTAAATGTCTGACCCGCCCACGATGTATTATATTTACGATATCAATATAAATATTTACATGTATTAATACGCGTTTAAACTCAGTTAGTTAATTAATAACGACTCAATGTGTTTATTTAGTCTGTTATAATGCCATTTCAGAAAATGTTTTCAATACACATCAAACGAGCCCAAATAATTGTACTTTGATTACAGTAGAGCTCAGATGGCTCATTCGTTCAAAAGCCCAGAAGGCTCAAGATTCAAGATTCGAAAAACAAGATTCGAGATTCGAAATTCGATTCAATATCTAAATAAACAAAACAAATCATGGATATGAAAACCCGTATCCTATCGACATCAAACTGTTCTAAATAAAGATCATCCGTACATGCTCTTACCTACAGATAAATGTTATTTTATGCAAAGAAAAAGTAGAGTCAAGTCGTGTTTGTATTATAAAACAGCATTCTTGAGTTAAAAAATTATATACCTGTTGCAATTTTTTCCTCGTTGAAGAAAACAGTACATGAATGATGATATTAGAAAAATATTCAGGCCACCCTCATAGTTCTAGACATGGAGTAGGGATATATACCGGTATTTTACCCATATGAATTATAAATAGATTCTTTGGGATAAATATATCTCTAAATGTGATAGATCCCTGATATGTCTGACTCCTGGAATTTAAAATTACTTTGACCGTATATATACACGTTAAAGCTGCAACGCTATATAAAAAATATTTTTTTCATCTATGTATCTGCAGGATAGGTAACGAATAGCAGTCTATTTGTCGTCTGTGATGTTTTGCTTTTTCACTGATTATTTGAGCTAACTGTGCCCTTTTTGCAAAAATGCGGCCTTACACTTAAAGGGTGAAATATCGGTATGTTTAATTAGGTGGGTTTTTTTTTAATTGGGGGGGGGGGTTCAATTATCGATGCGTAATATAGTAATAAATAGTAATAAAACGTACAAAATTTTACCACTCCGGATCAAGGAAACTGACGCGCTGTTAATCTAATGATAGTATAGCCATGTGTAATACTCTACAAGTAATAGCTTTCAAAAAAGCTTGCCTGACTAAACAAAATTATTCAATGGAAGCATGCATGTATCATTTAGGCTATCTTATTAGAAATGAATTTTAATTTTCGCTGCTGATCATAAATTCATAAACGGAACGATCAGAGTTAAGAAGAAATTTCAGTCTTTTCTTCGATCTAGTGCATGTTACGTATATCACTTGAAATTAAATTATTTCATTAATTAAAATTATTTTAGGAATGTACATAAATCAAATACATGTAATTGCATGTACGCTTGAAAGCGGAAGATAAAACAGTCAAATTTTAAAATTTTATTTGTTATATTAAGATGCAAAATCAACTGAAAGGCTTTTTTAAAATATCCAACCATAGGAAATAGTAAAAGATATTCAAGCACGTAGCATTGTTTATGAAAGTGTGTGGGAGCAGCTTCATCCAAAACATCTTGACAAGCAATTAAAAAAAAGGTGAATTCTCAAATCATGAATGAAAATCCTAATTGTAACTTCAATTTAATTCAATTAGAATTCCTCATTTTCACTTTCATTTATTACATGCTCCGACAAAAGTGGAGGGTGGGGGGGGGGGGGGGGGAAAACATGATATTTTCATTTTTTATATGTAAAGTTAAGAAAAGTGTCTGCTGCAAAAAAACATTGCATCCTCCGATAAATTGATTCAGCCATGGTCATTAATCATCACCTCTTGATTTAAGTAGAGTATTATGCATGTGTTGTTTGTGTATTAAGGAAACAATTTTTCTCCTATTGGGGAAACTTAGTTATCATAATTTGAACAAAGCAATATATTTTGTGACCTTAAATGTTGTTGAGAATAAACAAATTGGCATCTATCATGAATTGTATTCAAAACAAGTATTTGATATAAGAATTGTTAGATCCTGAGAACAGTTTGAATTAAGTACATTGAAAACAAAATGCCATGGTAATACAGTGGCAATATCACATTCTTTAGTACTTTGGAATTTAAAAAAAATATATAGACTGGATCAAAATCTATTAGAATCAATTACTCGTACCTCTAGTCATATATATGTTTTAATTGAAATAACACTGTAAGACACTAAAAGCCATCATGTGTTATGTTTAATGTGTATTGGACATAAATCAATGAAAAATCAATAACAGCATCAAATATGAAAAGAAAATCATACAAATGAAATTGAAGCCAAAACTATTTGTAGAAGACAAATTTGAGGCCAGGCCAAAATTCAGGGCTAAGCCAAATTTAAGGCCAAAAGTGAGGTCAGTCCAATTTTGAGGCTAGGCCAATGAGACCGGGCTAGGCCAGGTTTTAGAGTATGCAGCGTTCCAAACGAGATAATTTATAACGAAATAGCGGTGCCTCAAATCGGTTTTTTTTTTAAATGATAGATCAAAATAGACTATGATGAAATTGACATAACAGTCTCAACTCTCTATACTTCCCCTGACTCTTTGAAGGGTCCAGACAGCATCAAATAATTGTCAAACAAAATCAACTCTGTATTTGACATAAATTATTCCCTGGTTATTTACTCGTACCCTATAACACTAAGATGATATTCTTTTCCATTTGGGATCCAGGGTGTTAATCCACCATTTTGATCCAAAAAATGTTTGTTGGACGAATGATTTAAATCGTATATACTGGCCTTGTTTTCACGGTTTCTTTTATTTTGTTGAAACTTTGTACCCGGTTGTGAGACTTTTGCTTCTATAATCCGTGTCCGACTGTCATTTGCTACTCCTAGTTGTTCCGGTGAAGGCCAAGCCATTCTTGGATCCATTCAAACTTCTTTAGTTACAAATACTTTCCATCGCTATGTACAGTCCGTGAAATAAAACGTCCCTGTTCTGTACAACTTGCTAAATTCTTGGTGTTATGGAAGTCGACATGTGTACACGTCACAACTATATAAAAATCAGGAAATTCCAACTTTCGTGGAAACTGAAACTTAAAAAAAAATATTTATAGTCCAAAGGTCCACTAGACCGACGATTTATTAGTCTGAAGGCCTGCTAGTCCGAAGGTTCAGTAGTCTGAAGGCTCACTAGTTCGAATGTTCTTTAGTCCGAAGTAACAAAATGTTATGCAATGTTTACGTAGACTGATATCGATCGATTTGGTATATATTTTAAATCACGGGCACCTGACGTGGTTTTTTTTAACATTTCACTTAATGAAAAAAAATTCATTGTACTATAATAATAACCAGTTATTATAAGGAATTTTTCTTATTAAGAGAAAGGTTTAAAACGTCAGGTGCCTGTGATTTCATTTCAATACAAAATGTCACTTTGATATTGTTTTGACATGACAAATTGTTATGTAATAATGTAAATTTTAGATTAGCAATCAGAAAAGGGAACAATAATAGGCCTCTTTTAAAGTCTTAATCACATTTTTATTACTTGAAAAGTAACAATTTCTCAAATATGTGTACTGAACTGAAGCGGGTATTTGCCTAAAACATAATTATTTATAGTTATTATTAATAAATTTACTTCTCATTACAATTCCAGAGTTGAGGACCATTGACATCTTGAGAATGACATTTTTTGAAAATTCTAATAGCCAGAAGAAACATTACTGTTGAAATTATGTTGTATTATTATTAAATTTTTGTACTTTTACCGTAAGGGAAAAAAAAAAGAAATCTATAAATGTATACAAAAAGCTTGCATGTCATCTTATATTATAAAACGTTGATTAAAGAGTATGCATAAAAATCTCGAACTGTTTCAGTACTGAGTCATTGGAGGGTTTTTTCGGGATTTTTTCTTTTTGTTATTTTTTTTTTTGGGGGGGGGGTGTTTTTGTTGTAGTTGGTTTTTTGGGGGGGGTTTTTATAGAAATTTTATTCATTATGAAAAGATAAAACTTTTTTTGAAGATGCAATTAGTATTTCTGTTGTAGAATAAAGCATACGTTGTAACGAAATACTTAATTTATCGTTATAAAAATACTTTCTTTTTATAGTGTATATTCTATAATTAGTTGATTGTTTTTGCGACTCGAAGAATTAATGTCTGGTAACTTACTACTAATACTTATTAAGATCGACAATTGCACAGTACCGGATACTTTGAACAGCTTTGGACTTCATTGAATTTTAGAACAAATGAACCTTCGGATTAGTGAACCTTCGGACTTGTGGGCCTTCGGACAACTGGACTGTGACCGTGTAAAAACTAGAGGCAAGATATGTTTTCTAAGATAATCAAGGCTAGACTGTTTTTAGCTCACCTGTGCTGAAGCTCAAGTGAGCTTTTCTGATCACTTTTTGTTCCGCACCCGTCTGTCTGTCCGTAATTTTTTTTTTTACATTTTTGACTTCTCCCTAGAAAAGAAGGATTCAAAGTTGTTAAAATGAAGGGTCACGCTCCATAAAATTTGAAAATTCTGAATATTTGTTGACATTTTTCAAACATCTTCTCAAATACCATTTAGCCAGAAAAACTTGAATCCTCAGGTAGTGTAAATTCAAGTTTGTTTAAATCAAGATCTCCGGGGGTAGGGTAGGGCGACAATGGGAGTCAAATTTTTAAATAGGATGTGATAGAAATGTTTAAAGAAAAATCTATAATAAAAATCTTCTTCTCAAAAACCAATTTGCCTATATAAGCTGTAACTTAAGTAATAGCATAATCGGATAGTGTAGATTCAAGTTTGCTCAAATCTTGATCCTCGAGGATAGGATGGCGCCACATTGGGGGTCCAAGTTTACTGAGTACATAGGAATTTTTTTTTTTAATTAATCTCAAAAACTGAACTGTTTTAATA
>WFKH01010931.1:27600437-27611252 GCA_016163765.1 Magallana hongkongensis
ATCATGCTTTGTGTGTTTGTCCTAAATGTGCTTTATTTATATGCTTTGTGTGTTTGTCCTTAATGTGCTTCATTTATCATGCTTTGTGTGCATATATTTGTCCTCAATGTGCATGCTTAATTTCTGGTTAGTGTATTTGTCATAAATGTGCTGCATATTTTTAATTACAGATAACTAATTTTTCTGTTTTATGCATCTGCTTCAAATGAGCTTAATTTCCACTCTAATTTAATAAATATATTAATTTTTCTTATAATAATAGCAAATTAAATATCTTTACATATATTCCATTTTGCATATAGTTTGATCACCAGAACACTCTTACTTCAATTAAATGTGTCTCTTTGTTTCCTTTTAATGTACATATGTACATATGTAGCATTATTAGATATTACACATTTATTTATTAGCATTCACTCTTTTCTTTATAACAATTTTTGTATTTTTGAAAATGTGTACTCAATTAGGTACCAGTGTGTTTGGGACAAGGTAAAAATTAAGAAAGATAACTCTTTAATAGAATGTTTTGTACCAGAATTTTTGTAATAATTTGATATTTTCTTTAAAAATTCAATTTGATTCAATTTTTTTGTGATTCATAAACATTTAAGTATGTTCTTTTTATTTTTAGATTTTTGTGGAATTTCATGCAGCAGTTTCCTTAAAAAAATTTTTAAATGTGTCAGTTTCACATTTTCTGGATTTAAATAAAAAAAATTACAAACTTTATTCATGATTTTTTTCTTTATTATTTAAGAACACAATTCTGTTTTATATTCATACAAATTATTCAGCAGAAAAATTTTCTAAATTTTCTAAATTTGAGGTTTTCTGGAGAACCGACAAAATCTTTAAAAAATTACAGAAAATAAAGCAATACACTTTAGATTTTCTTACTGTCGGTTTCATTACCTTCTGTTGGATACAAATGCATGTAAAAAAAAATTCATGCACTTCATGGGTGTAGACTTCCCCCTTAATACAAAACAGACACCCATTTTTGTTTTAAAAAGCATGGTATTGCAAACCAAAAGCATCAAACATGGCTATGATTTTATTAAGCAACCCAATGTTTATATTTTCAACCACGTGTAGAGTGGATGAACACGAATGATAACTCTGTTCTGAATATCATCGTTTAGTTTAAATAACCACTAGATGATGAAATAAGACATATATCTTAATATATTTTCATGTTTTAAATCAAAGTATGATGTGATATGAAAAACGACCAGTACTTACGTATATTGAGAATATTATCCGAACACTTGTACTTCCGCTCGAAATTTCACAGGAACTGAACAAATCTCGGTGAAGTCTCGTGAACTTTCATTCGAGCACCTCGGGATTTATTACATATTTACAACGATAAAACGATAAAGAAAACATTCCGAACACATTCGCAGGGGTGATTATGGTGGAAAACTGATCATTACTCAGTTCATCCTCATAAGCAGACTTCTCTTGTGCTTGTTTGCTCTGACAAGAACACCAATGCAATTATCATACTGAGTAGCAATCTGAGCTTGACCTGCCAAAGCTCGCGATTTTTTCACAACTGATCCTTCCAGGTTATTTGGCCCTGTTGCCTTAAAAAGGTTCTTAATTCTCCTGATGAGATGCGCCATCTCTATGTCTGCTGATATGTGGGAATCTACTTTCGGAGCAGTATTTACAAATAACTCATACACTGCCTTGTGTGCAGTTTGTAAGCTGCAAGATGATTGCTGGTGGCATAAAAATCGCAACGTCTCCAATGCATATTTACTGCGGCTGTTGTGTGCTTTAAATACCTGCATTATGTACTTGAAAGTTGTCATCAATCTATCTCTGTCAGGTACCTTGATAATATCAAGAAATTCCAGGTAAAGTAAGCCTAATTGGAGAACTGTATGTCCATAGTGCTTCACTCTGTCAAATTCGATTTTCTGCACCTTCTTCTTCTGTTTTTGCTGGACAAATATAACAACTGTTGATCCATTGGGCAATTTCAGTTGTAATGGTGTGGAAACAATCTCTTCATGCTCCCGAGTAGTAACAGTGCTGGCATCAGAATCCCTGGCCCACACATACTCATCAATAAATTTGTCCATAGTAACTTGTACCCATTTTTCTATTTCTTCAGCAGGAACACCATTTGGTATATTTTTTGTTGGCTCTCCATTAAAAGTTTCTAGGCAAAAGAAATTGCACAAAGCCTCTACATTGTACGCTCGGAGAAAACTGATGAAAAAGTCCTGTCATGGTCATGGTGGGGTTGGACCTCCTTCTTAAGTTTTCCTCGAAAGCTTGATTCGGGCCGCATTCATTGTGCCTTTGTCAAAAGACTTCTCATTATAAAGTGTATTAATATAAAGATCAACAAAAGAAAATTCATTGCAGTGTGCCAAACTTCAAAAGTGATGGGATATAAGTGGTTGCAGCGGCCTTTATATGTCAGACATCAAGCCCTCAAACTTTTGGCCCCTGAAAATCTTTCTCTCGTCAGCTGGTCACCTCCTACTGGTATTTAAGCTATGGGTTCTCCAGCAGCTTCATAAATCTCACTGACTTTATCTTCATAATGGTCCAGTATTTGCACCACATCTGCATACTTCTGCTCATTATGTGGCAACACCTGGAGTTGGACAACAAGATTCTCCGAGAATGTAGGATGGAAGATTGTAAAAGAGAAATTTCAAGTTGGGTAAAAAGTATCTTGCAACCTTGGAAATGAGAAATCTATGATCATTCTTAATTATTCTCTCATTTTCAGCTGTTGGAAGAAAAGCTGTCTAAGCAAATATTGAGGATCCCCTTGTGGGGTTATCTGGCAGATCATCAAATGACTTTGTCTGCATGATAATGGCTGAAGCAAACCAATTAAACATTGTGCCATGTTGTTTACTTTGCTCGTGTTTTACTCCTACTTTCATATTACATTTATCACCAATAATTCTGAAAGTATTGCGCTTTGGACCCCTTTGACAACCTTATTCATGCGATGGTTCCCTATATCGTTCATGACATAAAGAGCTCATGCATATGAAGTTGTTACTCCAAGAACCTGAAGACGGTCAAATACCTGATATGAAATACAAGAGTAAATAAAAAAAACATGTCATGCATTTTCATTAAATCCTTGAAAAAATTAAAGATGATATAATGACTAAATACTGCATTATATTTTACACTATGGAGCATATCTGCAAAGAGTGACTGTAGTTTTCTTAATTTGTTTAGTGATATTTAATTGATATACTAGTACCAAGCAGTATATCTTGAAATTGTATTTGAATGGTCATCGATAAATTCATTTACTTTAAGGAAACTGATTTTTACTACCATAAGAACATGTCAGAAAGATATTGTTTTACTACTCAATTATGTATTTCCTTACCAACTCTTCAGTAGAGTTTGTTTCAAATAATCAAAGTGATTTTGACCTCTTCATTGTACCAAATTACTTTGAAGTAAACAGGTGACAACATTACCATATCACTGAAATGCAGCAGTAAATACAACATACATCCCAAGAGACATGACACTATTGCGCAAAACCATACCTTCTCATGTTCTTCCATCAGTGCAACAAACAACGTCTTTGACATTTTAAGATACCTAACAGATTGTAGGCTGCTCTAAACCAATTACTAGTCTAGATTTTGTTTGACAGTGAACATAACCTAATAAAGAAAATCTAAAATCACGTAATCTTTCTTTTTTAAGATTTAATACACACCTTTTCATGAACATGCTCATCCATTAAAACAATGGATACAGTTTTCTGTAGTCTAGAAAACTCGTGGAACCTTACTGCCACTAGGATACTGTAAATAAATGAAAGCTTAGGAATTAAACCTTCCAGGTACTCTGTGGAATTGCATACTTTCATCTTTGTGGTAGGGACTGAAACTGCTAGAAGACATTTCAGCAGGAAAAGCTGTTTCTCAATTAGCTCTGAAAACAGTTCCTTAAAGGAAACGTACCTGAGGCTATGTCTTTTGGAAACAAGTAACTAAATTTTGATCTAACACATTTAGATGCAGCAGATTTCTCCATGTCAAAAAGAATTCTGTTTTGTAAGGCCAATTTTAGAGCTGGAATTTTGAATATACAGTCTGTTATAGTGGTAGCATCAGAGTGTAGCACTGAAGTTAGTAACTCTGCACGGTCATTTCTACTTATATTTTCTACTACAAGCCTTGACCTTAACATGTTTTGGATTTGTATTTTCTCTATGTCCTTAAATATGTCTTCTGGATTTAAACTGGTAGATGTCCTATAATAATTTTGAAAAAGAAAAGAAAAAAATTACTAATTAGGATTATATATAGATGAAATATTTTTAACATGTAATCTTCAGAAATGAGGAATTCAATAAATTTAATTTACTTTTTGCTCTTGATGGGTAATGCGGGTAATGTGTGAGTTTCTGTGGAAACACTAACACTCTGTATGTGGGTACAGACTGATCTTGATGTCACCCCACATGTACCGGTACCTTCAAACAGGGATTTTACTTTCCTATAACTACTGCGACACATTTCTCCTAAAAATAATTATTAATTTGGGTATTAAAACATAAAAATGTTATAGAGATATTAAATGGCAAACATATCAAATGACAACCTGCATTTCAAATAACTAAGAGTTTTACCGGACGTATTTGTTCCAAAATGTTTATTTACAATTTAGCACAACTTTCCCAAAATAAATTAGATCCCTCACTGAAAACTCCACCAGCTTTGTTAAAGAAACTTTCTAGAAACACCTTTTACTCTTAAGTGTACGCTTTTCTTTTATTTTCAAGGGACTATAAAACAAAAGCAGAAATTTTGAAATTATATTTTTCATTAATAAATATCATAAATAACTTTATAATTTTATGTTTCGTTTTATGTGTAAAATGTTCCTTTTTAGCAGTCATAATGATCATGATGCATCTAAAACAATAAGCTAAAGTTTAAAATCCTACACAGACTTCATGTTTCTTTGATGGTTGCAGAGAGGTATCTTTGGTAGGGGAAATCATATTCCTACCCCTCCAACTTTGTTGTTGATATCGACGACATCGATATCGAATTTTCAAAAATGAGAGACCAATTATGAGGTCAATATCGACGATATCGTAAACAACTTGACGATACCGACATCGATACTAATAAGTTTCAAGACTAACTATGTATAGGCGATATCTTACACAAAATGACGATATCCTAATCAATAGTGATCTTCATAATTGCATCAAAACAAATATAACAATATCAATAAAAATGACAATATCAACCTCGATATTGACTCTTATGAATTCCTTTGAATTAATCGGTAATAAAATTTAATCAATAACAATCAGAAGAACGTCTAAAGTAGTTGTGTTAATATGCAAATCGATATCGATACGATATCGTCGATATCGACATGAGATATGGACAGCTTCAGTTGTAAACAAAGGAAAATCGATATTGATACGATATCGTCAATATCGACGTTAAATGTGGGCAGATTTAGTTCGATACATATGAAAATCGATATCGATACGATATCGACGTTAAATATGGACAGCTGTAGTTGTGTACATATGCGACTCAATATCTACAAGAATGTGGACAACTTCAGTTGTAGACAAAGGAAAATCGATATGATATCGACGTTTAATATGGACAGCTGTAGTTGTGTACATATGCATTTAAGTTCTATAATATTGAAATTAGTGAATCGATATCGATACAATATCGTCGATATCGATACTACATCGTGTCTTGGACATAACTCCTTCTTTCTGGGAACCGCTGCATAGGAGTGAAAAGAGGGTATTCTTTCATTTTGTGTCCTGAAAGATATTTTTTCCTTTTATACATATGAAAATTACAAGTATAGCCCTGAATTCAACTTGTGTCAACAAGGTGTAAATACCCCTGATTCATATTTTTAATAATGTACATGAAGGCTAAATATTAACAAAATGAAGAAGAAAATTACAATATAATGACAAGAGCCTTCAAATTATTCATAATATTCATTAATTTAAATGAAGATTTCTATAAAATATAACAATTTAGATCTAAGCTAGGAACATTTAAAGAAGGAGGAAATTCAAAATTATTTAAATGCAATTTAAATGCATGTAAGCGTCGCCCTGCCGATTTTTCTGTGATTTCTAGTTGTGTTTAGCTTAGGTGAACTTGTCAACACATTTAGAAAGTTAAGCCATCCTTGGTTAAATAATTATAGACCGATATTTATTTCGGGGGGTATGACAACATTGTCAAAAAACGGAGATAAATCAATACAAGGGCTCTAGCATACTAAAAAAAACTCAGTTTTCGATACAAGTGATTCTCATCTACACTCAGTATGGGTTGTTCATATGAATTTTCAAATTTATAAGATATTACCGATTTTTTTCTTCGGTGTAAATTTCTACCTACTTCCAGTTTTAGAGGTCGCCATTTTAAAATGGCGTCGGCCTTTACCTGACCTCAAAACGAAGTAAAAAACGCAGTGGCGGGGGCGGGAACCAGATTAAAGAGCGTTTACATGTCTCAACTCCGCCTTCTACGATCTGATTGGACAAGGGTCAGTCAAAACATTACGTTGAAACTATTCTCGAGTTAACGCCTATTAAAAGCCTCTATGTAGTTCGCTATTAAGTTTTCCTTACAAATTTCTGGGAGTAAAGTTGATTTTTAAACATTATAATCATAAACTCTATATGACCATTTTGGCTCCGCCCTAGGGTCAAAACCTATATCCCGTGGCACATGAAAGTTACAACTTTGGTAGAGGTCTTCCTGGTCTAAACAAAATGATAAAAAATAAGGACATTTACATTTATTTCAAAAAATGTACCTATCCGTGTGTGATGACATCTTTACAGATGGAGTAAGGGCACTTTATCTCCAGAACTCCCTTCTGGTTTCCCTCTGGCATGGACTCGTCATATACTAGTAGCCAACCACAGCTGGTAGCTCCCAAAAAAGCACGAGATGGGTATATGGTGAGATCAGCAGACTCCTCCACTCTCAAATTCGTAGCGGCGTTCTGGAGGGCCAAATAATCCATTAGGGCATTCTGCTCGTGGTCAACTCCCCATCTGACTCCAATTCAATACTTGCGACATAAATTCTTTGAATTTACTTTTTAAAAAATAAGTTTAGACTCAGATGAATAATGGTATTCATTGCTATTTTTTGGTCTTAATATTAATATGTCCAAACTTGATCCGTTAATGACCTGTTAAATTACGCTGGACTGGGACCAGAGGTGAGAACTGTGCCAAAGATAGAGCTTGTGATTCTCCTCTGCAGTTCCTTCCAGATCTGGCATTTTCCCCTTATCCACAGGGACCAAGCCCGTTTTAGCATTAATTTCAATGTAACCATAAATAAAGAAAGGGGTCGAACTCTGACCCAGATAAAAAACTACCAGCTCGCTTCAAAAGCCTAATAAATCAATTAATTTTATAACATTCGCAACATGCATGTAGTTTTAAGGAAAGTGGTGTCTGAGATACATTCATGCTGAATTTTAAGTTGATAGGTCTTAAAATGGCAGAGATATACGTCATTATTCTCGAGAGGTTCGCCAGTTTATTTTTACTCGGACATTTACCGGTCCCGGGCTCCCGATGACAACAACAGCATTTCGACAAGTGGAGAAACATTCACACCAATCTTTTAAAATCTCACATCAAACGCACGCTACTTACATCCTCAAACTCCGATAAAATTCCTTAAACACTCTTCAAACTGAACTTTTATTCTGCAACCACATCGACTTCTGACAAGGCCAGCCATTTTGACGTCTTCGAGAAAGACTGATTCTGATTGGACCATATGGAATATTAACCATGAAATTGAGTTTAACATTAGCTATCACAATATTAATGGCCGGTCTTGTCAGAAGTTGACGGTGGATGCGAATGTTATAAAATTAATTGATTTATTAGGCTTTTGAAGCGAGCTGGTAGTTTTTTATCAGGGACAGAGTTCGACCCCTTTCTTTATTTATGGTTACATTGAAATTAATGCTAAAACGGGCTTGGCCCCTGTGCCCTTATCCTCAGCACGATGAACATACTCAATATGTCATCAATTGAAACGGGCATTGGTACTGCAATTAAATTTTTTTTTAAAAATCTACAGCACCCTTACATGGAAGGATCTTTATTTCATTTTTATCTGCTTACAACACTCCTAAGGAGACCTATTCAGCAGCACTGCATCAGAATGCTCTATGACTCCTACAGATAGATGCTGTTTCCACCATTTGAAATGGCTACCAACCCAACACCTTTGCATCTGGTGTGTGTTCCTGTTAAACCCAGGAGTATATATGCCACTATTAATCATGTTCTTCCAGCAATATGCAAACTTGGACCTTATGGAACCCATATTGATGAGTGTGCTTTCCTTGGACTTGGAATGTGTGCTTTTGCAGATGGCTGCAACCCTAGTAAAAATTCCGGGTAGGCAGAATACACAATTTGTGGCCAGTGGGTGCATGATGTCTGCATGGGTTTTGAGGCAAAGGATTACAGCAGTGTTGAATTTCCATGTGGGTGTGATTAATTAAAGCTGCTTGGTCCGATTTTTTGGTTTTTACAGTATCAAATAATTTTCCATAGAAACCAACTATCTTAGAAAGTTATGGACTTTCTCCTATTTACACCAGCAGAATCGGTCTCCTTTCAAAGTTAGAAATATTTAAAGTAAATAAAATAATTTCTTTTTGGGCAAACGAAAAAACAAACCAAAATGCATCACGGGAATGTTTAGAAAAGGGAACCGTTTGGTTTCGTTCCCCGGATGATTGGGTTTATTCAACCCGCATGTTATGCATCGATTGTAAACAAAGCAAACTTCAGAAATACTAGCGAACAAAATGTACACGTTTTTTTCAATTTACCTGAACATTATGACCTTTATTTTAAGCGATGTCGAAGTCGTAATACAACCATACCGGTCTCTCTTTTTTGTCGCTTGTTTTGTTAACAAATTTTGTACATAATTTTTTTCATTAAAATTTGGCTTAATTGACCGGGAAAGTTAATGCAATGTCTATTTATACACATACTTAGCATAATCATCGTTTAAAAGCGTACCCAAAATTTGATATAAAATCAGACCAAGCAGCTTTTAAGAAATAATTTGGTGCCTATAAAAAGTGCCAATTACTATCAAACACTTACTGTTGAAGATATGGATATAGAAATACAAGGCAATTGTAAAGAAAACAAACGAGAGAATCAGTTTGAGAAAGGATTTGTTCCACAGAGAAGGCCATGGAAATATGAAATTCTTCTTGAGATTTAGCAGATTTGGCCCTTTTAATGAAGAGATGATCGACGATATCAACGGATGTCTCTTGCCATTGGTTATCCAAATAAGCAAGCCGCAGTACCAGACATCTATATGCCAGAGATTTTACTGCATGTCATAGCGGAGGTGGAACCGGCTTCTGTCTGAAATGATTCTCAGCTAAAAATTTGTACACATGTAATCAAATCAAGAAAGATAGAATGGCTTACAAGAACTCTGCTGTCTGAATTTTTTTTAAAATTAATATGTATGTTACTTAGTATTTATTCAGTGATAAACGAAATGCCTAAAAGGAAATATTGGAAGTGTGTTTATTTAGATAAATATACCAGAAGGGGGTATTTTTATAAATTGAGGA
This sequence comes from Magallana hongkongensis, assembly GCA_016163765.1. Classification (NCBI taxonomy): domain Eukaryota; kingdom Metazoa; phylum Mollusca; class Bivalvia; order Ostreida; family Ostreidae; genus Magallana; species Magallana hongkongensis. The sequence goes on from WFKH01010931.1 coordinate 27,610,098, forward strand.
CAAGCAGGTTAAAAGGAAATGGATATTGAAATAACATTCTACTGACATTCTGAACACCTTTAGGCTTAGTTTTTTGTATTGAAATGCTTTTTTCTATGCATAGTAATTAGAAAGCATGTTTTAGCAATTCTGTAAATTAATAAATCATTATTTAGATAAAAAAAATGTTTTGAAGAGTACATATATAACTTTTTTTTTTATTAACTATTAATTATTATTATCACTAATTCAACTAATAAATTAATATCTGACAGTTCTCTTCCGACCAGACGAGACCTTTCAAGGAAGTCTCCATCGAATCCTCCAGTGTTGTTACCTCTTCTTTCCGTATCACATCAGGAGTGTCCTCGGAGATGGCTCACAACTGACTAATGTCTAGAATTGATATTGTTTTTTATTTTATAGACAATATACATGAGCAATTTTGTGAAACAAATAATATAAATTATCAAAAAATGATTTGTTTTCAATTTTTTTGTGTGTATCCTACCAGTTTTGGGGGAAATGCTTTTAATGGATTGTAGATCACTTGGTTGAATTCTCTATCTTTGGATCAAAGATTATCTGTTTTCTCTCCCGAAATTAGAGCTCCCCTTCAGTTGAAATCTTGGGTCCACTCTTTTAGGGGCTTAGGGTCCATTTTCATCGGCCGAAACGTTCCACTGGCAGATCTTTGATGTAATACTTTCGGACTTCAAGACCTATCTCAGATGAAGATGGTGGAGATGGAAAAGCAGGCCCCCTATATGACTGCATGTCTGGACCAGACTATAATAGATATTAAAAAAAACATTTAGTGCCATTTTTACTCATACAAAATTACATGTATTATCAATTCTCATCATTTTTAAGAGTTTAATAATATTAATTTACTTTATATAGTTCAATGAAATAATTTAAATTTAAATTCGTAATATTATGCCTACCCAAAAGGACAATCACACCTTTGTCTTGTCTTCAATACAAAAAAACTTTGTATTTCATTTTCTTTTCATAGAGGCTAGACAGAACGCTTTGACAGTCAACTGAAAAACAATATGTTCTTGTACATGCTTATTAATTATATGTAATATTTTAAAGATGAGAGCAGGCTGCGACAACATTGACTTAAAACGTAAAATTCACTTGGATTTGACCAGAGGCCCGTCCATAATC
>WFKH01010931.1:27613470-27656632 GCA_016163765.1 Magallana hongkongensis
ACCGTCTTCCGTGCGAAACTTTTGGTTATCAAAATCGATTTTAATTATACATAATGTCTTTGAATAATCCATGACCTACTTACACCGCTTCAAAATCACGGCCCCCTCATGTGTGATTCTACACGGTGTTTACGGCATGATGTTAATAAGTCATCTCGCGTTCCTGGGCACCCCGTTCTGGAAAGTTCTTTTCATCAAATCTAAAATCGAATCAAATTGTTCCATTTCATTTATTAACTTTTTTGTATTGACCAAAGATGTTCAATCCAAGATATATGTCCGCGATTCATAATGAACGCGTCCTACACTTTTCGCCTTGACGTTAATTCGTCAACCCACGTTTTTTGTTTCTGGAAAGTTCTATCCCATTCTCTCACCAGAGGTCGTGCTTTGCAAGCGAATGAGTTCTAGCCATCAAAACTAAAATCGTGCAATCAAGAAACTTACTGCCATATTTTATTTATTAAACATTTGTCAAATCTTTAACTTCAATGTATACTCTAAGTTCCCAGTAAATATATTCACTCTTAACGTTATCATTTAATATTATTTCAATGAAAGTATATATTTTGATTTTTTGATGCGAACTCCCACTGACTTGGATCCGCCAAAGCGTGTCCACCACCTTACTCTCATTTTTGCCATGTCGGGCTGGTTTATAGAATATAATAGTTGATTTTTAATTAATAATACAATTACTTCTCAGATATGAGAATACATCAAAATGACGACTGTCGAACAATAATACTTTTTAGAAAAAATGTACGGCTGTTGTAAATATTTAAGGAATAACGAATCATTCTTTGAGTATTATGAGGTGATAAGTTTGGTCGGGGTGTGATCAAATAAAGTCCTAAGGGCTTAATGATAGATTTGATCACCCACCCACCCCCCCCCCCCCCCCCCCCCCCCGACCCACATTATCACCTCATAATATTCAAAGAATGATTCCTTATTACTTGTGTTTATATAATTTTTAGCAATTGTACGATTAAATATTTGAATATAAATAAACAAACGCCGCTTGCATCCCAATTATACCTCATTTGAATTTATTGGAATGGTATAAAATTGATACGTAGTGTTATCACAGGCAAATGCACTAAAAAATGTGAATATTACTTAATTATCATCAGTTATATTTGGATCGAGCACGCTACATATGTCTTTTTATGTCTTCTTACTTTATTCTAATGTCGCCGTTCGTTGTCTAAATCTTCTACCGTTTTGGAATAACAAAGAACTAGTATTTTAGCAGTGCACTTTTATTTACTTTTTCCGAGTTACTTATTGTGAGGAAATCATAAACTTTCTAAATAAATGAACTACAATGTAAAATTGATATTATTTTTTTTTTAAATAAATTAAATATTGAAAGATTACATGAAGTATATCGGTCCAGGCTTGTCTTACACATTATACTATGTCCCAAGTTTCTGCATTTCCATTTCTGGCCGATTTTCAATTAAAAAAAACCCACATAATATTATACCTCTTAAAACATCAATTTTCACTCGGGAAAATTCATAGGAACAAGAACAGAGTTCGTACGGAGATTTATAATGGGGAATATTTACATTTTTTCTCTGTTCGGAAGTCACTCGGAATACCTCACGCAATTTTTTCAACGTTATCATTCGGGTCTGCTGCAATAAAATATCCCTGTAGACATTGCATTTTTTAGCGTCTATTGAAACCTGAAAAACTAATCGGGTCGTTTCAACGGAGAAATCTTGAAAAATTGTTATACTTATGCATGAACATCGCTTGAACCCTGAGGTATTTATTACTAGTAATGAAGCAAAATGTGAATCGAGGATATCTTGGGACTTGATATAAATCAGGAGAAACTTTATTGAATTAGACATCATTTGAAAGGTCAAGGCTTATTTAATGCCGTTTTTGGGAGATTGTAGGCATTCTAGATTTATTTTATTAGTCAAAATTGGACAAAACTCTGTTTTGTTACCTGTTTCCTTCATATTATATATTAATTAAGAGTTAAAAACACGATCTTTCTTTGTGTTTACCAGAAAGTGAAGCCCAGGTACACACTATCAAACAAAGCTATTGTAATGAAACATCATTAAAACAATTTATATCCTGAATTTAATAAACCTTAAGGCACCTTTCATTTACTATACTCTGTCCCAAGATATCCTCGATTCCCATTTTGCTTAATTACTCAATATTTATAAATACCTCAGGGTTCAAACGATGTTCATTCAAAAGTAGGAAAAATTACCAAGATTTCTCAGTTGACACGTCGCTAAGCTTATCAGGTTTCAATACACGGATAAAAAATGTTATGTCTACGGGGATTTTGTATTTCAGCAAGCTCGGATGATAACTTTGAAACATTGTGCGAGGTATTCCGAGTGACTTCCGAATGGAGAAAAGATGTTAACTTTCCCCATTATAGATCTCCATAAGAAATCTGTTTTCGTTCCAGTGAAAAATGATAGTGTGTTAATGAAGGTATCTTGGAAATTTTCCTTTTCATCGGTTTCAATTGTGTTTCTTTCACAGGTATGTATATTTTTATTAAAAATCGTCCAAATGTGCTGCATAAATATCTGGACAGACTATAGATCTTGACCTTAATGTAACCTTAACTTGGACATTGAACATGTGCTGGAACGCTGTAATTTCTCTTTGTTAAAGGATCTATGAAATCTTTATAAACTCAATGCCCTCCTCATTAAATCTAAATCTTGCCTGCAATTCAGCAGCCGACATTGTCTGCATAGAATCAACACGGCATTCAACTGATTTCTTCTTTCTTACAACTTGCTGAGTAGCCATCTTGCTTTTCTAAGCAAACCTAAGTCTGGCAAGACCCATGCTTGGATTTAAGCATATAATAAGTTTACTTAGGTGAGCTGAGAAGTTCTAAGCATATTGTTAAGTCAAATTGCCGTCTGCTGAGTACACATTATTAACTTCAGAATATGCTTTTGAAAGCACTTAAGATTTTTTATGCATACCGCCCATGAAGTCTTTCCAGAAAATACTTAAAAAACTGCAGCCAAATGGACTTTCAAAGAGTACAAATATTTACAGAAAAGCTATACTAAAGTTGCGGGAACGTTACTGATAGTCCCGTACAGGCGGTTTCCTTGCCTTTAAGGGCAGCCTCAGCCGTCATTGGGCTACAGTAGTATGATCTCGCGACTGCCAAGCACCATTTCCTTTCATTCAAAATGGTCCGACATGTTTGTTGATTATTCCACAAGAACCGGCTGGGGCTTTAGAATCCCTAATCTCAGCGAGTTTCGTCGAGACTGAAAATTTTTTGACGGACGTCTCTTCAACATTGGAGGTTTGAATGAATGTGGAAATGAATTGAAAAAAAAACAAGTTCATATTCTGTGGGATTTAAACCAACTAATATTTTTTGTTGAGAGGGAGTTAAAAGGATGTTCAAAGTAAAAAGTTGAAGCGGGCCGTTGATTTAATTCAGCGTATTTCTATCGTAACAACCGGCCTAGTTCATATTTTGTGGGATTTAAACCTTTTAACGGTAGGAAACTAATATTTTATGTTAAGAGGGAGTTAAAAGGATGTTCAAAGTAAAAAGTTGAAGCGGGCCGTCGATTTAATTCAGTGTATTTCTATCGTAACATCCGGCCAAAGTTGGTGCTAATTTTCCCGAATCACTTTGTGTGGCATTGGTCTCAGATTCGGAAGAGACGTCCGTCAAAAATTTTCAGTCTCGACGAATCTCGCCGAGATTATAGAATCCCAAGCTCCAATACATGCGACATTGAGTCCGTCGTGCTAGCACCTACAATCCCAAGATCCAATGTGAACAGCATTGAAGCCGTCGTGCCAGTTCCTACAGGATTCTTGGTGTTATGGCGGATTTTTAAGTCAAATCGCAGTATATGTTTGCGTCCAGTCATTACAGTCTGTCCCTAGATATTTTTGCAGCACAATTGGACAATTTTTTGTTTATAAAAATTAACTTAATAATACCTTTCAAAAATGTATTTGAAATCGATAGAATGGAAGATTTATCCAAGTTATCTTCATTGACTGATTATCCAGATATTATAATATTTGTGTAAAATTCGACGATCTAGTCTTCTGACCAAATAGCTGTGCATAAACTGCAGTCATTGTCTTTTTTCTGGCGTTGATTTCATCATGCATTGAGTCTGGGTAGACTTTACTTTACCGGTCCCCAGAAATCAAGATCACTATCACAATCACTATGACGTAAGATTTAGGTCGTTGCAGTGCATCTATTTACGGCGGCCATTATGAAATTCTCGATCGGAAAACTTCCACATTCTAGTTGACACAAAATACAACGATATGACTGGAATAAAACCTTACCTTAGATTTGAAAGTCGTCAAGACTGTTGTTGGGATTTTGAGGGAGGTCTACAAGTGCCACACCCGGGGATTCAGGGTTGTAGACTTTTGTAATAATTTATTTCTAAAAACTCGTAAATGGGTCTGTGGAATCTTTGTGGTATAGAGGTATAGTTTTTGAACACAGTACTGGGAAAAATAACTGTCATACAGGGTTTTCTGTGTACCGTTGGATGGTAAGGATTTTTTCAATGCTCTCCAGGTAGATTCGATGGTGTTTGTATGAGCACCTGAGTTTGGATCTACCAAATTTACCGAGTGGTTCACTCCCAAATTAGTAAAACCCTACTTGTCCAAAGAATTGTAGGCTTTCGAACAATCACTAATTATAGTTGATTTATGATTTTGATAAGGGTATCGGCTGTTCTGTTTTCAACAGTTGTGAAAAAACACTTTTTTGAGTTCTGCTTTATGCTCCCAAAGACCCAGACTCCATCCACCCGTCTGCCCTTGTGATATTTTCTTTTCCCAAACTTGCTTTCGTCTATTTCAACTACAATGCCCGGGCCACCGGTGACATTGTTTTAATTGGTTTGCAGAATGTAGTCAAAAACTTCTCTGGCGTAGTTATACCAGTCCACTATATTCCTTTCAAAAACTACCAGTTCATGGCACAAAAACTCCTGGTTACATCGATATACCCAGAAATAGGTTATATGCAAAATTTGTTTTAAAGTCAAATTGTGATTCTCGAACCACGATCCTTATCGAACGGAAACTTTTTTATGACATTTCTTTTTTGAACATCTCCAAACGTAATTATCCCGGCTAAAGGGGGAATCTTTTCTAAATCCAAAACGCCCAATTTCCCAAAATTTGCATATACAGACTTTAAAATTAAGGAGTAAATTAAGATTAATAAGCCATGCAAAAATCGATTCTGTAGACTCGCATACCACTAGGCATGCGCAGCTCGCGCTTCGTTAACGATCATACATCATCGATTTTCACTTTATAAAGAAATATATTTTAAAATTAGGTTGAAAACTCTTGTTTTTAAAAACGAAGTTTTTAACCTTAAAAACTACCGTAGATTTCGATTTTAAGGTCAAAATACCTCTAAACCTCACAATTTTTATTTTTCGATCGCTCACACGATCTCATATTTACGCTTAAGGCGATACTATATTTTAGCGCGTTTTTGGGGGGACTGCTAAAGTAAAGTCGTTCCTTGAGTCTTCCTCAACTTGCGGAACCTGTCAATAAAGTACGCGATGTTACATGCCAAAGTCATTGAATATAAAGAAAGACAAACTTAATTATATAAATAAATTTCATACTATATTGTAAACAATACTTATCGAAACACTACTCTGCAAACAAAATTGTTGAAAATGTTACAATATAATATTGTATGATATTATGATATAATATATTGTATAATATCTCGACATTGTACCAATATATGATATTGTATCATATGATATTTAATACATGTTGTATTATACAATATAATATCAATATTGTGTCATTTCATACCAATACGTTCTACGGGCCCCCTATAGTGATCAGTTTGTCCGTCCGTCCGCGAGCGATTGTCCGGAGCATATCTTCTCTCTCCTTGGCCCAATCTGGCTCATACTTCACCCACAGAGTGCCTTTAGGTAAAGGGTTTGCAGTGACCTTTAACCATTATTTTAGGTCTAAGGTTAAGGTCATAGCAGAATTATATATAAAATCCTTATCCAGGGCTCATCTTCTCTCCCCTTGGTCCAACCTGGCTCATACTTCTCTTACAGAGTGTGTATGGTCAAAGGGTGTGCAGTGACCTTGAATGAAGTTTGTAGGTCAGGGTTACATAGGACCACGCAAAGATCCTTTTTTCAGAGCATATACTTTCTACTAAGCCTCATTTGGCTCATACTTCACATAAACAGAGCTTTTGAGTAAAAGATGTGTAGTGACCTTGAACCTATTTTCAAGTTGAGATGTGAAGAATTATTTGAAAAATCCTTGTCCGGAGCATATCTTATCTTCCTTTGCTCCAATCTGGTTCATACTTAACGCACATGGTGCCTTTGATCAAAGAATATGCAGTGATCTTCATGTTTGTAGGTCATATGTAAAAGTCATATTGGATCACATAAAATCCTTTTAAGAGCATACATATACCATACACTTAGCCCTATTTGTCTAATACTTATGGTGTGCAGTGACCTTGAACCAAGTCAATGTGAAGGTCATAGCGGATCTCTTTATAATCAGTTTTAGACCATAGATTATTTCCCATTTGTTTAATCTTACTCAGATTGAACAACAATGCCTGTATGAAAGGGGTAATGAGATTGAATTAGTTATATGCGAGCTGGAAAATTTAGTTATAGATCAAGGTCAAAGCAAAATTCTCTGAAATTATTTTCGTCATATTGTCTTTTATTTAAGCGCGGCCCTTTGAGATGGTCACCATCTCAATGTTGTCTAGTTCACTAATGTAGTTATTTACTTATGTAGCATAATACGATTGATCATGTAATATAATACTTTATTGTATCATTAGATTGTATGATATTGTATTATATGATATTATATCATATAATACGATATTGTTACATGAAGTGTAATATAATTCAATATTGTATCTTGTTATATGATATTTTTTATATGACTGTGTCATATGATACGATATATCATACATAAGTGTGTCACATGATATGGTAGAGAATCATATCATGTGATCACTGAATTGATAAATAGGAATCATTATCATAGCATCCTTGATAAAGGCTTTGTATTTGGAGATAACCAGTTCTAAGACCCTAACACAATTTGAGTTGTTCTGATCACTCTCCGTGTTTAAAGCTGCATCTGCGATTCATTTAAATAGTTAAATCAAACATGCAAGTTTGAGTAAGTATGTAATATTATTTACATAGACCTGTGACCTGCTTCAAAAACCTTTTGTTTTCGTATGGCTTAGATTCAGCATCGCAGCATCGAAGTCTGTAGAGTGCATCAGTATTACAAGATGCACCATCTTTTCTTTGGTTGAATTAAGCAATTTATATATCCAAGGTCACCTGCCCAAAAAACTATAACCTGCTCTAAAAACATAAATCTCCTCCAGCATCTGAAACCAATGGCCCAAATCTAGCATCAAAGCTTGTCAAGTGCATCAATATCACAAGATACATCATCCATGGTGAAAATAGAAAAGGGAATAACTTAAATATAGCCATCAAAGGGCACCTGCTTAAACCCTTATATCCTCCAGTTTCTGAATCTTTTTTTTTTATTTAATTCAACTTTTATTCTCATGTTATATTTTAATTTTTTTCTCAACATTTAAAACTACAAGACTTCATCTTTAAAACCAACATACTGGCCATATGGATCTGGAAATCTCTCTCTTAAACGCCATATGCAACAGCATGGGATGACACGTCTGTTGCCCGTTCCAAGTTTGTCATGGTGCCACAACACAAACTGGCGATAAGCGTTGTGCCGATTGGTCCGAGTTCAAATTTGGTTTTGGTTCGATGATTTTTGACAGAGTTATGCTTATTGAATTTAGGAAAAAATGGGAAGTTCTTAGTCTCCGCTCTTAAACTTTTGAAGTGATGCATAAATAAAGATGATGTTTCATCTTAGTTTAATTAAATAGAAATTACAGGTCAAGTTTGAATCTGCGGGGGCATTCGAGGCGTGACGACACATCTAATCTTCTCTTGGATTAGTATCATTGGGATTTGAAAATTGCCATAAAGCTTGTTCCAAAATGGGTCAGTTACATGGAATTGCGGATAGACATCCAACCAAGCTTTCGCAATTCGAAAAAATGTGTTAGCGCTCCCAAAACGCACACAAAAGAAGGCGGATGTTCATAGGAGCTATTAAAATTACTGCTGACCTGCAACTATATTCAAAAGGAAGAAAAGTTTTCTTTACTATAGTCAAAATCAAGTCATTTTGAACGTTAAAAGATATTGCTATAACCTTTTGTCAAGCAAGTCTCATTAATCAAGTTAAATATATTAAAGAGCGAGGTCAATTTTACTTGCAGATGTTGATGATGAAACAACTTTGATATTTATCTGACATTTTCTCGTTCTTTGTTTGCGGGAAAATGTCCCAATTTCCATACAGGGTTGTTTCTAACATCGTCGATTTTCTCGATGCTGGTATGTTTTTCGTCAAAACCCACTTCACCGTTTTGGCTCTGCTCGTTACTTGCATCCTCTTTTTTAAGCTTGAGCTCACTCCTTGTTCCACGTTTGCGCCGACGTTTGGTCTTGTCTCGTCTTTGGAGGGTCAAGTTCCTGATTTGCTCTATTTTCTATCTCCATTTCAGTCGTTTTTTTCCCTCCTTAACTTTTTTTCTCCTTTTTGATGAGTTGTTCGTTGTCAAAAGCAACTTCAACACTTTGGTATCGCTCCTCGAATGCATCTTCTTTCTTAATCTTGTGCTCATTCCTAGTTCCTCATTTGCATGGACGTTTAGCATGGTTTCGTCTTTGGATGGCAAAGTTTCTTATCTGCTCTATTTTTTATGTTCTCTTTAGTCTTAACTTTTGTCTTTTATTTTAACTTTACCTTCGTAATTATTTTCAGAAGATTTAAAAGAATATCTCTTTTCCTTGCTCTTCACTAGCACCTTCTCTTTCTTAAAGTCCCCGAGAGCTACTGCTAACTCTGTGTTTTTGGCCACCAACTTGAATTTTAAAAACTTTTTCTTGGCTAGCCTCTCAACTTTTGCAAGTTCTTTTGTTTCCTCGCCTTCTTTAACATCTTTTACTTTGACATCGTTGGAACGTTCGGCATCTTCATCTTCCCACGCATCTCTCCTCAATGATCCATTTTCCAAATTAAACTACCTCTCCTCAAGTTTCTCTAGAAGCTCGTCTTCTCTACGGATGTTGCCATTTATCGCTGCCTTCTTTACAGCTTGCCGGTTCACCTTTTTAAAAAATTTTCTGTTATCAAGAAAATTTATGATACGAACTCGCGCCTATTTAATCACATTGTGAGTTATATGTTTTTATGCTCCCCTTCGAAGAAGGGAGGGCATATTGCGTTGCTGCTGTCTGTCTGTTTGTCGGTCGGTCGGTCCACCAACAGTTTCCGTTCATTTTCTTCGCAGAGGATGAACATATTGAAATGAAATTTAGTATACAGGTTAATCATGCTAATATCTAGGTCAAGTTCGATAATGGGTACGATCGAGCGATTTTCGACAGAGTTGTGCCCCTTGGACGTATAAAATTTCCAATTATTTGCAATTTCCGCTTATTTTCTTCGCAGAGGATGAACATATTGAAATGAAATTTGGTATACAGGTTTATCATGCTAATATCTAGGTCAAGTTCGATATTGGGTACGATCGAGCAATTTTATACAGAGTTATGCCCCTTAGACGTAGAAAAATTCCAATTATTTGCAGTTTCTGTTCATTTTCTTTGCAGATGTTTCAATTATTTGCAGTTTCCATTCAGTTTTTTCACAGATGTTTCAAAAGGAGGGGGCATAAGTGTTTTACAAACATCTCTTGTTATTAACTAAGTTAACTGGTTTGTGCAATTTTAATACTCAAACAGTCGTTTCAAACTAATAATATATTAGGTAGTCCATCCATAAGTATCATATTTCATATCTAATAGATTGCAAGTTCGATCACTAAAATCTTAGTGTGATTTTAAGGAGTTTATTAAATAAGATTAACGTTTAAAATTCTAAAAAAAAAATGAATATTAACAAATTTATCATATGTTGAAGTCGATGGGAAAAATGCATTTTTTAAATATATATTTTCTAGTACAAGTAATTTTCTCACATTTGTCTAGGTAAAAAGTTGAAAAGCTTTCCCTTTCTTTTAAAAGGCTAAAATAATTCAATATTTACCAAACATATTTTCAGAATTTTTTTTTAATTTTCCCAAAGGACAGGCAACTCTTTAAAAAAGTTTTCAGTGCAAAAAGTTTGTTTAATTGACTACATACATACTCCCGAGTTTGGTTTATGTCAGCCTCATAATAACTTTAAAATACGTATTTGATGTAGTATAGATCGATCAAAATTGATTAATTCGCCTTAGTTATGGATGGACTACCTTAAATATTGTGTTATGGGATATGTTATCTAAAACTATAAACTAAAACTAAACTAAATTTCAAGATCTAGTAAATTGTCCCAGAGTGTCATTTTAGTGCTAGAACCATTATGACTTCATAATTGATTTGATGAATCTTTTTACCATACTTTACGGATTAAAAGGAGCTATGTAGAGATGAAAGTTTCTTGACATTCTGAATTAGTTATGGGAAAAGTGATCTCGATACCTATATTCAATTTGATATACATTGTAATTTTAAAGAAGAGGTCAAGAACTCCGAGATTTTAGTTAAAAACATGATTTTTAGATCAATTAAGTCACTCTAGTGACCTATTGCCATTGGTCTTCGTACGTCATCGTGCATCTTCCGTTGACAATTTTGCATTTTTCAACTTCATCTTGAAAACTTCATGACTAATAATTACCATTTTTGGTTTAAAGCATCTCTAGAACAAGAGGAATATGAATTGTGATATGAATGGCCATACCCCAGGGCCTCATGGGCATGGCCAAATGAGCATAATAAAAGGCCCAATTTAAAAAATCTTTTTCTCTTCTCCGACGTATATCGAAAAAAAGTTAATAAATTGTTATAATGTTCATGAAGCCCTGTACCAAAATTGTGAAAATCACGACCCCTAGGTCAGGGGTTCAGGGTCTTATGCGAGGCCATTACGGCCATATATAGTTTAATGCATTAAGTCTTAGAAAAACTTTTTCTCTACTCCCACACATGTAGTAACATGTTATGACATCTTTATATTTTCCCTTGGTTGTGTGTTTAGGCCTTAGAGCGGGGTTAATATGGCAGTATAATAAAAATGTATTAAATGTTTTAAAAATCTTTTCTACTCCCATATACCTTTGAGAAAAACTGAATGTATGGTTATGATATTTATGAAGCCATCTACCTTTATTGTAAATTCATGGCCCCCTGACTCAGGGGCTCAGGACCTTGGGTAGGCCAATATGACCAGATAGTGAAAATGTATTTAATCTGAGAAAATCTCCTTCTCTACTCGCATATATAACTGAGATCTGAATGAATAGTAGTGTAATGCTCACGGATAGCTGTACATATAATATATCGATAACATAATTAATATATAATCGATGTAACTGTTGACCGAGCGTAGTTACTCATGGTTAAATATTACAATAATGTTAAATTATTTTTATGTACTCACCTATATGGGATGGCTACAGTCACCACTGGTCAAAAGCGGTGTGCACCAAGGAATTCAATTGTATATAGTAAAACATTCACCAAAAAAAAAAAAATAGGCATTAGTATGTACTTCTTGTACACAGATTTTATTAAAAAAAATATACAAGCGTGTCTTTTATGACCAGAAAAAAAATAAAAAGTTATAATTGTATAATATTCATGTTATATTTACATGTATCTAATAAACCACCACCAAAGAAGAGATACCTGCAAAAACTGGTCATATGTCCTGAAAAGATACATTAACAAAATGCTGTTATATACAAAATTACAGTGTCACTCTTTTGAAATCCCAAGTTTCTGTTTCATCTTCAGACGAGTCTGTGTCAAACAAGACATCATCAAAATTAATTCAACAAACAAATTTTAGTATTGATATATCTGATATCTTCTTTTAGTTTTTTTGCTGCTGAAATGCATCAAAGTCACATTAAGTACTTCTAAAATTCAATTTCCTGTGTTTTTGAAAATATTGATACTTTAGAATAGAAACAAGTGAAACAGATGCTATTTTCAGAATGACATTTTTTATCTTAAACATCTTTTTAAAGAATCTAATGAAGATAGAAATTCCCCTACTCTACAAGTAGAGTACATAATTTCACGCCCCACAGCATGGTTGATTTCTTCAGTCAAATTGCATATTCCAGCATATAATGTCACTAGGCTATAATGCGTCAAGGTTCATAAGAATTTACTTTGATCACCGTTTCGGAAACCTCGTTGGTTCACTTACTATATTCAATTGCCGAAACTAATATAAATACTCCGTATAAAGTTTTTACCATTTATTGCAACGAACAAATGGTTCCATATAAAAAAAAAACACGTATATTTATTAGTTATACGGTACGGTTGGTGCAACGTTATTTACTCTATAAGTATAGCGACGAACCAATCCAGGACGCCCTAATACAAAAGTTGCATTACGTTAGTAATAACTAAAGACTTGGTAATGTCAATACATACCACTGTCAAGCGATTTGCTCTTCACCGTCAAGTGAATTTTGCTTTCAAAACACCGTCTTTTTATAACATAACTTGTTATGATGAAGCTGAGAAGTTGACAACGTCATAAGCGTCAACTAACATTTATCTCATAATAATTATATGATAACGTTGTACCGACATAAAATTCATGAAATTTAACATTTTTACATAATGATACAAAATTACAATTGATAAAGTTAAATTACATCAATTATTATTGTTCATTTCAATTGTCATTTTTTGTTATAAAAAGTTAAAATTGTTTTAAACATCGGGCTCAAAGTCCCTAATATAACGCAAGCATGGCGGTTAGTCCGATTGAAAGGAAACAACTCTGTTTTCTAATGGATTATAAGGATTTATATTACCATGTAAATAAAACAAGTAAGTTACAACAACGCACAAATAGTTAAAATACATGTAAATAATGAATTAGTTTCAAATGAAACGATCACGACAATAAGGAAATAATTGAAGGTTCAACCTTTAGAAATCGTCACAATTGAATCTTACTTGAAACGTCCTCGTTTCCACTTGGGTCAGTTAATCGGTGAGCTGTAAATGAACGGAACACTGGGTCTGTGCGTCATATTTCACAGGTGAGCTGGTGGTCTCCTCCGTCTGAGTCGCTGTACATCTAGTTGTGGTTGAGGTACGGTACTGGAAGGAACGTAACTAGTATGTGGTTCCATTAGGTAGTGTAGCTGTTTCCTCCTTTTGGATGTGATCCAAGGTTGGTGGGAAGAATATAATGACACTGCTCTGGTCCCCGTGAGAATGGATCCCTCTCTAACATAAGCTAATACTGCAGCACAATGTTCTTCCTAGTAACTTGACGGAGCCCCCAGGGAGAAAAATCTTGGGTCCATATAGAGGTGGTCATAGAGATTTTTGCCTTCCTTCTCATTGTCCAAAGGTTACGGATTTCTCCATTCTTTGTTCGTCTCGCTGGTCACATCCATGGAGCTAATGGTAGTTGTTGGTGCATTACTCTCCTGCATTTCATGTTCCTGAATATGGTTAGCACTTATTGGCTGCGCCGATTTAGCTAGGGGAGAAAGCAGAGGTGATGAGGTCTGGAATAAAGCTATACAGGACCTTGGTGACGGAGTGGAATGTAGCTCAGCAGGTTGGGTTTGCAAGCCGCTCATCCTGAACTGGCATAATTGGCATCTCTCTCTCAACTTGCGGATGGATCTTTCGATTTCTAGTTGGTCTATCGTTGACTGAGTGGTACTTGCATTTTCCATCTTCGCTAGCCAAGAGTTTTCGGTCCACTCCGCTCCCAATAAACCCTTGGCAGATCTCATTACGAAAACTCGATGACAAGCTCTGTTTTATGATTGGCTGCAGCTGCGAGTAGCCGATCCAATCGCAGCGTTTCAATCAGGCCCTTGTAAATAAACTTCAAAGAACACACGTGTGATCTTTGGTAAAACATTCGGTGCTTTAACATGTTGAGGCACAAGTGCTCGAGTACAGTGTCTTCCAAACGATGGTCTCATCAGATCACTTTAAAAAAACGATATATTTTACTGCATGGGATTGAACAGAGATTTACAAACTTGTCAAGGCTCGCGTGATAGTATAGGAAGTAAACATGGCGAATGTGGCAGTTGCCTATCCCGTTAGTATATATGTCTCTGCTTATGCTTATTGTTTTCAAAGATTCAATGAGCTGTATTTTATTCAATTTCCTTTTGTCCGCAATATACCTGGTTTTATGGCACGAATGCTTTCATATATCAGCGACTTCTTCACTCCCGATACAGGCCGACCTCCCTACAAACACTATACAGCAGCTATAAATAAAACTTTCTATGCTTTCTCTAGGTGATATCTTCATTCCTATCTAATAGCACCGTTAATTATGTTCAGATTCTCGCTAGTCAACATGTTTTCAAGTTGTATTTATGCCGTAGTGTGTTTATTAATACCCGTTGTTTTATTCGATTAAACTGTAAATATTCAAGGGGCGCAACTCAAGTTACTCGCTAGAGAGCGCCACTGCATCACCGAGTTTTCGTAATGAGATCTGCCAAGGGTTTATGGGGAGCGAAGTGGACCGAAAACCCTTGGCTAGCGAAGATGGCATTTTCCTTCATGAGCAAGTAATTGACTCTTCTTGGATCTCGAAATGACCAAGACACATCCATACTGTGAATATTTACACGATATTGGTTGGCTGTCATGCTTATTTATGGAACGCCATCGCTGCCTTATAGCATAAAACTATAGATACATTATGTCAAATGTATCTATATGTATGTCAAATCAAAAAAGTCCATTGTGTGGTGTGAATAAATCGTTACAATTGGTCAAATCTTTATTACGTGATGTCAAAAGCACATTACGTGAAGAAAACATGTCTTTACATGATGTCAACTTTTTACGTTGTGATGTAAAATCATTTTTACGTTATGTTAACATTTTATAACGTGATGTAAATTTTTCCTTACATAACGCCAATATTGTAGAATGTCTACACTGTATTGCGTGGGGCAAATGTATCCTTACATTATGTCAGTACTGCATTACATAATGCAAATCTATCCTTACATTATGCCAATATTTTATTACATGATATCAATATATTTTTACATTTTATCAACACTTTATTACTTGGTGTAAATATATCGTTTTATTATGTCAACACTTTATAACTTGATGTTGTAAGTTTATTACGTTATGTCTAAACTTAATAACGTGATGTGAATAAGTCTTCGCTGTAGGTCAGTTCTCTATTCCATGATGTATACGCTCCATTACTTTATGTTGAAACATCATTTCGTTATGCGAACATGGATAATCTCGGCCTTTATCTATACATAGAAACGGTAAGCTGATTTACCCAAGTGGATACAGGGGCTATTCAGTCATTCTCGTTTATATGACTCCATTTTGAAATATCACTGTCGCTCAAGTTAAGAATGTTTTTTTCTTGAAGTAACGGGATAATATTATAATTATATGTTTTGTAGTAAATGATTTTGGGAGTCTATATCCAATTTATATACAATAAATCGCCGTTTATTTTTGAACTGCATTATTATTATTTTAACAGCCGAATTATAGATGTCACAGTGGTTTCCATATGTCGCTATATAGGCTAGTGATAATGATTGTCCATTTTTCTGCTACTGAAGTTGGGAAAGGGAAAAATGAAAATATATATTTTGATGTAATAAAACCCCAACATTTTAGAGACTGAAGTATTTGCCACTCGTCAATATATTTTTTATCAAGGATTGATAAAACCTGTCGCAATGTTACCATTAACAAGCGTTACCAAAACAACTCTGATAGGAATTAAGCTAAAAACGATATTGTATGAATCAAGTTTCATCTGAATATATCTATTTTGTAGGCATTTAAGTATATAATCAGTTTTAACTATATGGCATTTACATTGTTCAAAAACTCGGCATCTTCCGATTCTTTTCACTGTCATATGAATAAGGATTAACAAGCGTTACCGCTTTTTCTCTGCGTAAACAATATACTCTAAATTATCCCACCCTATATATCTTTTCGATAGTTGTATAGCTTTATGTTTTGGCGATATTCATGCTAAATAAAGCAATAATGTTAAAAAAAAAAAAAAAAAATGACTTTGTTAACAAGCGTTACAATAAAGACTAATCCAGTAATAATTGAGATTTAAAACGTCATACATCTTTAAATTCGTCTATTAAATTTGCATTCCTAAATGGTAAAATCTATATGAATATTCTTATTAAAAGCAGTAAATTGAACCTTGCCCTATTTAATTTAGCATGGATTTCTTATTTTTCTCGATTTTACTTTATACAGCGGAAATACAACCGCCGATAATATCGGTAAAGATAAATCAAGGGCAGGTTAAAAATATATGAAAAGAGAAAGGAAGCGTAAAGTTTATATGTTTTACAATTTTTTGGTCAATTACCATAATGATTATTTGCCAAACCAATCACATTAGCAATATTGAATTACTTATTGAAGAGATACTTACCTTGTATTATAAAAAGAAATGTAGTTTGAAGTTTCATTTAACATCCGTTACTTTAACTTTTCATTTTTTTAATAAAACTGAACAATATTCTTTCAAAGATATTTTAGGCATACATACATTTAAGAGTCAAATATATGTTTCTCACATTAAAGTTATTATTATTATTATAAACTTTGAAATGGATCTGTGTCGATAAGCAAATTTGCTTCAATTTCCATGCGTGCTACACATTCAATGTTTTTTTTAGTTTTATAAAAAATGTTCTTGCTTTTCAAGGTTTTAGTTATTAAATTCCTTTATGATTTGAAATATATATAGAATTGGTGAATTTTTGGATTATTTTTTTTCATTGCTGGAATAAAGCACTGCTTTGATAAGGTTAACATCCGTTACTGTGATTTCACCCCCCATGCAAAGAATCTAAGCTAGGTTTGTAAATACAACATTCGTGTGGGAATAATTTTCAGAAAAAATATCATAGATGACGTTCTTTTGGAAAACCAAATTATTTAAACAATCTGGCAAACTTAATTTTTTAACAACGTAACCAGTGTAATGCAGACGCAATTCTGAGAATGACTGTATTGGTACTTTGTGGAACGGAACGGAACCCCCAATGGGGAAATAGAAATTTAAAAAAATGAGCAATTTTTTTATTCATTACATTTCAGAATAAGATTGATCTTTAATTTTATTTATTTAAATTCGTTGTTTAAAGAAAAATATACATGTACATATATTACTTACAACTCTAATATTATTAAACACATTACAGTACCTTCACGGCAGAACTTATTGGCTGGTTTAAGCTAGCAAATGAATATTTATATTAGTTAGAGCTTTAAAACAAACCAAACACATTCCCAAGTAAACATCTTTAAAATTACAATGTCTGCAGTACTTGACTTAATTTTAAAATTCTGGTTCCGTTCCGTTCCGCAAAATACCATTACCCGTGTGGATATTGGTATTCAACGGAACAGAACGGAATGAGCGTAAATTTCATTCTCGGGCCATTTTCACGCTGATTATATACTTATCGACGCAAACTCCCGTTGGCAAGATTTTGCAAACACAAGATTTCCTTGGTCCGTGAATCTGTAGTTTTTGTTTTAACCACATGACAAAGTCTGTCTTGGTTTATGAAATCTGATGGATGCCATTCAAAATATGGAAAATTGGCATTACTTGGTTCTGGAAAAGCCAAAGAAACCTAACAACTGGTATTCCGCCCCAAGATTGGTCAGAACTGCTCTCCTGCTTCATTACACATGTGCAAATAATTTCCATCCAGCCAAGTGTATTTGCTCCTATCAAAGACCTTTCATCTACTTGAAGTACTTTTAAATCTTCACAGTTTTTCTATAGCTGTTCATCTGTGGAACCACCAGGTGGTTTCATTTCTTTCCCCTTCTTTGTTATTGGTATTTTTAGAAAACTATGAAGGGTTAAACCAGAGATGATGTTGGCATTATTACCAGTATGACAAATAACTTGAAACAGATTTTTTTGAATTACACATCACCTTATTGTTTTGACAAGACATTTGATTGAATATAATTGTCCAGAGCCTGCAGTATCAGACACTACCATGCGTAATGGTTTATAATTATTCGTTTTCTCAAAAAAAAAATCACTAAGAATTTTTAAAATAATATTGAATGGAAATCTTTATTCTGTATTTAGCCTTTGGACATCAACATTTGGAATTTGTTACACATTACTATTGCCTTGAAGTGATGTTTCCATGATATTTGAAAAGTTTTTCTCATTTTCGGGATACCAATAAGAAGAAGCAGTCCAGTCATGACTAGGGTCTCCATCATCAAATTCAATATCATCAAACTTTTCATAATCCTTTGCACGTTTATCTTCAGCTTTGAGAAAATTTGTACAGTTTTCAGAATTAAGAAAGCTAATAAATGTTTGGACCCAAGAAGGACTTTCATTTTTTATATCAGATATATTTCTCCAGTTAGGAAAAAGAAGCAAAAGAGAGGTCTGGCAAAAAATATCCTCAAGAGGCCATGTACCTTGTGTATTACACCCAGTTATCACTGGCACTTTACCAGACCTGCACAGAGAAGAATTAAAGGAAGAATTGATTGTCATTTTATATATTTATCATGGGCAGTATTTCTGATCAAAATAAATGCTTCCTTTTCAAGAATATGTGATCCTGATAAACTTACAGACTGAAACGTGTGACTCGAACGATATAGCGATATAGAAGAAAGTTCATAACAAGCCTCTGCACATGAAATATCTCTTTTTACAGAATTCATTAGAAGACGTGAACAATTTGACTTGGCTGATGATGAGATATCAGTTGAACAGTTCACCACATCATTGAATAAATCTGCTTCTGCACCAGTTGGTTGGTTGCCCTTGCAATAACCAGTGTTATATTTTTCAGTGGCCAATATTTCATTTACAAATGGATTTTCATGATCACTTTTAGAAAGAATAAGAGATATGTCTCCATTGGCTCTCCACCCTTGAATATGGTATTTTTAATGTTGTACAAAAACTGGGTGGGCTCAAGGCATCTCTAGTCTCAATGAACTATTTTTATCTTTTACAATAGCAGGATATTGTCTTTCAGGTTTGGGGAACTCCATTCTACATGACTGTAGGTTGGTTTTTGAGTTTTAGAAACAATAGTCTGAATATCGGTGTAAATTGAATTTGTTTGATAAAAGTAAATAATCATCTAAATAAGATTCTTGTGTTGTATTAACATCCATTAAAATTTCCACCAAAGGGTTTAGTTCTTCAGGTGAAAGTTTGGAAGTACCTTCCGGTGGTGGCCACAAGGTTTTCCTTGTGTTATCCTCAAGGCCACAGCCTGCAGGATGAGAAGCAGTCATACCAAAATGATGTGCTGCCCATTCACCAAGTCTTGATGCACACTCATCATCTGACAGCCCATTTACTACAGCATCGTGTAATAAATTGTGAGGCTCCGTATCAGACCTCCAGCATAAACCATGCCAGTAGACCATACCTTTTGAATTGGCAAATTCTTGACGATACCAATAGGAGTCAACATTAAATAAAGGATTCATAATTAGTTTAAAATAAGACTGAGTACGAAGATCAAAGTATTGGGCTACTACACGGGAATATTGTTGCAGTACAGTGAGCATTGTGTTTTTATTGGACAAACCGACATTTTTACCAGTGACTTTTTGTAAATATAGATGGAGAAGTCGTCTTAGTGGTTTAAAGTAAAACTTGGCACAACTACCTGTAGTAAAAAAGGAAAGTAAACCTTGTCCGTCATTAATTCTGAATTGAATTAAAGCGCGTAATGCTCTTGTTCTTTGAGCCCAATATTGACTAAGCACTAAAATAAAGAATTTTTTTGCAAATCCAAATGTCCCCATTTTGCAATTTCTCTTCCAAATCTTCAACTATTAAACGCTTGTCCCCTGATTTTTGATTGAAAACAAAAGTGCTGGATTCTAAAGCCCTTTTTTCATTATCATGTTGTGAACTTCAAATTTAATTAAAAACGGGGTGTTTAGCAAACCTGCCATCTTCAAACCATAGTAAATGGTCTGTCCATTCTGACATGGAAAGACAAGTAACAGGGCGATAGTCAAAGAATTCACCTGAACTGTAAGGAAAAAGTGTCGGAAAGGCTAATGTAAAGAAATGTTTTGTTGTGTATTCAGATATTAGAGTTTCCCCTCTTGATGGCCAAGGAAGTATTGGTGTCTTCTTTTTGTCAGTGGATTTTTGTTTACGTCGTCTGCAAAGTGAAGAGATCCGAAGAAGATCGGAAGCGACCGAACGTGATTTTTTAAAATTTTATATACTAGGTAACGTAAAAAAAATATAATTTGCCTTTAAAAAGAATTTTTATAATTGATTCAGTTACCAAAAAGGCAAAATTTGGTGTTTTATACCATATATATATTTTTCAATTCTAATTTTGAATAACCATACGTAAATCAAGTCGTTCTCGGAGATATTTTCGCCACTATGTGTTATGATTGAAAAATATAAATGGTGGTAATTTAAAGCGGAAAATAACATTGACAATCGTCAGTCATTTATGACCGAGTTAACTTTGTCGAACAAAATTGCTGCCAATATGGCGGCGCCCAGGGCTGGAAGAATTTTTTGGGCCTTAGTACTCCTGATTCAACTTTCATTCTTGACTGATGTTCTTATATATACGTGCTACCATTAATCCTCGCTGGGTATTAACACACGGTGTACACATTAACCTACTCCAAATCACCACAACGTACAATAAAGTTTTACAGTCATTGACTCTATTTGATAGAAACATTAACCCGCTCCAAGCCCATACAAAATAGTGTAGTATTACAGTCATTGATTCAGTGTGGTTAAGTATTAATAAGTAACCACTATCATAGATGAAACAATAAGTTACACTGTGTCATCTAACATCACAGTGTAGGAACGGAAGTGTACAGTTTTGGGTAGCGCTGTTCGTCGAAGCGAGACAACAAGTAGCGCTGCGTACAGTATTTTCATCGTAGATTGAAAATACGTAAATAACTAATATCTGGACGGACAGTGTCGATTTTTATACGGTAGTAAACTAGAATAAGTCTATACTCATTATTTTCATCCTTAAATCATAAAATTTCTCTTTGAAAAAAAATTTATTGGATCAAAACAGTACAAAACTTCAATAAGAAATTGAATCACAATATCAATATCTAGAGAAGTGTTTCTCATTTTCTTTGACAAAAAGTAATGTTTCTTGTTGTAAAAATATTTTTCTAATATGTTAGATTTGAGACAAAAAAGTTACATGTATGAAGGAAGCAATAAATTCTTCGAAACTAAAGTTTTTCTGACCATATCTCGGTATTGTTTACTGTACGCGTAGCTCTTACTTGTCTGTACGGGTAGCTCTGATTCGCAGTTAAACAACTGTACGCAGAGCTCCAAACATTACAATGAGCTATTCTACATATAGGTTCCCACTGTCGTGCGATAACTAACACTACGATTGACAAATCGAAACTAATCGTGGAACTTCTATATAATTTAGACTTAGGTACGAGGCGATGCGAGTCGATACGTCCTTATGCGATTTATTGAGCTTTGAAACAGTAAAATCCAAATAGATATACCGGTATTTCAAGTGACGCAATCTGTCATGATCTCATTGCCCGTTTAGATACGATAAAATACGTTTCGATAAAATTTCCCACATATAATAACCGATATGACCTCGATCTGATTCGAGCATCACAACACGAGTCCCCGATTTGTGTACGTAAATATTAGTTCGTGTATGTTACAATACGCTTATTACGAATCGATGTCTTCTGTTGCGATGGGGCATGATAATGATAGCGATTCTTTTCACGATCAAGATGGAAGATGACCAGAATCTGAGTTACGATTGGACCCCGACGGCCATATCTACATGCATAAAGCCCGAAGGACCATGATTATGACAACGATTGTGATGATAAATGAAGTTTGCATTTTGATTTTTATATGCCACAGGCGCATGATGCAGATTGAAGGATGATTTTTATTAATGGCAGTTGTAATACGCCGTATTGGTTGAATCTGCTTAGATGTTGATGGACAGATCGGGAGACTGAGAGGATCGAAAATAAATTTTCTGATGAGTTTCAAGTGAAACTTCCAGCTAATGCGACAGATTTAAATAAATAAAATTGGCGGCGATGTGTACCTTGTGTATTATTAGGTAGACGCTTTTTATTTTTTAGTCATTAATCGTTTGCTTGTGCTATATGCCTAGAATTTTTTTGTCTGGAGCACAATACTGTACATTTCAGCAGTTTTTCTGCAATAAGCATTTGATTGTGTGGACGTCGCAGAGTAGACATTTTGTTGTGTTGCAAAAAAAATTGAAAGAAAAGTTGATGTTAATGTAATAATAATAATTCACAGAAATCCTGATGTTTGTGGGTCATACTCGAAGGTCATGTAAATAACTTGTTTTTCGTAACATTGAAAATACATGTAAATTATATTTCTTTATTTTCCATTCTCTAAAATACCGTATATTAACAATAATCAACAACGTAAAATCGCATGCTCAGAATATACATGTACCATTTGCATCTGCAAGACGCAAGGATATCAAACATAAATTCCTTAAAAATTCACCCCAATACATATATATGTAGCTGAGGAAAATCATTTCCGATTTCACCCTTGAAATGGAGGGAAATTCTGCCTGCGACGGGTGTTAAAAATTAAAAAAAAAATAGATAAAAACAACAAAGTCATATGGCCCCTACATCACCAACTTTTTGAAATTACTCAACTCAGTTCTCAAATCAAATCCATGAAAGACGAGTGCATAATTCTGAGGTAATCTAATTCCCTCAGTTAGATGAGGAGATCCTGATTTCCCCAACATTCGTAATACGAGGCAATATGAATAAATACTGTATGCTTAACCATTTTGTGGGTGGTAATTTTTAAACACATACACTAACTATGTATTGTGAAATTCAATACTGTAGTGCAACCTGCAATTCTTTGGAGGTAACTAACATGCACTAAACACCAAATGACAACGAGCACCTAGATTAGGGATTCTTTTAACTTCTAACACTCTTTTCGCCTTATCATTTTTCTCAAATTATTTGTCATGATTACATACACGTATTGGGTTATTAAGGTCTTCCGTTTCCAACGGAAGACCTTATAGTGATTGTAGTGTTTTTTCTTTCTTTCTTTCTTTCTTATTATTTTTTTTTCCCCTTTTTTGTCGGCAGAATTTCTCAGAGATGGCTTTATGGATTTCCCTGAAATTTTCAGGGATGATAGAGAATGATAATATCTCGAGGCGTTTTTTTCATTTTTTCAAAATTCATTTCCGTTCGTCCGTTTCCTGTCCCGCGTCAAAAAACCTTGTTCCCTCAAGATCTCAGAATCGGCAGACACTTGAACATTCAGTCTTTGTTGGATGATAGACTTATATCTGTAGATGTGTTTAAACTATTTTGTTTTGTTCGTCGTAACTTCCGGTCGTCACCGGAAGTACTTCAAAAATTATTTTATTTATGTATTAAACTTATTTTAAATAAAATGAATCTGATAGTATAAATCCTTACATGTGTCATCTAAGCGATGATATTTGAACAAAAACATTCTACTTCCGGTGAGATATCTCAATTATCTCAAGTAACTTTTTTATAACAAATTTTGTTCCCGCGAGATCTCAAAAACTATCAGTGATGAAGACACGAAACTTTCATGGATGATAGACATTTGATTGAAGATATGTTTAACTGGTTTTATTTTGTCGACCGTCACTTCCGGTCCACACCGGAAGAGTTCAAACAAATCAAGCTCTTTATCAGTTTAACAGTTTTCCTTTGATAGTATTAGTTGGCTCGATAAACAATAATGTGCAATGGGCAAGTATACAAGAAATAATAAATTAATTTTTCATTGAGCACTTCCGTTTGTCCGTTTCCTGTCCCGAGACAAAAAAAGTTATTTCAACGAGATTTCAAAAACGGTAACGACTTGAACAATCAAACTTTGTGGGATGATAGACCTAAGTATAAACATGTGTTTACAATATTTTGTTTTATCCGGCGTAACTTCCGGTCGTCACAGGAAGTACACCAAAATTTGATTATTTAAAAATATTTTGGTTGTTTAGCATGGAAGTAACATTTTAGAAATAGAAATACAAAAGTTCATCTACACATGGATAAATAAACGAAAATATTCTACTTCCGGTGAGACATCTCAAATATCTCAAGTAGCTTTCTTTTATAAAAATTTTGTACCCGGAGATCTCAGAAACTGTAAGAGACCAAGATACAAAACTTACATAGATGATAGACATTTGATTGAACATGTGTTTAATGGGTTTCATTTGGTCATCCGTCACTTCCGGTTCTCACTCGAAGCGTTCAAGCAAAATTTTTTTTTTAAAGTTTTAGATTTTTTTAAAACAATTTACTCAGTGTGATGAACAGTAACGTACCGTAGGTAAATGTACTAAAAATATCTACTTTTAATTTCCTTCATCACTTCCGTTTGTCCGTTTCCGGTCCTGAGACAAAAACCTTTTCTCAGCGAAGTCTCCTTACTAACAAAACTTGAACATCCAAACTTTGAGGAAAGACAGAACATTGTATGAAGATATGTTTACTATGTTCTGTCTGATCCGGTGTAATTTCCGGTCGTCACAGAAAGTACTCAAAAATTGACTTTTTGACTTTTTGTTTTGTTTTACATAGAAGTAATTACTGGGAAATTCCATCACAGTATAAATTATATACATTTTCGTTTAACAAGAGAAATGATTTTTTTTCAAATTAATACATGAGGAACGGAAGACCTTTTTGTTGCTATAGCAACAAGAGTCTAGTTTTACTTATTTTTTTTTGGGGGGGGGGGGGGGGTTGCAAAAACAAATTTTGTTTTTCATCATTAAAAAAATATTTTAAAGTAGTCCATTCATACCATTGTCATTCTGTTTAGTTAACTTACCATCCGAAATCAAACTTCTCCACAACAAACTCACAATGCTTTTAACAGAACTACCCGTACAGTAAAATTACAATGCTTTTGCGCTACGCGTACAGTATGAAATAATCACAGCTCGTGATATTCTGGTGGTGTTCTACTTTTATTTGCAATAGCATCAGAAGCAAGGTTAGATTTTTCTCTTTAGATATATATCTACCTTTACTTGTCCTCAATTCAATTGTAATGATTGTATTTTGTACATAATAATGATTTCAATCTTGCAGTGTGGCCCTGGATATTGATAATCAAAATGTTCACTTGAAAATCGTATTGCATAAAGAATATATACAACTTTTATACTTTTTGCCAGTTTATTACTGTAACGTATTGAATTGTTCCAGAAGAATTTTAAATCCATTGATCAATTCATTTGATTAAAATTACACTGAAACTGTCTTCGACTCTATGCAGAGGTACATGTACGTGTTCAATTTGTTTACTCGCTTCGACGAACAGCGCTACCCAAAACTGTACACTTCCGTTCCTACACTGTGAACATTATTGTCATAAATAAAAAGAAGGAAAGCTACATATATTAACTAAAATTTACCTCATTATCTATAGGCTTGGACAAAAGATAAAGTATGGGTTTAATGGTCATGTTGCACTGTTTCATGGTATCAATGTAAAAAGCTAGGGTAAAACCCTGCTGTGGGATGCTCTGTCCTTGGAAGTCTCCTAAACAGTGTTCAAAATCGCTTGCACATCCTTTCACATTGTTGCCAAAAATAACAATATAATATTACAGATGGATATGTTCATGAAGCCATCTACCAAAATTGTGATATGGCCATATTGTGAAAATGAAATCTTAGAAAATGTTCTTCTTAACCTCCAAGTAATAGAAGATGAACTAAATGCATAAATATGATGTTCATGAAGCCATCCACCAAAACTTGGAAATTCGTGGCTCCTGAGTCAGAGGTTCAGGCCATAGAGCGGGCCAATATGGTCATTCAGTGGGATATAAATTGATTGCATGGTTAAGATATTCATGAAGCCTTTTACCTAAATTGTGAAATCCATCTATGCCTTGAATAATGGCAACTTTCTGGCTGCTTCGCAGAAGAAGAAGAGAAACACACAATTTCACAATTTAGCTGTTGCATAGAAAGTCCCATACTTGAGGGTGGGGTCGTACAGAACATGAGTGACCACTCCGCGTTCAACACAAACGCACCAAGGAGAGCACAAGATTTGCGCATTCAAGTCGCCAATTTATTTTAACAATTTATTAATTCTGTTTATTTAATCAAACACTTAATAAAGAACATGACTACTTTTATAATTTTGTGTTCAAATTTATTAAAAACCAATTTTTTTCTCAAATGCTCCCGCTATCCTCTCTAGGGCATCTGCTTTTCTTTCCTCCGCAATAGCTCTTCTTTCCTTTACCTCTATGAGTTTGACCACGGTCGGTGGCCGCGTGTTGATTTTCAATGAAAAATTTTAAAATTAAGACAATGTCAATTGAAATAGAAGAAAAGCAAATGAAATATTCATACGTGTAATATAAATAGTTCAAATTGCATGAATGAAGTTGAACAGTTCACCATCTTTTTTTTTTCTTAGCAAACGTAATTACGCCAAAATTATAAGAATTTAAAAAAAGGAATTTTGAAAATATTTTTACTTCATTTTTATAGTGTTGGCATAATAATTTTCACCTTTGCGTTTAGATCTGTACGAAGTTGAAGTGAAGTATGTGTTGGTGGAAGGCCTGGACACACTCGGGGCTTCTTCTGGAATGTCAACAAATGTATTAGTGATACATTTTTTAATTAAAAAAAAACTCAATATTTTTAATCTACTTACTTAAATGTTCCGTTTATGAAGAACATGCAAACATCAAATTTGACAATATATTATAATAATAAGGTCTTGTACGTATATTATATAATAAATGTATATACAAAGTTACAAACCATTGAAGGATGGAATTCCAACCGTAATTTCCGATGTGGCCGCAATACACGTTGAGGCTAGGTTATCTGAAACAAGGTTATAATTAGATATCATATATTTCAAAATGATATTAATTATTTATACTATAACTACTGTACACTGAAAAGATATCGTTATTACGATTTAATTATTTCGTTATAACGAGAAAGGATCGATTTAATACGAGAAAAGATCTCGTTACAACGGAAAAAGATCTCGAAAGTACGAGAAAAGAACTCGTTTTTACGAGAAAAGGATCTCGTTATTACGAGATAATTTAGATCTATATAAAATGGTGCGTTCCTGGAAAGACCTTCAAGTATTTTGATGAATTTATAAATAACAACGATCATTATTTATTAATTTCTACATAAAAAGATCAGATTAGGCATTTGTTCTTATATGAATAAGTGGAAGGAACTTCATGTAATTTTACTTTTCAACGTATATTACAATCCCACTCCAAAGTGAATACCAAGTAGTTCTAGTCATAAAAACACAATTTCATTAGTTACAGATGACTATTTAGTTTCAAACACGGATATACGGGATTTACCCCGGGTTGTGTTTTATATATTCATACACAACCTATATTGAAAATAATTGTTTTTTACCGGGTTTTCCAACGGAAAAATCCGGTTATTGAAATGGTGAAAATGGCTTGTGGGCGGGCGGGCGGCTGCCAAAAGGGTACCCATATTGTACGGGTAACTCCTCCTACAGTTTTCAAGATAGGAAGTTGTTCTTTTGCAGATCAATAGTGCATATATTAGAGGTGTGCATATTGCTAGGATTTTGATTTCTGATAATTTATGAAAAAAATACCAGCTTTTGAACTTAGTCATTTTTTAGGCAAAATATTGCACATGGGTACTCCATTTCTCTGGATAGGGTAGGCAGTGTTTATCAATTCAGGGTTGACATGGATTATGGATACAGTTCACATTAAAGAAAACCCGGTTTGCTGTCACATTGACAGCTTTTCACTTGTTGTATATTATCATTTGGGTGTCTGAAAACAAATTATCCTTCATATTAATAAATTGGTAATTAATTTAAGTTCTTAGTATATATGACTGAGATTTAACTTTCATAGGCTTTAGAGAACAAGGGGCGTAGATTCCTGTGTTGATTTAGCAAAAACAAATAGGAGATCGCCAGACCTTGTTTTTGTTAACCGATTCTGACTGATGTGATCTTGATCTAGCTGCAGGTCTGTAGCTCCAGGTCTAAAATATTCGGTCGGATGACCTGGGAGCTACAGTTCCTTACGTGTTGAAAACTTACAGCGCACAAAAATTTTCGCTAATTTTGGGCCTTATTTTCAAACTTATCTTGTAAAAATAATCAATATCATTAATTTTTCCAAATAATTTACAACTGATATCGTCGGACTTTCTCTTGAACACGCTAAATGAAGTATATTAAATTCACATGCAGAATCGCCATTCAGTCATCACTGCCCAAAAAAGCAGTAAGTGGATCTAAAGGAACACCAAGTCTTACAAACTTTCTGCCCCACCAAAACTACCGCTATACTTAACAGTCAGGTGATAAGATCAGAAACATTGTTCAGCAAGTTTGTAGCCGAACATAACATGGCATTTTCAGTTGCTAACCATTTCAGTGAACTATGTACAAAAATGTTTCCGGACAGTAAAATTGCTGAAATATTTGCTTGGAAACGGACCAAATGCACTCAAAATAATCAAACAAGCAATATCGCCAGACTAGCGTAAAACTTTCATAGAAAGATGCCAAAGACAGGGGTTTTTTTTTACTATTCTTTGTGATGAAAGTAACGATAGAGGGTCAGACAAATGTTTTGCAATTCTTGTCCGCATTTTTTGAGGAGGAGTCTATGTCAGTAAAAACTCGTTTCTTGGACATGCCAATTGTAAATATTGGAACAGGTGCTAACCTGTACATAGCACTGTATAAGTGTCTATGGTATATCCTAAATAAAATGTATGCTTAGTTTTATATGAAATTATTTAGTATTTTTTGAAAATCTAACAAATAATTTTATTTTTCCGTTCGAGAGGAAGACCATGGACCAGTGTAATTTGATTTTCTTCCGACAGCTGCTCAACGATGAAAGGGAGGAAGAATTCTGTTATATCCAGAATTATTGAAACTCAACCCCATGTTACGGATATGGAATGCATTTGCCACTTGGCGAATCTGTTGCAAAGCAGGAGTTATGCCATTGATGAGATGCTGGTTGACATCTACTACCATTTTCACAACAGGTAAATATTACAGTAATGAAATGATATTAATATATCTTTCATTGATGTTATCAACATTTTTGTAAATCATATTATTTTTTGTAGTGCCAAGAGAAAGGAGCAGAATTCAGAGTTTTTGGAAATTTGTTGACGTTGAACCACTGAAGATTTTGAAACATTCCACAACTAGATAAATAGGCTAGTCTTATTTAATCGTAAAATACCTTAGCAATACATTTTGTCTAAATTATTGCTTATTTTTTAAGGTGGCTTTCACTTCAAAAAGTTGTATCCAGGACCCCCCATCACTGGGATGCCTTAGCCAGCTATTTCAACAGACATGATCAAGTTGAAAGTGATGGAATGGTCCACCGCTTAGCCCATCTTTTGAGTAATCCTGAGGTCAAAATGTATTTTTACTATTTTGAGTTCATCCTTGTCCCACTGAATGATTTCAACACAACATTCCGGGCAAGTATTATGACTTTCGGAATACATTTTGAAAATGTAAATGCATGTACATTTTACTAAAGAAGTATCACTTTTCAGGCTGGTGCAGCAAAGATAGGAATCATTCACAGTCAGATGATAAAGTTGCTCAGAAAATTCTTAGCTAAGTTTGTACAGGCTTCTGTCGTTTTCCAACATAAAAACATCACAAAGGTTTCGTATGCTGAAAGGGACAAACAGCTCAGCAATGAGATTTTAGCTATTGGTTATGCAAACAGGACTTTCCTCATCGATCATGCTGATGATCTGAGACCATCCCTACTGAACAAGTGTTTCAGGTATGCTTATTCAATAATTGCATCCATTAAAATATATACATATTATTTCAAATGTAAACAGAATACACCGTTTAAATGTTTATTTCAGCATCATTAGGGAATTCTAAATGGCTGTAAGCAAAAAAAAAATGCTGCAAAAGTTCCCTTTCCATGATGATGCATTGAAAAATATGGCTCTGAATATTTGATCCTAAACATTTCCATATTTTATTTTCAGTCATAAAATTTGTTAAAAGATTCCCCCCAGATCCTTGGTGATACTTGCAGTTTGGATGAGTTACAGGAGGAATTTCTGGACTACCAGCTAACACCAAAAGAAGAGCTACCACCTGCTGACTTGGGAGCTGACAAATTCTGGAGCCAGATGGCCAATATAATGGAACCATTTAGTAGCAAATGCAGATTTGGACTACTGGCTAAATTAGCTTTAGCATGTTGTGTGATACCTGTCAGCAATGCTGACCCAGAGAGATTCTTTTCGATGTTGAAGAATATTCAAACAGATATGAGATCAGATTTAAACAATGACACCATATGTTCATTAATTTGTTCTAAACAAAATCAAGATGGTTGTTGTTTTGAATATAAACAAAGTGATGAGGTTTTAATGGCAGCAAAACAAGCTGTAGTTACATATATATCAGCAGTCTCTGAATGCAAGTTAAGTTGTTTAATCTGTATTTAGTTATTTGTTAAAAGTATATTCACTGGTTTTCTAGCGTTGAAATGTCGTTACGCGAAATCTCCCCCTTAGCCAAGTTTCTCCCACATTGCAACATTGAAAGGTTAACAGGTATGGATCCCGTGATGTCACATCACAAGCCTATTCAGCAAGTAAACAAGAAGTCGACGCGAAAGCGTGGTCGGCATGCTTGTAGCAGGCAAATCGTCAAAAGAGAGAAAAAGAAAGAGACACTGGTTTTTTTTAGTCGAGGGGTCCCTGAAAGTGGTAATACTGACGTTCTGTTTTATTTATTCTCTGATCAGGTATGAATTAAACAGATGGTCCAGATAGGTTTATTGATATTGATTATTTTTTCGTAACGAAAGTTTGGAAGGAATTATTTTTTTGTCAATGTCAAAAAAGTATTTTCACTATCTAATTTTGTAAACAAACTTGCTATCATTCCTCTTCCTCCATGCTGTTCCTCTTGATTACGTAATACCAATGAATAACCTTCCGCATTCATCAAAGTGTTTTTTTTAATACAGATCATCACCCTGACAAAGTTTGGGTCGGGTTTCCAACATAGCGAAAACGGCGTTAAAACGGCATTATATATATATATATATATATCTTTAAAAACTTTGAATAATTATATGATTGTCGGTGAATTTTAGCTCGATCATCGTCCACAGTTTGATTTTTACGATCGGTGGATTACATAAACAAATCTCCAGTTGTTGAGTATTCACCTGTAACAATGTAGGCATTGCTTCTATCAATTAACGAAACACAGTTTGAAGAATGGCATCGTTCGCCTGGCCGATGCTTAGCGAGGGATAGACGGTAGAGTTTTACGTAATTCATATACGATCGGTCGACCGTCTGCAGATTTATAAAATCGGCCGACAGACCAGTCGACCCTTGGTCGATTTTCGGTCGTCAATCGGTGTATGCCTGCCTACATAATAAAAACTCGAATGCCTAAATGTCGACCGAACGACGACGGGCAAAAAAAATTGTCTGCCGATGGCCGGACGATGATCGAGGGTTGCTCGACGGACTATTCTACTACTGTTTCAACAGAAGAAATCCGCCACAGACGCAGAAAAGTTATAACTTGGCCCGACGGACATAAAATTAGATGGCCGACTATAAAAAAATGTCGATATGTATCGGCTAAGGGCAACAGCTGATGTACTGCCGCCTGTCGCCCAAAGAATCCCATTTTTGTCTTAAAACCAACGGTCGTTGGTCGTTTTTGGAAATGTGACTGGTTTTAAATAAACTACACTACTTCACTTCACAGGGCTTGTGATGGTGTTTAAGAGGGATGTGCAACCATCTTGTACATTTGAGGGTCAAAATGTAAACATTTCTCGAACTAGCTTATTTCTGTCCGAAACTGCTGTCTAAAGATTAAAAAAGCAATAAATATGAGGTGTTACATGTTTGTTTTGGATGAATATTACCCATACCAGAACAAAATAAGGACTTTTCTGAACACTAAAATTAGTTAAACTCCCCGTGCCTTGTTTTTTTTTATTAACATTGGTTCAATATACCAGTAAAAGTTATTTTTCAACCTCAATTTTCTATCTGCTTATTTGTTTTAAAAATATAAACAGTTTCTAGTCACATTCATTACAGGTCTTAACCTGGAATTTTTAATATGTAAACAAAAACATGATCGGAGCATTGTTTACATAACAAAGAACTATGAGCTCTGTATCCCATTTATAACTCGACGACTGACACTCAAATTCTGGTTGACTATTAAAATTGCCTTACTAAAGCATTGTAAACATATAAAACGGAAAAATAAATTTTGACCAAAATCGTGACCATGCCCCTTTTATGGACAGTTTCATGTATGTGCAAGGGGCTTACAAAGCTGTGCTGTGAAAATTTTATATTCATTCAATCTTCTAAGCAACACCATCTCATTCTCTATTGGGGAGAGCATTTTTAATTTAACAATACACTCAACAAAACTTCTAAGTGTTCACCCAATATAATGTATTTACTATATGAAATAAGCACGCTTATTTGTTTTGTCGACGGGGTGACTGATTTCCACTTAACTTCCAAATAGTTAAAAACGATGTATTGACCGTGACCTTGACCTTTGCTTAATATCACAAACACTTCCGGTTTTGTTGAATTCCGCTAAGAGACTTTGGATTGTTAAGTTGCCGATGAAAATAACATTACACTTATGAAAGAGAAAAAATCATGTCCAAATAACGTTTTCTTCGGATTGCTTAATATCTAAAACAATGTTGAGGACATAATAACTGCAATATAAAGTGAGTACTATGTATCGTAAAAAAAATGCAGACACCAATATTCAAACGGCTCTGGCTGTTTTTCCAATGATCATTTTGGCCATATTAAGTGTTTTTATCTTTAACCCATCACCGAAGACTAATATCAATCACAAATCAAAGTACTGATAGTACTGAAAAGCGCTAACCTAGCTTGGTTCTAAAGGAAATGTACTTTGTGCAAGCTTAGTTTAAAAGAATCGATTTGATTTTTCTAAATTTCAGCTTCTGTATGCGCACTATATTTCCTAATCACTCCGTGGCAGCCCTTGCAATGATGTATGTAAGCCCCGCACATTAGATTCACAAGAGCCCGTAAATTATTTAGATACATAATTCCCCGTGCAAATATGTGCGTAAACCCCTGAAACTGGTTCTCTAACCAGTTTAAATGATGTATATTTCTGCTCATAAAGGGCAGTTATTCGATGCACCGGAAGTAGAAGTCTAACGACAATAAAGCGCTATGCTTAGCGATTTAAAAATTGTCAATCATGTTAAGCATGCGCAGAAAAATACCAATTTAATGTTTTTATTTCGTCACGGATTATTGATTTCAATTGTTGTTGTCTTATTTTATCTGTGCTATTGATGAAAAGAGATATCAGTTACGAAATATAAAAAATTTCACATACTTTTATTTTCTAATTTTTAAATTATTTTATTTATCAGGGCGAACACTTAGAAGTTTTGTTGAGTGTATATTATTTTCATGACTACTTTCTTACGTTGCAAGGGAGATATTTTGATAGGAATTGTCCCCCTTTTCTGGCTTTATGATTTTTTTTTTTAATTTGACAACTTCGATTTTCTGCAATAATTATTTTATTTGATGAAATTTATTTGCAAATAATATTCATTAATTTTAAGAACGGAAACAACTTTCAAACTTATGTACAGCATTGGCTTTTTTACATAACAACTAAAAGTAAGTTCCCAGTAAATATATTCACTGTTTACGTAATCATTCAATATTATTTCATTGCAATCATATTTTGATGCAAACTCCAACTGACTTGGATCCACCAAAGCGTGTCCACCACCTTACTCTCATTTTTGTTATTTCGGGCTAGTTTATCGAAATGAAATTGTGCGTTTTGTATATTAAACTTCGATCTTTTTCCTTAAATGCACATTTGCTCTTTGAATTAAAAATATCGATGGAAAAAGTATATACTTCACTACATGTAAAAGCAATCAACCAGAACTATAACCTAGTGTAAGCACCTTTTGACAAGAATCATTCACTCTATGTTACTCGAGACAGTTGCCACGTAAAAAAAATTATGCCGAGCAAAAACTGTTGCGTTTGCCTTTCCGGAACATCTATAGGAAATGGTACAATTGTGGAAGAAATACTGCAAAGTAGATGCAGTTCGTTCTTTGCAAAGAACGTGTGCATCTGTGACATTTTAAGCCAAAAATGCAGGAGGAAGGTTTATAGATTAGAAAAAAAATAGGGGTGGGTCAGTTAGATTTTTTTGTTCCCTTGCCATTCCAGCATCAGGTACGTCCCCTTATACAAAGGATGCAACTGTTAATACGGAAAAGAGTTCAGTTTAATGTACAGTGAATGATGATAGTGTTCGAACGCCTCGTAAAAATCCTTCAACATCTACAAACATCACTCTTCCTGTTATTCTGTTGGAAAAACTAAGGCGACTTGCATTATTTGTCGCAGAGTCAAAGGGTTTGCGATCTTTGAAATCGTGTCACGCGAGACTTTCGATCGGTGCTAAAAGTCCTTGGTTGTAATTAAACGCATATAGAGAACATGTATCGTATTATATAATGTAAACTGAAAACAATGACTCAAATTCTAAAAAAAAAGCGTCCATAACTCATACTGCTCTAACAACTACTGTGACACTTTTTTTCAATCACTATACATGTATATCATGAGAACTAGAACCTAAGAGTTTACTGTGTATGGCCTAAAAGCACGAAGTGGAACGGAATTCGATATGCTTTTTGTAAAGACAGAAACCGATACCGGCCCTTTTAGTCTTTTGTTATATAAAAGTGTTCCTTTTGGAGTTTTTGATTCTAAATTTGAACAAAATGTGATAGCACTAACTCAGGAATAAAATTTCAGGATGTATGTAATACTATATGTAAGGCTATAGATATTATGGCACGACATATTGATCAAACCCTTCCTCCTATTTTCAAAGCAATAATGTAAATGTACATGTATTAATTAAATTTGGCTTTGTATTCTTTTGGCAGAAAGCACCTTCCGCTATTCCGCTAAATCAAGTCCAACTTTAAATAGCGCTTATGATTTTGTACAATGACATTTATAAAATTAAAAATGTTAAATTTTCTATGGAACGCGATCGCTGCCTTATAGCATAAAACAATAGATACATTATGTCAAATTATCATTACATGATGTCAAAGTCCATTACGTGGTGTGAATATATCTTTACACTTTGTCAAATCTTTATTACGTGATATCAAAAGCACATAATGTGAAGTAAACGTGACTTAACATGATGTCAACTTTTTACGTTGCGATGTAAAATCATCCTTACGTTATGTCAACATTTTATAACGTGATGTAAATTTATCCTTACATTACGCCAATATTGTAGAACTCAAGGTCAATACATTATGACATTATGTCGACATTGTATTGCATTGGGCAAATGTATCCTTACATTATGTCAATACTGCATTACATAATGCAAATCTATCCTTACATTATGCCAATATTTTATTACATGATGTCAATATATTTTTACATTTTATCAACACTTTATTACATGGTGTAAATATATCGTTTTATTATGTCAACACTTTATAACTTGATGTCATAAGTTTATTACGTTATGTCTAAACTTAATAACGTGATGTGAATAAGTCTTCGCTGTAGGTCAATTCTCTATTCCATGATGTACACGCTCCATTACTTTATGTTGAAACATCATTTCGTTATGCGAACACGGATACCCTCGGCCTTTATCTATACATAGAAACGGTAAGCTGATTTACCCAAATGGATCCAGGGGCTATTGGTACATTGTGGAACGGAACGGAACCAGTAAAGGGTCACCTAATGGGGAAATAGAAATTTTTAAAAATGAGCAATTTTTTGATTCATTACATTTCAAAATAAGATTGATCTTTAATTTTAATGTTTAAATTCGTTGTGTAAAGAAAAATATACATATATTACTTACTACTCTAATATTAACACATTACCGTACTTTCACGGCAGAACTTACTAGCTGGTTTAAGCTAGCAAAAGTGTAAAAAACTGAACTTTATTTTACAACGATTGATAAACAAGTTCTACAACTTATATTAATATCTCTCGTTGGCACGGATGTTAGCGCGAGGGGGTCATTGGTGTAGCAAAAGTGTACGCTATATAAGTTAGAGCTTTTAAACAAACCAAACACATTCCCAAGTAGGCCTATAACATCTTTAAAATTACAATGTCAGCAGTACTTGACTTGTTTTTAAAATTCTGGTTCCGTTCCGTTCCGCAAAATACCATTGACCGTGTGGATATTGGTATTCAACGGAACAGAACGGAATGAGCGTAAATTTCATTCTCAGCCTATTTTCACGCCGATTCTATACTTATCGACGAAAATATATGTATCATGATCATAATTGTTTACAATACATCAACACTCATGCAGTCGAATTATTTCATTTAATTAAAAATAGTTACATGTATGAGGACGCTGGAGACAGTGCCGATTTTACCAATAGTGTTTGCCTTTCTGAATAACAAATTCTAAAATCGGCGAATACAGTTCCCCTCTCTTTTTTTGTTTGCGTTTTATTATGACATATTTCTAATTTATGCCCTCTGTTCGAAAAATTACCTAAAACAAACATTTTATAAAACCCAAACCCACCTATATCAAGATGGAGAAGGTCTTTAAAGGGGTTATAGATCTATCGTAATTTATTTGTAGATTTTATTTCATATTAAGTTATTAAGTGCCCTCTTGAATAAAAGGGAGCAAATTCATTCGAAGAAACCTAGCGTACCCCCTCCCCAAACATTATTCCCACCCCCTCTGCCAAAAAAAAAATCATTTTAATAGCGTCATA
This sequence comes from Magallana hongkongensis, assembly GCA_016163765.1. NCBI lineage: Eukaryota > Metazoa > Mollusca > Bivalvia > Ostreida > Ostreidae > Magallana > Magallana hongkongensis. The sequence goes on from WFKH01010931.1 coordinate 27,650,663, forward strand.
ATTTTGTAGCAGAACGGCCATACCCAGTGAGGGTCAATGTCCTTTATTTATGATACCAATAGCAACGTATACTTTAACTACTAAATACTTTGAAACTAAATTTTAGAAAATTCAATATGTACTCAGTGTCCGCGTCACGACATACAGGCTTTGGAACGATAAAGAACCCCGACTGCTAAATGACTGAGCATATAGTAACGAACTTAAGGTATCCCATTCTTCAATGTTGGTGTATCAAGAATTTCTTGAGATTTATATCATTGAAATCTGTAGACAAAACATACGTATTGATAGTTTATAATTTATAAATCCTCTCGTCGACAGATATTTGTCCCAAGATTTCCGCACACTTTCGTATGGGAAACTAAAAAAACAACAGTCCAAATCCCCATTTTTGACGGCTAGAACATCTGCAGGAGACGCAAAACACCATCATGTCCCGTTATCGGCAATTTAATTGGTGATAATTAGTGTAATTGTAGTTTAAATCTAATCCAATTACAAAGATGGCTAACAGCACCTTCTCGCTCGAGAGAGAAATATGCATATCACGACATTTGAATTTCATCGCTTTCAAGCTAACGAATTAGCCAGATTATTTTATGTAAACGGTAATAAACTTCATTTTAAATGAGTATAGAATGATTTTATTTTTAAAATTCTGTAAATTGAAAAACATGCGATATGTCCTTTAAGAAATACAACGATAATTGGTGGGTCAGTATTCATCCCTCTGAGTTATGGCCCATTTAATTTGACCTTTTTGCACCTAAAATGCAATTTCAGCCTTATTAGAATTTGTTGTCAGTATTTTTGATTAAGTAAAGGTATTTCTTCAAATTTTGTTTTTAATTATGCAAAATGATCACACTGAATAGAGGGACTACGAAAAAATTACGCACGAAGCTGCATAAACTTTTTTGTGACCTTTTTGCACTTAAATAGACAATTTCTATAATAGTTACATGTACAATTTGATTTGTAATAAAACTTTTTGAATATCAAGAATTTTATAAGATTTATCAAGTTTGCCTAGATATGTATTCAGTATCATTTTACAATAATAAAACATGGGGGTCACCGTCAGTGATGTCAAATTTTAGATATAGGGCTTCAAAGGTAAAATCCTCGAAAAATTTGGCTTAAAAAAATTTAGACATTTTATACATATTTGCATGATTTTATTCTAAACGTCTATCACTCTCTCAAGATTTAATTTTGTACATGTCACACAGAACCTACAGAATATGCTACAACCCTATCAAATGTTAAAAAATGTGAATAATGATTAAAATATAATGAAAAGAAAAGTATATTGAAAATTCATAAAATTGCCTGTTTCTGTCATTTTCGTCTAAAAACCTTCCGCACGAAAAAATGATTTCCCCGAAAAACTTGTTTGTTTCTTAAATTCAAATGGATTTTCTTTATGAATGATGTGTAATTATGAAATATTAATCTTTCTGTGATGATTAAATAAATAAAGTCATATTCATTTTAAAATATAATGATCATCTGCGCAATAAAATCAAACGTGAGGAGTGAGATACCCTTGAAGTAAAAAAAAAAAAGTATAAATCAAAAATAAAATTTTAAAACAACAATAAAGGGGTTAATTTTAGATTTTATTTCATTTTAAGTATTCAAGGGCCGGTGAGCACGAGAAGACTTGCATTTTGAGTCTTATTCTTATAACTTAGGTCTATTTAAACTAAAAATTAAAAATTTAAAAGTTTAAATACGTAGATGTATATTCACTCTCGGGAAATTAAATTGTCAGCAACTTAAGTCCCTTAATGACAGCTTTCAGAAAAGCATCCGTATATATATATATATTCATTATAGTATGATTAAATCACTGCTTCTTACTACTATCTACTGTTGGGGTTTTTCTGGGTCCATTTGGATAAATCGGCGTACCGTTTCTATGTATATGTCATGTTGTAAATTTTGAATTTAAAACATGACATATATATGAAGGCTGAGGATATTCTTGTTTGTAGGCCCTATAAGGAATGATGTTTCGACTTAAAGTAATGGAGCGTGTACATCACAGAATAGAGAATTGGCCTAATGTAAAGATTTATTCACATCACGTAATAAAGTTTAGACAAAATGTCAAGATAATTTCGGATCACGTAATGTACTTTTGACATCAAGTTATAAAGTGTTGATATAATAAAAGGATGTGTTATCACCATGTATTAAAGTGTTGAAAAAATGTAAGGATATATTGATAGCATGTATTAAATGTTGACATAATGTAAGGATACAATCGCGATATGTACTGCAGTGTTGATATAATGTAAGGATATATTGATAGCATGAAATAAAATGTTGCCATAATGTAAAGATACATTTGCCCCATGTAATACAGTGTCGAAATAATGTCATGATGTATTGACCTTCAGTTATACAATGTTGGCATAACGTAAGGATGATTTTACATCATAACGTAAAAAGTTGACATCATGTAAAGACAGGTTTACTTCTCATAATGTGCTTTTGACATCACGTACTAAAGATTTGACCAAGTGTAAAGATATATTCACACCACGTAATGGACTTTGACATCATGTAATGATAATTTGACATAATGTATTTATAGTTTTATGCTACAAGGCAGCGATGGCATTCCATATTTTCCCCAACTAATGTTGTGACAATGACTACTTTAGAGCCGTAAAGTACGGGGAAAAGATCATGTTTGACCTCATAATGGACAAATAACATCATAGCATCATACAATCATATCAATTATGATGTCATAATAGAGTTAGCACATCAAAGCATCATTGCAATGATAGTCACGTGATCAGTGTCCTGTTCCTCCTTAAGGTATCTCACTCGTCACGTTTTGAATTCATTGCGCACATGATCATTATATTTAAAATAAATAGGATTTTATTTACTTATTCATCACAGAAAGATTACTAATTCATAATTACACAGCATTTATAAAGAAAACCCATTTGAATTCAATAAACAAACAAGTTTTTGGGGAACTATATTTTCGTGCGGAAGGTTTTTTAGACGAAAATGATAAAAACAAGCATTTTTATGAATTTTCAATATACTTTTCTTTTTATTATACTTTATTCATTACACACATTTTTAACATTTGATAGGTTTGTTACTTATTCTATAGGTTCTGTGTGACATGTACAAAATTAAATCTTGAGAGTGTAATAGACTTAGCTTTTAGCATAAAATCATGCAAATATTTAGAAAAAGTCTTAAATTTTTCAAGCCAAATTTTGCAAGAATTTCCCTTTGAAGCCCTCTATCTAAAATTTGACATCACTGACCCCCATATTTTATCATGTCAAAATAATACTGAATACATATCTAGGCAAACTGGGTTAATATTATTATATAAAATAAAATTATATAAAATTCTTGATATTCAAAAAGTTTTTATTTCAAATCAAATTGTAACTATCAAAGAAATTGTATATTTTAAGTGCAAAAAGGTCACGAAAAAATTTACGCAGCTTCATACGAATTATTTTCGTAATCTCTCTATTCAGTCTGATCATTGTGCATAATTGAAAACAATATTTGATGAAATAAAAATACTTGCAAGAAATGCTAATCAAGCTGAAATTGCATTTTAGGTGCAAAAAGGTCAAATTAAATGGGCCATATCTCAGAGGGATGAAAACTGACCCCCCTTTTTCTTTGTATTTTTGAAGGATGTTTGGTCTACAGATTTCAATGATATACTTCTCAAGAAATTCTTGATACAACAACATTGAGGAGTGGGATACCTTAAATTCATTTACCTGGTTCAAAATGCTCACTTTTTTCCCTGAGGGTCAAGATGTTCTGTTTTTCCGTTATGTTGCAGCTAGCTCTAAATGAATCTGGGGTGGACTCTGTAAAAAGTACCAATCTATTGTAATGTAAATACAAGCTTCAACGTTTACTATTCAAATCACTGCAAATTTTATTCCTAATGATTAATTAAAATAAGTATAACAAATATATTACATCCATTACATTCCACTCATATCATGGAAATCAAATGCATTATTATATTATAAAAACTGAAAGAAGTTACCATGATCTTGATATGGGGATATGAGGATACGAGGATGCTTACATAGTAATATAGCAAAACGTTGCATAGTATTTCTTAAGAGTATTTTTTGGAGAAGATAACCTATTATTTCAATGCCAGTCTGGTTAAAACCTTCCCCTTTCTCCTAACGCTCGTCAGGGTCTGACATGTATCGATGAAAGGTCATCTTCACACACTACCTCTACATTTGTACACAAATATGCCCAAACTAATCACAGACATGATTTTATCTGTTTTATGAGAGATGTAAATTTTCAAAACCGGTGGTAACATTTACCTTTTGAAGAGTTACAAGAGTTTTTCTCAAGCAGTGAAAGCCCTTCCCTAATTGGTCAAAAGTAAGAGTATTTTGCGTGAAAGCAGCGGCTCAGATTTGATCAGTGCGCGAAAAGAAAGGAAATAATGTTAGCCCTAGCGAATTTAACCGTCACATGAGTACCAAAGCCTTTGGATTGACCTGTCAGAGGGTCTCATTTTTGGATTTTTTTAAAGCTTCATTTTGAAGTTTAAACCCTAATCCGAGACTCCTCTGACTGTTACCCCCACCTCTTATTATTTGATATCTGATATCTAGGTTACCTGAATGACTCAAGTGACTTAAAAAATTACATCTTCACTATCAATTTAGTTTTTCTCAAATGTATATGGTAGTGGAAAAGAAGATTTTCTAAGATTTAATACACATTCACTATATGTCCATATTGGCCCGCCCTAGGGCCTGAAACCCTGAGCCAGGGACGATGAATTTCACAATATAGGTAAAGGGCTTTAAAGACATCGTAAACATGAATATATATGGGAGTAGAGAAGATTTTCTAAGATCTAATACATTTACACTTTATGTCCATATTGGCTCCGCCCTAGGGCCTGAACCCCTGCTTTTAACGGCATTCGAAGCAAAAGACGCTAAATGGTGTCAATACTTACTATTACAATATAGTAGTTTGCGAAAGGTAAAGATGTAATGTAGAAGTTTACCTCGCCGGAAAACAAATACATTTAAGATGACATATACCTCTGACAAACAAAGTTTTGAAGAGTGTATTGGAATCACTATGCCTGTCTGTCTTTTTGTAAACATGAACATGTACACTAATTATATTATATATAACCTATGCAACCTGGCCTTTTGATAGATCATGGATAAAAAAAAATGCGTCAAATATGCAATAAAAGATCATGCAGAATGCAAGTATTGTTCAATGTACATATAATTTCATTGTTTCAAACAAGATGTACCATTTTAAGTTATAGTAATCATTACTGTTTAAATATGCATTACAGAAGTTTGTAAAAAAAAAAAAAAAAGGGGGGGGGGGGTGCAAGGCGTAACAAAATACAAAACTGACGGTACAAATGATTGCTTCCTTGAACGGACCAAGTCAAATAATCTATTCTTAAAACTTCAAAGGTTACCTCAGCTGTGATTAACGTTCAAAATACCAACTACACCATATTTTAATAAATTTGAAAAGTCCATAAATTTGTCGAGTGGTCAAATATGGTTGAAAGACTCTTCATTTATAATCTGGACTTCAAATCAAATTTTCATAAATTATTCCAACAATGTTTGCATCAAGAATTATGATTTATGCCTGTGAAATGGTCAATAAAGACGATGAAATAGAAACACTTGCTAGGGCTACTTTCTACAAAATCATTAAGGTCCACTCTACATCACAGAAAAAGTCATTAAACGGACAAGACAGTTACACAGCAAGAGGAGTGGAATTTCTGGAGTCTTTACAGAAAAAATTGCAGAAGCTGCAATAAAATGTATATGAGAGAGAGAGAGAGAGAGAGAGAGAGAGAGAGAGAGTGTTGTAGAGAGAGTTGTAGAGAGAGAGAGAGTTAGAGTTGTAGAGAGAGAGAGTACAAATGATTTT
>WFKH01010931.1:27656642-27673281 GCA_016163765.1 Magallana hongkongensis
AGAGAGAGAGAGTTAGAGTTGTAGAGAGAGAGAGTACAAATGATTTTATAGAAATTTCAGAAGCTGAAATAAAATGTATATTCAAGAGAGAGAGAGAGAGAGAGAGAGAGAGAGAGAGAGAGAGAGAGAGAGTACAAATAATTTTATAGAAAACCAGTATCTTAAACTTGACCTGAAGCTGTATGTCACACAGTCCAGTACTTGAATTGACGATTGTGATTGTTCAACGTATGCACTATCGGATGAGAAAGATACAATATTAAGGAGAATTTGATCAACACCACACTTAGACCTGCTTAATTACATGTAGAAGTATTACAACAGTAATCGGTGAAATTCCAAGCTAATTATCGGCAGCATAACTATCAATTTGCATGCAGAAGGAATTGGGACGTGATGATTTTGAACAGTCAAGAAAATATGTGCAAGAAAAGAATACTTGTAGCTAGCCTGGTAAAAATAGCAAATTTCATATTATACAGCTATTATGGGAATACAATTCAAGGGACTGGCTAACACCGTGGATCCCATATCTAAGCCTTCATATTTGGTCAGAATAAGGCTCAAGAAAATTCCAGTTGACTTTTAAAAGGAATTGGTTTTACACGACCGTTAACAAGCACTGCTAACACCCTGGATTTCATACCTAAGCCTTCATATTTCGCGAGGATTGAGCCCCGGGAAAGTCCCGTCGACCCTCAAAGGAAATTCGGTTTACTCGACCATTAACAGCGTAGCTAGCTTGGTGGAAATAGCGTATTTCATATAGAACAGCTAAAATGGTGAAACTATTCAAGGGGCTGGCTAACATTACATTCGAAAAGTGAATAGCAAATAGTAACTTCTGAATGCCAAGAATAAAAAAAGGTTCATATCATTACTAAGACCTGTTAACCAGGATGTTGGTAAATGTAAGATAATAGAAAACTTTAAGAGTGACCAAATGTTTTGAATTCTTTTAGAAACTCTTTAAGAAACTTTTCTACTCTTGTTTCTTATAAAGATTATTTGATTGCTTTTAACACGTATGGTACATGTATATCATTTACCTCATCCCACTGTAACCACCAAACACCGACTTACTTTACTTACGTACGGGTTGGGCTTCTCGTTTTAATTTCTGTTATGATTTATGCTAAAAATTTTATTATTCAGTAAACTTTTGCTTTGCATGAAGCGTATCTTTAACATCCTACAGATTTTTTTTTATTTTTTACAAATACATGTGTATACGAAACGGTAGTTTTTTTTCTTTAGTCGCTTTTACCGGTACATTAATTATCATGATATAAAAAATACAAACAATAAATAAACATGAAAAATCTTAATCTTTATTTTAAAACAGGCAATGATTAAATATATTAATTCAAATACTGACATTGAGAATAAAAATATATCGAGAAAATTTTGTTGTTTCAGCAAGAATCTTCAAAGTTTGTACATATTTTAACGAAAGCCGAAAAATCTAATCAGCCTTCTGCCAAGCGATCTTTTTGTTTCCTTTACAGGAGTCTGAAAATACAAAAAAATGACTGTTAGCATTTAAAACAACACAAAAATTAAGATCTAAAACACAAGAGTTTAATAAAGTAAATGTTTAACGACACATACCTCGCACTTCTCATGATCCGCCAATGGTTCCCTTGAACAACCCGGTATATCTTCGTCTGTGTTCGGGGGTTCTTGTGGTCTCTCTACCATCTGTAAACAGAAGGATTTCAAAAACATCTCAATGCACTAATCAACTTACGAGTTCCATTTTGAACTGAACTGTCTTTCATCAAGATCAATATTGGGCCCTTATGTTTTTGTTAAAATAAACAAAACCAATAATTTACATAAATATTTTATTTCAAAATATGAAAAAATTTCCTTTTTTAATTTATGAGAGAAATATAACCGATTGCTTATTTTTCATTCCATAAACTCGATAAAATTTATTATAACAGACCAAATTAGACCGCATACTTAAAAAAAATTATCCAACAGACATGTTAATGTTGAATGTTCACATAAACTTTGTTTTATATGATTCAAGTCTGGGTATATATAAAAAAAAAAAGGTACATACCTGAGGCACTTTCCGAAAGTCCTTGATATCAAATAGAAATAGTCTTCGCGGTACAAAACATGCATCATCATCATTCTCATCATTCAAACACAGTCCTTTTTTAAAAGCCAATCTCTGAAAACAATAGTTCATAATATAATGAGGACATTAACACCTCTCTCTCTCTCTCTCTCTCTCTCTCTCTCTCTCTCTCTCTCTCTCTCTCTCTCATGTTTAATACAAAATATGCAGATAACAGTACCTTTAGTTCATCATGCATAGCTGCCATTTTCTCCCTTCTAGCTTTCATTTTTTCGAATCTTTCAGACTTCATTTCAATGACTTCTTTCTGAAAAGTAAATTCAATCAAAACCTTTACTTTAAGGAAGTTTAATACTGTACAATTCCTTAATAAATAAAATTAAGAAATACACTGTACGAGTATACACATACATTGTATTACAAACTCTGCTTAAAATTCGACGATCGAGTCTTCTTACCAAAAGCTGTGCATGAACAGCAGTCATTGTCTTTTTTCTTACGTTGATTTCATCTTTCATTGAGTGTTTTTCAACTTGTGGAACCTGTCAATAAAGTTTACGATGTTACAGGCCATATTTTGAAAATTCGTTAAATTAAAACAAGGAGTAAAAATGACTAAATCACAGAATGAAACTTATAATAAAACCGTTTACCTTCAAATCGCCCAGTCTTAGCATGGCTCTTTCTTTCATAAGCCCCGTATTTTCTCTTTCTTTCATAAGCCCCGTAATTTCTTGGTATGGGGATCTGTAACAGTGTTACACATACATGAAAATAAATCAAAAATGATCTACATTTCTGTACCGAAACAATAATAACCCTATCTAAACAGCATGCTGATAATCTACTCCTTTATTCGTGTTAACTATAAACTGTGGAATCATTAGAATTCGTGGTGGCTCACTTTTCGTGGTACTCGTGGCCAGCCCTTGCTCACCAATTTAACCCCTCGACGAAAACAAATTTTGAAAGAGTTGATTAGTTTTCTTACTAAAACTGAAAATCGACGCATCCACGAATTTACATTCCCACGAATAAGCAATAAAAACACATTCCACGAAATTTGGTATCCCACGAATTTAAATGATTCCATAGTAGTTGTATAATTATGTAATAAAAAAACAGAGGAGAAATTAGATATCCAGGCATGCGCAGATCTAGACGACGTCGGGGGACTGGCCTTCCCCACCCCTTTCCTGGAAATTTCAAACTTCTTAAATTTACATAATAAAATAACAGAAAATACTCATCAGTAGGCCTCCGATCCCCCCCCCCCCCGGAAAATGTTCTAAATCTGCGCATTCCAGATACGGATTAAAATTTATCTTTTTCCGCAATACATTGTGTAAGAAGATACTTTGTTATCCAGAGTAAAATTTCAACATCTTCAGATTATCTTTAAATATATACAGTATACTGTAGTGCGCTACTGATAAGGGTACATGTACATGTATTTATATTGAACCAATAAAATGTAAAATTAAGAGAACGCGTAATTTAATATAAAAGTCTATTTTACAGTGTGTTCTATTAATAAGCTATAATTAAGTAGAAAATACTTTGTCTACGTTGTGTAGATACATGCGGTGATGATTAGATTTTCTATTTTCGAGCATGCCCGGTGGGGGTGGGGGGTCAGAACCCCCGCCAAAAATTTGCAGAGGAATTGAATTTTCAAGATAATCTTACGTAAATTAGAAATGGACTCATTCCTAGAAAACCCTGACACCTTTAGGTAGTTCCAGGTATCCACGATAAAGATACATGTATAATTCAAATATTACATATGCAAAGGTAGCAAACATTTTCTGTTGTTTGCGCCATTAGCCTCTGTTGATTACATTGTAATTTTGAAAGTACGTATGCTGACATAGTAAAATAAAAACTATGGGTTTTCGTTATATTTTCTTCTGTTGGATTATGATTATCGTATTTGAGTATCGTTATATTCAGTTACCTTTCTCATAAAACATTAAATGTTGTACACGAATGTGTCAAAAAGCGGCCGTTTGGATTTACTAAATTAAATAAATAATCAAAAATAAATATCACCTCATGCAATTTAAAGCATTGACTTACTTCGCAGTATTAAGGGGCAATTGCAGGAAAACAGTTTCTTTGACGGGTTTGTAAGGTTGCAAAATTCCACAGTTAGCCATGAAATTTGTTCCGAAACTGGAATCGGGATGTTTGTAGTGAGTTACGCTTATGGAGACGACCTCAATACGCTGAAAGCGAGGATAGGCATCCAACCAAGCCTTTGCAATTTGAACAAATGTGGAAGAGCTCCCACACATAACATCGTATATGTCCTTTGGGGCTGTTAGAGTAACTGTTGACCTCCAACTATGTTCAGAAAGAAGAAAATTTCCTTTACTAAAGTAAAAAACAAGCCATTCTGAACGTTACTAAATTACATGTATTGTAATTACCTTGTCAAGTACGTCTCATTAATCAAGTAAAATATATTAATGGCCGAAGTGTAATTTACCTGCATATGTTGATGATAAAACAACTTACCTAGCATTTTCTCTTTCTTTGTATATGGGAAAATGTCCCAATGTCCATTCAGGGTTGCTTCTAACAACGGCCATTTTCTCGACTCTGGCATGTTTTTCGTCCAAACCATCTTCAACACTTACATCCTCTTTCTTGACCTTGTGTTTACTCCTAGTTTCTCTTTTTCGTCGACGTTTGGTCTTGTCTCGTCTCTGAAGGGCATAGTTCCTTATCTGTTCTAATTTCTCTCTATTCATTTCAGCCTTTTCTTTTCCCTCCTTAACTTTTTTCTGACTGCCAGCCTGTTTAAAAGAATGCCTCTTTTCCTTGGTTTTCACTATCACTTCCTCTTTCTTACAGTCCCCGAGAGCCCCGGCTTGCTCGGTGCTATTGGCCGCCAGCTTAGATTTCGACGGTTTTTTCTTGGCCAGCCTCTCAGATTTTTTGACTTTGACATTGGAATATTCAACATCTTCTCCTTCCCATGCATCTCTCCTCAGTGAGCCACTTTCCAGTTTGACGTACATCTCCTCTAGTTTTTCTATCAGTGCGTCTTCTCGGCTGATTTCATCATTAATCGCTGCCTCTTCTCCGGCTTGCTGATTCCCCTATTACAAAAATATTTTAAATTTTTATTATCAAGAAATGATAGGACCTCACAACTATTTTTTGATGACACACTGTGAACAACATGATTTATGAACTAAATTTACTGGTTTGTGCAATTTTGATAATCAAACGGTCATTTCAAACTAACGTTAGATTAAAGATATAGTGTAATCGGATACCCAGCATCACACCATAGTCGTTAATAGATAATTTTGTATATAAACTGCAAACAATACCCCCAAACTTACAAACAGACAAACAAACAAAATGTGAAATAGGACAGAACTTACCACGGTGGTGACTGGGTCATCCTTGGGTTCTCCTGAACTGGCATGAGAATCCATTATTGTACAATCTGTGGACAAATGCAGAAAATAAATCGTATGCACTGTACACAAAGGGTTGTGATGACGATTTGCTGGTTACTGTGACGTAAGATCATTATGACGTCACGAACATACCGCATCATTGAGCAAATCTATAAATAGTTCATAATGATATTGTATGGATGTAAATTGTATATTGCAAGCACGTAGTATTGTTTTGAACCAGGCTGAAGCTAGCAGCCACTTACACCAGCCACTAAGACCGTAGATGCTAGCAGTCAACAAGGAAAATCATCAAAGTACTGAGAGTACTCGAACAAAGATTATATTTTACTTTATCATCGGTATACTTTAATTAATGTCAAGATGTTTTATGGATAAATAACATTGACAACTTCGGAGGCAGAAACGCTTGCCTGTATAAGAGTTATAAATGCGTCTGTGTTTAATAGAAATCAAATCAATATTGATAGTTTTTATTTGAATATTCATGTACGTACTTTTACTTAATTTTTATGGATGGTTAATTAAATGATTCAAAGGTAAATATAAATATAAACAATAAAATGCTTTATTTCTTGCTTTGTACAATCGAGCTCTAAAAGTAACTAGCATCACAGAAAAACTAATTTATGACATATTCCTAAAATAAGACCATCTATACCATACCCGTTCTGATCCAACCGTGTCATGGATCGTATTGCTCTCTAGATTTCTTCAGTTATCCATAAATAATAGAGTAAATGTACGTAAATTATAGATACATGTACACGTAGTTTGTGTCGTCGATTAGAAGTAGCGTTGCAGTAGAATTCCTTCATTATATTAACTAGTTAAAGCATTACCAATGCCAAGTATGGACGCCAAAACAGTAGTAAACAAGATAATTTTGATGCAGAGCATTAAATCGGCCGCCAACTTTTAAATATTATAATTTCTAAATATCAATAAATTTGCATTTTTATCCATTTTTTTCTTTTTGGTTCAATAGAATTTTTTTTTCAAGATGAATTTGACAAGAGAACGAATTTCTAATTATCGAACACAGACTCCAGTAATAATTGTAAGAATTATGCAAAAAAAAAACTCAACAAGCGTCTTCGCATAGTGAGAAGATTTGACAAAACTGGATCCGTAAAGCGGCAACTGTGAGTAATTTTACTCATCGACTTAACGGTGTGATTGATGAATTGATGAATTGCAAAAAGATGTCATTTGGAGCACTCTTTTTACTATAGCTGTGTTCTTATAAACAATGCCCAATTTGTCAGAAACTTATGAATGTTCTTAAATTTGCAATTGGTTGACTAAAATTTACAACATATACCTGCAAGAAAGAAAATTAAGAAAATTTAAAAAAATGCGCTGATATTTTTGATAAATAAATTTAACAAAAATTATTCAAAGAGATAATAGTATCATAAATATATTTTTAAATATCATAAATGTATGTTGGGACACTCTGCGCTAGCTTTCTTTAGCATCAAAGGAAAATGGTAACACAATTTTTCAATTTTGTTTATTTTGTTAACAATAACACAGATATGTCTAATTACTTGGCAAGAGAAAAATTATAGATGCCCCAACGTGGGGAGGAGGAACAAAATGGACATCCAGTAAAAATTATTTTGATATATTCAATAAACAACATGAAGCACCATTTGGTATGTACATGTACAGTATACAACATTTTTTAAAACATATAGTTTGATACTGAACATTAATCTAGAGTGCATTGGTAAGATCACACAGCTAGTGGAGAAATGTCACGATCAGCAATACATATGGAAGTTTTGCAAGGTATGTAAATTATATTTCTAAGCAATTATGCAATAGATTTGTGGGATGCGGAAAACATTCTTTCAATTTATCATATTTCATCTAATAAAATATATGAAATTTTCTAGGCATTCGTTTTGAAGAAAAAACCAAAAGACTTTTAAATATTAAGTTCAGAATGATTCATTCTTTATTTCATCTTTTTAATATTATTGAATGATTTCTAAAGGAAAGGAGGCACTTGTAGCATATTATTAACTTTCACTGCAAGAAGGACCAAAAAAAAAAAACAATCCTTCCAACAGCCAACTTACAAAAATACCTTCTCTATATAATACCCTTTTTTGGCTACCTTATTACACTAATTACAGGTATGTTTTCTTTCAAAAATTTCAGTTAAATAATTAATGTATTCATTCTTTAAACAGACTGTTGTCAGACAATGATTAAGATGCACATCACATTAATGCTGGCAGTTGGAACATGTAAATTTTAACAACTCAAGACAGACCTAGTAAATATCACATGCAAACTGTGCATAAAAAGAGAGAAGAAAATACATGCATGGTATGAATATGAATTAATATAAAGATTTCACACACAATACATAACAGTAATATGTGCAGCTCATAAATTAAAGTTTAAAAAAAAAATTTGTTGGTACATGTGTATTTTTAAAAATTAATCATGAGATCAAAAACATTATGTCTGTTGGTCAAAATAAGTATACAGTAATCGTGATTAGATGCAAAAGTACATCCCACTTAAAGAAAAAAAAAATTAGCTCTTACAAATAAAATAAAATCAGATGCTCCGAGTTAATAGCACATATGAGTTTTGAAGCACATGTTCTTATCAGAAAATTGCTATAAAAATGTTTATAAAATTATCACATTTCTGCTTTAAAGAAATAAAAAATTAGCACTTACAAATAAAATAAAATCAGATGCTCCGAGTTAAGAGCACATATGAGTTTTGAAGCACATGTACTTATCAGGAAATTGCTATAAAAATGTTTATATAATATTATCACATTTCTGCTTCTAGGATGTACATGTACATTAATTTTGATTTCCTCTCAAACCTCAAACCAACATAAATGTAAAGAGGCTTCAATTGTACACTTTGCAAACTTTTTTGATAAAAAAGTTTTGCTCATAGAAGTTGGTTACAGTTCATGTAAATAAGTATTCCTTATAAACAAAAACCATTTTTAAGCTGGATCATGAAGGATAACTCCTATATTGAGTGTCACAATCCGATTTAACGAAAAATTCACTAACAAAGGCTTTACACTACAATAATGGGATGGACAAATTTTAATAACCAATTTGCCTCCAATGGCTAGACCAGATCACTTCTGAAATTCCCTCAGCAGATTATCCAGGTCGTCCCAGGTGGTCTGTGTGTGTGTGTTGGAGAGACTGAGATCAGCGGTCTGGGTTTCTGTATTGGAGGAGTATACCACATCGCTAAAATCACTCCCCACCCCCATCTCGTTCATCTCCGCACACGGCTGATTGGTCTGAGTTGAAGCATGGTCACTTTGCCCGGTGGTCTGTGTGTGAATGCTGGTCAGAGAGAAGTCAAACATATCCATGAAGCTGTCCGTCTGGGTTGAAAGACTCTGGTACAGATCGTCTTCCATAGTCTGAGTCTGAATGCTGGTCAGTGAGAAATCGTTCATGAAGCTGGATTCCTCCGCAGAATCCAGAGACAGATCCGGCAAGGTCTGAGTTTCAATGTCATTGAATGTGAAGGAGTTGAGATCTGGATCTATGGAGGTCTGTGTCTCCATATTGTTCACCCATGTGTCCAGGTTATCCATATTGACGGTTTGGGTCTGAGTATCCGTAGACATTTCTGTGGGCCTTGTCTCTCTGTTAGACACTTGAAATAAAACGTCCATATCAGTGGCAGAGCTCTGAGTCTGTACTTGGCTTTCCATTTGTCTGGGTCTGTCCAAATTTTCACACTGTGAAAGCAAGAATCTCCCAAAATCAGCTTCAAAAGTTTGTATTCCCATGTCATGCAACTTGCTACCATTAGAGGCACTTAGATCCAAAGTGTCACTTGCATGAGAGATCTGAGAAGACTTTGGCACCAGAGTATCATGTTTCTTTGAAAATGAAGCTACAGTAGAGTCAGTTCTCTCTTCACTCTGTTCTCGATGTTCTGTTACACTGAGAATTGGCCCTGTGTCTGAATCTGAGAAAGGACCCTCTCCAGGAGCAGTGATCCTAGTTTTGAACTGAATTGATTTAGAATTGCTTCTCAATTCAGCACCCTCCTTACTTGTTCCTTTTGAGTTTTGTCCATTTTCATTCGCAATGCTTTTTGAGAGTTGTGATCCCCCGTCTTCCTTAGTCTGTGACATAGAGTCTATTCGTAAAAATTTATCTGTTTGTGCTGCCTGCGTAGTTGAGCTCTTGCTGATATCCATCAGTGAGACAAGTCTGAAATTATCCACTTGACACATGGAGTCTGTCTTAGAGGTTCTAGGGTCTGAGGTTTGAGACACAGAATCTGTTTTAGGTTCACTGAACAAAGATTTTCTCCTCCTCTTTTGTTTACTAGCTCCTTCACTAAGCGTCTGAGTCTCTGTTGTACACTTTCTCCTCTTCCAACTTGGACCTTTCACTTGCGGCGTCATTTGTGTACCAACTGATTCCATCTGAATTGGAATATCAGCACATGCCATGGCTTTTTTTAAGATCATATCCCCTGTTTGGGTCTGAGCAACAGTACCAGACTGTTTCTTCTTCTGTGGCTTTATGCTGATAGCGGTTTGAATACCGGTCGATGACCAAGATTTTTCAAGCAGGGATGGCAATTCTTCACCAGTGTCTAAATTCTTGTCTCCAATAGAGGCCTGGATACCCTCAGAAACAAATTCACACAAAATGGGACCTCCTTGTGATGCACCCGTCTCCATTGCTGGGGCAATCTCTGGGACTGCTGTTTCTATTTGAGAATTTGGACACAGAGGAACATTAAGGATAGGGGCAATCTTTTGCGGAACTATCAGTTTGACACTGGGCTTGGGTAAGAGTGGCTTCAGGGATAAAGATTTGGTCAGCACCTCTCTTTCCACTGGAGTCTGTGGGGTGACTTCCACTAGAATTACAGGCATTGATGTAGTTTGAGTACCGATTGTTGTACCTTGGTGTCCAGAAGATTCTTTAGAAGGCTTGGCATTTATTTTTTCCTCAACTCTGGTAAAAAATATACATATCCACTTTATCCAAAAACATTTTGCAAATGCACAAAAATGCTATAAATCTCACAAAGATTTTTTTTTTTATCATCAATATTTTATATTTCAATTATTTTTTAAATGTATTATGTTCATTAAAAAAATAAATAAATGATTTGAATCTGTTATGACTTTTCAAACATCTAAAAACAACTGTGTAACCTTCCAATTATAAATGATATGGAAATATAGCTTCTCTTTACATTGATTTAAAGATTCATGCAAAAACATGGAGTTTGCTAATATGCCTTTTTTTCTTTTTTTTTTTTTTACAAAATTGAACATCTTGAGCTTTAACCTATCTAGATGAAAATGAGTGGCATAGACAAAACATCAGTTGCTGATGGAATAATTTTACTGTCAAAGGTCAATCTGACATGAACCTGTACATGATGTTTTTACAAGAAAATGGTAGTGTATATGGAACATCTACATTAATTAAATCCTAACTAAACCTACATAACCAAAGAAAATTCAGATTCATTCAAAGAGCTTCTGTTAGTGGACAAGTTTATAACCCTTGTTAGGCATGTATGATCATTTCCTTACATCTTGGGAGGTTTCTCTGGAGGTGTGTGGCCCTTCCTGTAGCAATGGGTCTGCAGGGCTTCGATGGTCGTATACTTGACCTCACAATCTGTACACTGGTAGATCTGTCCACATCGTCCCTGGTGAAGCCTCCTATCTCGATCCAAACCAAAACTCAGACCACACTTCTCACATTTGTACTTCTTCTCAGCATGGACTTTCATAAAATGCTGTCAAAATTTTTAAATACTTCTAAGAAACATATTAAATTGATTACAAAGAAGCAAACAGTTTTTACATTTAAAAGAAACATGTATTCATTAGTGATTACACAAAACTGTCATCAAAAATACATGTACATTTAGTTCATGGTCTATGATTGGGAAGGGGGGATATAAATTCTCCCACTGGAATTAGCTCCCTTTATTCCCAAACATAAACTCTCATTGAAATAAATTACTTCATGAAAATGATAAAATTCCAAATAAAATATATCTATTAAATATCAACAGATTTTAAATAAGTAGAGAGTACATAAGCTTTTACAGAGCCAAATATTTTTTTTTACATTGTTGAACACTTAAACCTTACCTGTCGTAGGAGTTTAAGGCTTGTGAAACATCTGTCAGAAATTTGTTGACCCCCGTATTTACAGGTGGACATTGGACAAAAACATAACAAGGTAACTTTGCTTCCATTGTTGTCTTTTAGGTTTACACCCTGAAACATACAGTGATGTAAATCATTTTTTCTTTAATATAATGAAATTTCATTGCTTAATGTTCCATTGTTAAATGTGTTTCAAATTTCATAATGTTCACATTGAATTTGCTTGCATCCAGATTGTAAAAATACAGTCAAACTTCGTTATCTCGAACTAGATGGGACTGTTTAAAAACTTTGAGATATCCAAGTATTCAAGATATTGAGGGTAAAATACTTTAAAAATAAGTGGTTGGGACTTACAAATCACTTCGACATATTCATTGTATTCAAGATATCAATGTTCAAAATAACGAAGTTCAACTGGATGTATGCACTATTTCAGTAGAAGGGGTACAATTTTTTCCATCCTTATTTTTTTACTTTCGTGAGCAAGCTACTATGCATAGTTGCCAATGCTAATAAATAGTTTTACAGGTAAAGTCATTCTGTGATTTTTTTTAATGCACATACTGATCATTTAAGGACATTTGTTATTTTATTAGGAAAATAATCCAAGATTTCTTAATTGACTAGATCTTTCTTTCTCCATGGAGATTTGACAATGAAAAGAAATTCTAAATTGAAAAACCTGACATCTTCCTCATTTCAGAGACATCTCAGAATACTTCACAACGTTTTTTAGAATTATCATCATGGCATTTTCATGGCCTTCACTTTGCAAAATCCAGATAGAGAGGGCGTTGCAAAGAAGAAATCTTGGAATTTTCCTCCTTTTAATGAATGGTTATAATTTTGAATCTGGAATATCTATGAATATCATATGATAACTGTTTTTAACCGAGCCGGAGTTATCAAGAAGAAGAATTATAAACATAATGTGCTTCAAAATCATATTTGGACAGAGTATAAAAATGATCTGCCTGCGTCCATGACAGAGACTCAGACATATGTAGACATATATACGTCCCTGGTCCATGAATGTCACAGGTAAAAATCTCAAAACTGCTTAATCAATGGTTAGATCTAAGTGCAAAAAACTTCTTTAATGAAAGATAAAGATAATTTAAAAACATGAAACCATAGCATGCTTTGTTAGCACGACAGACGGCTTACATCTGTAATCAACACATTGTGAACTTTTTTTAAATGAGAAGGGAAAAATCCAAGGCCTTTCAAAACCACATTGCAAGACGGTACTGGGCATTCGTATCTCGATCTGTCATTCTCTAACTCGTATTTGGTGGGTCTTATCATTATTGCTCCGGTTTGCTGGTTGTCCCCCATTTGGCTGTCTTGAGTCCAAACGACATAGCTAGCGGATTGTCATCGGAAAACGTAAGCAGTGCGTAAAGGTTAAAAATGTTTCAAAAGAAGTGAGATTTCCGGAATAGTGTATGTAGCGTTCAGTCGATTTTATCCATTGATCGAAAAGTAATGAAATACATATGTAATGATTTTCAAATCTAAAATATTTTTGTTAATTAAGCTCTAATTTATTATATCTTATTTGCAACCAAACATTGTTCCGATTATTTTTTTTATCAAATTATTTTAAAAAGCTTATACATCCGCACATCTTCGCTAGCCAAGGGTTTCTGATCCGCACCGCTCCTCGGTGTAATCCGATATTCCTCTGACTTTTATATTGGCCCGCACGTCCCAATATAAAAGCGGGGGTTAGAGTCAGAGGAATCTCGGATTATCCTCGGTGCGGATCAGAAACCCTTGGCTAGCGAAGATGACATCCGCACGAAAAAAGCGTTTTCGCGAGCCATGAACGGCACAAAATATTGTGTTTCTTATTTAGAGTCTAAACAAATATGCACTGTTTTTGATATAGTACTGATATGATTGTCAATCATATCAGTACTATATCAAAAACAGTGCATATTGGACAATATCAATTCGGGTACAAGAATAAGTAGGAGTTGTATATTTGTGAAGTGGTATATTATCTTCTCGTTGATTAAATGATTCCAACATGTATATACGTACCAATAAAACCCCTTTGGGGTCAGGGATGAAGTGGTAGGTCCCCCCCCCCCCCACACACACACACCCCCACACACACGACTCTTTCAAAACGATGCTACGTGTCTGTATCTCAAAAGATATTTTTGTCTTATAAATAAATATACATGAACACCCTGAACAATAATTGATCAAAAATTGAACTTCTTCATTTCAATTTCTCTATTAGTAGTTTAATTGCAAGATGTTTCACATTTTAATTTTAGAAGAGAGCTTATTATTAATTATTGTATGGATTTGTGTTAACACTAGAGAAGACTCTATATTCGGAATACTCATTACATGTATTTTCTTCCTTCCTTCACACTTCATATGAGCACGTGAAGCTGGTTTCTGGGAAGTTTAATTTGCTATATAAAGATTTTTTTTATATTTATCTCATAAGTTAAGGAAGAAACAAAGATATATAGATAGCATATATGATGATAAGAAGGACTTTTTCAAGAAATACATCATAATTTTCATAATTTTCAATATCCGGACTCATATAGGCAGACGCTGTGCATTTATGATATATCGATATTTATATTTATATAAACAGGTTCATGTATTAATTTTATTCTCTATTGAGTATAGGATGGTAACAGTCTAGGGACATTTGCTATATAGATCGTTGCTACAATAATATTGTAGATACGCCACTTCAGCCACCGCTATATACATACATGATAATGGTAATCTAATCTTTTTTTCTTTTTTCTTTTTTTTTTTCCGTGTGTTAAATATATACACTTTTAAAATAGTCGTTTTGTCTCCTTTAAAATAAGCCTGTTACATTTCTGTAATTCAAAAATTCTTGAAAATTGAAATTGAAAAATTACATCATTTGAAATTCCTCGAAAAAGTGTCCGCCAAAAATTACATTGCTTTTATATTGTACACAAACCTAAGCATTATATTTCCGCAAATAATACATGTGGGAAATCAGTGTAAAGCAAAATCAGGTTTTTTACAGCATCAACAGCATTCAAAAGAATAAGCAAAATATACAAAACATAAAGTTCTTCAGATTGAATTCTTAAGGACTTCCGAGAACAAATTTGGTGCCCGAAAAGATGTAATATCTTCTGCCACAATATCCGAGGCTCTAACCGACGGCTATTTTTAAAATATCAAAGAGAATTGATGTTATTAAATGATAATTACATTTGCGTTTTGTACAGGTTTTAAAACGTGTAATACCGGTAAGATATTGCGGAATTGTAATGCTATGTTTCGTTTTCATTTCATTTCATTTCATTTCATTTCATTTCATTTTTTGGGGCAGAATAATGATAAATTATCTGCGGAATTTTAATACCCTTTTATAAAGAGCACTATTTGTATGTTGTTTTTACCTTTTGGTACATATGTCGTTATATCGGTCGGTAGACCGGCCAAGTTATTGTTAAAACTATTGTGACGATTTCTGGGTTTTTAAACTATTTGTGTGTTGGTATAACTTACTTGTTTTATTTTTATGGTTATATAAATCCTTTTCATCCATTGGAATACAGACTTGTTTACTTTCATTTGGACTAACCGCCATGCTTGCGGTATATTCGGAACTTTGAGCCCGATGTTTAAATCTATTTAAACTCTTTATAACAAAATAATGACAATTGAAATGAACAATAATAATTGATGTAATTTAACTTTATTAATCGTAATTTCGTATCATAATGTAAAAATGTTAAAATGTCATGTATTTTATGTCGGTACAACGTTATTATATTATTATGAGATAAAATGCGCCAAGTTAGTTGACGCTCATGACGTTGACGTTGTCAACGTCTCAGCATCATCATAACAAGTTAGGGCATAAAAAGACGGTGTTTTGAAAGCAAAGTTCAGTTGACAGTGAAGAGCAACTCGCTTGACAGTGGTATGTATTGACATTACCAAGTCTTTTAGCTATTACTATTTAAAGTAATGCAAGTTTTGTATTAGGGCGTCCTGGATTGGTTCGTCGCTATACTTTTAAGAATAGATAAATAACGTACCAACCGTACTGTATAACAGTAATAATTATACGTGTTTTACATGGAACCATTCGTTCGTAACAATAAATGGTAAAAACTTTTTATGGAGTATTTATATCAGTCTCGGCGATCGAATATAATAAGTGAACCAACGATTTCTATAAACTGTGATCAAAGTTAATTCTTTTGAACCTTGACGCAAAATAATAATTAAACAGCGACCCATAATTATAAGTTTAAGCATTAACCCGTACCCTCGGTTCGTTACACTATATTTTGAGAACAAATTGTGTCGGAGTATTTGACTTGTATCAATGAAATGTATTCGATTCACAATAAGAACTTTTTCCCTGATAGAAATAAAACTTGGTACGTTGTTGATTCCATTGAGTTTGCATGTCAAGGTCAAACTACTTAATTTGTGTAAATTGTCCGCTTCATATTTTGAGGACCCTTTGCCATAATTGTCCGAACATTACTTGATTGTGAAAACGTTTGTCATTTTTAATAATCATTGAATTAAAATGAATAATTATAATAATGGGGCATACTGTATATGTATATATATTTTTAAAGCATTTATACTACACCGGCGCTATCAAATAATAATGATTGCATGTTGATAAATATATATTTACATTTGAAAATACACCTATAGAATAGCTGAAACGTTCAATTTCTGTGATCTTTTTATTGACGTACGTCACATTGCTTATCGTTTGCAATTGACGATTGCATTATTGTATTTGCCTTTCTAAATATAAGTAATGAACAGCAATGTTAAAAAGTTCACTGGGATATGAACTTGGTTGGTACTAGTCCGAAATATCTGACGTTTTCCTGGCTTTTTTATCGATTTTGATATTTTACTTGCCAGCTTTCGTTTTCCTGG
>WFKH01010931.1:27698439-27710492 GCA_016163765.1 Magallana hongkongensis
TCAACTCAATCCTATTGTGACGTCAGCAAACCCGCGAGCTACGTTAAGGGGGAACAGGACACTGATCACGTGACTATCATTGCAATGATGCTTTGATGTGCTAACTCTATTATGACATCATAATTAATATGATTGTATGATGCTATGATGTTATTTGTCCATTATGACGTCAAACATGATCTTTTCCCCGTACTTTACGGCTCTAAAGTAGTCATTGTCACAACATGAGTTGGGGAAAATATGGAATGCCATCGCTGCCTTATAGCATAAAACTATAAATACATTATGTCAAATTATCATTACATGATGTCAAAGTCCATTACGTGGTGTGAATATATCTTTACACTTGGTCAGATCTTTATTAGGTGATGTCAAAAGCACATAATGTGAAGTAAACATGTCTTTACATGATGTCAACTTTTTACGTTGTGATGTAAAATCATCCTTACGTTATGCCAACATTGTATAACTGAAGGTCAATACATCATGACCTTATTTCGACACTGTATTACATGGAGCAAATGTATCTTTACATTATGGCAACATTTTATTTCATGCTATCAATATATCCTTACATTATATCAACACTGCAGTACATATCGCGATTCTATCATTACATTATGTCAACATTTTATTCCATGCTATCAATATATCCTTACATTTTTTCAACACTTTAATATATGGTGTTAACACCTCCTTTTATTATGTCAACACTTTATAACTTGATGTCAAAAGTACATTACGTGATGCGAAAATATCTTGACATTTTGTCTAAACTTTATTACGTGATGTAAATAAATCTTTACATTAGGCCAATTCTCTATTCCGTGATGTACACGCTCCATTACTTTAAGTCGAAACATCATTCCTTATAGGGCCTACAAACAAGAATATCCTCGGCCTTTATATATATGTCATGTTTTAAATTCAAAATTTACAACATGACATATACATAGAAACGGTACGCCGATTTATCCAAATGGACCCAGAAAAACCCCAACAGTAGATAGTAGTAAGAAGCAGTGATTTAATCATACTATAATGAATATATATATATATACGGATGCTTTTCTGAAAGCTGTCATTAAGGGACTTAAGTTGCTGACAATTTAATTTCCCGAGAGTGAATATACATCTACGTATTTAAACTTTTAAATTTTTAATTTTTAGTTCAAATAGACCTAAGTTATAAGAATAAGACTCAAAATGCAAGTCTTCTCGTGCTCACCGGCCCTTGAATACTTAAAATGAAATAAAATCTAAAATTAACCCCTTTATTGTTGTTTTAAAATTTTATTTTTGATTTATAATTTTTTTTTACTTCAAGGGTATTCAAATTAAGGTATCTCACTCCTCACGTTTTGATTTTATTGCGAAGATGATCATTATATTTTAAATGAATATGATTTTATTTATTTAATCATCACAGAAAGATTAATATTTCATATTTACACATCATTCATAAAGAAAATCCATTTGAATTTAAGAAACAGACAAGTTTTTCGGGGAAACCATTTTTTTGTGCGGAAGGTTTTTAGACGAAAATGACAGAAACAAGCAATTTTATGAATTTTCAATATACTTTTCTTTCCATTATATTTTAATCATTATTCACATTTTTTAACATTTGATAGGTTTGTAGCATATTCTGTAGGTTCTGTGTGACATGTACAAATTTAAATCTTGAGAGAGTGATAGACTTTTAGAATAAAATCATGCAAATATATATAAAATGTCTGAATTTTTTAAGCCAAATTTTTCGAGGATTTTACCTTTGAAGCCCTATATCTAAAATTTGAAATCACTGACGGTGACCCCCATGTTTTATTATTATTGTAAAATGATACTGAATACATATCTATGCAAACTGGATAAATCTTATAAAATTCTTGCTATTCAAAAAGTTTTATTACAAATCAAATTGTACATGTAACTATTATAGAAATTGTCTATTTAAGTGCAAAAAGGTCACAAAAAAGTTTATGCAGCTTCGTGCGTAATTTTTTCGTAGTCCCTCTGTTCAGTGTGACCATTTTGCATAATTAATTTGAAGATATACCTTTACTTAATCAAAAATACTGACAATAAATCCTAATAAGGCTGAAATTGCATTTTAGGTGCAAAAAGGTCAAATTAAATGGGCCATAACTCAGAGGGATGAATACTGACCCACGAATTATCTTTGTATTTCTTAAAGGACATATCGCATGTTTTTCAATTCACAGAATTTTAAAAATAAAATCATTCTATACTCATTAAAAATGAAGTCTATTACCGTTTACATAAAATAATCTGGCTAATTCGTTAGTTTGAAAGCGATGAAATTCAAATGTCGCGATATGCATATTTCTCTCTCGATCTACCCGCCATTATGTGTGACGTCATATGCGACCTCGATCGAGAAGGTGCTGTTAACCATCTTTGTAATTGGATTAGATTTAAACGACAATTACACTAATTATCACCTATCAAATTGCCGATAACGAGACATGATGGTGTTTTGTGTCTCCTACGGTTATTCTAGCCGTCAAAAATTGGGATTTGGACTGTTGTTTTTTTAGTTTCCCATAGAAAGTGTGCGGAAATCTTGGGACAAATATCTGTCGACGAGAGGATTTATAAATTATAAACTATCAATACGTATGTTTTGTCTACAGATTTCAATGATATACTTCTCAAGAAATTCTTGATACATCAACATTGAGGAGTGGGATACCTTAAGTTCGTTACTATATGCTCAGTCATTTAGCAGTCGGGGTTCTTTATCGTTCCACAGCCTGTATGTCGTGACGCGGACACTCAGTACATATTTAATTTTCTAAAATTTAGTTTCAAAATATTTAGTAGTTAAAGTATACGTTGCTATTGGGATCATAAATAAAGGACATTGACTCTCACTGGGTATGGCCGTTCTGCTACAAAATTATGACGCTATTAAAATGATTTTTTTTTGGCAGAGGTGGTGGGAATAATGTTTGGGGAGGGGGTACGCTAAGTTCCTTCGAATGAATTTGCTCCCTTTTATTGAAGAGGGCACTTAATAACTTAATATGAAATAAAATCTACAAATAAATTACAATAGATCTTTAACCCCTTTAAAGACCCTCTCCATCTTGATATAGGTGGGTTTGGTTTTTATAAAATGTTTGTTTTAGGTAATTTTTCGGACAGAGGGCATAAATTAGAAATATGTCATAATAAAACGCACACAAAAAAGAGAGGGGAACTGTATTCGCCGATTTTAGAATTTGTTATTCAGAAAGGCAAACACTATTGGTAGAATCGGCACTGTCTCCAGCGTTTGCCTCATACATGTAACTAATTTTTAATTAAATGAAATAATTCGACTGCATGAGTGTTGATGTATTGTAAACAATTATGATCATGATACATATATTTTCGTCGATAAGTATAGAATCGGCGTGAAAATAGGCTGAGAATGAAATTAATGCTCATTCCGTTCTGTTCCGTTGAATACCAATATCCACACGGGCAATGGTATTTTGCGGAACGGAATGGAACCAGAATTTTAAAAATAAGTCAAGTACTGCTGACATTGTAATTTTAAAGATGTTATAGGCCTACTTGGGAATGTGTTTGGTTTGTTTAAAAGCTCTAACTTATATAGAATACACTTTTGCTAGCTTAAACCAGCTAGTAAGTTCTGCCGTGAAAGTACTGTAATATGTTAATATTAGAGTAGTAAGTAATATATGTATTTTTTTTCTTTAAACAACGAATTTAAACATTAAAATTAAAGATCAATCTTATTTTGAAATGTAATGAATAGAAAAATTGCTCATTTTTTAAAATTTCTATTTCCCCATTGGGTGACCCTTTACTGGTTCCGTTCCGTTCCACAAAGTACAATAGCCCCTGAATCCATTTGGGTAAATCAGCTTACCGTTTCTATGTATAGATAAAGGCCGAAGGGTATCCGTGTTCGCATAACGTAATGATGTTTCGACATAAAGTAATGGAGCGTGCACATCATGGAATAGAGAACTGACTTACAGCGAAGACTTATTCACATCACGTTATTAAGTTTAGACATAACGTAATAAACTTATGACATCAAGTTATAAAGTGTTGACAAAATAAAACGATATATTTACACCATGTAATAAAGTGTTGATAAAATGTAAAAATATATTGACATCATGTAATAAAATATTGGCATAATGTAAGGATAGATTTGCATTATGTAATGCAATATTGACATAATGTAAGGATACATTTGCCCCATGCAATACAATGTCGACATAATGTCATAATGTATTGACCTTGAGTTCTACAATATTGGCGTAATATAAGGATAAATTTACATCACGTTATAAAATGTTGACATAACGCAAGGGGGTACCTGTAAAGTGCGAAACGAAATAGAAACGAAACGAAATCTACCGAAACGAAACGAAATCTACCGTAACGAAACGAAACCTACCGAAACGAAACAAATTAAAACGAAACGAAATCAAAACGAAACGAAACCTACCGAAACGAAACTTTCAGAATATTTTTGAAATCATTAAGGGTATAAAATTATATATATATATATAATGTGTAAGGATTATTCTTTACTTCATATAAAATTTACATAGTTCAAGCACTTGTTATATAAAATTTGACACCGATAAAGGCTCCCTTCTCTATTGACGTATTTTATTTATACGTGCATACTGTAAATCAGCTGCCAGCTGCAAATATGCTCGTGCATACTATTAAATTTCAAAATACTTATTTCAAAATATGAGCAGTCTCTTTTACTATGTCTTACTCTTTTTTTTTTAGCCCTTAATCATCTAAATACAACAATCTTCTCAAAATTGATGTGTTATATGCAAAAGCTTGTTCATTTACGGATCGAAATGATGTTGCTATTCGAAATAAAGTTACTATGATGTTGTAATGCGAATGACTATAGACATAATTTGCGAAAAAAACCCACCAATACCGTACACATTGAGTTAAATGAAATAAAGTGTATTACTGTTATTATACATATCATTATGTGATCAATTATAGAAAACCCATTTATTATACTTTTGATCATTGTCGGGTCCAGATTTTTGAGAGGTAGTTCCGAGAAGGACCTCCCCCCCCCCTTTCCAAGGCTTCTGTTTTTGTTGGTGTATTTCTGTAGATTCCTTATTTTACGCGAGTACTTAATACCGCGATTCAACGGTTTTGCATCAAATTGCGAGAATATAAAATCGCAAACGCGTATACGGGAGAAAAAAAAAAGAAAAAGTGGCAACATGCCCATTTTCATTTGCTAAATGTCTGTTTGAGGCTAAAATTCCCAGATTAAAAAAAAAGATATGCTGGTTATTTCCAAAGAGTCGGTATCAATTATACCGGAAGAGGTAAAGGCAAAGTTGCTCTACATTGGAGTTGATGTATAAGCAGGAAATATTAAAATTTGAGAACGTTCTCGCTTTGTTACTTCTTTTTGGTAAAGTGATTATGAATTTAAGAAAAAAGGATCAATAGCTTTTTTCCTTACATTGAAATTAAAATAATTAGTAGTCAAGAATGAAGCAGAGAGGGAGAGAGAGAGAGAAAGAGAGAGAGATGTGAAATTATGCAATAGATCGCTAAATATTCTATCTCTAAGTAATGTTTTTAATCGTTATAAATTTCTTGAAGTTCACAGCGACGTCACATTTGACGGTACCCGATTGACAGCTTAGAGAGCCCTAAACAAAAGAGAGATAAAATTTGATTGGCGCAGAACTTTTGATCAGGCAATAAAAGTGGTGTATGTTCTAAGTAAGTTAGATCATATTAAATAAAATTTACGCGATTAACTGATTAGGAAGGGGGCCGCGCTCGCTTCGCCCCTTCTTAATCACGTAAATTTTACTTATATGATCTATTACATAGTTTGGTGTCGGACAAACGCAGACCAGGAATCACCAGTAAAATCCGATTTTGTGTATACAAGTATACATACAAATGGATTATATTAACAAGAACCCGAAAGTGATAATTTGGGTAAGATATATAGGCACTGTCTAAAGTGTTTTGTTTTGCACTAAAATGAGCAATATCTAAAAGTGTAATCCATATTTACAAATGCGCACGTTTACATACGCGCAATTTTTTTTTTTTACTTTCGCTGCGTTTCAAAAGGGACTTGTTACTTCTAAAATATACACTATAAAATATATTTTAAATTATAATGGTTGTACATATTTCATTTTGCTCGATTTCGTTTTGTTTCGTTTCGTTTCGGTAGGTTTTGTTTTGATTTCGTTTCGTTTCGTTTTGATTTCGTTCCGTTTTGTTTCGTTTCGGTAGGTTTCGTTTCGTTTCGGTAGATTTCGTTTCGGTATTAATATTTCGTTTCGTTTCTATTTCGTTTCGCACTTTACAGGTACCCCGTTTGTTAAACATTTCAGGGTAAAATGTGATAGGTGATTTTTTTTTAAAATGAATAATATTTGACTTTAACATATTCTCCTTTCAATCAATATCCTTAATAATTTATGAATGATGTCAATAAAAAAGATTAATGTCCTTATTTATGTACAACTGCTATTTTACATGTATATTTACTTGCAATATCGAGATATTGTTATGATTAAATGTATACATATTTTCAAGGTACATGTATTATACACTGGGAAGGCATAAATATGAATTAGTAATAACATAGAATATTACAAATTTTGCATTCTGACTCAAATTCTCAATTTGTTATGAATTCAACAAATAAGTGCATTATTTACATTATTTATTTAATTCTTATGCATTGTAATTTAATTGACATGAAATGTTTTTATTTAATAAACTTGTTGAGTTTTAAAGTATGTTTTAGATTGAAAAATTATTTTTCTCTCTCCTCTCTCTCTCTCCTCTCTCTCTCATTGTCACTGTATTTTCAAACATAAATTACTAGTAAATTTAGTGTAATGCTGAATGAAATAGATACATGTATATACATGTACTTGATATGCATAAAAACTCCAGAGCAGAAAGATGTAAAGCTTTGGTATAAACTACAGTAGCAAGAGTCCTATAACTCTGCAAGTACATGATACTTTAACACATTTAAATTATGTTTGGCAATACAAAACGGGTATAAAAACTCTTCAGACTATCTGACAATGACTCCCAATCTGCACTAGAATAGTGAACTCTTTCAACATAGATGCCTTTCTTTGTGTACATGACAAAATCACAAAATGAAAAATTCCCAACTGCCATATGACCAAGCATCTGGACATAATATGGAGAAGACAGATTTTTTTTCAACTTATATTTTCTATCAACTAAAATACAAGATGAGTTTTTAGACATTGCAATTTGGGGCATCTCATTCTATAAACTAAATGGACATTTTATTTCCAAAAGTCCTTTTGCACAACATTTACATTCAGTAACACAATCAGGAGAATCTGCAAGGTAAGGAAAGTCCTTGTAAACAAAGATGCCCGTCTCGGAACAATAAAATGAAAGATGACGACTCGCCATGTACTCGATGTACTTTCCTCTGGCAACAGGTTCTTGAGATTTCCCATATTCCACTGACTTTGAAGTAAACTGGTACTTTCCCATGATATTCTTGACAATGTAATTATCTGTGAGGTACCTCTATAACGAAAAGCACTGTAGAAATTAGATGCAGTCAGTCTACCTTTCCTTTGATATTGCCACATAAGATTTGCTGACTGGTCCCGTGTTAGCTCCTTCACTTCATGGATGTAGGCATGGTCAACACTAAGATTCTCTTGACCATGTTTAGCAAGAAGATCAATAATATTCAGAGGAGTATCCTCCACCAGCATGGACATGTCACTTTCGCTGTCATCAAAATCCGATAATGTATACAGTGCTACGGCAGCTGTCTGGCTATCTTTCAGAACTTTGACTAAGCCCTTTTCTATTGCCCTCTGGTCCAGGGTTCTTGATCTCAGGGGTAGGTAGCCAGAATCCTCAGATGCCCTTGCTTTATCAGGGGTATGCATATCTGACCTACAAGATATAAATTGTGTCAATATTGACAGTGTTGTAACAAGTTGAACAGCATTCTGATTTCAATATTTTGTTAAATGATACAGGAATATAGCTGGTATAAAAATGCATATAACATTCATAAATTATGACATATTTAAAACTATGTAACCTTATATCTCGATCATGAGCTACTACAGGTCTGCTGACTTTTCTTGGCTTGTCCCAATAAGCTGCTGCATCTGTTACACCAATGGTTGTTCTATCCTCTGAGGTAACAACATGGTCAGCAAGGCCGAAAAGAAGTGCAATAACATGTTTGCACGATCCGTCCGCACTGTTTAAATGCAAAATGTTTTCAAATATAACAAGATTTTTTTTAAAAAAACTGTCCAAATAACTCCGAGTCAGAAAGCAAAATAACATATTTTTCAATTATTGTAAGTTGAAAAAGTTAATACAAACTTACGCGACACAGGTACACTCAGCTAAAACAACATGTCCTGATTCTTCAAGCAGTATCCACGGACAATACGGGCTGCTAGACTGTTTTGTCTCTGGAACACATTTTCCCTTTATGAAGAACAAACCATCCCCTAAAAATTGATTCATTCAAATTATAAAAATTCAAAGATAATATGAATATAAGATATATACATACAATTTTTAATTTTTATGTGTAAACAACCAAAGCCATAATTCACTCACCTAATGGAGCCATCACGACACCATGAATATGGCCAGAACAATGCGACTTGTATGCATTATCAGATTTCGTCTTTCTAACCGTTCCGTAGACCAGCAACAAAAATTCTGCAGATATGCTGCAATATCAAAGGCATCTATAGATGGCATACGCTTGAGATTATCTGTCCACTTCAGCTGCGTATTGATGCGTGGGTCCGGGTACGTTTTACCTTTGACGGCACGTCTCGAAATAGATGCCTCGGAATCGTCGTCAATTTGACCGATGGTTGGTAAATTCAAAGATTCCGCGCTTTCACATAGGTCTATTAGTTCTTTTCTTTTGTTGGAATAGGGGATACCTTTATCTTTTAAAATAGCGTTGAGATCGGCACACTGAAGACTACGATAATTCGTATTCTCCGCCATAATAGTGTTTATCGGTTGTCCCAGTGACACGACTAAACGCGCCTCTAATTTGAAGAGCGCGCTAATGAAAATCGAAAGTGTTTAGGTTTAAAGTAAACAAAATCGTCATTTAACAGGAAGTTGACGTCCGATTGGTACAAAAATAAATCCCACGATATGGCATGCCTTAACAAAAAGTGTGTTAAAATTTCAAGCATCTGTGGTTAATAGTTGCTGAGAAATCTTTCACGAAAATTTGTTTGAAAATTAAGGCTAAAAGTAAACAAAATCATCATTTAACAGGAAGTTGACGTCCGATTAGTACAAAAATATATTCCTCGATATGGCATGCCTAAACAAATAGTGTGTAAAAATTTCAAGCATCTGCAATAAATAGTTGCTGAGAAATCTTTCACGAAAATTTGTTTGAAAATTTAGGCTAAAACTAAACAAAATCATCATTTAACAGGAAGTTGACGTCCGATTGGTACAAAAATATATCCCACGATATGGCATGCCTAAACAAACACAGTGTGTTAAAATTTCAAGCATCTGCAATGAATAGTTGCTGAGAAAAATCCGACAGAAATTTTTGTTACGGACAGACAGACAGAAGGACACAGACAGACACAGACAGACAGACACACAAGGGTAAAACAGTATACCCCCTTCTCCTTCGGAGCGGGGGTTATTATTATATCATTTAAGGTCAACGATATACTTATTTTGCGGTTTTTTAAACCGGGTTTTCCAAAGGAAAAATCCGGTTATTGAAATGGTGAAAATGGCGGGCGGGCGGGCGGCTGCCAAAAGGGTACCCTTATTGTACGGATAACTCCTCCTACAGTTTTCAAGATAGGAAGTTGTTCTTTTGCAGATCAATTTGACATATATCAGAGGTGTGCATATTGCTAGGGTTTTGATTTCTTATAATTTATGAAAAAAATACCAGCTGTTGAACTTACGCATTTTTTGGCAAAATATTGCATATAGGGTACCCCTATTGTACGGATAACTCCTCCTACAGTTTTCAAGATAGGAAGTTGTTCTTTTGCAGATCAATTGGACATATATCAGAGGTGTGCATATTGCTAGGCTTTTGATTGTTGTTGATTTATTTTAAAAATACCAGCTGTTGAACTTAGTCATTTTTTGGCAAAGTATTGCATATAGAGTACCCGATTTCTCTGGATAGGGAGTGTTCATCAATTCAGGGTTGACAAAATATGGATTATAAATACTGTTCACACAAAAGAAAACCCGATTTGCTGTCACATTGACAGCTTTTCTCTTGTTCTGACATCATTTGTGAACGTGAATTTTGACCCTTAATGATATAATTTTGAAATTGTATCATTAGTGGACGATTAAGTAGTTCGTTAATGATAAAATTATATCATTAACGGCCAGAAGTCTGACCACTAATTCATCTTTATAACATTAGTGGACACTGTATCATTAGAGGTTGCTAAACAGCATAATGAAACTCTAAAACCTTCAGGGGGAACTAGTAGCGTCGGTCCAAACAAAGTCAGGGAACTAGCCAAGCGAGTTAGCAGTGTTTAGTTTATTCCCATTATAATGATAAAACTGTAAATATAACTAAGACTATATGGATACAGACAATGCTCAAATTATGGAAGGGGGACCTCGCAGTATCTGTAGTACAGCCTCTGGTGTGCTCCAGGTTGTTATAAAAACGGATTATCATGATGATGATGATGAAGATAAGTAAACCCAAACAAAGGTTGTGCGTTACAGTGGCTCTAAGGCGAAACAAAGTATTCAGTACAATGATAAAGGTCAACATCTTTATTCAAAAGGTGGATTTAAATACACCAGTAAGAACAAGCATCAAGAGGTCTGTGTGACAGATTTTGACGTCAATGCAGCGATGGTAGTCAATCAGGCTGAGACATTTCAGTTTACTGAAGTGGTTTTCTTCCAAAAAAATAATAATTATAATAAATGTGATTGTCTTCGCATCACAACAGACAGCCAGAGTCGGATTTTTACAGCAGACTTTTACAACAACCGTATCCATATCCTGGATAAGGACGGCCAGTTTCTTCGCTACATTGAGAGCTGCGATTTGAATACCCCATTCGGTTTATGTGTGGACACGAGAGAAAACCTGGTTTTTGCTGAATATTACACAGGGAAAGTGAAGAAAATTAAATGTTACATGTAAAACAACTGGTGGGACTCATATTCGGCAAATTGGGGACGCTTAAATTAACTTCGTTTCGTATCAGTTTTTTTTGGAGTTATTGCCCTTCGAAATTACTTATGAATTAGATTGGTTGCCCTTTGTTGTTTATTGAGCAAAATATAATGGCAACGTTGAGATGCAAATCCCTTTGTGAAAGTGAATTAGGCGGCTGCAAAGTTGGTAAAAATATTTGAAAGCTAAAAGTGAACAATTTAAAAAGAGTTCGTCTGTGTAACGAGGTGTAGAGCACGTTTTGGTAGATATATATGCGTAAGTCATCGCTTTTTGTGAATAAACGTTTCACTTGATAGTCCTCGGGAAAACACTGTTGCGGTTTAATGCTGATTGACTGATTATTTATCCGGTGTTTTAATTCATAGTTTGTATTGATTAAATCTAAAAAATTTTTTTTTTAATTTTGACAAAAGTACAAATATGCTATAATTTTGGATGGAAATTTAAAATCGAATTGTTGATGGTGTTTTCCCTCCTTTTGAGTATTTTGATTTACAACAGAGATTTTTATACAGCTGATATGACTCTCTCTCTCTCACACACACACACACACACGCACGCACGCACGCGCACGCACGCACACACACGTTCCAATTGAGAAACTGTCAATGAATTAGCAATTTAAGTGAAAAAAATTTTTGGTTCGTTTTATGCTTAATGGTTAAATTATTCCTTTATATTTGTAAGCTGATGCTATTCTAATGGAAATTTTGGACCATTATAACATTCTCTCTCTCTCTCTCTCTCTCTCTCTCTCTCTCTCTCTCTCTCTCTC
>WFKH01010931.1:27729151-27740451 GCA_016163765.1 Magallana hongkongensis
CTTCAGATGTTTTACAACTAACCAAGGTAACGACGTTATTGTGACGTCGTAATAACGCTAGCAAAGTCTCTGGTGTTGACGTCACATTTTTGGCGTATTTTTTAAGCATTACACATATTAAGTAAATAAAAACAATGTAATTTAACACAAACATAAAAATGGTGCATGGATGTTACAATAAACTGTTCAATTTAGGTTAATATGTTCTTATAAAATGTTTTTCTTTTTCTCGTCTTTCAGTAGTATTAGACTCGCCCATTTTATAAAAGGGGAAAACAGTTAACGATTTCTTTCCACATACGTCCAGATGTTCACTGAGTTTTATTTTACGATATTCCGGTGAATTAAATGAAATATGCTGTTTATATATCCGGATACGTTCCCGTAATGCATTTCCTGTTTCTCCAATATAAAGTTCTCCACAACCAGAACATGTGATTACATAAATTAAATTTCTGGTATTGCATGACATGTCATTGTTGATAGTGAACTCTTTCCCACTAAAGTTGATAAAGTTGATATACGGGCAGGTACCACACCTTGGATCTTGGCAGTTGGTTACTTTGTAATCTGTTTTTTTCTGTGAAATTTGACTTGGTTAGAATTCTTCTTAGATTCTTTGGTTGTCTTTTACTGTTCATAAATTTCTGTTTTTCAAATATTTTAGAAAAGGTTTCATCCGTCTTCAAGACTTCGTTAAGATGTTTAACTGTAGGAGTTACGTTTGGATTTTTCGGGTTATATGTTGCTACTAATGGGATTATGGATTGGGTTTTGTTCCGTTGAATGGGATTAAGTAAATCTTTTCTATCTAACTTCTTACATTTCTCAATGGCGTCATCGATAATTTTGTCTGGATAATTTCGTTTTATCAGGAACTGCTTCAGTTGATGTAATCTCTGTACTTTTACAGGCTCACTGTTAGCTATGGTACATATCTTTCTTGCTTAATTATAAGGTATGGCTCTTTTTATATGCCGTGGATGACACGAGTTAAAATGTAAATACTGATGTGTATCAGTGGGTTTGTAATATATATCGGTCATGATGACTTCGTCCTGTTTAGTTAATAGAATATCTAAGTACGAAATACGATCAAGACTTTCTTCCGCTGTAAATTTAATGTCTGGATTAAGTTCATTTAATATTTCTTTAAAAGTTTTCAGGTTGTTATCTCCTGAATTCCAGACTATAAAGCAATCGTCGAAGTATCTTTTCCAGTTTGTTAAGACATATTTTCCAGTGTCCTCCTCAAATGTCTGGTTAACATTTTTGTACATCGTTTCCTCTAATTATCCTAGGGCTAACGTCGCATATGTTGGAGCCATTTTGGTCCCCATGGCGGTTTCCTTGATTTGTCTAAAGTGTTTACCATTAAATGTAAAAGTATTGTTTGCAAGAACGATTTCCACAGCTTCTAAAATAAAATCTTTTAGGAAATGGTGGTTTATATTCTCTGGATTCTCTTTATTGCTTCAAGTCTCAGAGAATTTGATATGTTACTATACAAATTGATAACATCCAGTGTAACAAATTGCTGTTTTCCTCAATTTTTTCTGGTAAATGACGGAGGAAATCCAGGTCATCTTGAACGTAGCTTTTGACTTCACTACACAATGATTTTAAAAGAATGTCTAATAAACTACTGAGTCTTTGAGTTGGTACTGAAGGTCCGCCTACTATTGGTCGGAAAGAGATATCACTTGGAATTGGACAATGAATGTACTCCGAACACTGGGTTTTAATTGCCTCCTTGATTTGTTCTGATTTGTGTACTTTTGGAAGACCGTAAAAGTTGCTTTCTCTAAATTCAAAATTTGTTAAGTAGTCTTCCTCCTTATCTGTTAAATTGGATGTTGTTTTATGTCGTTTTAACAGACTTTTTATTTTTTGCATAGTTTTCTTGTCGTCATTGTCTTCTATTTCTTTGTAATAGACTGTGTTTGACAGCATGTTCATTATATGCTCTTTAAAAAAATTAGAATCCATTATGACAACTGCACTACCTTTGTCCGCTTCTTTAATCACAATTGATTCATCGTTTGACAGTGATTTTAAGGCTGTCCCTCCTCGTTATTTAAGTTGCATTTAGTGTTCTCATTTTCGGTGTTACTATTCAGAGGTAAATTATTAAGCGTATTACAAATAGTATCTAAAATTTCATTTTTACCCTTTTTAGGATTAAAGTAAGATTTGTTGCGTACAGGGTGCTCTTTTAATTCAGTTTCACAGTCATCTTCCTCATAAAAATACTCGACAGCTCTAAATTTTCTAGTATACTCTTTTATATCTATTCTTACTTCATGTTTATTGCTCTGTGGCGTTGGAGTAAATGTAGGTCACGTGGTTGTTTTTGTATACATTGTTTGCACGGAAATTGTTGTGGTGCACGTAGTTTCTGTCATAAGACGATGTTTCATATGTTGTAGAGGTACCGCAGTTCCTGTTAGGTGATGATCTATTTTGGTTTTGGCCGTTTCTTTGGTAATAGCCTGGTTTCTTCTGTTATTCTTTTCCTTATGACTTGAAGTTGGTCGGTGATTGTTTGTAGTTATGGCGGTATTACTCTTAACTACATAGTCCCTGGGTTGATCCTCGTTTGCCATGCTTGTCAGATTTTTCTGTGGTTTGGTTTTGGTGGTTTGTTGTGTTTTCACTTTTTTATTTTTTGTGAGCTCTTTTCCATAATTTCTCTCGTAATCCAATAACCAAGCTTCCTTATTTCGCCATTTGTTGAAGGATTTCTGTTCTTCTCTTTTGCAATCGGTCTCCCACATGTTAAGGAGAATTTCCAGAACTCTACCAGAAGCCTTATTTTTTAATACTTTTTCCATCTCTGTATCGTATTCAAAAACCTTTTCCTGAATCTTGTCGGATCTCAATCGTAGCATTACACATATTAAGTAAATAAAAACAATGTAATTTAACACAAACATAAAAATGGTGCATGGATGTTACAATAAACTGTTCAATTTAGGTTAATATGTTCTTATAAAATGTTTTTCTTTTTCTCGTCTTTCAGTAGTATTAGACTCGCACATTTTATAAAAGGGGAAAACAATTAAAGATTCTTTCCACATACGTCCAGATGTTCACTGAGTTTTATTTTACGACATTCCGGTGAATTAATATGCTGTTTATGTATCCGGATACGTTCCCGTAATGCATTTCCTGTTTCTCCAATATAAAGTTCTCCACAACCAGAACATGTGATTACATAGGTATTGCATGACATGTCATTGTTGATAGTGAACTCTTTCCCACTAAAGTTGAATTTTTGTCCTGTGTTGATATACGGGCAGGTACCACACCTTGGATCTTGGCATTTGGTTACTTTGTCATCTGTTTTTTCTATGAAATTTGACTTGGTTACGACTGGAAATAAGATATTTAAACAATAAAATGCTTTCTTTGGTGATTCATGCGGGATATGAAGATGGCGACCTTGCAGAAAAAATACATAACCCGCATTAGCGGTTTATGTAATTTTTTTTCTGCAATGATCGCTACCTTCATAACCTGCATGAATCATACGAACTTGAGCAACATAAAAAAACAATCTTTAAGGTGGAATAATTTTATCGAAAGCGAAATGTAAATTACTCCATAGCCGAATGGATAGATTGTCGGGTTTATGATCCGTACATCTAGAATTCGAATCCCGCAGGGGATTTTGTAGTTACTGACTGAATTGAATTCTTAGATGTTCATTTTTTATCCCCAAACTGCACATTTGTCGCTTATTTGCCAAATGTACAGTTTCATTTTCATTATATCTTTCATAATCAAATAATTTACTATTCATTTTGTAATGTGTTATTCCACCTCAAGTACATGTAGGTTTAATCCTTTGCTTTTAAAAATTTTTGTTCACCTCTGGTCCGAATATTCTTGACTATTCATTAAGTTTTATCACATTCTTATATTCTACGATGTCAAATTAACATTTTCAATTGACCTTTTTCTAGCAGCTGAATATTTAGACTTAAAAGAAGTCATGGTTTTTATTAGCTTGCATCTAAAGATTATATCTTATCAAATTAAATTAAAACCAGGAAAGCAAAATAGAATCTAAAAATCTGTACTATATTATACTTAATTGTATCATTAACGGTCGAAGTTCGCCCTCTAATGCAATAAAATTATATCATTAAAGGTCAACGATGTACTTATTTTGCGGGGTTTTTTTCTTATATCATTAGTGAACGTGAATTTTGACCCTTAATGATAAAATTTTGAAATTGTATCATTAGTGGACGGTAAGGTAGTTCGTTAATGATAAAACTTTTGTCTCACTAATGGTCAGAAGCTGACCACAAATGCAACTTTATATCATGAGTGGACACTGAATCATTAGAGGTTGTTACATTGCTTTATCTGTTGTAACTCTAACTCATGTAAAATTTTCATGAAAATCACTATTGTAGAGATGAATTGGGTCCGTCGTCCTTAAGTCCTACATGCATTCATAAAAACAATGTTACAACATCATTTAAAACTGCTATTTTTTATTACTTAGGATACCACAATATTTTAATATGTTCTCATTTTCAAACGTACAATACTTGATAAAAAATAATTGATTTAAGTGTTTCCGTGTAGATTTGTACAGTACTAGGAATTCATACACAATTGCATCCGATGTGTGCAGAACGAACCGGATGAGTGGATGTTGGTGCAGATGGTACGAGGTAAAGCTTTTGGTGTGTTGTGATCCGTATGGTGAGTTTAAACTGAAGGATAGGTGTTGCATGTTTCCGAAAGCCACCAAAATGCAGTTCCAGAGACACAATTGATTTGCTACATTATATTGTGCGAAAATATGATAAAACATTTCTAAGTCTTAAAACTTCCAAAATAAAGTCAATGTTTGCACTGTAATATAAGCGTCAACCAGGAAGCAAAAAAGTCATCATACACTTCTCTTCACTGTTTAACAAATTTTACAGCCTCGATCTACAACAAATAAAATTTTCTTCTCTTTACAACTGTTTACAAATGCACTTCTGATATACTTTGCAGGAATTTCATCCCCACACTCGAAGTTAACCTGGGCAATGGTCGTAGGACGAGTCCTTTTCCCGTTTAACTGGATTTGGACGTTAGCGAACACCCTAGGTTTTTTGTAGAATTCCTTTTCGAAGTACCCCTGGATATCGATTCTCAAACACAGATCTCTGTTGAATCCCTCACGAGAGCCTTTTTTCTTTCCGTCGACAATGGTACGATGAGAAGTGCTGCTATTGTAACTAAATTTATAACCAGTGTTGTTCTTAATTAATCGTCCAATTGCCTCTTCCATATCTCTCTTCATTTCATTGGTGACATTGTAATAGAAACGTGTTTCAGGTTCTTTACCATTGTTTGGGTCCACAATGCAAAAATAAGCGCTTCCAAGGAAGGCACGGTAGCATCTTCCGAACCGACTGAACATCATGATTCCCTTTGAAATTGCAGATTTCTGTACGTTAAAGGGTTTTTTTCTTTGAAGTGTAACAATTGCAGGCAGACGAATAAGTTTGTGGAGGGTTTATAGGGAAGTATATATGGGGTCATTGAAAAATACACATTGTGCAAGGCACATAATTCCAGTGGCGGATCCAAGGGGGGGGGGGGGTCGCCCCCTAAAATTGTCAAAATAAAGTTAAATCATACTCCTTCTGGCAAAGAAAATGTACAAGTTGCGAGTTTAATTATCAGCTTTTCGGAAACTTATGGGATTCCTCTACGTTAGACTAATTTCAACGGAGTAGTATGAAGGAAAACCCGTGAGTTCAATGGTGTAACGTACATGTACATAGAAAGCCCATTTTAGTTACGCGCTCCTTGGGTTCAACTGTGACTAGTCACCCACCTTTAAGTTCTTGGTTATACTAGCTTGTGTTTTTAAAGACTCTTCCATGTTTATTATGATACAGGCTGGCATCGTTATTTTTTTTAAACTTCATTTACATCGTCCCATTGAACTAGATTTTTAAAAACTGATTAATTTACAGCCATTCGTAAGAAAAAACATTAAAGGAAATGTTTGTTATATCTATGCAAGGCAGATGGTTTTGATTGGATTTCTGCTTAAGTCTTAAATCTACAAACATTTAAAATTATAAAAATTTTTATTACTTTTAAGTATAATCACGAGAAGAAATATCACAAAAGTCTTAACATGAAAACTTCAATTTTACCCTACAAAATCTCTAGAATCCAGGAGCTCTTGGGGGCTTCGCCCCCCTGACCACCATAATAATGAAAGGAAATATTTCTTTATATTTCTGCAAGGCAGATGTTTTTGATGGATTACTGCAGATCTTAAATCTACAAACCTTTAAAATTGTAAACAATTGTTTTACACTTAAGTATACTCACGAGAAGAAATATCACAAACTTCATTTTTACCCTACAAATCTCTAGAATCGAGGAGCTTTAGGGGGCTACGCCCCCTGGACCCCCACCAGGGCTTTGCCTTGGACCCACTGGGGGCCTCAAGGCGGCCCCCAGACTCCCTGCCTAAAACTGGCGCCCCCTCTAACTTCAAATTCTGGATCCGCCCCTGCTCGGGATCTTTACAACTCATTTATCATGTCAATGGTCTTATAACGTTAGCCTTGAACTTTGTTTATGATAAATTCTAGACATTTATTTGTGTGCGGTGTTAAAAATCATATACACACACAAGCAAGCAAAAGAATGCTAGGTTGTACTGGCGATCTTTGAGAATGGTTTGGTTACTGTAATGAATAGTTTCGATCTCCTGATCCCAAACTACTTGACAATGCCACACACATTGAATAACAAAATAATGTATTAAAGGGACATTACTCTCGTATTCATATACATTGTGGCATTGTCTTCAACAACAAAGTTTTATGTTCATCAGGGCCAAAATTATGAAATGAGACTTTGCTGGTAACAGGCACGTAGCATCGTTTTTAAAAGTGGGGGGGGGGGGGGGGGAACCCCAAAAAAAAATAAAAAAACAAAAAAAAAAAAAAAAAAAAAACACCCCACCCCACCCAACACCGGAGAAACCCCTGAGATCCGGATCGGTGGGGGGGGGGGGGGGGGATACCGATATACTCACAACTTCAACTTCACTGTTCATTTGCTTATTTTCAACCCTTGCCCCCCTCCCCCCTGATGCTACGTCCCTGTGGTAATATGCACATATTATTCACTACTGTATTGAAAAAATCCTGAGGAAACCCTGAGTGGCACAGAGGAAACCCTGAGAGACCCTTAGGTTTGCACTGAAGGTACAGAGGAAACCCTGAGAGACCCTGAGGTCGGCACTGAGGTTACTGAGGAAGCCCCGAGAGACCCTGAGGTCGGCACTGATGGTATTGCTGAGGAAGCCCTGACATACCCTAATGTCGGCAATGAGGTTACTGAGGAAACCCTGAGAGACCATGAGGTCACTTTCATAGTAAAACGATCTAAATTAAGTGATTATATAAAATTATCAACTCTTATTTAATTATTTTTTATGTTATTTTGATTTTAATATTGTTTAAATTCCATTTCAAAAGCTCGGAGCTTTAAGTAAGAAGAAGAAAGCATGTTCGGGTATGAGTGGTATTATATTGCCTGGTAGTACAAAAGGTTTTAATTTCCAATAAATCACTCATTTTTTTTTTACAAATTATAACAAAATGATTTTTTTCTGTTATCGCATACAATAAACATACAGGATTCGTTATAGTTAAAAAAAAGATATATCTAATTAAAATGCCTTCTTTGGTGAATTATTCGGATGATGAAGGTGGCGACATTGCAGAAAAAATATATAAATACCCGCTTTAGCGGACTATGTTTATTTTTATTTTTTTTGTTGTTGCAATGATCGCTACCTTCATAACCCCCATGAATCATCAACGAAGGCATTTTATTGTTTATATTTACATCTTTCTTTTAACAAATTATTTTAAAATTGATTGTAAAAAGCAAGTTTAATTAACTAAATTACTGTTAATGTAAATCAGTGTGTTTGCTAAAAGAAACGGCCAAATCACCTCCTATGGGAATTGGAGTCTAACATCATCAGCTTATTTTGTGCAGTCCGTGATTTTTCTTACGTCGCTGAAGGTTACGACCAATCGATAAACGGGGCGTGTAGATTTCAGTCCTGTCAGTTTCTATAGAGCTATAAATTACCAA
This sequence comes from Magallana hongkongensis, assembly GCA_016163765.1. Lineage (NCBI taxonomy): Eukaryota > Metazoa > Mollusca > Bivalvia > Ostreida > Ostreidae > Magallana > Magallana hongkongensis. The sequence goes on from WFKH01010931.1 coordinate 27,737,303, forward strand.
TATGTTTCCGTAAGAGATATAGGGAATCATACTCGGTAGATGTAAATATGAGTCTATGTCTTAGAAGACCATTATTTTGATAAAAAAAAAACGTGATCACATCAATGTTATACAAGAAAACAAGAGATTTATTTTTTTTTGGGGGGGGGGGGAACAAAACGGGCGGAATAGATTAAATTTATATTTTTGAAAGTCTATCTTCCACTGAATGGTGATTATCTTTTCTTCTTCCCAGCATATTTCTGTTTCCTGATTTTTAACGAAAGTCAAAAAACCTCATCACACGGTTTTTGAAGCTGCTTTTTGAACTTGCATCCCTCTTGAAAGAAAAAGACAAAAATAAATTAAAATAGAATAAAGTATTTAACTGTAATATACATAAGTACATGTAACCATTAACACTAGAACTACGATGTATAGATTCATACCTTTATAGGGGGCAGAGGTTTTCCTCCATTCGTTCTGTTTGTATATGGGTTGTTTTAAAAAAATGTCGTCTTTTTTCTGTCACGGTAGTAAATGTGTAAATGATAGTAATTTTATCGCCAATAATCTCTCTAAAATAGCGTTATATTCCATAAAATCATATAATCTAAAACGATATTTTCTAAAGGAAGTTAAAGGGGCATGGTCACGATTTTGGTCAAAAATTATTTTTCCGATTTTAATGTTTACAATGCTTTGGTAAGGCATTTTTAATAGGCAATCAAAATTTGAGTATCATTCGCTGAGTTTAAAGTGAGTTACAGAGCTTACAATTGTTTGCGATGTAAACAAAGCTTTTATTTACATTGTGAATGTTGATGTGAAAATTCCAGTTTTATACTCAAAATGAATGTGTTAAACGTTAGGAACTGTTTGTTTATGCTTAAAATGAATAAGAAAATAGACAAATCAGCTTGAAAAGATTTTTTACTAGTATATTAAACCTATGTAAACAAAAACAGGGCACGAGCCTTGTTTACATGACAAAGAATTGTGAGCCCTGTATCTTGCTCATAATTCTACGACTGACTCTCAAATTTTATTTGTTCATTAGAAATGCATCTCTTAAGCATTTTAAACAAGAAAATCAGAAAAATAAAATTTGACCAAAATCGTGACCATGCCCCTTTAATGATACTCATTAAATTGGTACTTTGTCTCTTAATATAACTTTTTTCAATGATTTCAATCATGTCCTTAAATATTTGTCTTTCGTGTTACCTTATCAAAAATGAGCGCAGTTAATATATTTTAACCCTTTGTGCACCTCATGCAATTGTTATCTGAATACATCATATCCGGTAAATGAAGAGTTTTAGCAAGCAAAGACTTGAAAGTTGAAAGGAAAGAATATTTCAACAAAAAGGTATGTCACTGCACTTCCGTATTTTTTAAAGTTGTCCTTAGTGTTACTAACATTATGATGTTAATGAATATATTCTCCGATTTCTAAAACTAGTTATTTAGATGTTTAAGCGACACATTTATTTTGAAGCACAACCGGGTGTCCTTGACAGCCACCATCTTGTCTTTTTGTCAAATCACGTAGCGTATGTCTGTGATGTTACTGTTACCACTAAAAACGTAACACAAGAGACATAAAAAGTAATACCAGAGACATTACATGGTTTTTTTTTTTTATCAACTCAGGAGTATTTTGAAATTAAAACAGATTTTTTGAATCTGAACGGATTTATATGTGTATTTTGAGTAAGTTTTGTATATAGAATACATTTAACAGATATGTAACTGAAAGATCTGTTGATTGTAGTAACACGACGCTCATGATTGTTCTGACTTGACAGTGTATAAAACAAACATTTCTTTAAAAGAGTGCACTCAGTTATATATTCATAAACATTTTTGAAATACACATCAATAAATGCAAGAAAACATAATCTTTTGGTAACAGGAAGGACTTTAAAGGTTACATTTAAAGTGTTTAGAGTTTAAGTTTGATATGAAACAAATATGTAATATTATTTTGAACAGTGTTCTGATACTTAACTTTAACTTTAGTATAAACAACACACAACGACTTGCGGCCCCGCAAATTGTACAGAGTAGCTACTGTACTAGTGTATATTTCTTAACATTTATTGCAATTCATCAATCGGAATACATTGGCAATATTTGGTTAAACACTACGTGTACTTTTAAAAGTGTATCATTTCTTTACTGTATAAAGAATAAAATATAACTAAACATTTTTTTACAGAATCATGGCTTTGTCGGCCGCTGGAAAACAGAGACGATATCGTCAGAGAAGAGATCGACATCACGAAAAACGACAACAGTATCTCTTTTAGCAGAGGCAGAAATATCAAGATGATCTGAAAATAGGTAAAAGAAAACACATAGAAGACATGAATCTGAGAGTACAGAGGACCAAACGACGAGAGTGGAAAAAGGAAAAAGCAGAGCTCAGAAAAAGAAAACGAATAGATGCAAAGAGAACAGAAAATATTCTCACCCCAAATGCCTCTCCGGAGCACATGCCTCAATATCAAAATGCAATGAGAGAAGGGCAGATATGTCCAGACCACAGGCACCTGACGTCATATATTTTCCTCATAATAAAAAAAAAATACTCCGCTTACCTTATAATTGACAAGGTACCCATCCCCGCCATCTTGGATTTTTTGTTAAACTGTCACATCGCCGTGAATTTTCGCTTATAACTCAGCGGTAACATTTTTCTGCGATCATCTCCGCCGTCCGATCGGTCATTCAATATCTTAGCTTACTGCTGATTCAACCAAAACGGCCCATAACATCGTTTATTATTAAAAATATCTCCTCATTCTGCATCTACTGCTGCTGATTTGCGACAAAAAGCTAAAGGGTGGACGGAAGTTGACATAAATCGCGTCATAATATGGGTTATCCCTTCCAAATATAGCACTGATACGAATATTCAAAAGGCGTCAATTTTGAATTCGATCAACATACGAGTTAAAATTAAGAAAAGGGATACTATAAACAATCAATTACAGCTTTTGTTACACAAAGTTTATATAAACATGTGTATAAATGCATATATTTTGAAATATTGAAACAAACACACGTTGCAGGGAAATCTCATTTACATATTGGTGACAACTTCCGTCCACCCTTTAGACATTTATCGCATATCTAAGGCAGTAGATGCAGATCGGGTGGTT
>WFKH01010931.1:27740551-27764483 GCA_016163765.1 Magallana hongkongensis
TAGACATTTATCGCATATCTAAGGCAGTAGATGCAGATCGGGTGGTTATTTTTATTAATGACAGGTGTAATGCACCGTTTTGGTTGAATTGGTTGTAAGCTTAGATGTTGAATGACCGATCGGGAGACGGAGAGGATTGCAAAATAATTTTACCGATGAGTTTCAAGCAAAACTTCCAGCTGATGTGCCAGTTTGAAATAAATCCAAGATGGCGGGGATGGGTACCTTGTCAATTATTAGGTAAGCGGAGTATTTATTTTTTATTATGAGAAAAATATATGACGTCAGGTGCCTGTGGTCCAGACAAAGAAAACGGAACATAGCAAAATGTTAAAGAGATAACACCAAATTAAGAGAGGCCCTGGAAACGAAAAAAAGACGGAACTCAAATTTTAGAAAAAAGGATACTGGGAATCAGAGAGCACATCCATGATACATCAAACAACTTAACGCCAAGAAGTAATACAAGATCTCTCTTAAAAGCCTTTTCTGGTGCTGCAGATGACAAAAAGAACAAAGAAAATACAGGGAAAGTAAAAAGAGCACTATTGTTCCATCTTACATTAACAGAAGAACTGAAAATGAAATACAGAAAAGAAAATACAACAAAGAGAGAAGAACTGTCGCAGATATACTGCGTGGTAGTCAAAAAGTACAAGCTTTTGAAGAGAGCTTCTCAAAACCTGGGGATTTACATTGGAATAAAGGCAATGAAGAAAAGAGGTACAGTCACTTCAAGGCAAAAAAACACTGATCCAGAATTTTTACGAGAGGGAAGACAATAGCAGAATGAAATCTGGTATCAAGGAAAAAAAAAATCCCCCAAAAACAAACCAAAAAACCAACAACAACAACAAAGGAGAGTTATGCTCAACACCATAGACAAACGCTACCAGAAATTTGTTGTAGAAAATCCCGACATCAATATAAGCCATACTAGCTTTTGGCGATACAAACCATTCTGTGTTACCCGTCCTAGAGATTCTGACAGAGAGACATGCGTTTGAAAGCAACATGACAACCTTCAATACATTGTTTACACTATGCTCAAATCAAAAATTGTAAAAACAGCCAACTTGCAGGAAATTATAAAGCTGTAAGCATGTGACACAAAAAACATTGACTGCATGTATGGGCGTTGTCAAAAAGATATTGATATCAGGGTACAATTGGAAGGAATAGACAGGACAGAAGCAGTGTCTTGGTTTAAATGACAGAACATAAAAGAAAAAAGAATAGTAAGAGATGTTGAGAAGGAAGTCGCAATAACAGCAAAAGTGGAGGAAAATGGAACTGTTGATGAACTATTAGACAGGTTCACAATGGAGATGTCCAGATTTAAACAATACGTCTTTAACATAGAAAATCAAAATCAACACTACCACGAACTTAAAGAACATATTTCTTCAAACGAGGTCCTCATACATGTTGATTTTCGGAAAACTACGAATGTTAATTGGCTCGAGAAATACAGAGCATGCACTATGGTGCGTCCAAGAGTCAAATAACCCTTCATACCGGTGTGTATTACACACAAAACAATATGCAAACGTTTTGTGCTGTGTCAGATTCCTTGGACTATAGTCCAGCTCGTATTTGGGCGTGTCTCAGTCTATTTCTCGACAAAATACTTAAAGAGAACAAAGACATTGACACAGTGCACTTTTATAGTGATGGTCCATCCACACAATATAAACAAAAAGCAAATTTCTTCTTGTTATCCAATGAGGTTGAAAGCCGCGGTTTGAAATTGGCAACTTGGAATTTTTACGAAAGTGGGCATGGCAAAAAACGGTACGGAGATCAGAGTACGAGTATTACACAAGAAAAAGTACCTCACGCACGACTTCCTTTGGTATAGGGCTTCCTCAACTGGCTCTGTGCATCTCCCGAAAGCTTTTGTTATGTATTCTGATGAATACATTCCGTCTAGATCTCTCAATGATTCAGTCATAGAAACTATCTTTAACAAAAAAAAAACCATTAGGATAACTCAGAAGAACAGTTACATGGGAATTTGGCAAATTTTTGCACTGGGCAGTGTTTTAGGAAGACCGCTGTTTTCAATTTATCCTGATCGCGGAAACATCATTGTCCGAAATGATCTTCATCGACTTATTCATCCAAGATATGAAGTCAGCCTGCATCAGTTATGTCATGTGGTCCTCCACACGCAAGAAAAGGAAAGAAGGTCACTGGATTCCTAACCATTTTGTCCCAGTGCTTCCAATCGCAGTTAAGAATATCGTTAAACTTGGCATGCAAAGGTGGAAGTTGGTGAGAGATAGAAGATCTATTAAAGAAAGAGACCGGCTTGCTACTGCCAATGAGTCATCAAGTACAGAAGATGAGATCAAAACAGACACAACTCAAGACACAGCTAGACACCCAGAGGTACACGAAAATCCGGGAGAACAGATGAAAAATGAAACTGCAGAATCAGATATTAGGCAAAAGATAGCGGAGAATGAGGAAAAAGTTAACATACATAGAAAACCAATTTCTATTGACCTTCTGTTGCCCATCGAATAGGTTGGAAAATATGTTTTGGTTCGATATGATGACAAAATATATCCAGGGATTGTACTTGACTCTGATGAAGATGAAGTTTATATAAGATGCATGCATCGGGTTGGAAACCATGTCGATGAATACTCCTTCTACTGGCCTAAAGCCGTAAAGGATGAATGCTGGTACCAGATAAAAGATGTCCTTCATGTTATTAAGGAGCCAAAACTTCTCAACCGAAAATACTATGTAGACAAAGAAATTTTAAAATCCGCATATAAGAATTTGTAAAAGCAAATACTGGCAAATAGTCATCAAAGGGAATATGTGCTATTGAAATGTGCATCCCGCTTTGTAGATTGCTGATCACTAGCAGTTTTCGTGGTAATTAACAAATATATTAACAAATGTACAGTTAACTACTTTATTACAGTTAATATCACTAGGTTTATGGTTGTAATGACCACTTAGTTTCAGTTTGAATTGTTTATTTAAAAAATGTTATTCCTGTTACGCTCTGGTCTGTGCTGTTACTTCAATGTCCATCCTGTTACCAATAATTGAAATTTTTTTCTAGTTTATAATGGTCACTTACAATTTCAATTTTTTTATGTCTTTCAAATTATGGTTCTTCAACACAACTATGTAATGAGTGACTGTGTAAAGTATGTGTATTTACATAAATATGAAGTTTTATGATGTAAACTTTTGATATTTATGAGCTGGAGTCAACTGTAGATCTATAAAATGAAAAATACAGTCTTTAGACGTAAACTCTTTCTAGTATATGGTATTTTGTTTGTATTTAATGTAATTATACTACAATTTGAAGGACGTTTTAATCTTATCTTTAAAAAAAATTACATTTATTTGTGTTAACACGAAGGACAGATTTTTTATTCACATGATATGTTTAATCTCTTTTTAAGAAAATCAGGTAATTTGTTTTTTGGCTATTGGTTGTTTCTTGCAGTTTATAGCTAGTTTGATCGAATAAACATGTTTAAATTGCAATATATGCGTTTATATTTATACCTTTTACCATGCCTATAAGTTAGACATTTTTTGAAATCAACCCTTATATTCGGACTATAATTGATGCGTGATCAAAGAGAAAAAACATGTCCGATGCATGGTGAAATCACTTTAAGTGTTTCTATTTCATTGTTTTTGTCGACCATTTCATAGGCATGGATAATTCTTGATGCAGACAGTGTTCGAATAATTTTTGAAATTTTTATTTGAAATCCAGATTATAAATGAAGTGTCGACCACTTAACAAATTTATGGACTATTCAAAAAATCAATGAAAAATAATGCGTTTGGTATTTTGAACGTTAATCACAGGTAACTAGGGTTGTCAAATCAGACGATTTTAACTAACCGGTTACTCGCTTACTTTTCCAATCGTGTACTCGGTAACTCGGATGATTTTTCGTTACAGATTTCATATCCATTTTTTATCCCGTATTCTTTACTTAGTAGTAGCGATATAACATAAATGTACTTCTCGTGAACAAATACATGTACAAAATCCTTATTAACCCTCGATATACTAGTAGAGAAGAATTAACAGAGCCAGTAAATGCCAGTAGTTTTGCAGAGTGTCCAGTAAATCGCTGGCTTCCAAATTATGTTTCAATTTTAGATGATTTAACATATTTTTTAGTCCAACCCGTATTCGATAGTTCCAATAGAAATAATTTACATTTCAAGGATTTTGAATCCGCCGTTCTTTTAAAATATTTCCACTGTCATTTAAGTTGCGCGATGCAAGGCGAACTAGACGTTGTTGATTTTTCTGAGTTTAATGTGTCCAGGTTGATGTCGATGACATTACTTTGTCTGAAATCTGCGATCAAATGGAAAAAGGAAAAGTCGTTTTCAAATAATTTGATAAATTGACTTTGTCACCGACAATGTATGGATACGGATATATCCCCCATACTCGTTCCCTGGACCACATGGCTTTTAGTTTACATGAGCAAACGAATTTCGGTTCAGGAATAGTTATTTACCGGAGTTTTGTGATGCTGATGTTTGGTAGATCCGAGTGTGAAACCGGCTGCCAACGTATTTTCTACGGCAAGTAACCATTTTGTTGAACCATTATCTGAATCTGAAGTAAAAAAAAATGAAAGATTTTCGAGAAAATGCTAACACTAAAAAACACGACCTGTGCCTGGTCGCTTCGTGTGTTTACTAAGAAACAGTTGAAGAATAGTATGAAATGATTACCAAACATATGAATTACTATCTCAGACGTTTTATCGTCGAAACCAGTAATCAGGACGGACAACCGTACCCTCCACGCTCACTTTTACATTATTTCTTGTGGTCTTTTAAGACACCTGAGAGACAAGAAGGTGTTTGTCTGCACTAAAAAATACACGAGATACGCAAGAATACGCAAGAATAAAGGCGCTGTTACAAATTACGTTGTCGAACATACATTTTTACTTTCATTTGAGATTATTTTGCCCAGGCTCTGTCCTAAGATATCCTCGATTCAAATTTTGCTTAATGAGGTTCATTCAAAAGTATGAAAAAATCCATTATTTCTCCTTTAAACGTAGCCTGGTTCCCGAGGCCTTCCGAAGTGCAAGGACGAAGGCCAGGCACTCACTCTCGAATGGATTCTTCCAGTTGACAAAATCCAACATGGCGGACTCTATGGTAAGTAACGGGAATGTGCGTAAATGAGCTTGTCATGTTTTATTTAGCTGTGTCATTTTCGATTATCTTACATTAATTGACAGAAATAGACCTAAAGAAATGTATGGTGCTTGGTTTTTTAAGTGACAGGCTTACTTCATCCAGTTTTTATACCTTTATTTTGGGGCATGTTAGCAGTTCGTCAGCTCGATTATTTTCCACCTATGTTACATGAATTCTAATCGTGTCACTTCGCTTTTTATAACAATAATGGCTTATATTGGGTTGGTGAGGAAGATTTATGCTAAGTTTTACAGATGACACGCACCGGTTTTTTCTAATCTGAACACACAATATTTCGGTTCGAATTTCCTCAAATAGGTTTATGATTCCCTTGTAAAGAATTATATTTATGATTATTCCACCCATGTAAATGATTGGTATTTAACAAACCATGACTTGATTAGAAAATATATTTTCTTTGTAAGATGACTGACTTAGTTTTACCTTTAGTTTTATATAAAACTTTGCATATTTTGAAATAACTGTATTTATCATTTAATTTTTAGATGAATTTCCATACCTATAGCAAAAAGGAGAAACAAGATGAAAAAACACCTTCTTACATACATGTGATGTTCCATGAATATTCCAAACAGCATGTACAGGTATTAATAATAAGATATTGTATGCATTACTTTATAGTAATTTTGGTTATGATTACTGTACTTTTCATTTTTCAATACCTTAATAGGTTGGATTCATGCTCTGGCAGTGTCAAATTCCTTATTCATACATTGACATACCATCTTATTTGCTTGATACAGTGAACTTGATTTAAAGTTTCTGTTGTTACGGTACTGTGATTGTGTAGTGTAGAGGGCTGGAAAAATATCTAACAACCAAAACAAATTAACTTTACACAAAGTAAGGTACATGATATTACATGTTTTTGACAACAGTATTTCATTAATATGCTTTTGATCAAACATGCCGGTATTGCTACTGCTTCAATTTGATAGGTCACTCCTGCAAAAGCCTCAAAGAAAAGATGCAGAGGATCACCTACTGGAGAAACTCCAAGTCATCCTTCTAAACAAAGTTGTGAAGTATGTTTCTCTTATTGTAGAAATAGCGCTCAACTATTTTCAGTATATTACATTCTCAGTACTTATGTTGTAAATTAATTTACATTACAATGATATACATGTATATCCTTGTTACTTGAAATCTTCTATAAATTGACAATATGTATTTCTGTGATATTGTGCAGTCTTCAGGCTCTAGATGGAACGAGAAAGAAAAAACTTTTCTTAGGGGATACACAAGGGCCCACCCCCCTCCCAATCCAATACCAAATTCATATTGGAAGGAATTGGCATCAGATATGAATAAAGAACTGCATACTTCTAGAACAGGTTAATTACAATAATAGTTTAAGTCTGCTATTCTTACTTCTTACAGCTAAAACAATAATAAGTTGTGACATATAAATTTAAGCATAATTTAATAAGTAAAGTATATTTATCATGTTCTGAAATCGGGGCCCTTTGTTTGTAGAAATTAGTTTGATACACACCAATTTAGAATTATAAAATACAACAATATCTTGTGCATCATTAACAGAATAGAATAATTTTACCTACATTTCCTTATTTCAGGTGCATCTTGTAGATCTTTTTATAAAAGAGAAGCCATACATACAGAAGAGTACATTGAAAATGAGGAATTCCTGAGGGGAAGTGAAGAATGTGGGACACAAACAGACATAAGCATTCCCTCCCTCTTGTATAGGTTAGTGAAAACAACATGCATGTACATGTATACATGTAAAGCTTCAGATAATTACAGACTTGTTTCAATACCAATACATTAATATGTCTGATGCATGTACATTGTGTATCAACCACTTTTCCTACCAAATGCCACATTGGTTCAAACCCAAACAAATCTTCACTGATTATACTGATGTTTGTGTGTTTAAAATCAGATGTGAACATTCTGAGACAAGTTCTGAAGCAGATATGGAAGTTGAGAAGAGTGTCAGTTCTCGGATCAAGAAGTTAACTAATAGAAGGAGGAACAGCAGTTCCTCTCAGAGTTTGGCCAGAGAGATATATGAAATAAAGGACCTAAGAGAGGCTATTTGGCAATGTTTCATTCTAGAAATTGAAGAATCTTCAAAATATCTAACACAGAGACGTTTCAGTTACTTGGAAAGTAACACTTATGAAGATTTCCTAACTTTCAGATTGGAATGTGTTGTGCAAGAAATGCTTGATCACAATCCCCTTCTATTAGAAACCTTGCTTGCCGTGTGTCTTCCTAGGAAGTCAATGAATGAACCACATTTTGATGTGATATATCCAGAAATTGGAACAGTCTACGGAATACTCTTGAAGAGGAGGTACAAGGACCTTTCTCGTGTCCAAAGGGTGATCTCCATGTCATTAGCAAAGGAAAAGGTGCATCAAAAGGTATTTTACAATTGTCTTAATAATGAACTCTTATTTTGGGATTTTTAACAATGTTATATTGTTGCCTTGTTATTTTTGAATAATTTTGAAAAAAAAAATGTTTAATCATTGATAATAGTATTGTGTTTCTGTTTTTAGGTCACCTGAGTAAACTCAGGTGACTCTGTTTTCGTCCGTCGTCGTGCGTTAACAATTTACATTTTTAACTTCTTCTTAAAAACTACAAGCCCAATTGTTTCCATGTTTGGTGTGAAGCATCTCTATGGTAAGAGGAATGTAAATTGTGAAATTGGTGGCTCTACCACCCCTAGGGTGCCACAGGTGGGGCCAAATATGCAAAAAACAGCCAAATTTTCAGAAATCTTCTTCTCTACTCCCACACATGTGAGGAAAAAACTGATTGCATGGTTACGATGTCCATGGAGCCCTCTACCAAAATTGTGAAATTCATGGCCCCTTGGTCAGGGGGTTCAAACTCTAGGGTGGGGCCAATATGGCCATATAGTAAAAATGTATTAAATCTTAGAAAATCTTCTTCTCTACTCCCATAGATATTTGTTAAAAACTAAATGCATAGATATGATGTCCATGAAGCCCTCTACCAAAATGGTGAAATTTATGGTCCCTGGGTCAGGGGTTCAGGCTCAAGGGTGGGGCCAATATGTCCATATAGTAAAAATGTATTAAATTTTAGAAAATCTTCTTCTCTACTCCCATATATATTTGTGAAAAATTAAATGCATGGATATGATGTACATGAAGTCATCCACCTAAATTGTGAAATTTATGACCCCTGGGACAGATGTTTAGGCCCTAGGGTGGGGCCAATATGGCCATATAGTAAAAATGTATTAAATCTTAGAAAATCTTCTTCTATACTCCCGTATATTTGTGAAAAACTAAATGCATGGATATGATGTCCATGAAGTCTTCTACCTAAATTTTGAAATTCATGACCCCTGGGACAGGGGTTTAGGCCCTAGGGTGGGGCCAATATAGCCACATAGTAAAAATGTATTAAATCTTAAAAATCTTTACTCCCACTCATGTGGACAAAAAACTGAATGAATGGTTATGAACTCCTCTACCTAAATTGTGAAATTCATGACCCCTAAGTCAGGGTTCAGGACTTGGCATTTGGAGCATTTGAAAAGAGTTGAAAGGGGGGGGGGAACAGTTAATGGAGTTATGTTCCCTTGCTTCTTCCTAATGGAGTTATCTTCCTTTACTTGTTCATATTTAGTAATTAATCAAGTAATATAATGTAATTATAAAGAAATTGTATGATCAAAAGAGTTATGCAAGGCTTTTTATCATTTGAAACAAAAACAGTTTTTGAACTTTCAAAATGAACAAATAGACTTGTTAATAGTAAAGTAATAATTGGCTAACTAAAATCACTGATATAAAGGTAAAATGATTTTGGTATAAATGCCAGATGGTGATTGTCAACGAAGGTTGAATATTCAAAAACTGGAACAGGAGAAGTGAGTAACTCATGATGGCCGTTTAAATGCCCACAGGGAGAGTTTCTGTCTGCCCCGGGGGGATGGGGGATGGGAGGTTGTTTTAGATAAAACATGAATAATAGCCACCCTGTTATACATATGTAGCTTTTCTATGAAAACATATACACTTAAAACCTTTCCTGAAAAATAATAAATATGGGAAAATTATTTTCTATCAGAGTCTTGCACCTTTTCAATATCAGGTCATGCACTCTTTTATGATCTTTTAAGTTTTTCGCTAAAATTATAGGTTTAATAGTCCTTTTTGAAAGATTTCAGGCAGGGAGGTGGTCGTCATTACAAATCAAAAAAATTTCTATTCCAGAATAAAACTTAATTAAATGCATATATGACACTCCTTGACAAGTTTGTGTATGGGTTATGCTACTCAGGTGACCGTTAAGGCCTATTGGCCTCTTGTGTTTATTTTCAGCCTTTTCCATTTAAGATTGGACTGTTTTGTTGTTTTCTGTTATACAGTTATACTAAACCTCATTAAACCATACTTTGTGAACGTGATTGAAAAAAAAATGTCATGTACCTGAGTATGGATAATTGAGTTTTTCATTTTCTACGAAAAAGTTCATCATTTGATGGCTTGTTTCACTGATTTTAATCATTTTTACGGTATAATTTCTTTGCCATATAGTAAGTAAACGGTTAAAAAATGACTTGTAATTTATTTTATGAAGTGGAAGTTGATAATTTATATGCTATTTTTTAATCCTAAAACAGTATAGTTTAACTTAAATTGCAGTGAACATATTGTATTTTAGTTTTTTAAATGATATTCAAAATGATATTGCTCATATTTAAATAAATTAACTTCATGTTTAATATTTATGTGCACTGAATTTTTATTCAAGGTTCATGATAGACTGCAACGACTGGGAGTAACTTTATCTCACAGTGTTGTTCTTAATATCCAAAAACAAATTGGTGACCATTATATAAAAGACCTTGTAGATGCTATCAAAAACGGGGAACATTTTCGTTTGATTGGAGACAATGTAAACTTTATGGTGAAAGCCAGTAACCAGCGACATGAATCATCAAAACGTATGGCGCACTGGTTTGCTTCTGCGGCTATCATTCAGCATGAACATTTTGAAAACCTTTCTGACGTTGGACCGCAGAAACAAGTTTTAGATATTCCACCTGAGAGTTTTTTACCATCCCCAGCGTGTTATTCGGCAAGAATATGTTACACTATCATTAAGTGTATTATGCAAATTTTTCAAAGAATTTGCTGGCTTCAAACCATATGTATATGAAATGAGACAGGAATTTATTCCTAATGATTATGACGTGAACAGGAAACATTCTGTTGTCCCACTACCAGTATTGCCAAAAAATGAACAGTGCTACACAGATGTCATACAGATCTTGGATTCATACGAAGAAACTGTTGCAGAAATATTCAAGGCCAGTGGCAAAGTGCAAAGTATTTAACGGCAAAACAAAAGTACACATTGGTGGCGATCAACTCACCAGAGAACGCTTTTCCGGTGCGAAGAGACTTCGGAAAGATGCCATTAGTAAGGAGGAACGGTTCGAGCGCCTTTCTCGTATTACTTTTGAGCTCTTTCATTTACAAATGACCCTATTAACGATGTTTTACAAGCTTCTATACAAAAAAGAGAGCGTTGAGAAAGGAACACTCCATGGAGAGAAAATACAGCTGTCTAGGACTGAGGCAAATGGTGACGATGTCAAGAACCACTTTGACCATTGCAAAGAACTTGCAGTATCTTTAATAGACAGTTACATAGTGTCTGCAGCTCTGGAGTATTTTGGGATGGACAAGTTGGATTCTGTGCCAATCAAAAATTTTATACTAAGTTCAGATGAATCAAGTGAATATGAGAAGAAGATGTCTCTTGTGCATTCATTAGAAAAATTTATTGATGCATACATAATAAAAGATTCAAAAGCTTTACTTCAGGAACAAACATCGCCACCACAGTTTATTCAAATACAGGTACAAATGCCAAACGGAAGTCCACTAAATATTCAGGAGCCCCTTTCAACAACGTCTGACAAAATGCAAGCTTCATCAGATTATATTATGAACTGTAAAGCCCTGCAAAGCAATGTCAAAATTCCAAATAGGGACTGGTTTATGCCACTGATGAAGTACTTGAAGTGTATTCTGAAGGGCCACAATAATAATTCCAAGTATGCACTTGAAATTTTGCGTTTCATAGTCCATCAGCAATGCACAATGGATGAGAAAACAGCACATCAATCTTTCTATGGTCTCTTTGTCAACAACAAAGGAGAATTTGATTCTTCAATTCCAGCAGACCTTCAGATGGAACATATTGTGCGACTCATTAAAGGTCACTTAAAAGCTGTTCATTCAAACAAAACGGACACTGCCATAGCAAAGAGAACAGCTGCCTTTGCTGGCATGAAAAATATATCAGCATCTTTTGATGATACCTCAAGTGTTATTATACGTTCTCGGAAGCACAGAATTGTACGGTCACACTCTGATGAATGCATGATCATCAATGACTTACAGAAACTTAAAACATTTGACCATAAAGATGGACGCAAGTTACCATCATTCCCTAGACCTGTACAAAGTCCACTGAGTCATCTGAATATGCAGAAATTGAAGTCATGGGTTCGAGAACATCAATACAACCTTCATCAAGAAGTAGGAAATTAAGGTAAGATATTATGCAAAATTGAAATAAAACATTGATCCATAAAATGTAATATTGAAGTAAAAAAAAAAATGTTTATTCAAGCCATGCCTTTTACAAAACTTTGTTTATGTCAAGGTCAAATCAGTGACCTGCTTTACTATACAGCATAAAGATTGTGCAACTGCTGAGGAAATTTGAAAGTCTTTGGTCAGTTCCTCCTCTGCTAGGTATAGTTTAGGAAAGCGGACCAATTGTTCAATACACTCTGAACTTACTTCCTCGCCCAGATCTGATGATGTCACGTAGGAAGATAATGCAGATCTGAGAGCAGACTTGTCTATCTCAGAATTCAGTTCAGCTAAATCAGAAGTGGGGTGAGAATTTTCGCATATATCACAACCGTTTTGAACAGTGGCAGTAAAGTCTGTAAATTCAAAGTGGGAGTTCAATTACACTCGCCTACAAAGTGTGTCATTCCTGCAATACTCCTTAATTTCCTTTGAAATATTTGGACGCTCAAGGTCGGTGCTATTAAAGTATAGAATTGCTTCACACTGCATTCCACTATTTCGTTCACCTCAACCAATATGCTGTATGTATGCTGTAAATTTAAGATTGAAATGCATCATCATTACATGTTTAAAAATTTGTAAGTAACAGGACCAAGTCATTATTTCATATAGATGTCACAGCAATGTTTATTTATTATCATAATATAAATAAAACTGTAATTGTTGAACTTCGAAAATCAAACTTCAATATTTCAAAGCTTTTTATCGGTTCTTATCTAGGTAATTTGTAGTGCATAAAATATAACTTCCAGATTTTTGGGAGGACCAGCATGAATCACCTGACTTACATAACGCAGGTCTGCCCCCATCCCCAGTGCAACTGTAGCTATGACTACTCTCAGGGGACTATCTTGTGGATTCTTTGCCAAATTTTTTAAAGATGATATCCTTCAGCTAAAATTTAATTTATTAGCAGATAATTCAAAATTTGTTGAAACTTGAGAAAAGAAATCCAAGGATACTTACATTTTTGAGAGGCTACCAATTTTTGTAGAAAATATCACCATACACTACATTAACTTGAACATGAATGTTTTAGGTTTTTTAATAACTTTTCTATTAAATTGAAAACTAACCAAGTCTTAAAAATTGCAAGATACATGTAACAGAGAAATTGAATTACTTTATGCTTGTACATGTATCATTTATTCAGTTAGAATACATGTATTTTTAAGTTTGTTTTCTATTTTAGAAATATGAAACCTTATGTAGTTTTGAGACAATATTCACCTCATTTCCTTTTTCTAGGCAGAGTGGAACATTACGACTCTCAAATTGTCTGCTGAATTCCGTCCATCACCACCATACATGCTGTCTCTGAGAATTCTCTCAGCCAGTTCAAAACCATATCCCACCCAATCCATGTTTCCACAGCAATAAAGTAATGTGAGTGGATAATCTTGCGGGTTTCTTTTAAGTTCATAAAACACAGACTCAAACACGTAGTCATAAGCTTTTTTCACAGATTTGAGGTCTGTTTTTTACAATAAGTCTGATGTTTTCTTTGGTTGGAATTGTAATAATTGACTCGTACCGGGTCATCAGCAGGTGCTGAGCGACACTTTTTTGGCCTTCTTTGGACAAAGTAGCACTTAATGCCAGCACTTGAGCATCTGGGACAACTGCTCTCAACTGCTTTATTTCTTTGAAAATGGGACGAAATCCCTCCCCCAGGCTAGAATACAATGGGCCTCATCAACAACAATGTAGGATTTCTTATTACAGGAGTGCTTGATACACAGCTTTGCTGCCTATGATATTTTCAGGGTGTGATAGAATATGTACGATAAACTCCCTGATGCAATTTTGTCAATATCACTGTCATTCATCTTGTTTTTCAAACAAATGCTGGTGTTTTTACCTAGTTTGGTTAGTTGCTGATCAATTATGATGTTGAGTGGCTCAATAACTAAAACAAAGGCATCAAGCTTAGTTTGGTTTCTGTATGCTATTGGCAAAAGTTCATATATTAAACTTTTTCCATAGCCAGTTGGCAGCATACAAACAACATCTATCTGATCTTTGACCAGGAGTTTAATTGCTTCCCTTTGTTTTGATTTAAGGCATTCAATATTGCAGTTGAAAGAATTATTATATGTGTTGAGAATTGACTTTTCTTGAGAGTTTTCATCAACCAGGGAACAATTAAACAACAACATAAATCTGCCAACCTAATGTATATATTTTATTCTTATACATAAAATCATACCATTAAAATATAATAAAAAGAACTTTCTTGTAAGGATATTTTGGTAAGAAAGAAGATTTTTCAAGTTCATTTATTTAGAAGAATATTCACTATATTCCAACACATGTATTATTAGTTCAGAATATTGTTATAAAGAATAGAATGACAACACACTAGATTTTGATGAATATACTATAGCAATTTTGATTTGGTTGACATGAAATGATTTGTTGACATGAAATGATTTGTTCAATATTTATGACTATATTTATATTGAAATGTTTGTGCACACTGAAAGACTAATATCCGTTCCTTCAAATGACAGCCAACAGCAGGGATCGAACCTGTTCCTCTATCGTACAGATACGACACTGTGCACCAGTACACCATGTTGGCATATGCAAGGAACGGGTAGTCTAAATAGTATATATTGTACGGTAGATACTGGTTATATACCGTATAACGGGTATTTTTTTACGTGCTGCTAATTTTTACTAATTTTTACGAGTTTTATAAATCCGTAAAATTAAACGCGTAAATTTTCACAGAAGTAAAAAAACGCCGCACGTAAATTTTCTACATCATACGTATGAGAGTAATGTTCATGATCTTCAGCTCAGTCCCTGACGGCTGTACATGTAGGTATATTTGAGCGTTTTTGGTCACGTGGTGATAACAATTCAGATCTTTCTATTCAGTCTTGAGTATTTTTAAAACTATAATGCCACGTTAGTAGCTAGATTTCAATCACTCAGTCAATAACTATGGCGGGGATACGAAGCTATTTTAAACCAGTATCTACAATGCCAAATCCAAATGGATCGCTTAGTGAAATGATTCCAAAGGAAGTTATAACTGCTTTAAATAAATCGGTTGCCACAAATAATTCTCCGCCAAGAACACCGAAAAGGGGAAAATATACGAAATACACCAATTCCGATCGTGCCGCTATTGGCAGATATGCAAGTGAAAACTGGACCCCAAGAGCGCTAAAGAAATTTTCTTCCCATTTTCCGGGAATATCTGAATGTACTGTTCGTAATTTTAAGACCAAGTATGTTCAGCATATAAATGATCGAAAGAGAAAACTTGAAAGTACGGACGAGTGTGTTGTCTTAGAAATACCGTCTCTTAAACGCGGTCGAAAAACTGACAAAATAGATCAGCAAGTTCAAGATTACATCACAGCTACGCAAGCAAATGGTGGTATAATTAATACTACAATTGTCTTATCCATCGGAAATGCTGCACTTTTATACCAAGACAAATCTCGGCAGATAGATCATAGCGGGGACGTACATTTGACCCTGCACTGGGCGGCATCGGTAAAGCACAGAATGGGACTTGTCAAACGTTGTGGATGCTCAACGGCGAAACCTGAGATAACAAACTATGAAGAACTGAAAACACAGTATCTTGGCCGAATCAAAAAAGCAGTTAATGACCACAACATACCTGATGAATTGGTGATTAATTGGGACCATACAGGTAACTTTTAATTTACTACGTCAGTTATACATGTAAAAACATTATCAATGATTTGATTACTTTATTGTCAGTATTGTGTACAACATGCCTAATTTCTATTAATTAAGGGCTTAATATCGGTAATTATAAAGGTCTCCCAATTATTCCCGTGTCGCAGTGGACAATGGAAAAGGAGGGAAGTAAGAGAGTAGAAATAACGGGTCTTGGTGACAAGAGACAGATCACGGCCGTGTTTGCCGGGGCTTTGAGTGGCGCCTTCCTAAAACCACAGGTGATCTACAAAGGGACCACTTATAAGATTCGGGAAAGTCTCGTAGAGAGGTGGGATATCACACATTCCCCTAATCACTGGGCCAACGGCGAGACATGTCTCAGGTGACTATTTTTTTTTTATTTGTATACTAATTAATTTAAAAACTTAACATGGAACTATTGTTATCATGTATTATTGATATTAGATATACAAAATGTAAGCAGTTAATTTTCTTATTTTTAGGTATGTGAAGAAAGTCATCCTCCCATATATTGAGCAGGTGAAAGACGATCTAGACCTACCGGGTATCAGGAGAAAACGTACCCAGGAGAAAACGTACCCTATCAAAATCATAAGTATACTACGTAATAGTTTTTAATACTTTTAAATACTATTTTACACCATAAATATACCGGAAAGTATGAATTTTATAGATATATGAAGTTAATACTTTATATAGTTATATAAAGGGTTTGGACATATTAAATAGTTTTCAAAAGCTACTTTAATGCATATTTCAATGCATAAATATATATTGAAATATATATTCATTTTATAAATAATATCTTTATAATAATTGTAGCAACTTTTATTTGAGTACGAATGACCTGTCATAAAGTGTTATCAGTCTACTTCTTCTAAGTTTTCCATTTACCGTTAGCCCTACATATTTGAGTGTCTCTATGCGAGATCCCCTGATTGCCTTTTAATTATAGTGAAAATCAATTAAATACCTGAGCAGTTATTATGCAATATTATGTATTGCATCCCCGCGCTAAGGAGGTAGAAATATTCACTCCCCAAACATTATACATGTCAGTGGCGTCGAAAGCAAATTGAAAGGGGGGGGGGGCTAGACTTATTGGGATTATTTATTTTACGATGAAGATTTCATATATTTACTACGACAGACTGTTCAATGTGTTGTAATTCATCTTGTAGTATTTTCTCGTAGTGCCGACTAATTAAACTGCTCAGGCGATGTTCGTGTATGTGTATGTAACAAATTATTGTCCAAGTAAACAAAATTATTGTCTTTAGTTAATAATTTATGTAAGTGATAATGTATTTAAAAACAACAACAAAAGATACAAATGTTTATTGTATATTTTATTTTGTTTTATCCAAGAATATTTATGAAAACTATTATTTATGATTTTCATAGGGTACGTTTTCTCCAGGAGAAAACGTACCCGGGTACGTTTTCTCCTGGAGAAAACGGAGAAAACGTACCCGGGTACGTTTTCTCCTGGAGAAAACTGGAGAAAACGTACCCTAGAAATTGGGTACGTTTTCTCCAGCATTCACCTACCGCTAAAACAAAAATCGCTATGCATTTTCGATGTGTTTAGAGCCCAAATTTCCGATGAGATAATGGATTTCCTGAAAGAGAAATCTATTATACCGGTGATTGTTCCAGCGAATTGCACCGATAAGTTACAACCGATGGACTTGTCGATTCAGAAGCCTGCGAAAGACTTCATGAAAAAACAATTTCAGGAATGGTACACAAATTTAATATTAAACCAGTACTCCGAGTTCAGGGACGACCTGAAATTGTTACAAGTGGGTTTAGAGAAGCCGGAATTTTCGATGTCCTGAAAAAGTGATTACGATTGCGTTTACCGGTGTAGGCATGATATACTACATGCATGTTTTTATTACAGATTTTGTTTTAATGTCACAGTGACTTGCAAAGCCTTTATAACGAGAAATTTTTTAATACAGCACCAATAAAATAGTTCTTATTGCACCATTATACTTTAGTTTATCTAGGATTTTATTTAATATTTATTGGATTTTAATCTTGCGATTTTTCCTGTGTTTTATGTCATGTGAATAAAAACTTTGATTTTTGAGATGGATTTGTCTCTATTGGTTGGGAGAGAAAGAAAAAGAGAGAGAAAAATTTTGAAATGGAGTTGTCTTTCTTTTTTTCCCGGTAAATCGAACTGAGACGAGCACATGGTGTACATCAATGATGATACCCAGATTAATAGGAATAGGTAAAGTGTATATCACATATGAAATAATTTAATTTTTACGGACATGTCCAATTCGTAAAAAAATTACGCGTAAAAATTCAAATTGTCCTATTTTAAGACAAATTCGTAAAAAATCACAGCTGCAGTAAAAAATACCCGTTATACGGTAGTGTGTTGGATGTACATGCATGCTAGCTGTAGTATAATATTCCTAGGTAGTAGCACAGAGGAAATCTTATAAGTACTGGGCAATGTTTATAAAACTAGCTTTCTAATCTGGTTTGTTAAATACCAATCATTTACATGGGTGGAATAATCATAAATATAATTCTTTACAAGGGAGTCATAAACCTATTTGAGGAAATTCGAACCGAAATATTGTGTGTTCAGATTAGAAAAAACCGGTGCGTGTCATCTGTAAAACTTAGCATAAATCTTCCTCACCAACCCAATATAAGCCATTATTGTTATAAAAAGCGAAGTGACACGATTAGAATTCATGTAACATAGGTGGAAAATAATCGAGCTGACGAACTGCGAACATGCCCCCCCAAAAAGGTATAAAAACTGGATGAAGCAAGACTGTCACTTAAAAAACCAAGCACCATACATTTCTTTAGGTCTATTTCTGTCAATTAATGTAAGAAAATCGAAAGTGACACAGCTAAATAAAACATGACAAGCTCATTTACGCACATTCCCGTTACTTACCATAGAGTCCGCCATGTTGGATTTTGTTCGTGCTTGCACTTCGGAAGGCCTCGGGAACCAGGCTACTTTAAACGCCCCTCAAGCTTTTAATACACGTCTAAAAATAATAGTCTACGGGGATTTCGCACAACTGAAATGAAAGTACCCGGCGAGGTATTCCGAGTGACTTCTGAATGGAAAAAATGTCAACATTTTCCGTTACATATGCGTCTGATATGCGCGATATACAGACAGGTGATCAGTAATGTAAAGGGCCCTCTGGTGGCTGCGCTCATTGGATGATAAAAATTACTGCTGACACAGAATTTAAATGTCTCGGGGAACCCAAAACAGATCACCGAGTGCAGAACGACTACAAGTGTTATGGACGGTTATCAGTTTCTCGAGTTTTCTTCAAGTATTCCACATACAACACAAATATTCCGTTTTTCAGATTTTGTTTCACGGGAGTATTAAACATTTCATCTACGCACAAAACTTTCTACATTTTCACAGATAATGCTATTTTATTTTTGGGACGTTCACTTTGTACCTTTATATTACAAATTGTAGCATTAATTGGGGAAATAACCCTGAAACAACGGTTAAAATGGTTTTGTTTATTAAGACTGACATATCTAATCCACACAGGAAACATAAATCGGCCGAGTAAAAGAGTATGGTTTTACGGACTCAGCGGATCGCGTAATTACTAGACTATTTCCCATACTGTAGTGTAAAGCAGCAGCTACAGAGGGCGCTTCAATCAAGCCAGGAATCCCTGGCTTCGATGGCGGTAATCACCTGTCTCTTTTGTACGATAGAGACAGAGGACCAGTCTATGTTAAAAATCTCTGTTCGTTACTTTTTTTTCCAGTGAAAATGATTATATTTCAATGAAGATATCTTGGATATTTTCTCTTTCATCGATTTCTATTTTACTTCTTTCACAGGTATGTGTATTTTTTAAAAATTATAAATCCTCCAAATGTGACGTAAACAATAACTTGGGACACACTATAAATACCTCTATTATTTCATTTTTGAAACAAAGGAGTCGGATTTAAATTAGACTGGTAACAAAACAAGCGTACATGGCTCACATCCATATCAAAATCACTTGTATCTTGATTGCGGTATATTTTCTTTGAAGACTTTTGTGCATTTAATGTTGATTACCTCAGAGGCGGAATTGAAGGCATATGGTATGGTGCAATTTTAAAAAGTTATTTTTTTTTTAGTTTCAGTTTTATGAAAGACGGAATTTCCTGATTGATTCGCGTAAATGTGTGCATTTCGTTTTTCCTAACAGCAATGAGAGTAAAGGAAATAGAATGTACGTCTATATGTAGCGACAGAAAGTATGAATGATATAAAAAAAAAATGGATCCAAGAATAGCCTGGCCTTCGCCGGAGCAACTAGGAGAAGCAAATGACATTTGGGCAAGGATTATAGAAGCAAAGATAGGCGAAAATTTGAACTACAGACAGCAGCATTCTATTTCGCTTAGTAGAAAAAACAATTTAACTCAAAAACAAGCGCCTAGTAATTTTCAGATTCAACAAAACAAAAAGAAACGCGAAAACAAGGCCAGTACCTACGGCCTTAATCATTCGTCCAACAGACATTTATTGGCTGAATATGGTGGATTAACACCCTGGATCCCACACGGGAAAGAATATCATCTTAGTGTTATTGGGTAAATATAATTATACCCTAATGGTGTTGCATACTCTAAGACCCAGTATCAATTTTGGTCTCAAAGGAACATCTTTCACTGTCTAAATGGTAGTTATATATATAACTATAAAATAAATGACGGGAAGCATGAAAAACATAATTATGGATGATTCTGGTCGAGTTTCAATATGATGTAGCCATTGTATGACCTGTTATTGTTGATTTAGTTTAATTCAACCTATTATTAGAATACGGCAAAATTAATATAATAACCTAAATTATATTAAGCAAAATATATTTCTGTTCTTGATAGAGTGTAGTATATTTTTATAAACGGTAACAAGCATTGAAGTCACAAAACTGAGTATCTTTGTTGATGCAGGTAATGGCAGATTCTGATAGCTTAATGTTTCCACGTAGGAAAATTGCTGCGAAAAGGTGTTCAAGATATTCAAACTGCACATGCATGAATACATGTATGTTATCATAACCAGGGATAATTTAATTATGACAAATACAGAATCGATTTGATTTTATAGTACTTTAAACAATATCGAAATGTTTTCTTTGGTGTTTTATGCGGATATCAAGGTGGCTAACTTTGCAGAAAAATATATAATCCTTGTTAGCGGGTTTTTAGTACATGCATATAATTATTTGCAATGCTTGCTTCCTTCATATCCCGTATAAAACATCAAAAGAACGTATTTTACTGTTTATATTTACATCTATCTTTAAATCAATTAATCAATTATCCATAAAAAGGTAGTAAAAGTATGTAAATTATCATAATTGTTGATCAGAACGTCACATAAAAGGAACAGCCGATTACCATGGTAACTACAACTACTTGGAAGCACAGCTTGTTGCTACGATACAATTTACCCTATAGTATAATAATAACAACTATGAATTACGTGGGGTACCCCTTTCTGTCCTTCCGTGAATTGCACTGATTTATTTTTGATTTTAACGGAAAAGCAGCGGACAAATGTTTCTACGATAATCTACAAAACTTTGTATGGCATTCTCGCCGATGCAGGTACTAAATCTGTCCTCGATATAGCACCCCTGCCTGCGAATGTTATTGTCATTTAAATTTTAGACCACCTGGTTTTATTTGACCCGTTCAGTTTCGCAGTAAAAATCGTGCCCCGTTTTTATAGTATATTTCATAGAATCTAGATACTTGTAATCAAATATAAAATCTAGACGTTTATTGATTTTAAACTTTATCTTCATTAATTGGTGGACGAAATGAGTTCTAGAAATAAATGTGACAATAGAAAAAATAGGTTTTTTCTGCTGTTGCAACAATTAACATGTTTAGTAGCGATCCCCCCCCTAAGGATTAATTTTCGATCCGAGCCTGACCTAGTAATAGCATCAATAGTGAAACAGACTATACTATTTTATGCAGAATGTTCCTTGAAAATGGCTCAATATACTAAGTTTTTATACAAAACAGACACCCATTCTTTTTTTAAAAAGCATGGTATTGCACACCACACGCATCAAATATGGTTATGATTTTATTAAGCAACCCAATGTTTATATTTTCAACCACTTGTAGAGTGGTTGAACACGAATGATAACTCTGTTCTGAATATCATCGTTTAATTTAAATAACCGCTAGATGATGAAATAAGACATACATCTTAATAGATTTTCGTGTTTTAACATAAATCAAAGTAGGATATGATATGAAAAACGACCAGTACTTACACTTATACTTCCGCTCGAAATTTCACAGGAACTGATCAAATCTCGGGGAAGTCTCGTGAACTTTCATTCGAACACCTCTGGATTTATTGCATACTTAACAACGATAAAGAAAACATTCCGAACACATTCGCAGGGGTGATAGAGTAGGTTCTTTCTGCCAGTGAGGTAAATCGGGACTTTAAAAAGGTTTGGCAGGTGATGTCAACACATTGGTATTTTAAAGTACTTTACACAATGCTTCAGAGCACATAATATGAAAATGACATGCCCTTATTCTTGGCTTGGTGTAACATTCTAAAAGGTCTTCTATTATACCTTATTTGAATTCTTTTAAATTTCCCATCTTTATCTTATATTGGTCAATAAACATATTTTACTGTAACAATCTTCTTTAATTTTATCATGAAAAAAACTTAAATGGGTCCAAGAATATCCTGGTATTAAAAAACAACTACTATTTGTACAGCTCCAGTTTTTAAATTCTTTCTTTTGCATAATTTGGTTAATGTTTTTGAAATTACAAACTATTTGCAATGAAAATGATGTTGCAAATTATGGTTTTAAGATTGCATGAAGAAATAAAAGATTTCTATGAGTATATATCGCAAAGTGCTGAAGAAATTAACATAAGAAATGAGGTTGTTCAAAGAATAAAAGACGTTGTAGAAGAACTTTGGCCAGAGGCAAAGGTGAGTGATGTTCATAAGAGAGAGAGAATGTAAATATCTTAATACTTTGCTCTGTTAATTTTTTCTTGGATAAGAATGTTTGTAGTGAGTTTCTATGGACAAGTTTTCAAAATTGTACCAATTTTTGATTGACATTTCAGATGGAGGCATTTGGAAGTTTTAGAACTGGGTTATGGTTACCGACAAGGTATGGTTGCTTTCAAAGAAGGATAGAAATTGTTTATTGTGTATTTGCTCTAAATGATAGTAAAATTGTAGCGGAGTTCGAATCTACACTCTAACTCATACCGAAACAGTATATGGTTCATGACTCAGGCGTCCGTCGGTAAATGTTTCACAGTTTCTACTTGTTTTCCACAAACACGGCCAATTTCAACTTAACTTGGTACAAAGCATCCTTGGGTTAAGGGAATTTAGGTTTCCTTACACCAAGGGCCATGCTCTCTGTCAAGGGTAAATGATTAAGAATTATTAAAAATTTATTGGCATTTTCAAAATCTTCTTCTCATAAACCATATGGCCAGAAAAGCCTGAAACCTCTGTGGAAACCTCATCAGGTTCAAGTTAGTACAAATCATGATTCCCGGGGATAGGATAATACAACGATTGTGGTTTGAATTTTTCACAGAAAAATAGAGAAAAATCTTTGAAAATCTTATCCAAAATAAATATTTGGCCAGAAAAATTTTAAAAAACTTGTGTTGAAGCATAAAGGTTAAGCCACAGTTGAAGGGAGGGGGTTTACATAGGAATAACTAGAAAGAAAGTTTTCAAAAATCTTCTTCTCAAAACCATTTGGTCTGAAAAGCTGAATCTTGCGTTAAAACATCCTCAGGGAGGGTAGTTTAGATTCAGCTTGTTCAATCATGACCCCAGGGGTAGAATTAGACAATTGGGGATCAAATTTAATATAAGAAAATATCTGAAAATCTTCTTGTCGAGAACTTCAGTGCTATAATTCATGGTATTACTTATATGCAATAATTCTGACATATCGTTGATTCTTGATTGTTTAAACTGTTTTTCCATGGCCATTCTTGGGCCCCATGGCCAGAAAGGATTCACAGTTTGATGAAGGAATATATGTGAAAAATGGTTTCAAGTTTTTCTTGAGAACTGCAGTGCTACAATATTTGTTATAACTTATCAATCATCCTGCTAAAGTGTAGATTATAAAGTAATCAAACTTTGGACTACTACTAGATACAAGGAGGGATTTATTTAATCATCTAAATTGTTAATTACCTGAGGATGCTTCCACACAAATAACAGCTTTCTGGCCAATTGGTTTTTGAGAACAGGATTGTTAAAACTTTTTTGGTACATGTATATTCCTATGTAAAAGTTTGACCCCCCC
>WFKH01010931.1:27764583-27776442 GCA_016163765.1 Magallana hongkongensis
CCCTCATTACCTCCGGGTTTCATCATTTAAACAAACTTGAATCTAAACTACTTGAGAATGCTTCAACACATGTTTCAGCCTTGTTTTGGATAAAAAGATTTTGAAAGATTTTTCTCTATTTAAAAATTTGACTCGCTCCCCCCAATTGTGCTCCCCTCCCCCGCGCATGGCATCTTGATTTGAACAAACTTGTATCTACTCTACTTAAAGATGCTTCCACACAAGATTTAGCGTTTCTGGCCGATTGGTTTTTGAGAAGAAGCTTTTTAACGATTTTTCTCTATATATTCTTATATAAAAATTCGACCACCCCATTGTGACCATACTCTACCCTTGGGGATGATGATTTGAAGAAACTTGAACATACACAACCTGAGGAGGCTTACCCCTTGTTACAGCTTTTCTGGCCAAATGGTATTTGAGAAGATTTTTAAAGATTTTTCTTTATATATTCCTATGTAAAAATTCAACCCCCCATTGTGGCCTTTTTCTAACCCCGATGGTGCTGATTTGAACAAACTTGAATCTACACTGCATGCATGTGAGGATGCTTCCACACAATTTTCAGCTTTTCTAGCGAAATGGTTTTAGGGAAGAAGATTGTTGAAAAATACGAACAAATTTTTAATAATTCAAAATTATCTCCACCTTTTTAAAAAGGTGTTGCCCTTCACTTGAACAAACATGAATTTCCCTTCAAACAATAATTCTTTGTGCTAAGTTTGGTTGAAATTGACCCAGTGGTTTTAAGAAGATGAAAATGTGATAAGACGACAGACAACGGACAAATTTTGATTAGACAAGCCTAAAAATATTAGAGACATGCATTGAGGCCACTTACCCTCGTGAAAAATGAAATTAATTGATTATTTGGAAGAAAAAAAAAGATATATCAGATATATTTGGGAAGAATAGCTTGTCCATGAATTTTAAAATTAAAAAATATTATAAAGGAACTTATCTGTAAAAATTCTAAAAACAGCTTTAAAAGGTCATAACTGTACTATTCAATCTTTCAAATTGTTTTCAGGTTTGCAACTGGGTTGTATATTATTGATGTCTCAAGTTAGAGTATAAAACGAAAGAAATAATTTACATTTAAATACTGTAAACAAACTTTAATTTGCGTGCGAGAAATTTCCGCGAGGTTCGCGAGAGCCTGGACGTCACGAATATTTCTCGCCGCGAACCAGTCCTTGTCGTTTGATTGTTATAACAACATTGGACTGGATAAGCCTTGGTTATTAGTCGTCGCGAACCAGTTTATCGGAAATAAATCGTGAAATAAGTACTGCCCCGTTCTGCCTTCTTTGCAAAAGGGTATTTAAACAATTGATTAATTGGGCTCGTGGTTACGTTCGGCTAGTTTGCAAAAGGGTATTTAAACAATTAATTAATTGAGCTCGTGGTTACGTTCGACGTTCGATTAGTTAACCCTAAATCTCATGGTCAAGTTTAAATTATTATTTTATGTAAAAGCAAGAAATGAAATGTACAATTTAACAAAAAAATCATATATATCATTACTCATAGTTGCGTACAACTAACTTTAAGAAAGTAAAAAAAATAACGGAGTAAATGAGATAACGAAATTATATACGTACATATACAGTACTAGTATACACCCAGTTATACATAATGTTGCAAGCATTGTTTTAATTTATGCACAATTACTATTAAATACATTTCCATTGTTTATCCTTTATTTCAAAATAAATCTCATGGTCAAGTTTAAATTATAATCTACGGGAAGACCCAAAAGAAGTTTCCTATTTCTCTACGCTTAGTAATAAGCCGTCTGTTCACCAAAGGGTATTAAACCTAGGCAGTTTTGTAAAATCGGCAACCCATTACACTATTAAATTTTGTGTCGGTGTTGATGTTATTAAGGAATAAGGAATCATTCTTTGTGTATTATGAGGTGATAATATTGGTCGGGGCGTGATCAATCCAATAAAGCCCGAAGGACTTTATGATAGATTTGATCACGCTCGACCGAAATTATCACCTCATAATATTCAAAGAATGATTTCTTATTACTTATATTTATATAATTTTCAGCCATTGTACGATTAAATATTTAAATATAAATAAGCAAACCCCGCTGGCGCCCCAATTATACGTCATTTGAAGTTACTGGACTGTATAGTACAAAATCAATACGTAGTGTTATCAGAGCAAAGACACTGAAATATGTAAATATATTGATTTAAAAACTTTTGATTCGATTTCTGTACTTTAATTTCCAATGTCCTGATATGTTTTGGTTTTGTAAATTTAGTGGGTAAAGTTAATTTACACTTTAAGACCGCAGTTGTAGAAAGTGGATTTTTTTCTTATCTGCTTTCTATTGAGAGAGGATGTAGATAATGATATCCTGTTGTACCTTTTTTTAAAATTACTTTTTGCACTGTTATTTTATCATAAAAATCAATATGCAAACATTGCACCCTAGTCCTTGATGATACAGCCAATGTGCCATTTACAGCTTTAGATAATGTACTTTTTTCTCAAAGTGTCTGGATTAAGGTATTTAAGGATTACGTTTACTCAGAATGAAAAAATTCCACTGATAATGAAAAACCATCTATTGTGTGTTATAGATCTTTTATTGTAGTGTTAATTTTCACTTTCAAAAAAGTAGGTCAAAGACCTACTTTTTGAGTTAATGGCCATTGAATATTTTTTGAAAATTTAAGAAAAATCCTTAAAGATTTTACAATGTGAGTGAGATTTTCTTAATTGTGAAAATCATACAAATTGCTTAACTCTTTTAAAAATAAAATACAGTTTACGAATTGCAGTGGCACTAAATAGATACAAAGATACATTTAGTTTCATTGACAATTTTTATAAATATTCCAGTCCAAATTTCCTCTATCAGTTTTCAAATCCCTATCCATTTTTGATTCAATTTAACAAAAAATTGAATGATGATATTACGGAAACATTTATAGAGTTAAACTAAGTATATTGACCATATTCTGCTGGCATTAAATTTATATAAGGTCAATGATCAAAATTGTGAGATATTGTGTCTTTTATCGTATTTAAGCATTTATTAATATTTTTGTAGTGTGTGCCATACGACTATCTAAATGAAAAAGTGGGATAAAACCAACATAAAATATGCAAAATTATGTTGATTTACAAATAAAATCTTAACTTTAAATATTATAGTACTACCCAAAATATTTCAGTGAAAATCAAAAAATTTAGTCCAAATTTCCTCTGTTTTGCTAAAAGTCCAACTTTTTAAAAGCCGAATTCCATAAAATAGTAAAAATATCCAATGTTATGTCAATAATAATTCATTTCATTAATACTTTTTGTGTTTAGAACAAATTTTACTCATGACATTGAACTTTATACCGAATTTGAAAACTCAAACCCTGAGTAAACATCGTCCTTAAAAGTATGTAGCTCAAAGCGAAAAATAATATAGATATGCTAAAATAAAAATTAGGGTTTTTATATTATTCTAGACGGAAACTTGATAAGGGCTCAAAACCATTATATTGGATGAAAATATTCGAGATATTACAGATTACAATGTGCTGATTCAAAAGTTATAAATACCGGTATGCTACAACACAGAAAAAAGCATTGTAACACCAATTGGTCATGTAATTGCAGTAAAATCTTTGGTTAATCAAAATCAGCCACTTATTCATATCTTTGTCTACAACAAGTAAAAGAAAATTTTAACTCTTAAGACATTATTTAAATATTCTGAAAACTTTCAGTTTTAACTCAAGATATCCAACAAGAGTATTAAAAATGAAAATTAATTCAAGTACGTTTATATTGTCTATGATTTTAAGCAAAATGCGGCATTTAAATATGTATTATAGTTTATACAAAACAATTGAACAGTGAAGTTAGTGGTATAACAAGATATCCAAAATCAAATCTAACCAAAAATGCATTGAACACATATTCTATCATATCACATCATATCTTTATATCAATATTATAAAATTTGTTCTTGCGAAATAAACGCACAAAAGTTGTATATGGACAGTTAAGGTAGTATACAACAGAGAAGACAAATTCCTTTGGATCAATTTTTCTGATTTTTTAGCTCACCTGAGCTGAAAGCTCAAGTGAGCTTTTCTGATCACTTTTTGCCTGGCGTCCGTCTGTCCGTCCGTCTGTATGTCTGTCTGTAAACCTTTTACATTTTCGACTTCTTCTCCAGAACCACTGAGCCGATTTCAACCAAACTTGGCACAAAGCATTCTTAAGTAAAGGGGATTCAAGATTGTTCAAATGAAGGACCACGCCCACTTTAAAGGGGAGTGATTAAAAGTCATTGAAAATTTGTTGATATTTTTCAAAAATCTTCTTCTCTGAAACCGATCAGCCAGAAAAGCTGTAACTTGTGTGGAAGCATCCTCAGGTAGAGTAGATCCAAGTTTGTTCAAATCATGATCCCCAGGGGTAGGATGGGGCCACAAGGGGGGGGGGGGGCAAATTTTTACATCAGAATATATAGAGAAAAATCTTTAAAAATCTTCTTCTCTGAAACCGATTGGCCAGAAAAGCTATTACTCGTGTGGAAGCATCCTCAGGTAGGGTAGATTAAAGTTTGTTCAAATCATGATCCCCAGGGGTAGGATGGGGCAACAATGGGAGGGTCAAATTTTTACATCAGAATATATAGAGAAAAATCTTTTAAAAATCTTCTTCTCAGAAACCTATCGGCCAGAAAAGCTGTAACTTGTGTGGAAGCATCCTCAGGTAGGGAAGATTCAAGATTGTTCAAATCATGATCCCCCGGGGAAGGGTGGGGCCACAGTGAGGGGGGGGGGTTAAAATTTTTACATAGGTATATATAGGAAATAATCTTTAAAAATCATCTTCTAAAACACAATTTGGCTAGAAAAGCTGTAACTTTGGTCAGTTCAGATAGTGTAGATTAAAATTTGTCAAAATCATAATCTTCAGGAGTAGGGTTGTGCCACATTGGAAGGGGGGGGGGGTCCAATTTTACAAAGGAAATCATTTAAATTATTCACAAAAACTCAAATGTTATTATATATGGTTTTACTTATATGCAAGCATTTTGACATATTGTTAATTCTTTAAAATTGTCTAGACTCTGGCCCCTGGACAATTCTTGCGCCTCACAAGGGGTTCATAGTTTGATGTAGGTTTATGATCCATATATAAACAGTTGTTTAAAGAGGTTCGCTCCTTAGGTTTTGGGTAGCCAATTTGGATCATCTCTAGTCTGAAAATTCTGCATCACATATTAATTCTAGTAGTATATTTATATTTTACAATGCCAAATAAACTATATTGAATAAAATTGTTTTTAAAAAATTACATTTTTACAGAGTTTAGTAAGGGACTATATTTTGTGGCGGAAAGTTTTCAAGAAGGAAATGAACAATTTTCATAACTCACTAGTTTTAGATTACTGTTACTTTAGCTTCCTAATTTTCAGCGCAGACCAAACTTCTAGATAGTTTGTGTATTACGATATATTCATGATATTCTGAAAAACATATTTAAACAATATTTTGATATTTTTATCGATATATTTGGGCATATTTAGCTTATATTTCATAGAAGTTAAGAACAAATTAACTCCAATTTTGGCCTAAAATTAGCTTATAAGTTATGCTATATCTCAAATTTTTGAAATGTGACCCCTATTTGTTTTACTTTTAAATGAGACATTAAATGTATGTCTATTTGTATGCAAAGTTTTGGAAAGATGACATTACTATAATTTTTTTTATTTGCGTTATAATTTGATTACTTCAAAATTTTGTAACATCTGTTCTTGTGTTCATTGTGTACTGGCCTTTGAAGCCACCAGTAAAGCAAGAATTTTTAAACTTTGACTTAGATTTTACTTTTATATTCACTACCTGTGTTCAACTTCATACTGTATTAAAATCATAACTAAATAATTGTTCAAACTATAAATATTTGTTTGATTTCTTCAAATTATCAATTTCCATGTCAAATTTTAGCAAAATTTTCAGGAAAATTATCATTTCTGTTTAAGGCCCTATATTTCCAAAAAATGGCATGTGACATGGGTCACAAATAAAATAAATGAACATTTTAGGTCCCCATCTTTATATCTAAGTGGTTTTCGGATGATTGACATTACTATTATTTCAGGAGCCAACCTCCTTAAGATCTTCTCGAAAACTGCAATGCTCAATATGTGATATGACTGTAAAATCATCCTGTTACAAAGGGGTTCAACGATAAACATAAGAAATGCAGGGGAATTTTTTTTATAAAGGATATGTTACACGCTATTGTTCAGATATTTTGTATATGACTCCATAAAGCTGATTTTATTATGCCTATTGTTGCTCAGGTGAGCGATGTGGCCCATGGGCCTCTTGTTTAAAGTTTTGTTTTTGGAATGAAACCTAAAAATACCTGTGTTTAAAGAATAAAAGAAATATGACCTCAAATTGGTCGTCCATTCCGTGTGTTGTTTTAATAAAAATAACTTTTAATTAGAAAAAGAGAACTTTAAGACTTTTGGTAGCAGGATCCAACCATCTTAGTGTTTGACTATTCATCCAATTAAGTGAACTTTGAACATTGTCAAGGAAAGATGTTAATTGTTTTATGTTCATAAATAAATAATAAATTTGATCACAATTTTTTTCTGCATGCCTTGAGAAATATACCAAATATACGCCTACCCCGTTTTTTGAAGGCTAGTTTATGTTTGTGTAATAATTTTTTTGAATGTTTCCATGATATAACGGCTATACTTTTTTCGGGCAGATCACATGTTTGATGCATTTGACACACGGCACTACAAATTATTTAATCAATATTCAAAACAATACTACTTTATTCATTAAAAGAGTTCACTATGCAAATGTTACTTTAAGAAAAAGTACTCCTATAAAGATGTCACAATACAAAAGTCAGTTTCAGGAACATTTTCATAGTATCGGGGTTTTTTTGTTACATTTGAGACCTGGGTAACCAAAAAGTAAAGACAAGGCAATATATATTGATATGTGAAATTCTGATAAATATTACATTCAAAATGTTTATTAGGATAATATTAAGATTTGTGGTACATAAATAGCGACACATTATACTTTATGTTAATTTATAACGAAAAATGTTCCTAAATAACTCTTATTATTATACTATGAAGAGTCATACATTGTGTTTCTGAAGGATTGGTAGAATTGTTGCAATAGGTACATTTGAAAATAGTCCTTATATTGTTTAGATTAAATGACTAAAATATCACGCTAACTGATATACATTTCTACCTTAAATTCAAGCATAACATTCAATTTAACATGACAACTAAAGCAATAACAAAAACGCAGATCATGCATCGCATAAACACTTACCATTCATTACACTGTTTTGACATTTTTTCAAAAAGTAAATTTCTCGCCATTGATTATCATTACCTTTATAGTTTACATGAATGCTGAAATTATCATAATATCGTCACCAAAAAATAACTTATAATTTTTTTTTTTGGACGGAGGGGCCAAAAAAGTTTATTATTTCGTAAAATTACTAGTGAAGTACTGAGGGGAGTGAATTTTGCAGGACAAGTAGTTTCTTAGTTATATTTATATAATTACGCACATTTTTTTCTAATATGAATAGACCGAAATCTACGTATTAAAGATGCTCTATAATATTAAAAGATAGAATTAATGCCATCAAATTCAACGATGCATTATGTATCAGTTATCGAAATATTTCTGGAAAATTGTATTCAAACAATATTGAACCCTGGCGTAGGAATACATACGACTACAAAAATATCTAAATTGTTCGTACCATTTAGAATATCAATATTTTCAAGGTATTTTTAAATAAGTTTCTTTGAAAAACAATGCTTCTGAATGCATTACATCGAATTTATCGATTACTATCAAGTACTAGGTCTTGTCAGCCGTGTTGATTTGTGCTTAGGTCCAATCAGTGTTTCAATTCCGGTTTGCCAGAGTTACTGCATAAGAGGGTTGGTAAAAGTCAACACTAAATTATTGTTGTAAACAAACTATAGTATTAACACAAACAAAGAGTAATTCGTTTTTGTTTAACCAGCGCTGTTTATTGTTGTTTGGTTATACTTCTTGAAAAATAACGAGTAACAAGATGTTTAATAATAATTTAAAATTAACTTTTCTGAAAACTTTAGCCTTCCTTATCCCATTTAAATTCCTAAATTTTCAAACATTTACAAGAGTACCTAAACCAATATAGCTAGTGGTCCAAATAAAGCAAATTTTTGATTAGCACTTTCCATACAGTTGGAATGCCAAACCAAACATCTTAAGAATCTAATTGAAATGTGTTTTATTTGTTCAAATGCGGATATACGCTCTTGAATGATCAATATGATTAAGTTTTGTATTATTAAAAAATGTGGCTCTTTTACCCCATTATATACAAAATTTCTCATTTTAAGTTCTCATGAGTCTCTTTGTGATTTTAATTCAAATGTTTTATGCAGTGACATTGATCTAGTAGTGGATGGAAGTTTAGGAAGCTTACCTTTGTTTGACTTGCATAGAGCTCTGATAAATAAAGGTTATGCTGACCCAGCCTCTAGCCAAGTAATTGCCAAGGCAAAAGTAAGTTATTTATGTTTTTAAACTCAGTAAAAGAAAGAAAAAAATTTTTTTGTTTATATTATTATCATCAAATCAACTTATATCAAAACTGCATTTTTTCAATACATATGTTGCTATAAATTTTGTTATAGTCAAAATATTTGATTGCTTGAATGATATTATCCGCATAATTTTCTACAAAATATGTTTTATTTGAACAGGTTCCTATTATAAAAATGATAGATCTGTCAACAAAAGTTAAAGTAGACATAAGCTTAAATAACCATTCTTCAATCGAAAAAACCGACCTCATTTGTGTAAGTACATGTAGTAACATATGAATACCATGTACACTGAATTCATACATTACAAGCTTATTTTTGTAAAAAAAAAAAATGACTAAAACTTTAAATTATTTTAAATATAAAGAGGGAACAGAAAAAAATGAGTATCAAAACAAAGATAAATATGAAATAAATTCTCTAGAATACATGTACCACTTCTGGAAAACATTTATTGCTTCGAAAATTGCAACTTAAATAAAAAGGTTTTTGTAACTCCATGTGATCGTTCCAAAAATGTTTCAAAATCTGTTAAACTATATAAGATAATCATCGTTTGCCTGTCAAGCATAATTGCCAGAAAAACAGAAATAACTAACATGTAATATCACTGAATACAAACTTAATTTGAAATGTATCTTTTATAATACATTGATGATACACTATGTCATTCATATGGTTTTATTTGTATCAATGCTTTTTGGGAATTAATTTTAACAGAAATACGTAGACGAATTTCCCAACCTGAAGTACTTGTTTTTGGTGCTAAAACAGTTCCTCCTACAGAGAGATCTGAATGAAGTGTTCACTGGAGGGATCAGTTCTTATTGCCTCTTTTATCTGACAGTCAGCTTCTTCCAGGTAAAAAAGGATGATTTTCATGTTTTTTTAAATTCATAATCAGAAAATATTTCTAAATTCACTCTACGACAACATTTGAAGTAGCATAGTTTTGGTGAAAAATTATATTTAAATTTTATATAATTTAAAAAGGTACTTTTCTACTTCTCTGGTGCTTAGGGCCGAATTAAAATGTGTTGGCTATTATCCTAAATACATTTCGTTAAGTGCTTAAAGTACGTTTTCAATAAATGTTTTAAAAATTGTATTTGTTTTTGAAGTGGCATGGTCACGATTTTGGTCAAAGTTTATATTTCTCTTTTTAATGTTTACAATGCTTCAGTAAGCTATTTCTAATAGTCAACCAAAATTTGAATGTCAGTCGTCGAGTTATAAGCCAGATGCAGAGCTCACAATTCTTTGTTATTTAATCAAAGCACAGGTCATGTTTTTGTTTACATTCTGAATGTTGAAAAGAATTTCCAAGTTAAGACCTAAAGTGAATGTTTCATTTTTGTTCAAAACGAACAGCAGATAAAAAAATCCGTTTGAAAGTAACTTTTACCGGTATATTGAAGCAATGTAAACAAAAACATGGCACGAGCCTTATTTACATAAGAAAGAATTCTGAGCTCTGTATCTTGTTTATACCTCTATGACTGACACTCAAATTTTGGTTGATCATTTGAAATGAATTGTAAAAGCATAGTAATAAATAAGATTAAAAAAAATCAAACTTGATCAATATCGTGACCATGTCCCTTGAAAGTATCAATTGAGGTATCTCACTTGTCACAATTTAAGTTCATTAATTACATGATTATTAAATTTTAAATGAGTATGATTATATTTATCTTATCAACACAGAAAGATTATTATCTTATATAGTATACAATTCATAAAGAAATCCATTTGAAACACTAAACAAATAAATTTACGGGGAAATATTCTTTCCTGTGGAAGGGTTTTTAGAGAAAAATGATAAAAATCTAGTAATTTTATTAAATTTTAATATACTTTCCATTTGATTAACTTTTTAACAATTGATAGGTTTCCACCATAGGTTGTAGGTCCAGTTTAACATATAGAAATTAAATCTAGAGAGTTTGATAGACTTTCAGCATCAAATATACAGAAAAAGACTGAATTTTTAAAAGCTAAATCAAAGAATTTTACCTTTGAAATCCCCTATCTAAAAAGTGACACCACTCAACACCATGTTTTATTATGTCAAAATAATACTAAATACATATCTAGATATTTGCCTTAATATAATTAGGTTCTGGATATTCAGAAAGCTTTTGTTTCAAATGAATTTGTAGGTTTTTTTTTTTAAAAAAAACAACTTGTCAATTTTAAGTTAAAAAAGCTCAGGAAATTTTTTTATGCAGCTTTATATAGATTTTTTCTTAATCTCTCTATTCGATCTGATCATTGTGCATAGTTCAAAGCAAGGAGGAGTGAAATACCTTGAAAATTTGGCGAATGTGAAATAAAAGAGTTGAATGATTTCGCATATATCCATCTATCATTGAAAAACTGAAGTGAAAATCAAATTAATGACTTGCTAAATCTATACACAACGTTGAATGGATTCATTTACTTTATTCTATTCCCCCGGGCTCACATCCCTATTTTTGCCGGTTGAGTAACAATGTCTCACCTTCTTTTTCATATTTCACAGCTACACCCAAGATCTGATGTTTTGGATCCAAATGCGAATCTCGGAGTACTACTTGTGGAATTCTTTGAACTCTATGGAAGGAATTTTAACTATCATAACACAGGAATAAAGATAAAAGATGGCGGTTGTTATGTAAAAAAGACTGAAATTCAAGGTGTTCACAATCAATCATTCTTGTGTATTGAAGATCCTTGGACAAAAGGTACATTCACCGAATGAATATAGATACCAAGGTGAATTAATTGGTAAGATTTTACCCGATGACACGAATAGCATATTTCGTACTTTTCTTGTTAAAAAAATGATATGCATTTTTTTCAAGATTGTCATTTCCAAAATTCTTTCTTTAATGATACTACTGAAGTAAATATATTCAATTGTATTTTATTATGTACTGATCTACGAATCCGACTCGCACATTGAATAACTCAAGCTGAAGTTGGTCACATTCTTTTCGATTGCCAACATTAGAGACGAGCAATTGACATAATGAAAGAGTATTTATTGAATCATAAAACAGCACAGGAGCGTGTAAGGCATGACAATTGCAAAAAATCCTGAAATATTTTGAAATATAGACTTGTATACATATTTGTTTCTTTTTTCTAATCGTGTTTATACGCATTGATCAGCCACGTAGCCTCGGGGGGGGGGGGGGGGGGGGGTTTTTTTTTTTTTTTTTTTTTTTTTT
>WFKH01010931.1:27777959-27795537 GCA_016163765.1 Magallana hongkongensis
AATGTTTTTCAAACATCAAATAATAAAAGCGGGGTAACAGTCAGAGGAGTCTCATATTCGGGTTTAGACTTCAAAATGAAGCTTAAAATGCAAACATCAGACTCTCTGACATGTCAGTCTAAGGGTTATGGTACTCAGGTGACCGTCAAGGCCTGTGGGCTTCTTGTTTAAATTTCGGCTGTTTATTTTGAGTTTTTCTTTTGAAGAGGATATCGGAAGAATTCAACGTGGTGCTTGTCAAGTGATGCAGGCATTTAAATATGCCTATTTGGTCATGAATTATGCAGTAGCCCCATCGTTCGTGTTTGCAAAAAAAACAAACACACAGGTAGGCATTGATTGTTATCAACGGATGTATGATGCTGTATAGTTGTGGTTTTGTGTTACTTGAAATGAGTCTAGGAAATACTGACGTTTTTCTGTTTCCTCCAAGCATATTGGGACGAATCATTCGAGTGACAAATGAAGTGGTGGAATACAGACAGTGGATCAGGAAAACATTTCCTTGTGAGATAGTGGAGAACAACCAAGTGGACTCCAAAAGCAGGAGCTATGCCAGTGTGGCCAACAGCAACAAAACAGGGGGCTCTAAGGCGGACATTATTGACAACTCTAAAAAGTTGGTTACCATGCAATTATATTATTGAAATCTCAGTTACTAGGATTGAAAGTTAAAAGGTTGGAATATGAATATTTGCCATATTATGATTTTAGCATAGAATTTTATTTGAAAGAAGCATTGTGTATCATGAATTCTGTGAAGCAACTGCTACAATAATGTTAACTCAGCCATCACTATTTAATACAACAAAATGATGTGAGTAGAGACCATTCACCAGTAATATTTAATTTTTGCACATTACTTGGATCATTGGTACTGCCATGTAACATATCGGGGAATAGAACGTGAATGAAATTTACATATGAAATAGACTACTATGTACTTTGCATAAAAAATGGCTATATTACTGTAGATGTAATGAGGACGAGTCCAGACCATCTAATGCTGAGAGTGAGCAGTAAGATGGAAGCACTAGTTCAGCTAATGATAGCTCAACTTCTCGTCTCACCAGTGACACAGTTAGTACTTATGTAATCTGTCTTATGGAGAAAGGAGAAGAAGGGGATAACATTTAATGAAGAGGCCATTTTGATTTTTGACTCTTTTGTCTTCTTTTCTCTCCTTATGCAGACCATTTACTTCCCTAAGGTTACAACTATTTTACGAATAGAATAATTTCACTTAATTTAGACACAGATAAGCACTCTCTGGAGCCAGCATATGAAACAGAAATGAACGTATTTCGTTTTTAAAAAGAAATAGTGGTTTGCTAAGCGTAGTGATCAGTGGAATTTTCATTGAATTAAGTATACGCAATTAAAAGTCATCCCCAAGTGTGTATGATATTTTAAGGTATGGAAAATGGAGGGATAAATGTTGAATAGGAAATTGTGAGAAAACAAGGGAATAAGTCTAAAGAATTTCTGTTTGCTTGTAGGATTCAGAGCCTGATCCTCAAGAACAGACACTGACAGAGACGAAAGTGACACAGTCCACCCCGACTACTTCAGTGAAATCAGAGAAGAAGACTGCTGTGGTGAGTCAGGAGTACACACGGAGTAGAAACAGAACACATAGCAATAGTAAACAAAGGACAGGCTCAGCCAAAAGTCGCGATGCCAGCTGTAACAGTGTGTCATCCACGCACTTAGCTGGATCCAACAGAACTACGAGTAGTGTGGATGGTGGTCAGAATCCGCGTGCTTATAGTGGGTACGATAATCGTGTGAACAGCAATCGCAATTCTGGTCACTATGACAACGGACCATCCCGGAAACCATACCATGGAGGAAGTGCTCAAAACAAAAACCGTTATGAAAACCCACGAGTTTACACTAGGACTATCAGCAGAAGCAAGAAGAAGAACAACGCGGGAAAGCGATACTGATACAAGAAGGACAGCTATTCAAGTGGTAGCAGTCGCAGATAACCCCTAGGGAGCTCCAAAGAGACAGTATTAGATCGTGTGTGTTTGCAAGTGTGCAAGTGTGCATTATATATATATATATAAACTGTGTGCTTTTTGTGATGCCTTATTTAAAAAACTAATTCATGAGAGAAATGTGACATTCAAAACAAAAATGGAATGAAAAAGAATTGTTTGTGTGTTCGAACTATATGTACAAGAGAACCTAAGAAGAATCTAATTTGTCTCATGATATCTCGTTGTAAAATTATGTGAATGAAATAAGGCAAGGTGATATGATATATAAAATACATGCATTATCGGAATGTAATCATTGGTTTTAGTTGTTGATTATGTCATACCAAATATTCATTATTTTTAAACCAATCCAAATCAGTCTTGAAATGTATGAAAAGTTAAAGGACATGGTGTTTTAGTCATAAGGTGCAAACTTGGGTAAAATAAATAGCAGATATCCTCATGATCCTCATCACAGTCAAAGTATGTGATATTTCAATTCTGTGATATTTTTTTCCTCTTCCATATCCATCAAAGCTTATTATCACTTTCCCATTTAAACGGATATTTCAACAAAATGAATCTTAAAACTTCTCTTTTTTTTTTTTGTTTAAAGAAAAGCTAAGCTTTTAAGAAATGAAACCTGAGTAAATGATTGTGAACTTTGATGTAATCTTTTAAATTAATTTTGGGGAAAATTTCTTTTTTTTTTTTTTTTTTGGTTATCAATTAAACCAAAGGGAAGATTCACAAATGAATCTCAAGAAATAAAAAAGCACAATACAAACATATGCAAAAAAAAAGTTTCGACTTGTTCACTTTTTAATCATGCCATTTTTATTTCATATTGTTTTTGTTGTTCTTTTTTAATACTGTTTTTATTCATGTATTATAGCTTGTTTTAAAGCTGTACATTTTAAACAAGTTGTGTTGTTCAGAAGGTCGTGTTGAACACTGACTTTTTTTCATAACGGTCTCGTTTTTGACACCGATGATGATCGTGTGGCGATTGTTTTCCTTGTGCCTTTTCAGAATTTGAAATACAAATACATGTAAAATCAAATAAGTGCTCTTATTTTTTTTTTTTTAGATCAATGTGCAGAACAGATCAATTAAGCGACTATTGTACCAGCAATCAGAACTAGTGCTGCCCAGTTGTTATGGGTCTTAGTTTTTTTAATTTGTCGTTAAATAATCCACATCTTTATTTCGCTGTAGCTCTCGAATTAATTTGTGGCAAGCTCCTTTAGCATGACAGCTATTCTTATGTGTATGTGTATATAGAAGAACGTTTGTTGTTTTGATATTAATAATATTGTGCAATTATCATGAGGTACACATACGAGTGTATAACTTGAGAGAGATGTGACCAATATTAGGTATTATGAGAAAAAAAGACAATTAGTTTTGTGTTAAAAAGCATTGTATAATATGTTTTAGATTTAATGCCTGTTAGATCATTCTTAGGTATTAGAAAAAAATACAAAATCAAAAAAACTATATGAAAAACTTTGAAGAAAAAACTGCATTGGTTTTTTTGTTTGTTGGTTATCTGAACCTGTATTGGTTTTTATGTACATGTATGTATGTTGAACAAATTGTAATCAAGAATGCTAGTCAGGAGCACATGAGGTCAGTGTTTGTATACTTTTTATCAGAATGGACATTTATTTATGGGTGTGGGTATAGGAAATCTGAAATGTTTAGAAAATTAAATGACCACAGCATAAATATTTCTTGTTTGAAATCCATTTCTTGACAAACAGCATTAGATAGGAATGGAAGACTTTTTGATATTTTTTAATTCGATCCTCATTTGTTCCTGTCAAAATACAAAAGAGCAGTTGCTTAGCTTGATATGAACATTCTCTTTTTTCTTCAGTGGCATTATCCCTCTGTATGACAGAAAATTGTCTCTTGTTTTTACTTTGCAAAAAGGTTTGTAAGAAAATCTTTAAAAAATAGACAACATTCTTTAGCAACTGTATGCTATGTGTGGCATTTATATTTGAAGTAATATTTTTTTCTATCAGTTGATATTTTTATGGAAAAAGAAGTCAACTGATTGTGACCTTGGCTCTTTCAGTTCTGTCATACTTTTCAATCTTTCTCCGAACTCCAACGGTCAGATTTCATCTATATCTTTTTTTTTTCAAACATTACATTTGCTCCTCTAGTCATTTTTCACTATGTATACGTGTTGCTTACCTAGATATGTTGAATCTAGGTTAACATGTTCACATGGTGGCAGCAGTCAATATAATGAATAATGAATTAGTGTTTAATAATTAGGTTTTTTTATGGACACATTGATATGTTTTATTTCACCGAGTTTAAGTTGTCATCATTTTATATTGAAATAAAAATCACCTTAAAAAAAATAAAGGCATTTAAAAAATAGATTTTGTGTTATTTTTTCTTTGTGTGGACAGTGAAAGATTAATGCAGATACATCCTTTATGTAAAGAAGGTTACAACCAGGTTTATTGCTGATTATCAGAGTATCAAGGAAATCTCAAAGAGGATGTATGCTGTTTATGCATGAATTGCACTCTGTTGTGCGGAAGTGTTCCTTCCTGACTAATTTATTATTTCATTTTAATTTTATTTTGAAATAAAGGGTATGTCATTGATAGTTCATAAAGAAAATTTTAAAACTACAGTTCATTTTTTTAATTAAATATCTAAAAAAAAAAAGGGGGGGGGGGCAGATTAAACTATCAAGTTTTCATACATAGACTTGAACTCTGCTCTTTTATTTTTTCCTTAGCATATTGAGAAGGACAATTCGAGTGACAAATGAAGGTCTGGAATGCAGACAGTATTCTGCAACCAGTTGCCATCCTATTTAAATTACCTTGTAAAATATGTTTAAATTAAATGCCTAAGACATATAAAATCCAAAAAAGGATGTTAAACTCTGAAGAAAAAACTGCATTGGTTTTTCTTTTGTTGGCTTTCTAAACCTGTACTGGGTTTTCGCATATATGTTGTTTAAATTGTTCTTAAGAGTGTTAGTCTTATGCACCTGAGTCCAGTGTTTGCATAATTTGCTTTTATCAGAATATAAGAAATCTGAAATGTTTAGGAATATAGTAAATATCTGACCACGGTGAAATTATTTTGTTTGAAGAAGACGATCCTTTGAATCAGTTTCTTGATTTCAAAAAACCAGTATTGTAAAGATTGCTGTTTTTCGTGTTTCGGTTGGTTTTTTTTTTCATTTAGTCTCTTGTCTTTTTTTGAAAGAACAGTAAAGTTTGCACTTGCCAAGCTCATTTTGTTATGATTTTTAGAGTCATTATCATTTTGTATGTCAGAAAAGTGTAGGTTGATTCATTTTTTTTCGAGACGAAAAATATTAGAATTGACAAAATTCTTTTCAAAACTGTAACACTTTAATGTCACATTGATATATATCAAAGTGTCTTCAAAGAAATGCTTTCTCTACCAAAATAAACGAAAAAATGATTCTCACAATACTCTTTTAAATTTTTCAATATTTCTGTAACGCCGGTTCCATCAATGTTTCACTATTACATGTACGTACTTGTATACGTGTATGTTTATATATATAAATAGTAAGGTAAACACGTGTTGTTGTTTATTTCCGGTGTTTAGGAGAGTTATTTATAGTATAACATTCGAGGTTTCGCTGCTTAACGTACAACACTGTATATCTGATTTAATTTTTAAGAGTTTGGTTTTTTTTTTTAAATTTTGTATTATGTTGATGATGCGACCAGAAGAAAATATAATGATGCAGCACTGATTTGTTGTAATAATAATAAAATGAAGTCA
Source organism: Magallana hongkongensis (assembly GCA_016163765.1). Classification (NCBI taxonomy): domain Eukaryota; kingdom Metazoa; phylum Mollusca; class Bivalvia; order Ostreida; family Ostreidae; genus Magallana; species Magallana hongkongensis. The sequence goes on from WFKH01010931.1 coordinate 27,783,746, forward strand.
GTTGCACAGACGCATGCGGGCCAGTTCCTATATATGTGTTCGAGTTTTTAGTTTATAAATGATGTATTTTCGTTCAATCTGGTGAATAAGAACATAAGTTCGTGTGTTGATGTTAAATCCAAGCAAATATGTTCACATGGTGACCACCACGAACATATAACGATGCATAAATAGTGAAGCTTTTTATGTGATAGATACATGTAACATGAAACAATCAGTGCGGTACATGAAAACAAGAGCTTTATTTTTTACAATAAAATTTGTGGATTAGATGAAACTTATAGACATAAGTATTTTCTCTTCTTCGTGGATAAAGATCCAGTGTGTCTATTTCAATCTTGATATTTTAATGAATACCAAAAATCCTCTTTAGTCGGTTTTTGATGCCCCGTTTTGCGTTAGCATCTCTCTAGAAAATAAATTGAAAAAAAAATTAAAATAAACAATTCGACTGGATTATATACATGTATGTAAGTAACACTAAACCTATAAACAATAGATTCATACCTTTAGAGGTGCCGGGGATTTTTCTTCAGCGTGAACAGCTCGGCTGATTGAAGATTTCGCCTCCTTTTCACATTCAGCATTGGAACCAATCACAAGCTGGGTAAAACAAGAGTACTGTCAGATTCACAAATATTCTGGAAATTGTTCAGGCATTCCGAAAAATGACCGATTTCAAATTATTCTTTGTAAGTAAATCACTGAAAACTAGACTGTGCATTGTATTCGGAAGGAATCTGAAGGACTGGAATTTTAAGGCAGAACTAATGGATTATTTTTGGACCACCCAGCTTCCTTAACACTAAAACTATGAACAACAGGTTCTTACTTTTAAAGGGGGCAGGGATACTATTATTCATCGTGACCAATTCCGCTGATAGAAGGCCCCTCCTCCTCTTCACTGTCAACCATGGAACCAATGACAACCTTGGAAAAAAAATTCAATTCTGTCAAATTAAAAAAGGTTTTGGAAATTGTGCAAGTCTGCAGAAAGATGATTAAAACTGGGGTTTTTTTTGTAAAAAAAAATTATAATAAATAATTCACTAAAAAACTTAATTCAGTGCTATAAAATTATTTTTTTGTATTTAGACTCCTACCTTTGGGATGAATTTGAAAGTGTCTACTCTATTTAGGAATAGTTTTCCAGGCACAAATTGGTCCTCACATCCATCATCCTCCCTATGATAACTCTAAAAGAAGTGAAGTTTAAGATATTAGCAAATCATCGGTGATTTAAAGACGTGAATTAGTTCGTTTAAGTTGTTAGGTGTGCTGTATAATGATTCATTTAATTCTTTAATTTTTTTTTCTCGTCCTTTCATTTCTTCCATTTTGTTAACTTCCATGTTTCTTGTCAAGTTTCAGAAAATGAAGACTCACCAACAGCTCTTTGTCCACAAATTGCTTTGTTTCTTTTTCTTTCACGCGTTTCTTTAAGAGAAAAAAAATATAATTTAAAAAATATGTTAATAACATCCTTGACTTGAAAATTTAAGATTTTAGAAAACTTCAAATGTTTGATCACTATATGCAGTATTGTTAAAAATGACTTACAGTTAGCTCTTTGTGAAGTTCTTTCAGTATAACATCGTGATATTTGAGTTTAATCTGAAAAATGAAATATGGTTAAGAAAAACACAAAATATGATCAATTGATGCTACTATTGTTTGATTTTTTTTAATTTAGATAATAATTCAGAAAAAATCCCATAAAACTCTCACCAATATTTTCGTTGCCATTTGGGGACAACGTCTGTTTCTAATTTTTCTCTGCAAAGAAAGACATCATGATAGAAAAAAATGTACTGTAATCATTATCAAAGTTGACTGACCATTAAACAAGCAAAAACCGTGACCTGAAATTGTATTGCTAACTTTATTTAATTTCTTACCACTAATCCCACACGGATGGAGTTTAAGATGCGATCATTGTTTGCCGTTCTCTGTAAATAAATAAAAAATAACTGTGAAATGGTTCACACGCAATCTTTATTTATGAATTTAATATTTATTCTTTATGATAATGGATAACGTTAGATTTATGTTTTGGATAGTTACCCATGATTCCAATGTAGTTCTCCATTTTTCTTCGTCTGATTCCTGCAAAAAGTAAAACCAAACGTTTTTCATTGAAGTCATTTTTTTTTTTTTGGTTTCCAGTGCATGCGCGGATCCAGATTTTTTTCCTGTAAAGAGTAGGATCCGAGAGCTGACTTCGTTCGGAAGAGGATTGGGGCTATTTTTTTGTTATTTTGATACCCGAGATTGAATTTTTCATGGTGAGGGGTGTCCGGACACCACTCGCAGATTGTTACTGACATTAAAATGGATGTGTAATTAAACAGTAATTTTCACACACATGAATGCAAATGTTAAAAAGTTACAAAGATTAAATGCACATTGATATTTACGATGTATAAACGTACCTCTAATTTTCTCAGAGCTTTTCTTAGGGCATTGTCGTCTCTTTTGGTAAGTGTATTGTGGAGCGAAAGGACAAAGGTAACGTGAGATACATCAAGCATGTATTCCAATAACAAAAATATCTTATAAGCAATAACGGCTGATCAAAATTCTCTTTGTTTTCTTCATATAAAAAATCAAAGCAAATTACTTGATAAAAAAATTTCTCTTAAATATTATGAAAACAACAGTTGCTGTACTTACAAGAAGTTCCTGGTGGATGGTCTCAAATTTTTAATGGTTCTCTCGTATGCGTTTCTAAAACGAAAACTAAAACTGTACTGACTATGATAGTTTCCTTCAATGAACAGCAGTGCATTCGATATATGACATAATGATTTCAACTGAAGATATTCGATAATTTTTCTAATTTTATATATCCGTATTATCAATTCCTTTTCTTTGAGTGTGACTTTTTTGAAATGCGCCACGTTCAATTTGACAGAAATATTCATACCATGTACTGTACGGCCATTTTTGAGTTGCGTTCTGTTGGCAACATTGTTTTCTGTAACAGAAATATTTAAGATTCTTTAAAGAACAAGAAACTTTGAGATACGTCAAATTACAGATTCACTTCTTAGTGGCCAAGGCATGTGTCGTTAAAAAAGCATGCTTTAAAACCTACCAGTAAATTCACTTGAATCTGTTTGATAATTTTCCTTATTCTTTCAGCCATTGGCTAGTAAAAAAGAAAGCGCATTTGAAAAATGATATTGAAAAATATTTTGTAATGGTAAGGTAATACCTTCACTTCCTAGTTAACCATCAGAATAAACATTTCAACGGATATAAATAAATCATAGAATACCTTCTCCTGTATCTTTTTTTCTGTCCCATACGAGTTATTCTTCTCGAAATGTCGTTTGTCCTCCTTAAATTAAACAAGAGGCCCATGGGCCACATCGCTCACCTGAACAACAGTTCATTGTATCATTTTATTTTAGTTTTTAAACATTTTCCCAATATATTTCAAAGTTGTACATTCAATCCCTCTAAGGGCCTCTGTATTAGTCTTGGATCACAATTTAGAATCTACCCTTTCTAAGAATGCTTGCATAGTAATTGTAGCATTGTAGTTCTTGAAAATAAGATATTTAAACATTACCGCTGTAAAACTTTAAACCCCTCTTGGGGTATTAGTCCGGGGTTTACAATTTTACAAAATCTACATTATTAGAGGATAATTGCACAATAATCTCAAAAATTGTAGCATTGTAGTTCTTGAGAAGAAGATTTTTTAAACATTTTCCCTATATATTTCTATTTTAAACTTAAAACCTCTCTTAGGGCATCAGTTTTAGTCCGGGTCACTATTTTAACAATTTAAAATCTACATTTTATGAGGATGCTTGCACAGTAATATCATAAATTGTAGCATTGTAGTTCTTGAAAAGAGGATTTTTAAACATTTTCCCTATTTATTTCTATGTTAAACGTTGAACCCCTCTTAGAGCCTCAGTATTAGTCTGGGGGTCACTATTCTAATAATTTAGATTTTAATCTACATTATAGAAGAATGCTTTGATAGTAATCTCCCAAATTGTAGCATTGTAGTTCTTGAGAAGAAGATTTTTAAACATTTTACCTATATATTTTTATGTTAAACTTTGAACGCCTCTTGGGGCCGCATTTTTAATCCCTGGGTTACTTTTTTTATCAATTTAGAATCTGCATTATTTGAGTATGCTAGCACAGTAATATCACAAATTGTAGCATTGTAGTTCTTGAGAAGAAGAGTTTTACACATTTCCCTATATATTGCTATGTTAAACTTTGAACCCCTCTTGGGACCCCAGTTTTAATCTGGGGGTCACTATTCTAACAATTTAGAATTTGCATTATAGGAGGATGCTTGCATAGTAATAACACAAATTGTAGCATTGTAGTTCTTGAGAAGAAGATTTTTAAACATTTTCCCTATATATTTCTATGTTAAACTTTGAATCCCTATTGGGGTCCCAGTATTGATCCGGGGTCACGATTTTAACAATTTAAAATCTTCACTATATATACAAGCTTTGGTGTAAATATTGGCATTTCTGGTGCAGTGGTTCTTGAGAAGAAGATTTTTAGACATGCACCCTTTTTTCACTGTTTCGCAATTATCTCCCCTTTAAAAAGGGTCGTGCTCTTTATTTTAACAATTTAGAATCCCCTTTTCATAAGGATGTTTTGTACCAAGTTTGGTTATATTTGACCCAGTGGTTTTAGAGAAGAAGTCAAAAATGTGAAAAGTTTACAGACGGACAGATGGACAACGGGTGATCAGAAAAGCTCACTTGAACCTTCGGTTCAGGTGAGCTAAAAATGAATAAATTGTTGTTTTTTTTATTTAAGATAAGACGCATCTTAGAGTTTCAATTTAGTAAAGAAAAAATGCCACGTGTAGTCATCAAACTGAAAGATGGAGCGATTAATGTTTCAATAGCATACAAAAGGGGCCTTTCTGCTGGTTGTATTACAAGGAATAATATTTTGTTAAACTACCTTGAATATTGAATATTTCTGACAAGGTATTTTGACTGTTGGCAAGGAAATACTTGGCATTAATGACTCACATGATTTGTCGTAGCATTTCACTAATTAAATATTTATACATGAATTGCATGTTACAAAATATGATTTTTGCCCTTAAATCGAATTCAATATGAATATCATATGAAGCCGTTATAATATTTTAAAATGTGTTCAATACCTACTAAATTTTTCTAATGTTTCGCCATTTAGCTTTCTCTGAAAAAAACCCCCAAACATTTATAAGAACAACCGACGAATTGATTAGACGAAGCAAAAATTATTATTAATTAATGTTTAAAATTTTATAAATATTTAATTCTTATTACTCAGAATTTTACAAGACACCACTATTATTCGGCAAGGTACTGTATTAGTTTACCAGTATCTCAACTTGAATTCTCTGTAATACCTGCCTTCAGCTGTTGATTAAAATTACGAACTATGTTTATCAATATTTAATAATTCCCTAATTCTGTAAAACACTGTTTATTATATTCAAAAGGTACGTAAGATCAGTATGTCATGGTAAAATTTTCTGATTAAAAATTTTTCATTGCAAATAATATAAATAATAGATTCTTGAAGTGAATAAATTTATGATTAAAAAAATTAACTGATATGATGTTATCTTGTTAAGTAAATCAAAATAACGAAATGTTGAAATAATTTACTGCAATTAAGTACATACCAGATATTGCACTGCCTCAAACTTAAGCTTCAACTCCGTCAGTTGATCCATGCTCACAATCTAAGAGATTAACAAAATTAATGTACATGGTTGTAAGTTATTCATTGTGAAACCGTTAGGTGAATAAGCTGTGTGTCTATTGTCCATAAATGATTACAAAAAAAAAAATATTCTTGATAATCAAAATTTGTACATAAAAATTGATTGTTATGTACAAATTTGAAAAGGACACCACTGCTATAATCAGTAAACGGAATTTTTATGATGCGTATTTTGTATCCATTTTCTTACAGGTTACCGATTTCAAGTAAAGCTAACTGATGACTCACTGGGTTTTGCAAAACGCCATTTCCGACAAACTGTAATTGCTCCATTTTGATAATCTACAAAAATTAATTCAACATTAAAAATAACTTAAGTCGATAATCACTATCTTCTTAAAATTCGCTCTGGAATATCCTTTTATCTACTAACACTGATGACACACCTTGCTACAAGAAGTCTCCCCTCTGCTCAGATTTCTGTTTATGTCAACTATTGTTGCGTCATACGGTTTGTTACGTCAAATACATTATGACGTAAGGATTGTAGCATTCACAATAATTTTTGACGGGTTTTCCCGGAAAAAATGCATATGATTTTCCGGCGTGGCTGACTTATCGAGTATTACCAAATTTTTAGCTTTTAGAATATATAAATTAATATTTTTCTTTAATACTTGTGTTTGTTTTTAGTTTAACGTCTACGTTTACATTTTTTTCATCAAAATTTTACCACATTAAGATAAATATTGAATTTTTGATTTTATTTTCATAATTCAGCCGGTTTATCAAAAGGGAAAATCATGTGTTTTAATTTTTTTCAGTTGCAATGCGGTAACTTTTATTGTTTTAATTGAGTGACGATAAATGAATTAATACCGGTAAAGCAAAAAAAAAAAAAAATAAAAAAAATCAGATGTTAAAAAGAAAAACTTAAATCAGGGACGCATAAACCCGGGATGCATTGATGACTAATGGTGAAGGGAATGTTCTAGCAAAGCAATTGCATGTAAACTCCCAACGTTGTGTATTGCTAAAATATCTGTTTAAAGTTTACAACTAACAGTATTATACCCTGTGCAAATCCAGTTTCCGGTCCCCCTGTTTTTCCTACATAATTCGATATTCATAAATACCCTTCTGTACCTGTCCAAACTACGTCTATTCACTTGAAAGAAAAAAGGCCAAAAATTCGTTTTGAAACCCCTACTCTTTATTGCACAAGATTAATACATGTAATTAAGAATGACTTGGGAAATTTTGCATGCAAAGCCGTATTGTGTAGGGATTTGCTTTTGAATGCATTTTCCTGCTTTATTTCACAAAATGTTAAACGCAACTGCATGCATTTTTTCTCTTATGCAAGTCATGTACTTTTTTGAAATGTAGTTAGATATACTATGTACTCAATAGACTCAAAGTTACTAAAGGCTGATCAAAAATGAAAGATATACCGTGTATTAAATTGCCCCATTTCCGTGATAGAAAAGTCTAAAAATATATTCTGCCTTAACTTGTATTTAGCGGACGTTTACACCAAAATCCAATAGTTACATTTCCACTGTTTTTTTCCGTGATAACACTACGAATCAAATTTGTAACGTATAATCCAATACATTTCATCAATGACCTAAATAGCGTACTGTTTGGACGCAAGCGGGGTTTGCATAATTATACGGAATGAAAATAACGTAAAAATGTCAATACTTTAATATTTATTTATTTCCTTCGGGCTTTATTAGATTTGATCACCTCCCGACCGTATTCAATCACCTCATGATTTCTTATTCCTTAATTAAAACTCACCAGTTTCTTTTGTTGTACGACCAAGAACGTTTTGTACGTTGTAAACAAAACAAGTAGTGTACAATGAAATAAGACTCAAAGTATATGTTTCTTATTTATTTTATTTGAAGATTATTTGCAAAATTGTAACACCAGGACCAATAATGAGTTGTCAATGAAGCATTAAATGAATACTTTTTTATGAAAGACATTTCTTCCATGGCCACTGTACTGACGGTGAACAATAGAAGACTAAGTAGATAGGGTTACTTTGTTGAGAGGGACATCCACCGGGGACAAAGTTCCACTGACTCCTAACTGCTTGTCCATAGTCATCGCCATACATTTTTGGCGGCAAATTTGAAATATTTATTACCCCGGAACAAGTTCGATAGGATGGCGGGAAGGATCCTGGTATGAGGCATTTAGGCTCACAGACTCGTCCTGAGGAGTCGTAGGCTGTGATAATGGCCTTTCCTGGTCCTAGTTTAGGATGTTTCACCGCCACATAGGCAGTTGTCTCTGAGATAGGTTGTCTCTCGTCCATCACAGCGTGTTCTTTGAAATATCCGTCGTACGTCAGACCGTCAGAGCGGATGTACACTTTCTTCACTCCAGAGTTAACGTTCTTGCATGTCGGGAACTTCGCCACAAGTTGGGTTCGGGTCAGATAAAAAAGAGGTCTGAGCGCTGTGTACACGAGGGGGTTATAAATGTCTATGCCAGGTATGAACTGGTCCCGAACGATAATTGGACTGTTGAAACCGGGTCCAGAAACATCTCTTTCGTTGATAATTTTCACCGGAATGTATGCCCATCTTGAGACATCAGCCACGCCATCTAATGAAAATAAATTCTGCCGACCCCTCTCTAGCACTGGGGTCGTGCCGTGGATTACAGCTGTTTTAGAGGCGTAACTTGGTTTATGTGTTATGGCTGCTTTATGATTATTAAAACCGTATATTGTGAACGGATTAGCTATTGACGTTGGTTTGTGGGAAAGGTTCGATGCGTACTTTGGAAGTAGAGTTTGAATGTAAGCATTATCTCTCTTGTGTCTGACGTGTTCTGTTGAACGTGCAAATCGTGTTCTGGGGTCGTTAAACGTGTTAAAGAACTGGAAGTTGCCCATGTCCACCACTGGATTTTGGTTTGTGTCTGCGGTGCCACCGACTTCTGCTGCCGTAAGAGCAACGCATCTATTTATAGTTGTACTGCATCGCAGAAACCGAGACCCACCACACTCATCGGCACACTCCGGAGAATTCGCATACGTGTACAACTCGCTGGTATATCTATTGCTGAAGCCTTCGAGATTTGTCACATTGGGGAAGCCATCCATTGCTCGATCGGGCTGATGCAGTGGGGAGTTTATGATCGGATAATCGATTTCCGGATTTGCGGATCCTAAGGCGATTTGCTTCTCTCTGAACCTCTCCCACACATAATCGACGTGGGCGTGGTACATGAAGAAGACGGGGTCGTGAGCCGCTGTATTCAACCTGGACATGTCTCCTCCTACCCAGTTATGTACGTTATTGTGCTGTCCCTCCAGAGTGTTAGCTAGCATTTCGTTGGTGCCCAAAACAATCTGTCTCGTCAGATTCACTGTAGGGTCGTTCAGGAACAAATCCAGACCTTCGGGCGTGAATAGAGACCCAATGACGCCGATATCACGTGACAGTCTCTGTCCGTCTGGTCGGGCTGGCCAGTCGGCAAATGGTCCGTTGACGACAATTCCGTCACCATTTCCGACCAATGCCGAGGAGAAGAAAGAAGTCAATGCGGGGTCCTCCATAACGAAGTCTTTGGATGAGTCCCAGTATGGGAGACTGACTGACGGGTCTACGCGCCTCAAAGCTGTCTCAAATCTAAAAAAAAGTAGCAAAACAAAGGTTTTATAAATATTCAGTTTTACAAATTCTGCATTGACAGATTCACAAAGCATTCGATCGCGTTAGCCAAACCAATGTTAGTGGGAAGAGATAGATAATATTTGTAATTTAAGTGTTTTTATAGATATAGTATATATAATCTTACGCTGCTAGATATTCTCTGTGCCACGCCAAAAACCCAGGTCCTTCGTGGCCAGACTGTAGGGCGATTCCTGTGTGCATGTTTGCCAGGGCATCATAACTCTGTGAAACAATGGATAATGGTGAAAAATCACGACTAACAGCATACCATCGCATATCATCGCTTTTTATAAATGGTTGCTCTTTATTAGAGTTTTTTCATTAGTTTAAAAGAAAATGGATTTGGCTGCACGAAACACTTAACTTTTTAAAAAGTTACTGAAGGCTAACGATGGTCCACAAGACTTACCCCATCGTTCTTCAAAGCGTTGACGGCATTAAAGAAAGCTTCCCTCTCTGCGTCGCTCAGGGTTCTGAACTCCCGTCTGACAGCCACAGGTGCCGCAGCTTGTCTCTTGTACCGGTTGTAGCGCCGCTTGGATTCCATTTCCCGCTGGAGGGACCGGATGTAGTTAATATCTGATGTGCTGAGACTGACGTGGTAACGTACAAATGATGTTTTCCATAAATAGGAGTTGATACATCGGCTTTGAATGGAGTAAGCTGGTGTGTCTTGTACCCCAGCCATACGTGAGTAGAACTCATAGCACTCCTTAAACAATCCCGGAAGCTTACATTCCCAGACTACAGCGTGGGTTTCCAAGACGACGAGGAATATGGTGTAGTATGAAGCCCACCGCATCTTGTGCTAAAAACATAGAAATAATATCCATCAATACAAGTGAGTTAATTGAGTAATGCTTAGTTGCCAATGTGCAAATGTAAATTGTTAAAGGAAATGGAGAAGAAATTCCTTTCCAGCAGAGTCACAATAATTAAAATGTTATATTTAATTGCGGCTTACGTCAAAACCATGTCAACTGAAGGTAAAAAATGTCCCTTTGAGTCCGATAATCAACCCCGGTGACCTCGGTAGTTAAATAAGCATTAAACAAGAGGACATGCTCATTACAGTGATAGGAGCTTTATTTGAAACTTTAGTTTCCTACAGTTTCCTTTATCTTCTTCTATTCTGTCAAATTCAGTTAGTGTAACAAGCGTGAATTTTTAGGCACGTTTCGTATTTTGCAGGGTTATTCCCCTTTTATGTAAAAAAAAAAATACAGAAATGTTAATATAAAAAAACTTGGCAGTTGAACCTTTGGATCTAAACATCACGTAACTTGATTATTCACCACACATTTCTTGTAAATAAAATGGAAAATAACACAGATTGAAATTTAACATTTAAGATTTTGGCAAATAAATAGAACAATAGAACCACCTGATATTTTACAAATAAGTGCAATTTACAGTAAAAATAATTATGTCCGTGTACTCATAGCTTTGATTTTACTTCTACTTTTATTTAATGATTTGATCAAATATAAATTATGGAGACATAATCAGAAAACGTAAAGTTAAAAACTCAATCGATCCCCACGTACAGTTGGTAAAATTCACAATTTGATTGTCATTAATAGTGTTTAAATGTTTCAATGTTAAAGAGATAGATAAGATTATTATATCTGAAAAAAAAAATGCTGATTATATATCTTATATATTCAGTCGACTCGTTTATTGTGATATTTTACAAATTTCCGTTTAGCTCACTATTAGAATTAAATTATTAAAGATAAATACGAAAATCAGACGTATGCTTCACAGTTAATGCTGAAAATAAATAATAATTATTAATCTTACCTTAAAAGTTTTTAAATATTAATTGTAAAGATTCCTTTTCGCTAAGAATGTATATTAATTATGAGTATCGAATTAAAAAACTTCATAAAATCTACCGATAAAATAAAAAGCGCAACTGTGCAGAGTCGTGTCTATTTAGCAATTTCGCTTGTTTTCGGAAATTTATGACAAAGGAAACTAGTTATAAAAAATGAATTCATTAAGAATGTTTAACAACAGACAAGTTTACCTGACAATCTGTGAATTGCACACCTAGGCTTGAGTACTCGGTGGTTTGTCAGATTTTATACGAGCAATCTGGCACGATGAATTTAAGGACTTCCCCCTTAATTAGGGAAAGTCTGATCTACAAATCTACATAATTAAATTAAACAATCATTTACACTTTCTTGACCTTTTCAAGAATCAATCAATTTCATCTGTCTATAATATAGATATTAATAATCTCTTTTACTGAAAGAAAAGATTAAAGATCATGACTTACACTGTATTATTATCTTTATGTTGGCACTGGTATGTTCGTTCTATCTATCTATCTATCTATCTATCTATCTATCTATCTATCTATCT
>WFKH01010931.1:27813634-27833713 GCA_016163765.1 Magallana hongkongensis
AAAAAAAAAAAAGAAAAGAAAGAAGATAAATACCAACAAAATATTCATAGTAGGTTCAGGATACAATTTTATTAGTTTTCAAATAGAAATGTAAAGAATATTTCATTAAGGATCATATGTCTAGTATAATAAATTATATTAATCGTACACAATTACCAAAATCAGGTAAATGCCCTTTCGTCAAAGCTTGTAATGGAATGTACGGTCCAAATGATTTTTATAAAAAATAAAAACGAGAATAGAAAGAGGAAAGAGGAAATGTCGAACAATCAAGAGTGTAGGATGAAAGCGTTACTTTTGAACGTGATTTTTGTTAAAGAGGAAAAATGACACGGTCCTTAATTAATAAAATCCTCTTTTGTTCTCTGTATTTGACCAACCCGGAAATGAAACTAAGATAAAGAAAGCGGATTTACAAGTCTAATTTTGATTAGATTGCTATATCCTGAAAGTAATTGTTTTCATAACACAAAACTTTGTATCATTTTTCTTTTAAAAATATTTTTAAACATTTGAAATTTAGAAAGAACGTGGGGGAATAAGCCGAGGCATAAAATTACTTAAGGATGACGTTTACTCAGAATAAAAAAATCCACTGATGATAATGAAAAACCATCTATTGTATGTTATAGACCTTTAATTGTAGTGTTATTTTTCACTTTAAAAAAAGTAGGTCAATGACCTACTTTTTTAGTAAATGGCCATTGAATATTTTTTTAAAAATCAAGAAAAAACCCTTAAACTTTTACACTACAATTGAGATTTTCTTAATTGTGAAAATATTACAAATAATTGAAGGCTTTAAAAAATGAAGTTTATGAATGGTAGTGGCACTAAATAGATACAAAGCATTAAGATTTCAGAAACAATTTTTACAAATTTTCCAGTTCGAATTTCCTCTATCAGTTTTCAAATCCCTACCCATTTTGATCCAATTTTACAAAAAATTGAATGATGATAATACAAAAACATTTATAGTATTAAACTACTTCTATTGATCTTATTCTGTTGGCATAAAATGTAAATGAGGTCAATGATCAAGATTTTGAGATATGGTGTCTTTTTTCGTTTTTAAGCATTTTTCAGTATTTTTGCAGTTCGAGCCATACGATTATTGTAATGAATAAGTGAGATAAAACCAACAGAAAATATGCAAAATTATATTTACTAAAATATATAATCAAAACTTTTAATATTAAAGTACTGCCAACAATGTTTTAGCGGAAAACAAAATATGCAAAATTTAGTCCGAATTTCCTCTGTTTTGGTAAAAGTCATTTTTTGTATGAGCCTATATCCATAATACAGTAAGAAAAATCGAATGTTATGTCAATAATAATTCATTTCATAGATACTTTTTGTGTTTAAACCAATTTTTACTCATGACATTGAACTTTATAACAATCCGAATTTGAGAACTCAAACCCTGAGTAAACAATATCCTTACGTCCATTTGAAAAACCCACATTTTTTTTTCTTACAAATATCACTTTTTATCATTTATTAAACATATGTAATCATTTGCATTCAGTATTACCAAAACCTTCAAAAATTGTCTTCAAATTTAATTGATATTAAGACATCAAAATATGTATATGCTAATTGAGCAACAAAATGCTAATGAAATCGGATGTTCAGTCTATAGTTTTTTACAGAGTTGGTCAGAATAACATTTTTTAAAGAATATATTGATAAAACATGTAAATGTCTATAATCGTTTTCAATTTTCAAAAAAATGGTACCAAGACCCACTCTATGGTAAAAAGCAAGTTTTCTTCATTCAATTTTCAAGATGATCTTCAAATGGCCAAGACCGAATTATGTTTGCGTAATACTAAATTGAGTTTGTTATTTAAATGGATTCAAACATGTGATTCCGTGGTGTAGCGGTTAGCGAGGAGTTCTTGGAACATAAGTATGTTGAAGTAGGTGTTCGATTCTAATGAATCGTGTTGTAAATATATTTTTTATATCTTTGTTTACTTTGTTTAAATTTGAAAAACTCATTTGATGTAAAGAAAGTAAAAATTGCGTTATTATGAATTAAACACATGCACTTAATCATTTTATAGATTTTTACTTAATGCTTAATCAGTTATCTTTAGTATTATTTTTTTAAAATAAACATGTTACTTTGTTGAGGGGGTACAAATTATGGACCTTAAGACAAAGTTAGGAATTCTTTATTCTATGTACACGCACATAATGAATTTTCTGGAGATATGTAAGCACAGGAATAAAAATATTTGAAGTTAATACACATATCATACTAAATGCGTGACTGTCATATGAAACATACTAGTGATAGGGTTGTGGCCACTTGTGGGCATATGCCTCGGCTTATTCCCCCAGGTTCTTTGGGAAAAATCAAGGAATTTTAAATTAAATCAAAAATATGTTTCAAATACGACAATTCCAAAGGTATGTAAAGGGGTTTAGACGATCTAACTTTAATGTATTTTTTAGGTGCAGTTGGTTCATTGGAATGCCTCGTTGTTCCAGAACTACGAGGATGCCATTGGAAAAGAAAACGGCATATGTATCATGTCCCTCTTTGTGCAGGTTCATTTTAAGAGTTATCGCTCTTTGCACATTTATTTTCCACCACTTATTTTTTTTCCCTTGTATACTCCAATTTGCGAGTTTTAAAAAATAAGTAATATATAAGAACATTTTTTTTTCATTTAGATTGGAAAAGAAAATGCTTGCATCCGAGCACTGTTTCCAGATACACTAGCTGAAATAGCTTATAAGGTGAGTGTGATTTTACACTTACGTGTCATCGCACACACGTCGACAAATACGTGTATATTGCACGCTGCTCGCACAAATATTTAATTGTTCGAATTTTTCAAGGGAATCTGATTTTTTAAAATAGTAACTCTTATTCACTAATGATATATATCATTCTTTACTTATTAAACACAAACGTATCGGTTTATTATTGAAAAAAAGATCTATTTTTATATAATCTGACAGTGTATTTCATACAATACAATTAGACTCTGCCATGCAGTCTTCCCATTAGAGGCAAACTATTATTTTTTTCTGTCTGCACATACAATTTTTTAGATACGCTAAAGTTTATTATACATGTATGCCTCGAGACATAAAGAAACCATGTTCATCGACTTTTAAAAGATTTCGGAAACATTCAGAAAAAAAACTTATCCTAAAATCATCCACAATGCAATATACGTGTTAAAAAATATTTTTTTTAAAAGAATAATCATATTTCTTTTCCTGATCCTAGGGTCGACAGAAGACTACAAACGCCCCTTTCAACCCTGTTGGTTTGTTGCCAGGTATTTAGTGTTTTTTTAAACACAGCTGACAATATTTCTCTCTCTCTCTCTCTCTCTCTCTCTCAACTCTGTTGTTGTTCAAATTTGAATTGTAAATGTTTTAGATCTATATATATAAGGAAAATGTGTGATAAAAATGTAAATTCACTGTAGATAAAAGCAATATTATAAAACAGAAATTTAATTCAGGCTATAAAAATGTAATGGATAAAAAAATGGAAAGAAATCAGCTCAAAACTATTCTAAATAATTTCAAATTTATTATGTCTAGACTTTGTTAATGCAGGAAATTGCCATAACTCAATTCGAAGAATTAATCGCTCGTCTCAAAATAAAGTTTTCACGAGTATTAAACTTTTTTGTGCCATAGGGTTGCAGCCAAACGTGATATTTTGAATTACCAGGAATCCAATTTTATTCGATCTTGACCTTGCAAACGGCTTATAGACGAGAGAAACCAAAGATTTCATCCCTAAAGACTGGACATAAAACGTCCTTATATATTTTTTTTACACTCGATCAAGTAATGGAGTTCGATTTGGTGCTTTTGTGAATGATTGGCATAATCTGTCCTACATAGACTCGTCAGTAAAAGACAGGAATTTGGAATTTTTTTCATCCAGACCTCTGAACCCACATGTTTCTTTTTTTTAAATATTTTTTGTATTGATTCTTTTTGAAATTTTGAAAAAAAAAATTCTTCGCTTTATGAAAATCATTGAGATAAGGGTTACAAGTTCCTGCCTCCATATTTTTCTGAATAAAAAAAAGATGTCAGTGAAATTTACGTCTAGGCTTTCAAATGTACACAATGTAAGACCAGAGCTAGATTGTGCATATCTGTAACGCTGTATTTTTATTTTTTGAAGATCCCGATCTGAGAGATTATTGGACATATGAAGGCTCGCTTACTATGCCGCCATGTTATGAAGGAGTCACGTGGATTCTGTTCAGATACCCCATGATGATATCCGCTGATCAGGTAATTTTCATAAATTCATTAATTTTGTTTATGTACAAAGTAAATGATATTTATTCAAAGTATAAACTGATCTTAAAGGGACCCTAGATACGATTTGAGCTCAAAATTGTAAATTTTATTTTTCCATTTTTAATGTTTAGAATGGTTAATATAGGTATTTTTAATGCTTCGTCAAAATTTGAAAGTCAATTGTTGAGTTACAAGCAAAATACAGAGTTTGAAATTTTTTGTTTTGTAAACAATGCTCGAGTCTTGTTATTGTTTACATATGTGTTTAATTGGTGTAAATTCCAATCAAATGTTGCTTTCTTCTGTTGATAATATTATTTATGAACACATTGAATCAGTATCTTGTTTGCCAAGAGTCATTTTGTCAAAGAAATGGTAATTTCATACTTTACATTATTTGTAAACAAATATATGATTCGAGCTTTATTTACATAAGAACGAATTCTTTCCCCCGTATCTCTCCTATAATTTGACTTCTAACATTCAAATTTTGGTCAATCATTGAAAATGAACAAGTACACCAATTTATACATTAAAAAAAAATAAAATTTTGATTTCAAATCCTGTCTAGGTCCCTGTAAAGTTTATACGAGCGAGTATTTTCTCAAGTATTTCTTCTGTAAATCAGTGAGCAATTAGGCAATGAATAAAACCAATTCCAAACAGGCCAAATTACAAAAGGGCAAAATATAGTTCCGTTAACGAGGCTTGTCGCCATGCAACTGCTTTTGATAAAAATGTTTTCTGGTCATTGTTTCTTCATGACATGTACTTTTTATTTATAAACAATCCTGATCTGAAGTTTATTTTTCATATTCTATGTGATGATCAATTGATATAATTATTTTAACAACAAGACTGCGGTCTGACGACATAATATTTTTTTTTGCTGTTCAATCTATGCAACATTCTTATTGTTAAAGCAGTAATTCCAAGTTCTTGTATTAATATAATAAATGAGATATTCAAGGAGCTGTAAATATAGTAAGTTATTATTCTGCAACTGTCTTTTTTTTTACAGATTGACGATTTCAGAAGATTGTACATGTATTCCAAAGACGAGAGTCCCACTAATGGTTGTGAAGGGAGACTACTCGATAACTTCCGGCCCGTGAAACCTCTACACGGAAGAGTTGTTAAAGCTTCATTTCAATGAAGTTTAACTTTATATATCAAGTATTTATTGCTCGATAACCGTGTTATATATAAGGATATGTTTAAGACTGTGTTTTGACATAATTATGTATTTTTGTGTGCATGCAATGGTGCTATCGTTACCTACATTGTACATGATATATACATTCTGACCTACATATCTTCACTTGGCTGATGTGATTCCGCTCGTGTGCATTGAAATCCACTGTGATGCAATCGCCATTTTTTGTTTCTACATGTAGTGTATCCAATTCTACAATCGTTCATTGTTTGGGTACATATTCTTATTTCAGTGAATATAACGTTTTGTTGTGGTTGGTATGATTTGGGAAAAAAATCTATTATTCTATAATGATTATGATTTTCTCACCATTGTTTTTAAATTGCATTATTTCAAGCATTTTGAGTTATGGCGTACGTTGGTGAAGGGCTTACATATACTTCTGTCCAGCGCCCGTGGTCTTTCACAGTCAGAAACCTTATTTGGATGGTAGTTTGCTGGTTTTGGGGCAAAAACGCGCTTTGTTTTTAAAAAATGGATGCTGTGCACATGCATACCCTTTCTATAATTATGCATTGGGTACACTGTCAAAAGTGTTACTAAAACCTTTTTGTCTTTGGCAAGGAGTTTCAGAGAAATTCCAACCAGGCACACTGCTTATACAACGTTGTTGAAAAGTTCAGTATTTGTTTTAACGTCAATGACCTCGCATAAACGCCTAGTTGGCGTTTGAAGTCAAATTCGGACGAGTTAAAAACATCACCTAGACGTAGCAGGTCCAATGTTTTAGGCGTTACTGCAACGTTTACAGTTATGACCGCATACATACAAAACCTGACGTCTAAAACAGAGAAGTTACATGTACCACTGTATCAAATCTAGACTTAAAATGATGATGTCGTATCAGCGTAATCTGGACGCATTCTAACACAGATTTTGCATGAAATCTGGCATCTTTGAAAGACCAGCTACGTATGTCTGACTTCACTCTATTCAAGACTACAAAATTTGAAGTCCTATCCTCGTCAAAATCAACATATCTTGTTATTATTTGATATATTTTGCATGTTCTATGCAACCATTGTTTGTAGGTTGTAATAGATTATTTCTACCACTCGCATCGAATATCAAAACTTTAAGTGACAACTTCGTTTTCACGGACTTATCGCATATACACGTACTTTATAAATGAAATAGAAGAAACAATTTGTTTAAAAAAAATTGGAAATGACTGAAGATCATATTTTTTCATTAAATTCAACGTCTGAAAATGATGTCAAAAATTTCATAATCATTTAATATCTTTTCAATGTCATAACGTCGTTAAGACGTCTTTTGCTGTTAGATATTGACAACTCCTTTCAAAAAAAATCATAAATAATTGGCAATTTTCATATTGTATCGAAAATTCAACGTTTAGAGAGGTCTCCAGCATTTTGCTCGGTTATATGTGGATACTTTTTAATCCGGTTTTTTTTTGGTATTAGAAATAATTATGTAAAAATTTGCTTTTAGGGTTTTTGTTGTTAAGATCACGGCACTGAAGCCTGGAAACACACATATACCCTAAGGACATTACTTTTTCTGGCTTTATTTTTATCTTAAAAAATCTTCAAAATTACAGCTAGCTGTCTTGAAATCGATTTAGAGAAAATGTCCTTGTAGGTTACCGATAATTCTTTGAAAAGCCCCATTCTAATTACACGGCTGAAAATGGATAGTCTAAAGGGATTTTTCCTTGCAAACGGTAAATGTACTCAGGAGATGATGTTGAACAATATTTTGCAAAGAAGGTCTATAAAGCCTCATTGGAAACTCAAGGCCAGTCTCCCATACTAACCGTATCATATAATTTTTCTCGTTTTTATTAAATATATACAGGTAATAATCAATCCATCAACGAGAAAGCGGAACATTTTTTAAATTAGCATTTAGAAATATATAACAAAAATTATAACACGAGAACGTGCAAGTATTTATAGATGCATAATATTAGTAAGCATTGATTTCCTTTACGCAAGTGTGAAGAGGCCAATGAAAATATGTCCTGAATTATTCACGAGAACGATAACACTTCAGCGAGTTGACCCACAGTAGTAAACATAGTAAACTAATTAAAAGCATGACTTGCTCTTAGTGTTCGACAATTTAAATAATGTTGCAAATATACTACATGTAGCATCATATCAAAGTTAAATACCCGAGGCCAACATTAAACACGTTTGTTTACACTCTCCAAACTGACAAAAAAGTATCCGACTCGGATTTTTTTTGGGGGGGGGGGGGGGGGGGGGGGGGATTATTTTTTTTATTATTACAAAAATGATATGTTTTCTGTTTAATTGGAAACATGCCAAATTAAGTTTTCCCTACTTAGCAACTCAAGGTTTTTTAAACAACTAAGTTGAGAAACGGTTAGGTGAAATGAAATTTTTAAAGGTTTCCCTGAAGGACTTAGTTTTCATTCTTGTCAAAGTTCACGGGTAAAAAGGGATGATATGCTAATGATTTTTTCTTCAGATTTAACATAAAGAGCAATGTATATATACACGTGCTGGAAATTCAATATATTCCCTATTTTAACCTACCCGAGGATACATGTATTGCATTGAAAAATGGATTTTAAAAATAGTTACTAGTATAGTAGCACTAAATTATGTAATAATTGGAGAAAAAGAAGAATTAGGAAGAAATATAAATGTACATGCATTTATAAAATCACCGATTTAACAAATAGACAATTTAATGCACCGATCTGCAGAAACCGCGAAATAATTCAAATACGACAGAAAATGATATAATATAAATCTACGATGTCTGGAGCGCAAAAAGAAAAAAGCGTGATTTGAAACCTACGACACTGAAGGAAGAACAGCAATTTACGACCCACATCTGGATGTACGTTTCAAGGTTAATCTAGTATCTGTACGTTCAAGGATGATGTGTCTGACGAAGGTTTTGTGTACTCTGCACTGTCCTTGGATTTTTACTAATGGCCATGGTTTTTACTTTAACTATGGAGAAACAAATCATTTGAAATGGCAATTTTCTGAAGAGAGAAACCAATGTGCATTGTCTCCGTCAGATTAAAGTGTCTGAAAACACGCCAGTACATATGCACTATAGTTTAATTTTTCAATAAAGAAATTCAAATATTTATTGAATTTATCATATATGTATTTGATTGATATGCAACCTGTATAGGAAAAGCAATTGAGATTAGAGGTGAATGAAATTTATCAAAATCATACCGGTATATACATTGTATATTCATTCAACATTTTTTTTTACTTGTCAATTCGAAGCCAATGCTTAAATTTAAAGCAGGTTGCCTACCCAAACGCCAGCCAGTGTGATTAGGTTTGAATTACGTCTGCGACATGAGATACATGTATGCGTGTATTAATATCCTCTGTCTAATGTTAATTCCAAAAACCACTGCTATTTTTTGACAATAGATCTGTTTTCATGTTTCGCGTCTTACTAAAACAATTAACAACAAAGTCGTTTATCTTTTTCAGTCTCATGGAATGATCTCCAACGTGCAACATTTAATACGTAAAATCATTTATTTCAAACAAATTCAATTCTTTTGAGTATGCTTTACTGGTAATAAGTTAAAAGACTTGGTTGCTTATAGATAATGAACGTTTATAATTTTGATCTTAAGTTCTTTAGAAAACGCAACCATGAACTTTTTCATTGAAGAAATATATGCAGGGTAAAGTCCAAGTTTTCTCTTAAAAAAATGATTTCCGGATTTCTTCTAGTAGACGACAAGGGATAAAATTTTGAATTTTGGATAAATTGAGAACCTTTGTTATGACGTCATATTTACAAGGAAAATTGTTTGAATTTACACTTAAATTGGTTATAAAGTTTTAGACTACCAGACATAATAATTGCAATACAATAGTATGTGAAAAAGCAAAGTCAACAGAGACCTAGGAATAATGATTGTGGGGTTTTTTTCTCGATATTTTAAAGGTTGTTGGTTTATTTTAAAAACCTAATCACCCAACTCATGTAGAATTGATGGTTTGCTTTAGTTCGGATTGGTTGAACTTTCACCGGCATTGATGAGTGCATTCTTGAATGGAAGTCCACAAACAACAGATTGATCAATCAAATTGTAGGTTGTGTGTTTGAGAAAAGGAAGGAAGTGAACTGTTTAAATAGTTAGCCAAAGAACTAACAAACTGGATTAAGAAAATATTGCAGGATCAAGAAAGTTAGAACATTGTTTATCTACTTGCTGATAGATCCTTGATAATAAGTAATAAAAATTACACAGTCAGGTTTATAGCGATAGAAGTCTGTGTCTTTGATGGATGGATTCCATTTTATTGCAAAACCGATATGGAAACATCCTCTATTCCTAGAAACTCGCACGTTGAGGCCTTAGGGTAGACAACTGTAAATAGCGCCTGTATCATTAGATACTCAACTGCGTCTAGTATATAATATCTAGCGCAGAGATATTTTGTTTTCCTCGTTTCACAGACGACATGCAGTCTGAAAGTTTAGAGAATTGTTCGCTTTGAGCTAAGTAATCCGTTTTAAGTTAGTATGATGATCATTGTTTAAAAAAAAAAACCAAACTACTCGGATAATAATCAAACCTGTCGATTTCTACCTGAGCGACCACTTAAAAGGTACAACAGTGCAAATATAGATTAACAGTCTGGAATGCAGCAAAAGCTGATTTACAATCAATCTAGAACTCTCAAGTTTTTCCTCGATATTGATAGTATTTTCTCACGGTGGATGTCGATTTAACGACACTGATCCCATTTACGTTATTGGTGCCACTTTCCGTTGATGTAACGCCATTCACCTGCTCTGTCGTAATTAGGCTTTCTCATATTTGTCAACTCCCGGTTCTGATCCTAAAATGCCATGTTAACAACGATATAATACGTGTTTTAATGACAATACAACATGCATCGATCGCCTGTTTATATGAAACGTGCATAGCCCTCCGTCATTATAAGAAAGGAAATTAATACAGCTGAAAGCAATTGTTCCAAGCGGAGTATACGGTAAAACGGCAAATGGTGGTAGGACAACACACATTTAATTTGTACAGTTATCGTACGAATAAATTGACACTTTTGTCAATTAGTTCAATTACACCTGGGCAGACGAAGGGCTTCAAAGAAATCGGCCTTAATCATTCCATTAGGTTAATTATCGGCACAGTTCCACTCCAGGGAAATGCGCGAGATAGCACCAAACACCGGAAGTTCACATATGCAGTCAATCGTTGATATCATTAGGGAGGCAGTGAAAAATCCCGGAATAAAATGACTGTCCGCTCGAAGGAAAGGTGTTATAAAGTGACCTTCGACGGAAAATTAACTCGGGTGGTCTGTGATGCGAAAATTTCTCAGTCTCCAGCAAAGTCTATCGAAAAATTGCCCCAACCGTTGTCTGGGATTACTACTAAATATTCTCTCTCGATCTGATATTCCATTGTGATTTAATTTCTTTTACCACTTAGATGCATGCGTGTATATCTTAAAATCAATGCATATTTCGTGTACAATTCATTGAGGCATCTCATTTTTCAAATTTAATTTTAAGATCTTTTTCTTTTGACAAAAGAAAAAATACTGCTGCAGTCTTTGGGTGTGGCATAATAGAAGCTTTTTTTTAATTATCGACGTATTCGATCATTAGGTTTCTGTTCTTTCATTCAATTGTCTAAATAGCATTTATTCTATTGTTTGTTTTTGATTGTTTGTTTTGTTGTGTTTTTTAACATTTCTTTAAAAATAGGTTTGATAAACATTTTAACCTTATCCACATACGCCCTCAATTATATCTTCAATCTCAAAGGGATGATAAACAGCAAAAACCCAAACCTAAGTGCAACCAACTTTGGAAACCGACCACAAGATGTTGTCACCAAGCGGAACCCTGGAGAGAGCGAAAATTCTGGTAGAGCCTTACCACTCAAGTGATTAATTAAGTCGTTAAAAAATGACTCGGATAATATCGACAGCACATAGAGTATTTTGATTTACTTCATAACGGCTAATGGAGGGGAATGGAATCTTCCCTCGGACTTTGCCGGCGATTTGTAGTCGGCGCCTATTAACTGGTAACTGCCGATCATGTTCCGTACCGCTCCAAGCTTTCCGAGAGCGATTGGTAACACGAAAAATACATTAATGTTTTAAGGGGTTATTCACTTCAGACTACAGACAATATACAGAAATCTGACATGCTCTGTTACATTAATAAAGTTTAATAACATTATACAGTTGTTCTTGTTTAGTTGCGCTCTCTCTTTCTTTAGCGGGTTTTTTCCTTTCTGTTTGTTGACCGGAGTTTGGCTCCCAATGATCCCAAAGAAATCTTTAGAACCATGGAAGTTGGGCCACGAAGTGTTGGGGTCC
Source organism: Magallana hongkongensis (assembly GCA_016163765.1). NCBI lineage: Eukaryota > Metazoa > Mollusca > Bivalvia > Ostreida > Ostreidae > Magallana > Magallana hongkongensis. The sequence continues at coordinate 27,825,491 of WFKH01010931.1, forward strand.
CTTTCATACATATGTATGTTTTTCATACTTTCATACTGAAATGACCCAGCATTACCAAAAAGAAATTTGCTTTGCTTTACTTCTCTATAGACTGTGCCTGTAAAAGTGTTTTATTTGGTACTGTATTCATACATTTTCAATGTATTTCTGTACAAATATATTTCTTAACCAAAAGCACTTCATTTTAACTACACAGCTGAAACAACAATTTCATTTGCATGTACTAGATTGTTCAATATCAAAACACAAGCTGTATATGTCATCTTTAGTAGTGCGAAAATGTTGCATGAAGAGGCTGGATGATCAACAAATTACTCATTAAATATACATAAAATTATATAAAATTTATATGATATCTTTAGCCATAAACTATAATAACAAAGTGAAGCAAATATTTCAGCTTTAAAACTTGAACATTTTCCTATATCTCTATACAGAGCTCTTCATCTCAAGAAGATTGATATAGTCTAAAAATGGCCACGAACATCCAGCCCTCTTAAGTGTACGAAGCAAATAAAGCATTTAGAAATAAGATGTCAATAGCAATATATTTTCGTCCTCTCCTTCAGGAAAGATTCTAAAAAGAAGCTTAGTTTGCTGAAAGCCAAAATGTATAATGTAAGGAAAAATGGACAAGTCCATTGTCTTAAAAACATTCCATATTGCGAATCAATGATCGTCTCCGAGCAACAGGGTCCTCGTAATGTTTGACTCTAGTCGTATTTCTCACTAGTGAGAGATGTTTTAATTGACAAGAATCGCACGCTTCCTTGATTGGAAAAAGTGCTAATCCTATTAAGAAACACATAATAAAGACCTAAGGCCATCTTGTTTTACATTTGTTGTCCGAGAAATCTCAGTTTGTTATGGTCCAACATTATATTATGTCGAAGAACTGAAGAACGTCCTCACGGAGTTCTACACGGGAACTCCGGATATGTAATCACAAATGGAGTATCAATAAAGTATAGTAAAAAACAAGATATTTTTCATGTACCATTATTTTTTTTCTCTTATATTTTTTTTTTACAAAACCTAAAATGCATCTTTGCAATTTAGGCAATGTACTAGTAACCTTAACGTCATACATAAAATGTTGATACCGTTTTGGAGTGGTCAAACAGTTGTCATAACCCGAAATCATGCTGTTTAATAGATTAACGAAAAAGTCCAAAACCTATATCTGCATGGAATACCTTTCTTTAATTGAGTTTGGAAAAAAAGAGTTTGCAGAAAAACAACCCTGAAAGTGCTTTATGTTTGGAACAAGGTTCGGATTTTTACATACAGTGTACAGTATTTTTGCTTAAAAGGAATAGACCCAAGGGTCATGAAATGTCTTAATCAAGTTAGACTTAGACGTCAACAATCCAATTATTTATTAAATGCTTATTTTCAATGTATTGACCATTGAAATTTGTAGTTAGCAACAAAGAGAACCAATCATAAATTTTCATGTATTTGTTTAATTTTACAGTGATACAAATCCATATTTTTATTGTCTAAAACAGTTATGATGCGTTTGAAATTAACAAAAACCCTAGGCTTGGATTTGTTTTAATTATTTTTCAGGCAAACGATAAAGTCATGTTAAAAAATTCAAACACATCACACCTATAGTTATCCAAATAAATTCAACAGAGTACACGTATCTTCTTGATTTCATCTCTTGTTGTTTCTACTAGTACATGTATGTCAAATAGAGTGCTTTTTCCAATAATTTTTTTTTTTGGCTCTAGGGTTTTATTGGGATTGGGAGTTTCGAACTAAACAAAATTACAATACCTACACCATTTTAAGAATCTGACCAAATATTTAATTAATCCTAAAATATCTTGAGATCTGGATACTACAGTACTATATCAAACAGAAATATTGTTGATACACTGTTACACAGATAAACTGCCACTAAAACTTGGATAAAAAATTTCTCATTTTATCAAATTTCTTCTTCAAAATCTTTATTTCAATGACATTTCAAAAACAATCTAAGATACATAGACCCTTTCTGCACAAAATAATTGCGGAAAAGCCCCCTGAGGAAAACACAAATGTCAGAATCTTTGACGGTTAATTTTCCGGACAGGCGCAGTGATTGGCAGACGACAAGAAGGATCGCTTCCGCTTTTAACCTATCAAGTGTTTACACGACTCTTTGATTACTTCTAAAATTAATTTTCTTCCTTAATGATCACGTTTATTTGATAAAGTCAGCCTCTGTCAACCCTTGTTTCACTTTTAGAGTGTTCCTCAATATTGGTATTGGCCTTATCAGAGGTGCAGTTTATTTTCTTAATCTCGGCTCATTTGCAATTGACTACAGTAACTTTGACGGTTTGGTGTATTTTATACTTTGAATATATCCTGTACTCAGAGTTGAGCATTGAAGAATTGTTTACAAACAACTCCATTGAATATTAAAATTCAAATATGAAGATATATTTTTCAGAGTTCGTTTAGTTTTAAAAACGTCTTTTAGTACTGGAAGGAAAACCGAAAAATCTGAAGTCAACGGAGAAAAAACTCAAACGTTATTTGCATCATAAAGGTATTTGTTTATACAATCTGTAAATTAATCAGATTTCCGTTAAAGTAAAATAATCCCGCATTTCTCAGTCCCGCAGAAAACTTAACCTCTATGATGGATTGGAAAACGAGATTTGCGCGTGCTTGGATTCCAATTCAATGAGAAATTCATTAGTCGATGCCCGAAAACTTCAAACATTTGATTAACATTGAATAACTATCAATCTTTCTCCTCTCTCTTTGTTAAACAAAACCCACACTGCTAAAAGCAAATTTCTTTATAAGTGTTCGGCCCAATACACAAGTTGAAAAAGGGGCAGAACAAAAGAAATCATAATTTTGCATTGATGAAATAGCTGGTTGCTGACATCAAAGAGAAACAGAAGTAGTAAAGTTTATCGATGAATGAAGAAAAAAATGATAAAAAGATATCATTGTCACTGTAATAAAGCTCGCTAGTATTTCGTGAGTTATTTCAAATAATCTTGTGAAGTTGAACTGCGACAAAGAAACAAGACCTACAGAAATATTTCCATTTTGAAATATTCTATCATGGTATGTTTTCGCTGCTAAGGTTCAGGAAGTGCACCACTGTTCCATCGAACAGAGTTCGAGTCTTGGTGGTAACGGACCTGAATAAAAAATTACAACTCATTAAATAAGTCTAAAATCGGCAGAATATTCACAAAAGATGTAGCAAAAACGTGTTGGTTGTGCTTTTTCGTTCAAACAGGTTGATGCTCAAAACTAATTTGCTCTTGTAAAGGTCAAGACCATTTTCTCAAAACAGTATACACATACCTTTTTGACAAACATTCAACTATATCTGTCAATCAAATGATAAATTCTAAAATGAATACATGTTCACTAATTTTAACCCCCATTACCCCGTCCATTGTCACATCTTCAAAAAATACATGAAAAACACATAGAGATACATGTATCTTCAGAAAAAATGTGAGTTCCATTTACAAACCTTATTCATTGCATCATAAGCATCAAGGAACTTGATATCCTAGAAAAATAATTAAGGTTATTTAATAGAAAATGGTTACCGATTCACACGCAAAAAAAACTAGTGTTTAGGCATAATAGGATTCTATTTTAAAACAAGTTTTGATTGCATCCTTTTTTTTCTTTCTTCCAAATAATACCTTTTTGCAATTGTAAGATTGCATTCATATTTTGGTAAGCAATTATAACCTTAGTCGCTATTAACAAATTCTGCAGAAAAAAATATTGAAATAATAAATTTTTACGGAAAACTTATTGCCAGTTTATCGGCTTTCGCCTGGGGGCATCCCTTTTCTGTATCGTTTTATGAATCTCATTACAATTAATGTATTCAATCTCTCTCTCCTTTTTAAAGTTTTTGATTAGCGAATATGTCAGAGACAATCTGAAATAATTTGTTCAAGCCATTTACCGCTGTCGACGGTCCGTCTATTATCTATAGAATAAATTTTCAATAAAATGGGATATCGCATCATCAAGTAATGAAAGCAAAAGCAGCCCGTTTTTCCATTTTTTCATGACACCTTGCATTGGTGACACGCGACTTTTCCGCGGCTAAATGTTTAGAATAGAGATGACATCTGTAGCATTTACAATTACCTTAAAAACAACAAATCATAAGCGATTATCTGATATAATATCTAATTGTCGCATTCTCGTCGTGTGCGAAAAGATTTCTGGCCTCTGGACATTTTCTCCTAATTCTAGAAACATTTTGGCTCATAGATAATTATTAAAAGATTACCAAGTCTGGGTACAATTTAAATAATACATTTATTAACTTTGATGGAGGGGTCTTTGTATCAGGTGATGTGACAATCCCCGCCGGCGAGATCTCGCGTTATTTCCTGACAGAGGAGAAAAATGGGGCTTCTGGGTTGCTATTATATTAGGATGTTATAATTAACTCTGCAAAAAAGTACGGCCTTGAGGTGCACCATACCGTTTTGTTGGTTTCATTTACTTTCATTTTTGAAGATCAAACGCTTCTTCAAAGTCAGCTTGACTTAATAGGTGTGATAAATAAGGTCCAAATGTCTATCTTAGAATCGAAATAGAAGGAATTTATTTATCATAAATGATTTCAGGTCATTGATCAAGGTTTGATTGTTCTGAAATGTTTTGTCAGTTTGTGCATCTTCTGCAGAGGAAAATACTAGTAAAACGTACCAAATTGTTTTTGTTTGAAAACGGAGAAAAAAATCTTGGAAAACTATAGTCTTGTTGTTATGTTCTTTTCTTATAGCGACTCGGTTGTGCAAAAAAATTGTTGCATATGATGAATGATATATGTGCTAAAAAAAGAAACCTGCATAGAAGTTGAAGGAAAGCTTAAGAGGATATAATTAATTTTAAGGTATCAAAAAACCCTAAAAATTAGAGACACACAATTTTTTGATAAATGTAGATTTGCTAGAAAATGAGAGAGAGAGAGAGAGAGAGAGAGAGAGAGAGAGAGAGAGAGAGAGGTTAACATGGTTAGTTGCCCCCAATCAGTCATGCTCTTGTACTGAATCCGTCAAGTTTACATATGTAACTTTTCCATTAATTGATTTATCTATCGATTCAAAGGTGATTCATGTTTCAATCGAATAAAGTATTGGTACTTCCTCCTAAGAAGCATGTTTCTTCGGTGCATGTTTCGCAAAACACGGCTCTTAGCGACAGAAGAAATTCGTTCTCACCGGATGTCCGATGTCTTCAGAGGCGCTTGCTGTCAAAATTGAAAATCAAGCAATGATTTGTTGACTTCGATACACGAGTTGAAATTCTCTGGACATTCAATAATCGATCCAAACGAGAGAAAATTTAAAAGATCGATACACTCAACAGACAAATATGTTTGATTTACGCATGAAAATGAGCTGTGCAATGTTATTTCATTTTCTAGGGGATAAAAAAAACCTGAACGAGATGTTTTCATAAATCTTCAAGAATGGTCCCATCTCCCTCTAAATAATGTAAATAGTAATGCTAATGATATAGTTAAAATTATAAAGAAAAAAAATGAAAAATATACAAATGCAATTTTGCATTTCATTTGTAAAATTCATCTCCCTCTAAATAATGTAAATAGTAATGATAATGGTATAGCTAAAATTATAAAGAAAAAAAATTGAAACATATACAAATGTAATTTTGCATTTCATTTGTGAATACTACTAGTATACTAAAATACATTGACACACGTTAGCTAGTTTATATATCTTTGAACATATTTATAAAAGATAAAGAATTAGCACTTAACAATATTTCTAATAATCATAAAAACAATTAAGTAAAGTATTTTCCAACACTGAAAGAAAAAAATAACTCTCTTAAAGTTTGCCATTGCATCATTAAACTTAATATACCATTGCGGTCTACTTTGTTAAATGCTTTCTTTGTCTTAAAATCAGCAAATACATAAATAGTATTGATAAACAGTAATATTGATAAATATATGTACATTTGTATAGTAAAACATGCACCAGGTTCATAAACTGAGAATTCAGATTTAAGTCAATATTTTGAATTAACATACTTTTTAAATAATTTCAATAACTAAATACTACTTTCACTAGGGGTTAGAATGCATATTAAGTACTTAAAAACTAGTCGATTGCAATGATATAACTAAATGACTCATGGAGACCAAAAAGTAAAAAATATTGACTAATAACAAATATAAATTCTCATTTTATAGTCTTTGGACCAGAAATCTAACAACAAAAATAACATGCAGCCATACATCCAAGATCGAAACAAACATTGTCTGGAAAAAAAAATCAACTAAAATTCTGCATGTCATAAATCAATCAAATCAAACTTTCCACGTTTAAAATAAACGAATTTTAAAAATATATTTCCCCGAGACCACATTGATTTATAAACTGATGAATCATTCAAAATGATGAATTTCATCAAATATCGAAAATATCTTTGGTGTAATTACAGTAACTACAACCACAGAAGTGCTTTTAAAAGTTCATTGCATACAGCAAGATGAAGGAACAGCAATAATGGATCAAATCATTATGGTACATGCTATTATGTTTACATAGAGAAGCCAACAATGTCAAGTATTTTATCTATAATTGTATATATTTTTTGAAGGGTTGTAGTATTTTTGGATGACATACATGTAAGTAGACAAAATTCTATAGTATTTTGGGCATTTAAAATAGTCAAAGCAAACTGAAAACTATTTTTCGTATGTTTTACAAAGCATCACATTCTTAATTAAATATAATGATATTGATCGTCGATCTGGTTTGCTTGTAAATACCTTCTTCTCTCGGAGTATCGTTCCAACAACTAATTTCTCTATGGAAATTGTGATTCCTTGTTTCATTCTTTGCAAATTTATTTTAAAATTTCTATGAAGATATAAAAATACACTTGAAATAGAAAATGAAAAATATAGTTTTCTGATATCATAATCTATAAACAAAGACAATATTTCAACTACCTGTATCCCATGGGACAATGTTTTTAAAGGCTTTTGATGGCATGCTTTCATGGTGTAAATTTTAATTTCACAATTTGTCAATTACAAATTGACATTGTGTTCCGTGCATGCAAGTACGGAAGCGTATCGGGGCCTACACTTGTTGTGTTATAACTTATACATTGCCATACTTTTTATCGTCTTATCAACATATTAACTATTATGTCGTTTTATTTATGCAAACATTTATCATTGTATTGAGGTGAGTTGACATAGTTTAAATCACCTTATAGTAATTGATAAGTTTTATTGCTATCTGCTATATCGACTTAACAAAATACGGAGTTAAAAATAATAATTTAAAAATGGGTTTTAGTCATATCGAGAAAGAAATGTTGACATAGAACAATGAAATTGTATACATTTTAGGTATATCGACATAAATATGTTTACATTTTCTGGGAACATAATGCGAAAATATTGTTATCGAATGAATTTCGCGGGGGCGGGAGTTTTGATGGTGCGTCACTTCACTCTGAATCTAGCTGTAGGATACACATGTAGACTGACAATTGTGGAATCAATGGAATTCGTGTATGCTTAATTTACATGGATTTCGTTAATGCTAATTTTTGTCCTACATGAATTGAAATCCACAACGAATTATGAAGAATAGTATAAATACGTATATGTATTATTTATAATACAAGTATTTCCACGAAATGTTACTATTAACCTATTTTTAAAAAATACCAATCTACGAATATTGGCTCCATGAAATTCAATCCACAATAAAGGAATTTAAACTCTAAAATTCAGATGTTTCTTTTAATGTCAAACATCCAAATATCTGCATTTGTAATCGTAGTTAGGGGTGGTAGACATGAGCAGTCCTACCTCCAAATTATGATCATGATTCAAATAATCACGTTATTACAACGGTCTCTCATCCATAAGGCTAAACCATGTTTCACCTATCTGTCTTCGTCTTCAAATGGATAATACACAATCTCAAAGCAATTTTATTGGATGAATCATCCACCCTCTCAACTACAATGTAATCTACATGTAATTACGATACCAAATACTATCATGCATGAACTAACTGCATGAGCGTTGCATTTTCTCATTACCATGATTTGATGTGAGTGTTATCTTTATTCGCGTGGTAAAAAGACTCGCATCAAATCATAATGATGAGAAAACGCAACGCTCATGCTATCAGTTCATGCATAATTTTATTTAAGAGCAAA
>WFKH01010931.1:27833813-27858813 GCA_016163765.1 Magallana hongkongensis
TTTAAATGTTCAATTACATGTATCTGTCTCAAAACTCATATCACATGCTCATTGGAAAGTAACCCAAACATATTAGATCATAACGAAGTGCTGAAATATAGATCATACAGCAGTCCTCTAACTACGATAACAAATACTTAAACTAATTGCAATTACTATAAAGTAATTTCTGTTCTTTGTTTTTGGTTTATATCAAAATGTCAATGTCAGTCTATATGTGCCGTCTACAGCTATATTCAGAATTGAGTGACGTCACCTTCAGAACTTCCGCCCCCGCGAAGTTTATTCGTTAATATTTTCGCAATATGTTCCCTAAAAATGAAATCATATTGATATCGACATGGCTATAAAGCATTTATTTTATTGTCCTTTGTCTAATTTTTAATCTCAATATAATTAGTTCACATTCATAAATCAACATTTCAAAACTTCATATTTTTTAAAGTCGAGAACGCAGATAGCAATAAAACTGGTAAAATTCAATAAGGTGATTTAAATTATATAGATATCACAAGATACAATTCAATTCATTTACATAAATAAGAGGTCACAATACTTTATATGTTGACAATACAATAAAAAGAAGGACAATTTATAAGTTAAAACACAACAAGTGTAGGCCCCGATACGCTTCCGTATGCAAGCAGTGGTGAATATAGAATATTTTAACATTATCATCGATTACAAGCAAAGAAGCTGAGAAATCAAATTAAGTCCAAAATCTTGTTCGGATCCGGCTTTTAATAATGTATAGTATAAAAAAAATTTGAACAGCACGTTTTCATTTGAAATTTACACAGGAACTATCTGTAGGACCACTGCGTATTTTAATTCGCGGGACTGCGGGCGACGGCCACGCGCACGTGATTTTTGCGCGATACTCACCGCGGTCCAAAAGATAATCTACAGGAAATTGACTACTTTTATTGGCAATGTTGATTTCGCTTTCAAATCGCCTTTTATCACGTATTGTGTTTTTTTTCTTTCTATCTCACAACAAGGGTGCTAGACCGTGATGCGAAATATTGAGTAGCTTTTTGCATTAATCTGATCTCCAATTGTAATAACAGGGCTGAAATCTCATAATACATATGTAAAACCGTAATTATACAAATTGTATTAGCAAGAGAAACTGTAATTAATGTTGCCACAGCAAGCGAGTTCGTCTTTGATCCACTCTCGTAATAAATCTTAATTTCCCGTCTAAATTCAATGAATTGTGAAGAGATATTTCTACCTTATTCTTTCACTTGATACCGATATAGTATAGAGGAACATTTATATTGCAAAGCCGGCATCGATTTCTGGGCTGTGAAATTTATTTGCCTTTTCTGGTAAATTAAATACGAATCTTTTAATCTGTACATTAAGGCGGATATCTGTTTTTAATTAATGCATTCTGTACTTAGGAGAGTTCATGAACAATGCATTACAAGCCACGATCAGTATAGTATTTCCTTTGAATAAAGCTCTTTCGAGATTGATCGATATACCTAATGTTACATAAACCTGCTTATATTAATTGTTTCGAAAAATTAATTAAAGGGAATACTCTAGATTAAAGTAGCGTTAGTTTAAATCGAAATATAAATAAAAAAACAATGATATCGGTTGGATTAAATAAACAAGGTGAAATAAAAAAGAGCAATCCAAGTTCAAAGAAAGCTTTCCCAAAATGAACTTAACTATCTTTTTTTGGATTTTTAAAAAATGTCTCAAATTACACGCATGGCTATATTACATATTGATATCCTATCCACCACACCTAACAACCTCCCCCTTCCCCTAAAAAACAATTCAAAACAAAACAACCCAACCCAACCCCCCCCCCCCCCCCCCCCCCAAAAAAAATAAATCTAATTATCAAAACTATTATTATTTGTTGTGTTTTTCAACAATTTATTTTCCATTCATTTAATAATTATTCCAAAACGACATGGTGAACCAAGCATGGTCCCCCCGTTCTAAAAATAAGCTGACTGTATCGTGTCTTCGTTCTTTTGATTGATCCCGGGGTGTACAAAGACGAGTGTTTTTACATAAATCCTCACATGTCAGTCTATCTCTTGTCCCGAAACCTTGTCAAACACAGCGAGGCCAGAGAGCAAGAAATAAAAAACCAGGAAAATTTGTCCGAACAAGCAGATGAATAGCTGATTTATTCATTATGTCATTTGATCATTCATGTCCGGCCGAGTGACCGATCTCTAAGAGAAAGAACATGGTTTTTCTAGCTTTCTTTGGCGCCGTCGCTGCATGCTCAGAAGTCCTGACTCAACGTATTTACGATCGTACTAGCAAAACGGTTCGGGATGCTGTAAGTTTCCAGATCAGAAGACCAGTCAGCAACAGCGTAGGTTTCCTTCGACATCTTGCCGACTCGCCACCTACATCGTAGTTTTCTATCGTCTGCTTGATATTCACAATTCCTACATTTGTGATTTGCAGGAATGACGAAATACATTCCTATCTTCTCCTTCATCAAACGACGAAACCTGGCTGTGACCCCTGTATACAGCTACAAAGAATACCAAAAGTGCCCCGTTTCGACAAACACCCTATTAAAATCATAACTGAGCATCTTGGAGTCGCTTTCATTGATAAAGCTTTCACTACCAATAAAGAACGTTTTCTGATGTCGGCGTTAGACAGGACATTTAGCGGGTTATTGTAATATCTAATGTCTTGTGTTGTCCCCTAATTGATAACAATGCGTTACCTCTATTGTATATGTATTATGGCTGTTTGAGCTTACATGACCGACTAAACGTTACATATGTCGTTGACATAATATTTACAATATCTAAAATCAGTGTTTTCACATTGTATCTCGTCGCAGAACAAGTGTTCTCTCCTTTTTATTTGGAGGACGATTATTTGTAGTGTAAATTTGCTGTAAACAACTGTATCAACGCGCATCTTTGTTCGCCATCAAACAACGAGGATTCCATCTCGATGTCGCCTCCACATTATAAAGTGTTTTTTCCATTACGTCAAAACTAGGCATTTTCTAAGATAGTCATCGCTAAGGGTTTTTTCCCGCATACTGGCTCGCTTTTATTACTTTTTCTCTGAGTATTTTTCCCTTTTCTTCTTCTATTGTTTAACTTTGACGCTGATATTGTGGATGACTATGTCTAAGGAGGGTTCCTGAGGAAAATCGTGGAGAAATAAATGAAAAAAGCTACTGCCTCCATACCAAATCTCACCAATAGGTAGAATTGTAATCGATTTTCCAAAAAATTAAAGACCATGATTTTAAAATATGTTAATACAGATACGTACATTAGACATATGACTTGACATATTTTTCACATTTGTACGAGAATTACATATATCACGAAATAATTGCCAAACACCAATTATCGTAGAATTAATTTTATCATTCAAACAATATCTAAACTCAGAGAAAAGGAAAAAATACTTAGCAAAGTAATCTTACACTAAAAAGTAATATATAATTCTACAGATGCATTATTGGCGGTAGGACATTTCAAAGACCAATTTCTCAACTACAATGCAAGTACATGTACTTTGCTATTAGTGCTATTTAACAGTACTTCCTACACATACGGACCATTTTGTTTAGAAATCTGGATAGATAGGAGAGTTCTTAGCAAAATATACGCTTTATGTTTAACGAAAAACGTTCAATAAATATGCGATTATTAAAATACCACTGTAAAATCCCGTGTGGGTTTCTCTTATATATTTGTCTCATATGTATATAGAAACTATTATCCCGTGATATAGAATCAAAATGTAGATTAATAAAGAAAGAAATACAGAATTTAAAAATTATTTTCCATAGATCGTATCTTCTATCTAGAAATTAGAATAAGAGATAAAAGAAGATCCAATTTGCGTAACCTATACACGTTTTTACTTATAAAGTGTATCATGTTAAAAAGAATCTGCTTTGCTTTTGGTATCAATTCTACTTAGAAAACATTCATGTAATATGGAAAAAATCATGATACCCCAGTTGCTCAACAGGGCAACAGAAAGCTTCGAAATTATAATATCTGCTAAATAGTTGAAGTGCTTTCTATTTCCTTCTACTATTAGCTATGATAGTATTCAAATTTCACATTAAGAAGACAAAATTTTCATCTTTCAAATGTTACTTAAAATGCATTCCTCTAAATTAAATGTGTAAGAAATAATTAAACAAGTCTAGCGTAAAGTTATGTAAAGTGATATGCAACAAAAGTTGAAGATTGTAAGATAAGTTAAAACGGGGGATTTGCTAAAACCGTTAAACCGTTTACCAAGATGTCTCTTTAAACCACTAGAACTTGTTCAGAAAGTCGCCAATATATTAATAAAAACATGGTTTTGTTACCCACAAAATTGAATCCGAAACTTTTGTGGGCCACATAATTGCAATCTTAGAGATTTCTTAATCGCCACAACTGCTAGTTTAGGCGGGGAAAGAAGAGGTTATACTTCGTGTTAAACGTAACAATTGCAGATGTTGAGGGTGTACAATACAGGTCGAGCACGGGGTTAAGATGTTCAAGTATCAAGTTACGTCATGGCGCGTATAGTTATCTTCTCCTAATCCTAACAATTGAAATGAATTAATCTAGAATACATATACATAAAAATTTGTATTTCTTTCATGTTTTATAATGGGGCTTATTTATCTTTTCTTAATCCTGATAACCCAAAATATCTGTACATAAAAATGTGTATTTTTATTTCATATCTTATACTAGTATATTTATTTGTAGGATTGATAATGATATAGGTCCAGATTGTCATATCAAATTTGTGTCTATGTGCCAACTTTATATTTTTTCACATAAAAACTTGTTTTTATCCAGCCACAGCCCCAATGTCAAGGTAAGGTAGATTAGAAAACAATAATTTAAGTTGTCCCAAATTACACATGTAGTGATATTGCATTATTTTTGTTATATCTATTTAAATTTTTTAAATTTCTTTTTAAGATATAAGGAATACTAATATTTTTATTAACAAATTAAATTTTAATTAATCAACACAGCAAATTCAAATATACTGTTGTTCTAATTATCCAAAGGCAGAATATTTCAGCTAGAATTGTACATTTATTACATTGATTACATTTATCATTGTACATTTAATACATTGATTAAATTTATCATTGTACATTTATTACATTGATATTGATATTAAAATATATAAATAGAAAACTGGTAGGGTTTTTTTTCTAATTGTTGTCAAGTATATAAAATTCTAATAGGGAATAGGTCACCAATAATAAATTTGTATATAAGATAATTGTTGAAGGTTGCATTGTATATGCATTTTTCACATTGTATCAGTACATTTATAGTGGTTTGCTTATAATATTGAGTTGTGCTCTGTATTAATATGTTCTGGTTTCTGTTGTATTTTTAGATAAAAGTTCATCTCAAAACATTTCAAAATGTAACAATTCGCATATGTACTTTTAATTAATAAAAGTCATGATATTATTTGTACATTTTGAAGTTACTTAGTTGATGCAAGTTCAAATTACTACGTAGTTTACTTTTATTTTCTGCTAGATTTAATGCCATCCTAAGGTCAAGCCGTGAACAGAATGGTTTTTATATTATATTTTTTTAATCCAGTATGAAATTATAATTTGCTTTGAAACATACATGGTAACTGAATGTGACAAACAGTGGGAAATTGTTTATAAATAAGAAAACATACACATAAAAAGGCCAGAATTTTATATTAACAATTGGTATGTCTGGCATTTAAAAACTATTTCTTATACAATTGTAACAATTTACTTTGCAATATGAACACTTTAAGTCATTTTCTGTAAGAGTAAATATTTTTATGATATATTTTATAATATCTTATTATCGTATTAAAATTTTTAAATTCTTAATTAATTATTAACAGAAATGTATATTCTTATTCTATGATATTTAATGTCTCATCTAAAACAAGTGGCATTCTCTCTGGCTTTTAAAAGCACGAACACATCTTAATTACACGCATAAAATAAATCGTCTTTGTTCTTTAAATGCTTTTAATTGAATTAATGTTTTATCAATTTTATGACTGATGTACTTTATTCATTTGTTCAAATGGTATATTCCCCCCGAAAAACACCTTTTATATATGGATCAAAGGGGCACAAAGACAAATAGTTGTTCTTAAAAGGGATCAAAGCATGCTTAATGGTTTAAAAAACACATGAAAATTTCAATGAAGTCGGAAGTCCCTCTGTCATTTTTGGGTGACGTTCGACTTAATCAAAAATATGAACGTCCATTTAGTTATATTAGATAAAACGTAAGGTCCCTATTTCTGTGTCACTTGTACTTTATTTCATCAAAAAACGGTTTTCTCGATGAAAATACTTGCATTCTTTTATCATCAAATCCAATATGACATAAATTAAAACTTTCAATTTGTATATCTTTGCTTAAAATTATCATTCTAACGTTTCTCTTTTGCATATGATATGTATATTCATTTATTCATGAAAAATATATTTAGTTTTTTTTTATATATATAAATATTTGGATTTTGTTATGCTAGGCACACTAAATGCAATTACAAATGAGGTTGGGTGGTAAACAATTTAATCATTAGAACCAACCCAGAATTTGAATATGATCTTTCTTTATCTATTTATACATCTAATCTATTTAGAATATGATTTCAACCCTAAAAATTTTATTTAGTGAGGAAGAATCATCCACAAGTTCTTAAATTAAATCGTCTGACGATATATTAACTCAAGATATATTCCCCTATATTTCTAAATAGATTCGAAGTTGTCTTTTTCATGAGGCTTAAATGGTCTTTAACACCAATAACCACCCAATCCTTTTTAAATTTTATTTAAGGAAACTATTTAGTTCTGATGATAAATTACAGCATTCATGTCGAGAGATAATGTCGTGTTTGGTATAAAGATACCTGTAAGTGTAAGTAAAGTAAGTAAAAGATTATTTATTATAGTGACGTGTATAACGTAATATAATGTAAGGTCACGTTCGATTTTCTGACACTTACTTTACTTTGCCTACATGGTTGTTCACCTTTGCATAAAATATTTTCTTATGATTGCTTATTTATTCCATTTTACGCTTTGTGAAAGCATTCACGTGAGAGAAAAAAAACAACGGAAAATTTGACTCTGTCCTGTTGGTAAGTCTAGCCTCTGAATTATTGTAATTTAACGTTTACAAATACGGGAAATGTTCTCTTTTAAAAGAAAATTTGTTCATTAACTTTTGTAGCACACGTCAGAAGCGGGATTTATTTGATTTGTTGTTTTTGTTAAAAATTGATAAATACGAATATTTAAATGAAAATCTGAAATTGTTAGCATCCTTGTCAAATTTTCAATTTCCATTCAATGCTAAACAATTTATTGCATGTTTTATATTGTATTAATTTTGCAAAATTAGAATCTCACTATAATTGTACATAAAGACATTTTGAACTGTTTAAACTTTTAAATCTTTTTAAATTGTATTAATTATTGATTAGGTACATTTGCGTGAAAGGTCTAAAAATTTATACATATAATACGTGGACCTAATATATTATACAATTTTTTCATTGTTGAGAGTTGGCTGGAAATAAAGAGAACAGAAAAGAGTAAAACCTGCTTAACACATATCCCAGAAACGGTAAGGCATCAACTGATAATTCAACGTTTCTTATCGTAAGTTAAATGACTTTTAAATGTAAAAAATACATGCTTCATTGAGTTAGCATTGAAAATGAGATATGACATTAAATATATTGATTTTTCTACTTAGTACTTTCAATCAATAAAAAATATATGCCTTAACTGATTGATAAAAACTATATTCGTCAGCTAAATATGACACTAAATATCACTTTGTCCGTTGTCAGATGTATTTATAAAAAAAACTCAATGCCAGTTACATGATTTATTCCACTAAACGATACTCACTTAACGACTTTAAAAAAGAGACAAAACGGACATTATGCGACTGAAGCATTACTTTGGTGTAATGACAGCTACCCTATAGAGTAATCACTGGTATCTTCCTATTTAAACAGTAGTCATAAAACTGCCAATTACACAATTTACGTGCCTATTATAAATCTAAAATTTTATCGAAAATGAGAGAAAGAGGCACAAAAAAATTCTATAAGCATCGCACCTGGAAAAAATGGAGACCGTGCGGTGTTGCATTGGTTTAGTTCCCAGGTAATTAATGACTGTGACCGACACCGCTTGATAAGATAAACAAACCTCCATTACAAACAAAAATCACTTGCCTTTTTGTCAACATGTTATCGAGACATCAAATGCAATAATACTTGGCGTGATCGATCAATCCACGAGAAAAAAAGAACAAAATGCTGGATGATGTTTCCTATTTCCACAATTCCAATTCAAACATTCCGCGATACCACGATTTGTTCGCTTTATCTTCTGCAATCTTAATTGAGACGAAGCAGACATTATTTCGCTAAGCACTCAAAAATGCCCAGTGTCAATCGATGGACCACGAAGCATCTCTTGTCTCTTGAAATAAAACTAAAGTGGGCTACAAAAGTATTTTTTTCTCTCTCTTCTGTTTCCTGTGCTTAGATTTAATTTTTATTTTCAATCGCATTAAACATTATGTAATTTACGCTAAATGTTGTCATTTTCGGGCAACATGACACATGAAAGACCGGTCGTTTTATTCGCACTAAATGGCAAGGTACGTCACATTTCCTTTCAAATTATGCCCGAAAAAATAATAGAAATACATTGTTTTAGTGTAGTTAACAAGTAATTATGTATTGATTATCTACCATTGAGAAGTGGTTATATGATAATACCGTAATTTGAAACATAGATTCTTATCATTCATTGTAACAAGTTTAGTTACCCAAGTCTACAAGAGGAAGTATTAATATATTCTGGTTTGTTTTTTTTATTTAGTAAGATTTGATTTTATATGAAACCAACATACAACCATATATTGATATTAATACAATATTCAATAAATGAAGTATTTAATATGTTACAATATTTTCCTTTTTCTTTAGAAGCGATTTATGTATGACGGGGGAGTTTGTTTGTTTATATTTCAAAATAAAAAACAAAACAAAAACAAGATTAGTGCTAGCTTTTAATTTCACATTTTAAGCGTTATTGTACAGCAAAGTTTTATTCCCAATTTTTGTTTTGTTTTGCATGCTATTATGTTTATATATATCTTATTAGTTTTCTTTTGATCTTTTGTAGTTTTCCTTGCAATAAAATCTTTACAAATCAATATATTTATATCATTATTAATATATATGTACATGAAGTAAAACTTTGAATTTATTTTTAGCTTTGATATTCATTTTTATAAGTCTATTTATTTTGGAGATAAGTCAGCATTTGTACACCAAAATACATCAATACTAACCTTTTAATATTAACAACATTCATAACTACAACATATGAACCTCTTTTGTTGAAATTCTTTTATCTTTAATACTTATGTACATGCCATTTTATGTTAAAGCTGTAGAAACGTAATCGTTGGTTACTATAATAAAGTTAACATATTATTAATTTAGATACTTCGTACATGCATGGGTCCATTATACATTATTTTAAATAAAAGTTTTCATTTAAACAATATGTAGTTTGCTTTATTTCTGGAATGTCGCTATATTTAGCAGTGAAATCGGAAAAAAATACTTTATTTAGAAATGAAACACCTTTCTAGAGCAATGTTTCTACACAAAACACTGCGTTTCCTTTGAAAAAGTGTCATTTAACCGATACGTAGGTCGTTAGATATACGTCACAGCAATAAAAAAAAATACTATTTCAAAGGCATAGCAGTGTCTATTTTTACATTCAAATAAAAATGTTTTAAAAAAAACCTGAAGGTCATATGATTATACATATTTACACACATACTCTGTGAAGCGGTTTTTTTTTCAGGGATAATTACATAAAATGAGATTTTAAACAAACAAAAAAAAAGATCACCAAAGAAATCAATGAGACAATATTTTCAAATATTTTTGCAAAGTATCGAAACAAATCTAAAAAAAACCTGCTATTCTTTTGATTCAATGTTTGCAAACTGAATCAAACAACAATTTTCCTGTAAGTAGTAGGGCCCTCTTTTTTAATTACGTTCAATGGGCGTTAATAAGTTACTTTTTGTAAAGCTATTTTATTGATGTTTTATCTTTGTTTACCTGACTTTCGTAGTTTGGGGACACTAGCTACATATGGTTAACGACAGATAGCGCTCTTCTAATTGTTAAACAATAAAAACCCCGGAAATTTACGGGGATGACATCGAAAGTTGACGGGCTACTAACTACCAGATAAAAGGCGGGCTCTACTTTCTTGGCAACCGCCAAATGACAATCATTTTTCTATTAGCGGTCTCGCCTTGGGCTCTTAATATCAAAAAAAAAATAAGCATTGTATTGACTATTCCACTCTTCCCCTTTTAAGGTGAAGAAATGATATGTTTCCATGCCATTCGGACTAGACGATGTCCGCAGTCGTTTTAACCGCTGGGACTTCTGGTTTTAGCCTGCGGCTTGTTGTTTCCGGTATAGAAATTGACAGTCCAGAATGAAATATGGACCCGTCAATTGTAAAAAGAGAAGTAATGATAAATGATTTGCAGGATGATTAGAGAAAGTACATCATAATGAAAACATAAGTACATTAGTAAGT
Organism: Magallana hongkongensis; assembly: GCA_016163765.1. Lineage (NCBI taxonomy): Eukaryota > Metazoa > Mollusca > Bivalvia > Ostreida > Ostreidae > Magallana > Magallana hongkongensis. The sequence goes on from WFKH01010931.1 coordinate 27,844,483, forward strand.
GCTTCTTACTTGTCATTGGGCGGGATATCCACTTCTCAAATCTTGTAAAAATGTGTGGCAGCCATGATGCTCTTACAGAGGTTAACGAGATTTATCACCATTTAACATGCAAACAATAATGACCAATTTTACAAACACCTTTACTCTAGTCATTTACTACTATGTAAGAAACAGAGAAGCTTCGAAAAAAAAGAAAGATATTAATGCTATACTCCTAAGAAAGTTCCATTTTAAACAAGCAGTTTGTTATTTTTTTTTTTCAAATAATGTGAATTGTAGATACTTGATCAAAATATGGTTAACATTTTTAAGATGTTATACATATTAGTAACGGAATGTTTAATTTGTGTTTGCAGGATGTTATCAAAACAACCAAAATGTTTTTTGCAAATTTATTTCAAAATTCTTAGGACACTTGACATCACGAATTCATCCCTTATATACATGTATATTTATATACCTATTATTATATAAAATTTTATCCATTTCAGCGACATAACATTTTGAAAACAAAAGTTTTAAAATAATATGTCCTCTTTTTTTTCTTTATTATCTTTCAAATTTGACAAAGCAAATAGTAAGTTACAATTATTTATATGCCAAAACACCTTGCGATATTCTTATACATTTGTGTAGAATTATACACTTGCTTGTATTAAATGAAATTTTAAAAAAAATGTGATTCAAGAAACTTTAGCAGAGCAAATCATTTAAATTAGAAAAATAAAATTCACCAAATTAAAGAGAAAAGGGTTTTACAATTACATATAGATATAAAAAAAAATGTTAAATACATGTATATCTTCTATTGCTTCATTAATTGTATCAATTTAATATAAACTTCAAATAAAAAACTTTTTGAAAAGTATGTGATTTTTTTCTTTTTTTTTGAAAATATGTATGATAAATAACAGATTCAAATACATGTAGACTGCTTTCTATAGTGATCGGTGTAATCTTATCGTTTAGATACTAAGAAGATATTGAACTTATTTGAAATATAATTTATATCGATTTACCTATATGGTTTAGATTGCCACAAAAATAGAATTTAACAAAGTTAAACTTTAGATTGAAAATTAATACTTATGAATAAATTAGACTATCTTTATCTTGAAAATTAATAAAGAATAAATTGAGATAATCCTATTTACAACCAAAGCAAGAAAACCTTATTGATCAATAAAAAACAGACCATTTTAAAGTCCAGGTACATGTAAATAGTTATTAAATATCAAATATCAGTGACCAGTGAAAGATCGTTTACTTCAGTAAAAATGTTCAACCATTCATCAAATACTTATGTAAGACAGACACCTAAAATGTTGGTTAGATAACTAACAGATAGTTAAGTTAGCAATATTTGGAAACAATTTCGAACTAGACTTTGAATTTTGTTCATATGTCATGTTAAAGGTTTAATGCTGTGTTTACAGATGCAGAAGTAGGTAATAAGCACAAGACAGCCCCATAAATATATTGTTTAGATAACAAGTGTAAGATCATTTTTGTGAATCAAAAATAGAAAATCTTAAGGACAACACTTCCCTTCAAGTTATTTTTTTTCTTTATAAATGATTGGTGACAAAGGATGCTACATTTGTGTGTTTGAAAAAGGGGGTATTTTTCAATAATACCATAAAAATATTGATCAAAAAGACACGTTGTTTGGTTTTAAAACTGTTTGAAGTTTTCACTCTTTCGAATTAAGGCTACGTAATAACCATTTCCTGTTATTGTTTTGAAACCTGGCATATTTCTACAATCCGAAAAAGTTCAGGAAAAAAAGATATAAAAGCATCCCAAACATTTACCAAACGGGATTAAATTTGACTCGAAGGATTGCCTGCCCTTGAAGAAAGAAGCTGTATAGAATAGCACTTAATTCAGAAAATTAATTTTGATTACTATTTTTTTCGTACACTGATCAAGACACGATCCGCCTCTGGGTAGCCATTACAGCAACACACCTGGATCTGTTAGCTGTACACCTTTGGGAATAATAATAAATGCTATCAAACCTGAAACAATTCACACCATATTCTTTTATATAATTTATAAGGCGACAGGATTTTATATAGGGCGTACAATTATGTTTTAGATAACTTCTAAGTGCCCTATAAATTAATAGCTCTGGTTCCGGTCTTTATTATATCAACTTTTTCATACCATGGTCCCGGTGGTGGAAAGATAAAAAAGATGGCTGGATAAATCTAAAGACTAAAATGAAAGGGAATGCTTGCACGCCCAAAGATACTCTGCTTTTAATTTGCAGTTCCCCTGTCCCATCATGTAAGAATTAATCCCATGACATGTACGCATTACCAAAACAGAAACGGATCCGGAAGTCGTATATATCCTGTTGAACCGTTCCGATCGATGGAGATGATGAAGTGAGCCGCTCCTTTTAATGACGTGTCCAGTTCATTAGGAGCAGCTAAAGTTTGACTATTGGGTATACATTTTTAAAAGTTAATTAATGCCCAAATGCTAAAAGAAGTTCAACTGAAATTATATTTGTAATTCTGTTTAAATAATATACTTTTTCCAAAAGAAAAAGAGGTGTGTTATTTGCCTGTCATTTTTTTAAAAAAATTTTCATCTTCAATGCATAAATGTACAAAAAAGCTTTCTCTTATAACAATATTACACACACTCTTTCTTCTCTCTCTATCTTTGGTGTGATATTATATAACTTATTTTTTTTTCATTATAAAGCATTCCCTTTAAATAAAAGACATAATTATCTTCTGCCCCAGCTTTATATTACTGATAAAATACACAGATGTACATATATATTTGTAAGTTCTTTCATGTGAGTAAATAATATGTACAGGTTCGAATATTTCAGGATTTAAAAAACTGAAGATGTATTCATTTCAATAGAAAGCAAATAGAAGGGTTCATATTCTGTGTATAATTATAAATTTTTCCCTTTTAAAAAGCAACTTATCACTTGTACAAACTTCATATTAGTAATAATACATACAGAGGTGTATTAGCCAGAAAAACTCAGATTATAGTTCTTTCATTTGAGTATAAATACCGTAACATCTACAGTTTTGAAGATTTGATGGCTTACAAAAAACTAGGATGTATTTATTTCATCGATCAATAGAAAACAAAGAGAAATGTTAAGGATTTATGTTGTGAGTGTGTATGAAATGTGCTATCCAAGCAAATGAAATAAATATTTAAAAAAATGAAACGTATTTACATATTCATAGATAAAAATACAATTATACATCTTTGTGTTTTTTTTTGCATAGGAAACATTTCAGATCATTACATGTATATCATTCAAAAAACAAATTAAACGGTTCATAGAGATTTTTATTTTATTTTCTACAACAAATAAAAAAATAAACAAACATCACACATATCAATAATCTACGCACTGCGTTTAACAAATAGTGTAGAGTTAAATAAATCTTTTTGTAATTTCAATTTGAAGCTACCTTTAAACATAAAAGTACAGAGACAAGAGTAACACAGTACAGAAATGGACAAAGTAAACTTTAAAATAAGAAGCCAGGTAGTTTAGAATTTATATTCATTATTCATAAAAAACATACTGCTATCAAAACACAAGTCCACGTTAATAATAACTTCAGTAAGAACCTAGAGTGGGGGTTGAGAAGAAGTTTGGAAAGTTAAAAGCAAAACGTGACACCCTCTTTACGTCAAGATGCCATTCTGAGAAGGACCAGAGGATGTCATTTGTTATCTGTGAAGAGGCGCATTAAAAGCAATATTTGTTTTTGATTATTGACACTGGATTGCGGGACTTACCTGGGACGCTCGTCATTTGTATGTAGCTCAAATCAGTGTTAGGGTCAGAGCATTGAAAGTAAACATGTCACTTTTGACCAAAGCTGTACTGTCATGAGGCATATTAAATAAAGTATCTTATGTCTAAATACACATGATTAATACATCAATGTGTAGTCTCTGTTCAGTTTTGGGTTTTTTTGGAATGAGTTTATTCATGATATTTTTAATTTCCAATCATTCAATCATTGAATATCAAAGACCTTGGTTTAGTAACTACACATTGAGTAACTGTAAAATATAATACGAGCATATCACTTAAAACTAAAACAAAGTACATTGTATAGCAAATGACTTTTATGAATATTCAGCAGAAATTTATTGAACCCCTCGCGCTTACATCCGTGCCAGCTAAAGATATTAAGTTGTAAAACTTGTTTATCAATGATTGTAAAATAAATAAAGTTCAGTTAAATTTAATGCAACTGCTGCTATGTTGATTTTTATATCCAGTTGACAGATTTACCAATTAATTAATATAACATGTACACCTTACACTCTCTATTATACAACTTAATATTAAATTCTGCATTTAGATACAAGTATGAAAAGAATTTATGAAAATCTTAAATTTTAAGATATAAATTTCTGTACATGTTCATTTATAAATTTTCATCATATGCTATAATTAGATACAGCTTGATTTCAAAGACATTTTGGTACTATTGTACGTGTATATATTAAAATATGCATTGTATTTTAATTGTATATTAATTATATGTTAATTATTTGTCCCTAGTTGACCTTAGTAAGTAATTGTTTACGACTTGTCAATGCTATAACGGTCTCGTATTTTTATGAATGATATTCATTCAAAAAAATGAAAGTTTTAAGCAGTTATTTTTCAGACTGGAGTCTTGGGACCAATGCGAGAGCCTCCACCTAGCCTTTTTTAGGCATGAATCATGTCATCCAGTCAATTAAGATATGTTCTTTATCAGATTTTAAGGTTTTTAGTATCCCTATCTGTCATGAAATAGTAATAAAGTGTCGTACAAAATGTCCAAGTTTTTTTTAATCTTGGAAGAAAACTATCAACATACGACAAATGAGTATGTCTAATGCAATGTTCAGAGTCAAATATTTCAAAAGTTAGAATTAAATGCATTTTTTGATATAAAGTATACTCTACATGGCTGTTCGTACAGACATATCTGGCATTTATTAGATTAATATGTGCAAGATTTTGGATGAATTTGTTTACCTTGCCAGCGCTGTAAAACTTGTTACTTAAATATATGAGAAACTGTTCATTGTTCATTCATATGTGTGAAGGATTTATAATTCAATATCTAAATTCAGAAATTGCAACACCATTATGTCCAACCCTGAGGATTTCTCCTTTAAAAAATAATCAATTTTTTAAAAATATTTTTACAATTAAGATATTGAACAATTTTCGAAAATTTAAAAACAAGAAGGCAATTTCTATTTGAAATTATTGATTATATAGAAGAGAATTCTTAGGTTTGCTGCTTTTTTCTATAAATTGACATATGATTGAAAGAATACCTGGTCGTGTGCTCAAGTTATTTCGTTTTGTTGATTGTTGATTATTTCCCCTGTGCTGTACGGAAGTTTCGTATTCAGCAGACGATAATTTGTTTTTGTGGAAGTCCTGTAAAAATCATCAGTGTCACAATGCCAAGTATATAGACATCGCTAAACTGAAGTCAAGCAGGAATTAAACGGATTAATTTGAGAACTGTGGAAAGCATTCACTCAAGAAAATACAGTTGTAGCAACCATATTCAAAGTTTAAAGGCTAAAATCAGCATAAACAAAAATAAACTTTTTAACTTTGTACTTTGGTACCTAAATTTGTTTTTTTTGTTTAAATTTGAAAATAATTCCATATTATATATATATATATATATATATATATATATATATATATATATATATATATATATATAAGTGCATACTGTATATCAAACAATTGCGTATCTTGTACTTTTGACACAATGAAATCAAATACATCTTGGATGACGAATTGTCTTAAAATTTATTTTGTCCACTCAAAAATGCATATTTTTTAAGAACAAAAAACCTGTTAATTTCAACAAGTAATTAAGGAAAACATAGTTATAAGCTAGGTGAACATTGCACAGGAACATCAAACAATTGCGCAGAACGGTGTTTCTTTCTAGAAAGTTGTTTCTTTGTACATGTCTTGTCTAACATCATCAGATAACTCCTCTTGGTTTCTTTGTAGTCCTGAACAGAATTCATTGTGGCAAAAATATCTGCACCTTTGACGCATCATGGCGAAAACACGCAAAGTCAACGATTTAAACACGCTGGGGTTTTGTTTAAACACATGATATAAAATGACTTTCCAAGTGAGCAAATAAAAAAAAATGAAAATTCAATCTGCAACAAAAGTCAATTTGCATGGTATAGGTGAAATAGATTTCATGCTTGTACTTTAAATGTATTTTGAATTGTTATAATAACAATGTATATTCTAGTGGCGAGTTCTGTGGTATTTTTGGAAAAAGTTGTATTTTGATTTAACCTCTTTTCCATTATTTTGTCTCAGGTATTAGCATCTCTTCTTCGTGTGTCCTGAAAAAATAATACCCTCATTCTTCTCAATCCCAATGTTCTTTGAACTCGTGTTAAATCGTAATTTTAAATCTCTGAGAAAATTTTGTGTATTTATTTCAAATATTTTTTATGTTGTCTGTTTCCCTTAGTTGTTTTCCTGATCTGATCCTTTATACCAAAGTCGTACATAAATATTGATTCAGTTATACGTCCGTTTTTACTACCTTTTTCCTGTATGACAACGTATGTATACCTCTGACGATTTGTATTTTTGGGTTTTTTTTGTGTATATGTTCTTCTTGTATACTAAATTATTTGGTTTGAGTGAATAAACTGAACTTGAACTTGAACAATCCCCTTTCTTATTACTTCTCTTTCATATGCTAAAAAATCTCTTTTTAAAATATTTTTTATAAATTTTATGTAAAATCGCAATAAAACACACACAAAAATAAATAATAATAAAACAACAGTATTTTCTGTCTTGGAAATAGCTTTACTGTTTATATATTTTTCATCTGACAAAAGAAGCTTTTAACTCGAACTTTTATTTATCATGTTTTTTTTTTTAAATGTTATTAAAAAAAAAAGTTGTTCGTGTTATTTTCTTCATATTTTTTTTTTTGAAATGATATTTGATTCACCTAATGTAATCTTTACTCTACCCAACTAATGACAATATATTCTTGTAAAATATACTTAAAAGTTACGTTATTTTTTCTCTGAAACAAATTTTATTATATATTGTTAATTTGCTATTTTAAGTGTTACAGTACCTTAACTATAGGAGACAACATATACATGTACATGAGCATATTGCCTGCTGTACAATCCTTTAGAGCGAATTCATCATACTTCTTAAATCAAATTAAAACAGTGTATGTATAAATAATACTTTTTCTTCATATTAAAATATTTAATTTTAATCACTGTGTAGTATCTTTTTAGTAGTTTTAAATCTTGGATAATCGCATTTTGTATGAATTTTTCTTCATTTTTTTCTGGATGGTTTCATTTTTTTCCTTTTTAAATCATTTTTAGACTTAATGATATGTATTCATTTTCTTTGCTTTAATTAAATAAATATTAAGTGTACAGTAAATATAAAGAAATGAGTTTTTAAAAAATCGTCGTGAGCTTTTCTCCTATTAAAACTTAGCATGGTTTGGAAATTTTTCCTAAATACATTTGCATTTGCTGAGAAAAATAAATCCAAAAGGTTTCTCAGCGCAAATCTGCTCAAATGAAAGAAAATCCCCTTTTCCAGTGTAAGATATTTAAATTTTATCCATAATCGTATTTTCTAGGCAAAAGAAGTATTTGTAAAAGACCGTAATATGCCTGAAATTGTTCGTGTCAATTCTAGATTTTATTTATTAAAATGCGCAGCACTTGAAAATTCAGCAAAACGGATAATAATGTTCTTAAAAGCCCCCCTTCGACACCATAAGTCTTAATATGCAGTCTTCATTTCATCTCAATATATCACCTGAAGTGGGATCATTTTCTCTCCTAACGATTTGGATGCGTATATTTTAATCCCAGTTTTTTTTTAAGAAAAGAAAGACTGCAAAATAAGTCAGAGAAAACGAGACTTAATGCCATGCAACAACATAGACCTGCTTATTGCGCTAGGGTATATAGATTTGTTGTTGCAGAAGTTTTAATGTTATAAGCCCCACGCTGAGATTTTCCCTCACTGTTGAGTGTGCAGTTAAGGGCCCTGGGGGGATCCAGGGGGCAGGTATTGTTTTGTAATCAATATCTTTTCAACAGCTGTGGATAAAGTAGACCAGACCCCCGAAAAAATCTTCTTCATTCATTCAAGTGGAATCTTGAAGAAATATTAATATTTCTTATTTCAGTATAATTAAGAGGTGTCTAATCTGAAATGTCAGCAATGCGAGCTTAGGAAACCGCGAACTAGTCTGTGTTATTGTTGCAAAGGAGAAAGTCCCCGCGTGATAAATAGATAACGATGAAGTGTTTATATCAACACTCGTTTGGAAGGCTCACTTGCTTCTGAAAATATTAGTATTCGGTTTTTCTTCACAGATATTAGAGTATTAGAACCCTCTCAGACCATGTTCAACATTCGAATAAAAGAAAAATATGGGTCTAAGGAAGCGAAAAGAGCGATTTTGTCACTCGGGGCAATAATTCCTTTGACAAATTTCCAGTGAAAACGAAGGCACGTGATCGTGGAGGAAACAGAATCGACCAGGTTGTCTGATTTATCTGCAAAAGAAACATCGCAATGAGAAAATGTAAAATGTTTTAAATATGATTTACACGTGTAATTGATTTATACCTCTCTATACCGGTCGCTGGAAAAGAAATGGCCCGGAGGAGGATTTTGATCACCTGCGAACCACGATAAATCACTGAAAATTGTGCAGATCGCTACTAACTCGTGTGCAAACAGGGATTATTTGTGACCGTCTGCATGGCCATCCCGAGGACACGGAGAGAGAGAGAGAGAGAGAGAGAGAGAGAGAGAGAGAGGGGGGGGCAGCTCTACTATGCGACGGTCGGTCGCGGACTTCGGGGGGTTGACACTCCAGCTAATTTATCTTCATGTAGATGGAGATTCGACAGATTTGCTGTAATGATGTTTTCTCTGATTCTCTAATAGGTCTAATAGATCCAATAACTCATCTCTCCGAAGCCCTTGGAGACCTAAAGATCATGTCCCAAGCTGTTGTTTTTCCGTCTCTTTAGGCCCATATTTTTAGACTGGTTTTGACGGATATTTCATCCATTTTAGTTTGACAGGTGACAAGCTAATATAGCTATGTTAGATTTTTTCTTCATTTTTATCGCAACAGGTTCTTTTAAAAAATGTTTGTTATAAAGAAGCACTTATATAACGTGTCTCAATACATATTTTATCATAAATAATTACATACGCTTGCATAAATACATGTACCATATTTAGTTTTTTGTACATTTACAGACTTTCTAAAATTCTTATGTAAATAAATATATATCATATTCTGTTGAATATTCTTATTCATGTGGTATATGGATATTGCTGATAATGGATGAAAGACATCGCACTAAAAATAATTATTTTATTTTACATTTTTAAAATTTTTAAAGCTTACCAAAATGCATTTAAAGAGTTCGAATAAAGATGAAATTCGTCACACCTAGGAGGTGTACAATTCCTCTTCAAAAGTATTTCTACGAGGTATATTATTACCTGAATATTTCATATTACTGTGTTGTTAATTCAAGGAATGAATTTTGCTGACAGTATTAAATAAAGTTGTTAGACTAAGTATTATTATTATTTTTTTTTGCTTTCTAGAGTTTTAGTTATCAATTTTAACCTCTCTTTTCTCTGTGTCTCTCCCACAACTGTGTAACCCATTCCGTCTTAGCAGAAGAGTTCTATTTTAGTTATTACATGTATACTAACATATAGTTAAATATTCTATTCTGATGCACTTGAAGTAATGTTTCTCTGTCTTTCTCTTCTATCTCTCTCTCACTCATAATCGTGCATATGGTCATGAAATAGAGAAGAATAATGATTATAATAAATTGACGGTATTTATAATTCGCCGATCCCTCTAATACCCAGCTATAGAGCCCGAGTTAGATACATATAGTGGGCCAGCAATAGAATAACAAGCTCTCTCAGACCGAGAGATAAAAACCGAACACGTTCAGAAACAATGGGTGACAGTTGAACTGACAGTATCGAAGCCATCATACCCTTCCCATACATTCAGTCCATTATTATCAATTAGGAAACAGAGAATGCGCTGTCATTAAAGAGATACTGCATTTCATTGCTACCGACTCCCTTTCAATTGCGCCCTATTATAGACTGCATTGTGGGTAAAATGAACGAATTCGATCTAGAGATATCCAATGTCGGATGGCTGTCATTCGGCAAGAAAATCAGCTGACACGTTTTACAGGTTCAATAAAAGCTAATTTGGAAAATATGGAGGCCGGTGAAAGAAGCATCAGGCAGTTGAGGACTTGATCAATTTTTAAATGAGATCAAAGACGTGAGAACGAAATGGATATTTTTACGAATGTCATCCGACTGAAAAGCATTCAAAATATTGAATTCAAAAGTCGGGCGTATTGAATCCTTTTAAAATGTGTTGCAGAACTTTCACTCTTGCACTCTTGAAATAGTCCAGGGAATGTTAGGGAAAAATTCAATTATAATTACAGCAACGAATTTACGTAAAAGGTACCCTTAACCATTTCGGTCATTTCGACCTCAAACATTTCGACCTGTAATGTCGCATAGTTTCTGGCAATTCTTTGGTTCGACAATTTCTTTGATCTAAAGTGCTACTCTGCAACTTGTAAAGTATTATTAATGGTATCATATCAACAATCGTTGGACATCTTATATCGATATCAATATCAGTTCAATGGATCGCTAATCGACTTCCGGTCAGTCCAGCCTCCAAATCAGATTTTTTGACGTCCAGATCATAGCCTCTATCTAACCGCATTAAACGTTACGGCTTTTAAGCCTCATTAACATCATTTAAGTGAAACGATTACTCGTAATCAAAAGGTACTGGATAAAGCGTACCCCCTGTGTTTCTTATCTAGACCATCTGCACCTTGGACGACTTGACAATGACCAGTGCCCTGCCCCAAGAGATGCCAGACCAGATAAGCTATGGTCTCAGAAATTCCTGCATTTTGTTCATGTAGTGGAATAAATTGGTTCAAAGAGCGATATTTTTTAAAGACAATTATAATTTGTAGCAGTTTTTTAAAAAGAAATTTAAGGTAGCATTGCATCAAGAATTTTATTTGAATTTCATTTTGTTTGGAAAAATTCAGAGATAAAAAAAAAACCCAAATTGTATTATATAAATATTTAAAAATATGTTTTGTTGTAAATAATATTCAACGTTAATCCTAAATCGATAATCTGAATCAAATTTCTCCGAAAACAAAATAATTAATTCATTTATCTAAATATGTTTATTGTATTAAAACGCATAAAAGAATTTTTAAAAAAATGGAAATAACACTTCTGTTTTGTTTTTTTTTTCTTTGTTTTTGACGACAGTCGAACTAAACGCACCGCACTTACTCAACACTGGGCTTTCCTGTGGCATTGAATGGTCTGTTAGGTCGTTCTTATGAACCCTGAAACATACAGGAAAACAGGATTCCCTGCTCATAATGTCAATCACAGTCATTTCCCTTCCGATACCTTTCATCCCCTTTTGTATCCAGATTTTAAAACAACGCTAATCCGAATGACTGTTGCAGAGCATCCTGAATTTCTGGGTAATTAGGTGCTGCGTTATGAGTGTTGCCTTGAACGGGTCCTGGATGCTTAATGCAACTATCACAATAAGAGTATAAAAACCCCAACAGCAGCAATGAGCCTTTCAGCCTCGTGTTTGATGAATATTAATTTAATGACTATCATAATTATTATCTCATAAAATGTTTTCAACGAAATATAACCAAGCCATTTGTTACTCAATAATTTTTTTTTATTATTCCATTTGAATAAACAGCTATACATATTGACAAAGAAAAATAAAACAAAAGAAGAAATAATCAATATGATTTTGTGTCAATTGCAAATACAAAACCGAGTTTGCTTTTGTTCTTAAAAAGTGTAGTATTAATATACAACAGCCATTTTATAAAATGACTGATAAAATGTTTTCGGTAATAAATAGAAAACAAATAAATACAATGTCTTAATAATTTTTTTCTTAATCGATCATGTAAACCTATTTCTGTTCGATCTTGTTTAACAAGATAGAATCTACTATAAACCCCAAATGCTTTTTCTTTAACTTAAACATATTAAAATAATATACACATCAAGAAAAATTTGCAGAAGACCTCGAAATAATTCATAAAAATTTGTGTCGTGTGATTCTAGAGTAATATTTACAAGACCTATTTTTGACCTTCTTTAGCTAAAGTCCTTCTGTCGCGTGAAAACGAGTTTGAAATCATGAAAGAATGTTTCAGATATTTTTCACAGTAAATATTGCCTCGAAGCTCTTACACTATCATTGTTTCTGCTCAACAAACTCATTTTTCAAGTCTATGGTGACAGCGCACTTCAGTTCAATTAAAGCGCAATAGGTAAAAAGACTGATGGCGCATTAAGTCTTACTTCGGACTACTTGAGTTCTAAAGTGGAGCCCGAGCCCGACCTTTTCTGGGTGAGAGAATCCAACGAGGCAATATCTCCCCCTCGATGACCAATGTCAACATACGATTAGACATAAATATAAACACGTTACCCTGATTCCCAATGTCAATTTCTGACTAATTTTCCTGTCTGATAGCATCAAGTCAGTATAAACATCACTTGGCTCATAGCACTTGGTGGAATATTTAGCACTTCAGAATAATCGGAGTCTTTCTAAATCCCTTCGTAGTCATATTAACCTTGTTAGGAAAACTCTTGTCTGCACCAAGCACTGAATATAACGGGATAGGATCGCGCATTGTCCTTAAGCGCCCTCCAAATGTCTCAGAGCACGGAAGATTTTGACCCTATCACGCCTGCTTCACCATGAAACATCCGTAGATTCCTGAAGATAGTCCCCCACATAGGAATCCTAATACGATATGGTCGGCACATCTTCTCTGAAGATATTCCGAGATGAACGAATTATAAGTAATCCAACAAAAACAAATTACATCTTCAGTAATAAAAATCAATGTTTGTTCTTTTCATGAGATGTGCAAAAATTCGGATACATGAGAAAAAAAATTGGCTTTGTATTTTTCTTTTTTTTTTAAAGTTCGTTGTATATATTCCATAATCTACATTTATTTTCTTAAAAAACATTTGAATGTCAATAAATAAATAAAGTTTAATTACCCGATAGGGTTTGTAAGTCTTTCATTACTCCTTGCTCCTACGTCACGCGCCGGTGAGTATAGGGTTGAGAGAGAAGGATAGGGGCGTAGAATAGGTGAACTTCCGGTTGACGAGAGTCCGTTAAATCCGGATCCGGTTACTCCGGGCAGCGTTGAGCTCTTGTCCAGCATCCCGCTCCCGTTGTTGGCACTAAGGTTTGTATAACCAGATGAGGAATTTGTTGAGAACATTGACGATCCTATAGAGAAAGCATTGTCCATCCAAGGTCTCATTGTGGAGGCAGAAGATGGCATGGAAGGTGATCCTAATTTTGAGAAATTTAGCGGAAGGTTTTGGTCTTTTCCGTTTGTGAGTTGGGAGGTAGTATTGGTGCATCCAGCGGTAGAGGTCGCTACATGCGCAAGAGACCATATCCGGGGTCTTAGGCCATCCCCGCCATCCATATTGGAAGCGTTTAAGGTCAGGGAAGTGTTAATGTCACTGAGACCAGAGTCACTGCTGTTAGAACACGGGGATTCGAGTCGTTTATGGTCCATGATCGGAGGTTTTAACTCTGTGTTGGACATTGAGGGTGCTTGCATACTGTCCACCACCCCGATCGGAGTCAGGGTACTCATCAGGCTGTTTTTGTCGCTGAAAACCGAATTCTCCTCCATCACTGAATCTTGGTCGTTTTTTACTTTCAAGATGTCTGTCAATAGAAATAAATAAATTATTTAGTTTCATTGCTTTAATAGAATACAAGCAAATGTTTCTAAAAATTAAAATAAAAAGGCTGTTTTAAAACGTTTTACTGCATATTTATAACATCTTACAAATCATAGTTTGGCTTTTTTTTATGTAAATACATATAACATTTCATGATCGACCTCGCTTGATATTTTTACTGAATGCCCTAAGTACTGTAATCTCTTAAGTACAATTGAAGTGTTTCGCAAAGTTGTCCTTTAGCTTATGCCCCCTACAAGAATAGCACCTGCATCAGGCAGATGAAAACGAATTGTCGCAAGAATCAATTTCTGCACAATTCTTTGCAGGACCACACTACTTCGCTTCTTGGGAGAGATTTAGAAATTGGGGGAGAAAAGAAAGGTACT
>WFKH01010931.1:27861313-27874555 GCA_016163765.1 Magallana hongkongensis
ATGAGTCATTATCAAATCGTAAGAAAAACTGTTTATCACAATGAAAACGATCATTCAACGTTTCGAATACCCATGTGCCAAACTCTGTTTAGTTTAGATTCCGCGTGCAGATGAGAGAAGTATTTAGACACCTACCAAAACTGTCCTTCTCTTCGTTTTGTTTAATGGGGTCGTTGCTGTTTTCGTCGGTCTTTCGTTTTTCATCACTTTCATCATCATCGTCTGCCTTGTCATTGCTGTTTTCATCATCGGCGTCTCCACATCGGTTTCTTGGCGACCATGTCATCTTGTTCTCCTTCTTAAGGCGGCGTCTGGCGTTGGCAAACCAAGTACTGACTTGAGTAAGCGTCATTTTTGTAATAATGGCCAACATTATCTTCTCGCCCTTTGTGGGATAAGGGTTCTTTCTGTGTTCGTAGAGCCAAGCCTTTAAAGTATTTGTTGTCTCCCTTGTGGCGTTCTTACGTCTGGCGGCTCCATTCAGATCCATTCCACCATAACTAATTTTTTTTTTGAAAAAAAATTGATAATTATACTTGAGAGTTAGAGTGTGTTTCTAATAAAAACACTAGAGAAAATAGATTTTTAATCATACAACATTCATTCATGTTTCTTGCACAATACTGCCACAAATTATATGTTTACAACTCTTGAAAAAAAAAAACTCTCTTGGGGAGTTCATTGACAGCGTACTTCTACTGAGAGCTTTAGAACTAAGAACTCTTCTGTAAAAGAAGGACCGGAAAGTCAGGTGTTTCAAGTGAAAGACACTTACGCATTTCCGTAAGGATAAGCAGCCATGGCGGGATCGTAAGGGTAGCAGGCAGACGGCTGAGACAGACTCCGCCAAGCAGCATCCGACCCGTCCTTCAGGTCGTAGGGGGAATTCTGTAACAAAGAGGCAGAGCTAGTTATAAATATCCGAGTTCATTAGATGCATGTTTTATAAATTTCTCTCAAAAATAAAGTTCACCCAGATTTTGAGCGTTTTTGTTTTTGTTTTTTTTTTTAAGAGGGATATCTTTAAAATTTTATAAACTTCTTTTTGGTTTTTTTGTTTATTTTCAGAACTTAACTTTAATTTTGTTCGCGTAAATTAAAAGTTTTGCTAAAAACATGCGAGGATATTTTACAAGTTAAAAAGATATTGAATTCTAGCTGATGATAATTTTTTGGAAGATTGCTTCTCTCAATGAAAATATCATGGTAAACATTTTTTTAATTTGATAAAAGTATCTGCTTTGGTTTTAATTTATTAATTAGATTTTTTTTAATCCCTTAATTGAGGCAATAAATATTTAGTGCATTAATTTTATTTGACAAAAATGGTTATTTGAATGATTTTTTTTTTTTTTCATTTTGATATAAATTGTTATCTGACTTTGCTATTGAATTGATATGAAATAATAATTCAAAGTTAGAAAGTAATCCTGATTTTTTTTACTTTGAAACGAAAATTCTTCATTGTAAAAAAAAATATCAATTTTCACCTACATTTTTATACGACTTAGAAATAAAAAAATACATTTTTATACGACTTGAAAATTAAAAAAAAATACTTGTATTAAATCAAAAGATATTTCACCGTTCTTTTGCAGGAAATTAAGAAAGGAAAGAAATTTTAAGAAACACACCATAAACAATTTTCGAGCAAGCTACTTTTACAATTAAGAATTAAAATCTGTCAACATTTCCTTGAATTAATGGCTTAGATCAATACACAGAAGATCGTTTAGAGTGTTATTATTTTATATCATAAATTTACAACAAGTTTTACAACTCATTAATGTATTAATATATACTAAAAAGCCTAGAATTTTTTATAAAACTCATAAATTGTACGCATTATATTTTCATTAATATAATTAATGATTTCAAAATAGCTAATTCATCAACTAATGCTGCATTGTGTAATCATTACATCGCCATAACTCAAAATATCTGATGGAAATGTTTTTAGGTAAAAAATAATGATTTGCAGGATGTATAAATTAATTAGTCCGTCAGATAAGTAATAATTAGTACTTGTAAACGGAAGGGCCTCGGGAATTTTATTTACAAGGCGTCGACGCGAGAGGAAAATAAGTCAGTTTTCAAACTGTCAAGCAACCATAATACAGAAACCGCATATCTCGAAAAAAAAAAATTAACCCTAAAACCCACCCAACTCCTGTAATTTTGACATGCTATCAGAAGATGAAATTAAATAAAATGATTTTTCTTCATCTTTACATGTTAACAGCATATTGGTTAATGACTTGGGTAAAGTATACCAAATACGATGCCAGGGTTTAAGGGACCACCAAAGGAAGAATTCACACAGACATCGACAGGGCCAAGAGAGAAGAATTTTGCAGAGGATGAAAAGTTCAAGAATTCAATTCAATTTAAATCGCCTGTACACGACGCCTTTCTGTTTGCTAGCCACTTCATATATCCATAAATCGTTATCTTTATAGCTGGCAACGATGAGATTTGCACGCTTAAAAAAAGCAAATTTGCAAACAATTATTATGTTTATGCGTATCAAATAGATTTTAACAACATCTTTACATACATGTATAACGATTTTGCAGCTAGCTTCTAAAGAAGGCAAAAGGGAGAGAGAGAGAAAAATGAAAAAAAAAAACTGCTGTGAATTATGAAGAACTTCATTTAAAATTTTAATGTGAACGAATGATGCATTTTCTTTTCAAGAATACGAAACGAGCACTTTCATATATTTTTAAGTGATTTAGTAATGAAACGTCAATTTATTCCATAGAAAAGAGAGAGAGAAAATATCAGAGGATTGGGATTGAAGTACTCGCAGTTTGAAACCCGTGAACGTAATGAAACATAAAAATCGGTGTTATGAAATTTTTGACAGATAAAATCTTCAATTGGCACCCCCTGTCCGTAGCTTCCTCCATTAAGCCCGTAACCATATTTCACACCGTAAGACCAAAGAATGGAATGATTTAGTTTCCCTGAATTTTGTGAATGAACATTTGCCGTGAGCCTGAGAAAGGTGATCGGAAAGGTCCCGGATCAAGTGGGGAGATGTCATTATCTCAGCACCGTTTTAACAGAGCAGGGAGGAAGTTTGTCGCAGAAAATTAGTTAAAGATTTCAGGTACTTAAAACCAATATTGCCGACACTGCGATGGGGCTCTATAAATTTCTGCTAATCACCCTACGGAACCTGCTGTTCTGAAGAGATTGAGGGAAATTGTGAACAAGATAGTTTCTAATTGCCCGGCAGTTTGCGGATACTTCGCTATAGGGCCGCCGTCAAAGAGTCTCGGCACCCCCGATTTTTATCAAGCTTCTCTCCGAATCAGACTTTATCTCGAATTCCTGCCAGTTTTATTTATTTTTAAATATAACTTTTATTTCTTCTCTATAGGAATCGTTTGAAAAAACAAGTTGATTGTTCTATACATTTATTTTCGAAAAAATATTTATGACTAATTGAAATTTTATTATGCTTTTATATTAAAATAAAAACCCAAGGGAATGTAGGAGAAACGACAACTTACTCACCATCTTATATGAAAAGCTAATAGAGTGCTAGAAATTATGTGGTGGGGGTTTTTTTTACCAAGCGATGCTGATTGCTATTTGGGAGGCAGAATTAATGATTAATCTTTGAATGTTTATCAAAAATTCCAAGCTCAGTTTACCCAAGTCGTTCAGTATATTCTTATTTTTTTTTGCGTGATTAATTCAATTTTAAACTGCGTAGAAAGGGGTAATTTTTTGTGTTAAACCGTATATCCCTTTTCTCTTTTAATATCATGATAAGTTTAAAGTTAAAAAAGAAATACGCATGACCCTAATAATCTTTACTGTTAACTGTATAGAAAGTTGAAAAGTTTAAATTCTATACTTTTGTCGGTTAAACTCTGCAGTATTTGTCTTAGGGATTCTACGATTTTGTTTTCATTTTAACGAAAACAAACGTCTGACTGGAATTAAATACTTTTTTGATTTCTTGTCAATAAGATCGTCTGCTCACTGCCGAGATTCAAGAACAGATTCAAGAAAAGTGTGAAAACTTTTAAGAGCTAATCATAATCTTTGAAACATGCATGAATCTAAAATTAAATACCGTTTATTCAATTATGAAAGAAAAACATCGTGTAAAAAGAGGAAGAGCTTCACCCTTTTAAAAATATTTAGGATTCTCGGAAACAATTTTTAAACCACTGGTTTAGGGAAAGTAAGAGATGGTCTGGGCATGGCGACTAATTTCTGTTCACAAGGAGATAACGTGGAACCCCGTGGAGTTCCGGAGAGGCAGAAAAAAGAGGCTATCCGATAGGCCTTATTTTCCCCGACTTTATCGCCAGATCTAAACAAAATGGCCAACAAGTCAGGAACATATCAATAATTTTTTTTCTTCAACATCAGCAAGCGTGGTCAGCAACTCGCCAATTTAACTGGGAGGGTAAGCAATTCACAAACTCGAATTAAAAAAAAAAAATTCATATTGCTTTACTTCTTCATGTGTACTCATTAAACTTTAAAATATCTTATTCTTCCTCCAGAATGAAATATCTATTAAATAATTAAAATGATTGCCAAAAAATGCAGTTAACCTGGGAAAATATTCCATAACTTAATTCAAGGAAAAGAAAATCAACCGAAAAAAATAAAACATGGACTGCTCTATTTGTATGGAATGAATAATTCATAGGAACTTGGAGCGAATTTTAAGTTGTTATATTAGTAGTTATTCGTAACGATATTTAAAATTGTGTGCACAATCTTTCTTCGAGGAAAAACTTGCATCAACAGTTTATCATTTGTAGAACACAAAAGTCTTAATAATTTTTTTTTATTGTTTGAACATTCTCTTTGTTAGCAAATAATGATAACTTTTGAATTTTTACTATTAAGAAATATGCCGCAAAGAATTATTGCATGGTTATAATTATTGAATACCCTACAACAAGGAAAAGCCTAAATAAAAAAAGGAGAAAGTTTATCGATTGACAAAGATCAGACCGACTTTGATTGATGGATTCATTTACATCGTTATTGACGGTCGTGTGGCCAAACGCTATCCCTGTTTACACTTTTATTCAAAAGACGCCGCGGGTATGACGATCGAGAGAAAGAAAAAAAGCCCCATTTCTAAAGAAAAGACCAACACACACAGTAAAAAGCCCCACGATTTATCAAATTGAGCCATTTATTTAGATCATCATGGAGTTAAAATGTATAAGTGAATCGGGGAATGAGACTTACCAGAGGGGAGTAGAAGGCTGAAGGGTCTGTCCCCAGGGGCATGTAGCTCTGTGAGCCGTAGGGGCCGGCACTGTAGACGGAGTCTGTGAGGGAGGGAACCCGGGAGTAGGCGCTGAGCAGGCCCGACCCGTACTGACAGGAACACACCGTCTGTCCCGTGTGGGGGTCCGTCATTATCGGCCGACCATTCTCACAGCAGGAGGTGGTCGGAGACGACAGTGTGGATGTTGTAGGGGTAGACATCAGGATCTGTAGAGAAATAGAAAATTCATAAAAATAATAAACTACAATAAAAATATTCATTGAAATAATGAGCTAAAAGTACAAAATTATGCTTTTTCTGTCAGTTTAGTGCACAATGTAGTTACTAAATAGTCAAAATGTAGAAGACCTTGTTTGCAGACAAAGATTTCCTTGAGCATACAGAATATTGAACAGTTATTCCAGTTTTTCCTAAGTGTTATATATCATGAACACATTTATGCAAATATTTTAAAGATCATGACTTCATATGGAGACTAATGAACAAAATAATTTATAGATATCGACATGTATGTTTGAAATGCTGCATAGTGACCAATTGTTGCGATATAATATATAAATGCATTTTCATATTATGCTTCATTAAATTACATGCTATTTTTTATGATTTAAATGAAATAATTGTTGAACTAAATAATGCATTGTATGAAATATATTGCCAATTCAAAATAAATTAATATTGATTTTAAAAAACATTGCTTACAATGAAATTGTCGCAGCAAGATTTCCCGTAAAACCGAACAACATTTCTGTTAAACAAATGTCATTTTTGCAAAAGCCATGTACATCAAAATATTTAAATCTAATTGTTGTTTTATCAATAAAATTTGTAGAAACGTGCATTTTATTTCCTTATAAATAGCATGATACAACATGCTGCTTAGATGAAGGTCAAATATGTCTTTTTATTCAAATATTTACCACGTGTGCAAACTTCAGAATTTTACACAAATTGCTTATAACCAACAAAAAATATATATTAGATCGTTTAAAACATTCATTGTCAATCCTTGCAATTATAGGACTTCTATTTCTCGTTGAATTTGATGTATGATCTCGGCTACTTCATTTGACGTTGGTCATTGTTTTATGTAAACCGATTGTCCAAAAAACCTATTGCATTTTCAAGTTATGGAGCCTGTGGTTTAGTGTTAAAGTACGTGAATCACCAAAAATCACCGATCGAGAGCCATAACTAGTCGTGGTTTACCGTAACAATTAATTACAGGAAATTGCACTAATTAGTCGTACGTAGGAGACCGTCGTTAGAATGAAAAAAATATACAGAAATTTTCAATAGTAAAGGTCGGTGGAAAAAACAACATCATTCAATCGTCCAAACGTTTTAATTGATTAAGATTGGACATTAGTTAATTCAAGCTTACCTGTGACGGCGAGGACAGAGTTGTAGTGGGGTAGTTGTATCCGAATTGAGGAAGGGACATCGCACACACCCCACGTTTTTGAAATCCCACCGCAGAAATTTAGTTGAATTCAATTTTTCCAGGTGGAAAACAAAAATTAAAGGATTTAAAAGTCCGCGTAGAAATGTTTAAATCTCCCGGTTTAAGCAAATTTTCACTGCAAACAAATATTGAAACAGCAGGATTTTCTCTTTTCGTAACAAAAAAATAAATCAGTTTGTTGTTATATTACGGTCATTCAATATCAAATATTCAAATTTTTTTCTCAAAGATTCTTCCTCTGCTACCACATGTCCAACTGTGTATAGTAACATCCAAGTACACACAGGTCGATATAGGGATTTTGTATATTGCCGCTATCTTATCACAATTCTACTATATTTACTTGTTTTGCCGGTACTCGTGTTTCACTAGCGTTAAATATTCAACTAACATTTACATGACAGCTCTATGTTACAGACCCTTTTTTTCTCGTGGGCAACAAGAGCTGAAAGATCATTGGTCTAAAATATTTCTTCTGCGATCGCTGAATGGCTTATAATCGTGCGCGTGAGATATCTTTGTAATGGAAATTACTCCGCCTTAAGCCCCGCCCACAGCGAGCGAGAAAGAGAAAAAAATAACAGAAACAGAGACTTTCTTGTATCGTTTTCTTACGATTATGTCAATATTCGATAAACAGTTAACGGATAGATTATTTCCATATCATTCATAACGGAATCAACGAAATCAAATAATAAGTTATCATGTAACCACGACTTTAAAAACTCACAGAAAGAATTTTTGATATAATTTTAAAACTAATGTATTCTTTTTAATTCTATTTTTTATAGAAAAAAAATCATGTTTGTTTGAAAACAAAGTACAAATTATTGATTAAAAGTTGTGTTTAAAAGCACAATTAATAACGAGCCGATTACTCGCAGTATCACGGCTGTGAAACGGAAAGAGGAAATTTGAATTGATTTGCAATAATGTTTTTTCAAAGCCTTAATGCCGTTTGCTATAGATTTAGTCCAAGGAAAAAGCTATCAAGTTCAAAGAAAATAATTGACAAATCCATTGCAAACTTTATCTCTCCATCTATGTTCCAAGTTGCATTACAATCCATTAAACAAGATTTGATAAATAGAACGAGTTAGAGAGGTGTTATTTTGGTATTATCGAGAATTTCATCAACTGCGAAAACTGTTAGGACAATTTGTCGCGGCGAAGTAAAACATTTTTACATTGATTTTTCCCCCTTCATATATGAAAACGAAGAAAAGGGCGATGCAATCTTTATATTTTTTTTTCTTCTTCATGAAGTGTAACCATTCTTTTCTGATGGTGATAAAATATATATTTTACCACCATACGAGATTAAGATCAAGATTTTGATGGCGCTCATTTAAAAAGTCAATAGCAAGGCTAATATACAGAGTTTATTACATAACTTATTAATAATATTCTTGTAATTAGCATAGTACAGAATACTTTGAAATAAATAATTTTTTTTTTTTTTTAGAATCGTATAAATGAAATCTTCCTGAAGTTGAATTTATATAACTGATTTGTCTTCCATAATTTTATAAACCTTAAGCACGTATAATCCCTATGGACAATATTTCTAGAATTAAAACTTTAAAACAAAAATGTTTACTTCACTATTTAAAAATTTTAGAAAAAATGCGAACAAATTCCATGATTTCTTTTAGAATATTTCTTCGTGCAGCTTAGAGTGACAGAGAATGGCAATACACGAACAAATCCGGTAGCCATGATGTAAACATGATGTTACTGTTTAGTATAATGACCGTGTCATTATATCAGAAGACGCTTGTAATTAGATTAACGATTATCGGGGGTATAAATCAGCTCTGCGAACTCATTGGGAGATAACTCCGGCATGTGCAGGTTGTGTGTCAAGTGCGTTATCTCCCTTTTGGGGTCTGCAAGGGGCAGAGCTTCCAACTCTCGCCAAACTCACGGCATCAACGCTAATCTCGTAATCGTAGAACTTCTGTCAGATCAAAAGAATGTGCTTTTGGTTTATGTCTAGAGGAGAAGTATTTTTCTCTATATAAACTGTAAATCCGTGGAGGATAGAGGAGGTTTATATATAATGATTTGTATTGTCAAGATGTTGGCCGTATAAATGAGTTACGACTATCAATGCTAATGAAACGAGAGAGAGAGAGAGAGAGAGAGAGAGGGGGGGGTGAGAATATTTAATTCTAAAAAGTGGTATTTTGCCAGAATGTTGATTAAATTTACCAAGAAAAGATAAAGATAGAGAGGGGGAGTACATGTTCACACAGAAATTTTAACCCTCATCCTTCTATAAAAAAAATCGAAAAATCGAAAAATCGAAACCACTACCATGCTCAAAGTGCTGTCAATACAATGGGTGATGAAATTAACAAAGTCTGACTAATCAACCTAACACGTGAAACAAAAGCTAGAACAGCGCTTTACGCGTGTTTAGTGCAGATCTGTAAACTAGAGAGAAAGAGAGAAGTCTTGTAGCCCTTGTTGAGATGTTTCCGAATTCAAACTTTGATTAGAGACAATCGGTAATCATGCCCTCGTCTAACTTATCAACACGAATGTTTACCACCAGAAAATTCATTGTGGAATTAATTTCTTGTTGTTCGCAATTTAGAAAGAAAGACTGAAATTTGATCTGCACCGTATGCAGTTTGTAGTGTGAATACTTTACTTTTCTTTCAAGTTTCAATTTATGAAGACATTATCCGAAGTTGTCTTTTTCCCCTCATATTTTTCACAATTTCATAAACAAAACACTTGAAGTAATTAGGCAATAAACCAAAATAATTTTGCGCTTATAGTTGAAAAATAATAAAGGTTTCGAATCAGAGATAAAACCTCCTTTGTCCGTCTTCTGTATTCATCCAAAATATTTACGGCATATTTTAAAAGAAAAGGCAAATGATAAATAAAGTAACAGTCTATGAATTTTCCGATTAATTTAAAAAAAATTCTTTGCCAATACTTTAAATGATTGTAATAATTCGTTTATCTTTCAAAATTTAATCAACATCATCAGCTATATTGCATATACATGTGTACATGTAGTTAGCTTGAGGCATGGTTTACGTCTCTTACTAACTGTTAATAAATAGGACTGTTTCTAAAATTGACAGGGGGTTTTTTCTCTCTAAAGATAGTATATGTATCTAAGGCCTACAGTAAAAAGTATTAAATAACAATTTTTCTTTTCATTTTTCATTGACCAATTTACCTATTTACATCTAGTACTAATATAACTTCTTTGATGCACTTTATAATCGTGGTAAGGATTGCGCAATAAAATATGCTGAAAAAAATTGCTGCTTTTTGTTTTGTTTACATAAACATGGACTTGATGATGTGCTGTAATTCCGATTCTTTGTACCCTTATTTCATACGAACCATAAACTGGTTCGTGTGCACACAGTTATTTAACCCACATTCTGGCAAAATAACAATTTCTTCTCTTATTTTTTTTGGGGGGGTAATCGAATATTCCATCTCTTACTCTTCTCTTCTCTTATTTTTTTGGTAATTGAAATGTACATGATGACTCTCTCTCTCTCTCTTTCTCTCTCAAATCATTCCGTAGAATTGTTATAGGCCTACTACATGTAAATGATGACTAGTTCTATAAATTAGAAATGTACGTATTAAAAAATATGGGTTATCGATTAGTTTACAGTTGTTTTATCTTTGATCTGTAATGAAATACAAATTCTCTTTTTAAAAAGCGCCGTAACCACGCCTCTTTTGATAATTAATTGGAGTCACATTTGTAAAACTCCTTTCAATTTCTCCAATCCACTTTGCGTATATAGTCCTTTGAAATGAAAAAAATAAAAATAACTTTTTTGAAGGCTGCCTTTAACAATGAATCACACTTAGAGTGAATTAGGGAGATAGCAATGTTTCCTGACTATAGTTTTATTAATAGGTCATGTGGAAACGGAAAAACGACAGAAAAACCTGTCAACAGACACAGGGCAACCGATCTGATATGTGACAAAGAAAAATGGCCGACATACAATATCTAATTGTTAACCAATAAGATGGACGAAATTTTGTGGGTAGATAAATGAGCTTTATCAACAATATTTTACGCAAAAATGTTTATAAAAAAGAGGCGGGGGAGGGGTCCGAGAAAATCAAATCAACACATTCCTAACTTCAAAATAAAATAAATTTAAAAAGTAAAAAAAATAAAATTGAATATTTTTAATGTCTTCATTTATTATTATTAATTGTTTATGTAAGAATTTAAAAAAATCATTTATTCCCGGCTTTTTTTGGATGAATATTCACTCTAGATTTTCGTTACATGATTGTGACTACATCAGAGAGAATCGGGCGATCGATAAATTAAATCTGAGCATAACCTTGAAAAAGATTTTAAGATCTACATTTTTTTTAAATAAAAAAGGGACAATGAAAAATATCTTGTAATTTTGGTGATTTAGCTATAGGTTTTATTGTATGAACAGGAATTTCATTAACTTTTGATTGATTTGATTGTCTATACTGAAACAGATTCAATGTAAATTCGATTAAATATAACAACCATCAACCATTTTTATTTCAACATATGGCTAAAACATGAATGAGCTCCTATTTAACACATGCCTAGGACATACCTTTTTGTACTGCCCACATTAGGTTTATGACCCCCCCCCCCCCCCACAAAAAAAAAATAATGAAAACCAAGCAAAAAATATCCCTTTAGGCTATATTTCATTGTCTGAAAACACTTGTAAAATCAGAAAGTCTCGTGCATTCCTAACCCAGTCCCCTTACGGGTCAACAACATAGTTAACAAGATCAATATTGGTCTATTACCTAGAATACCTGCTTGGCCTCAACACCTGTACAGGGAAGGACTGTTTACCTATCAAATTACGGAAATTATGTACCAAAATACTTAAACTTTACTTGACCAAAACATTTATTTTTGTGATTTCACGTCTTCACAAATAAAGAGAACTTTTTTTTGAAATCTTTTAACGGGATTTGAAAAAAATATATTTAAATCACTTTTTAAAAAAGATTTTTATACCATGTATCAACTTCTTCGCTTTCCTTTCAATCAATTTTTTTCTTCTTCTTTGGTTTGAGCAGACAATTGGGTGAAATCTACAAGACTACAAGACATTAAGGACTCCTTGAATGGTCAGCCAACCCAAACAATATTATCACCGAATATGAAAACATACTTGAATGTATTTTCTTATGTTTATAATACATACATGTGTAAAATCCATAACTAAAGAATGTATTAAAACTCCAACATTGTTGTAAGGGATGGAAGGGGCACTATGGAGGGGGGGGGGGTTGTAGAGTCAACCTTTTTAGCTATGACATATTGCAAAATATGATATTCTTTTATTTACCGTTAAAAACAAAGCCTAGGCAAAATAAACCATTAAGAATATAAACGAATTGAAGTCATACAAAAAGTCAATACTTTTCTGACGTTAAGGATGAGTGCAATACCGCACCAAATTCTGTCTTTGAATCGGAACTGAATTCTCTTCAACCATTTCCCCCAATTCGTGATCACTGTCAAATAATGGCTCAGTTAATTGAGTTATGACACCTCCAAAGATTTTTTCCATCAGATTCCAGACTGGCGTCGAAATTTGTTACACCGAAGAAAAAAACCCCAAATTGCAAGATTATTTCAACTAAAACGTCAATGTTTCGGGTGCATTTAGCTTTGATAAAAAATATTGAAACCTAAATATATTTAGTATGAATAGAAAAAAATGTCCATGATTGAAGATTAGCATTGCGAAGTTTATAAAATTGATCTCTACGAATCCCTAAATATTGATCTCTAAAAATACAATTTGATTGTTTCTGGCTAAAAAAAAGTTATCTCTCACATGCATATGATTATGAATAATTATTGCTCAAGTGAAGAAATATCGGCCTTTTAGTCAAATACGTATTGTGTTGATTCTTGTACTTTTTGTATTTTATATTCTCATTACTGTGAAATGAACTGTAGTTGGAGGAGAAATATACTATTTTATACAATAAACATGCTATATTGTCCCGCAAGCATATAAAATTTGGATTCATCCTGACCAGAGTTCAAATTTCTGTACATAGCTTAAGCTCTTTTAAGAATAGGTGGGAAAATATCAATTGAATTCCATGTTTCATGTGTTAGTTGTTCTCTGTCAAACTTGTGCAACGTTAGTTTACATTGATTCTTTTATACATTGAGTAAATGATATACATGTATTTGAAAGTTGATTTTGCAAGAATAATATACATGTACATGTGCATCGTACTGTCCTTGTATGTATATATTGTTTCCATGTTTGTTGTTAAAAATCAAGTAATCTAAAAGGTCTAGATAACAGATATTATGATATATTTATAACAAAACATAAAACTACAAAGAATCGGAAGTTTTAAATATGTAGCAGTTTCAGTCGATGTGTTCTCACTTATTTAAGTAGATTAATTTTTTCTGTGCCTAAAAAAAATAAATAAAAACAACAACACCCCCACACACCCCCCC
>WFKH01010931.1:27874655-27885816 GCA_016163765.1 Magallana hongkongensis
CCCCCACACACCCCCACACACCCCCCCCCCCCCCCCCCCCCCCCCCCAAAAAAAAAAGAGAATTAAAAAAATTGGACTGGCATATTCATTACACTGTGCTTTAATCAATCAATTCGCCAACAGTATAGTTGTGGACTTTGATGATTTTGTAGAGCAACAAGCAATAGTCTTGATCTTTACTATCACTGATGACTGAGTTTGTTGAAAGTCGAAAATGAAATGTGTAATATTACATGTGGGACAAATACAGTCAATATAATTTAGTCGTTTATAAATTTTTTTTTTTACACATTTCTTAAAGCCATTGTTAACTATAGACATCGTTTATGAATGAAGACTATCACTGTCAAGAGAACATTTCCCATCGTCCAAAATCGCCAAAAATGAATTACGAATTTTAAAGAATGCGACTTAAAAAATGTAAACAATCATAAATGGTAACAAACTCAGACGTAAAAATGAAGAAGTATATTATTTCACCAATGACATTGACATCTTTACATTAAACATAAAGAATAAATCATAAGAATTCTTTATATGAATTCGTTAAAAACAGAATGGAAAAACAGTAAATGAATAAAATTTAAAATGATTTTTCAAAGTTTTTTACTATTTGCAATGTCAAAACACATTTACAGAAAGTGAGGGAATACATGTAGTTGCTGCCCAACCGTCCATTCTAGGAAACTTTTAATGTTGGACAGACGTTACAAGAACTGTCTCAAATGTTTCAAATCTTAATAGTAAGACTGGCGTGGTATTCAACACTACAGATAGATCTCGTTTGGAACCTACTGGATAACCAACCCAACCCCACCTCCACCCTCCTGCAAAGAGTAGAAGCGAAACAGCACAAAACTGCAGTATAAAGAAACTTTGGTCTCGACTGGAGATCGAACCACTATCCCGATAGGTCGATAAAACCGGCTTTACTTCTTTCTTCGCGGTTGCTTTTCAAATCGGTATGAAATATAAACTGAGGTGACGTAATATCTGCACCGAGACAGCCAGCTTTAATCTGTCAATCATTTCTTAAGAAGCTAATTGTTATGACTTTTTATTATCACCAAAATTACAAATCACAGCGGTGATTAAAGAAAATCACGCAGACGACCGCCTAGCCAGTCGAACTCCCGCGAGGTCGTCGACAGCAGACGACACTCCGAAATGCAGCAGGTCAGGTACTGCTGTGACAGTGAATACACTCAAATTAACATCATTAGACGAACTTTATTACAACAATTACCTTCAACCAATTTAAATTGCTAACCAGTTCGATAATTGATGAAGAAAATATTTTGGGAGTTATCTGAGCGGCCGGTATCGCCTGCTTTCGCTGAGTAATGGCGGCGGGATGGTTTTATCTCCAGCAGCAGAAGATAACGCCGATAGCTCGATTCGGTCTAGAACGGCCCGTCTCGTCTGTTTCACCCTGTCAACGGTGTATTGCGTAAATCTTTAATCCAGAATGGGGCTTAAAAATGAAATTGACACTAATAGGAACAAATGCCAGGACCCAACGAGAGATAAAGCTTCATCACACCGACTACCTGCTTGATGATTGTGGAAACCTCCAACTCGGATAAGGGTGCTGGGGTCTAATAGATGAATCCAAGTTTGCATCCCAGGCATTTAATGTGATAAAAGTATAGTTTAAACTATGAAGTTTCTCTAAAATTGATTAATAATATGTGTTTTGGGGGAAAATGGTTTGATAATAATTTCGTCGAAGGTGGTCCAGTGGTAAACATCCTTTAGCAGTAGTAGTACAATGCAAAAACGAGGAGGATTCAAACTTTACATGGAACACTAGTACTGGATCTTGAAGAGATGTCCACAATGGTTACACTGCAACTTGAATTGAACACTCTCTTCGGTTCGGGGATTGTGGGGGGGGGGGGGTGCAATTAACAATTAAAAAAAAAAACCCTCTACCCCCAAAAGTAAAATGTTTTGTTATTTTTCCCTATAACATGTATATATGAACCATGTTTTTTAAGAAACCTCCATAATACTCACCAAAAACATTTAAATAGTAGGTTTTAGTTTCATAAAGAACTCAAATCAGATGTTGCAACCCTAAATAGCCCCAACAGTTACACGTATCATAACAGTTACACGTATCATAACAATGATGTTGTTTTGTATATCACAGATTATGGATTACTTTAATTCACTGTCTACGCGTCATACAAGTGGGTTTTTTTCCCCCTAGAGAGTTGCTTAGCATAAACATTAATATATCTTTGCTCGGATTTTTATTCCATCTCTTATGATTTTTATTGAAAAAAACACCACTCTCTGCTTCTCGTTTATTCAGTAAAATAATTTTGCAAACAATAAACAAGTGTTTCTAGTTTCAAAAGCAAACTGACATGCTAGTAAAGAATAAAAGACCCCCCCCCCAAAAAAAAAAAAATTCAAAATATGGAAAAGCGGGGTTTTTTTTAACTGTCTTCCTCCTTTCATTTGTATGAAATTCAAATATTGTTTTTTTAATGCCCATAAAGATAAGCTGTATCAGAGATCAACAAACAGATTTTTTTGTAGAACGCCAATTACCAATTGTTTTAAATCCTTTTTGAAATATCGAACCTATTTAGTTTATAACTCCGTTCATTTTGGATAAAAAAACAATCTTTAATAAACATATATTTCATTCAAAAACAAACATCCTTGTATAAAATACACGTTGTAGAACGCCAATTACTAATTAATTCATAATTTATGAGCTTTTAATGACAGAATCAATGCTCTCGTGCCTCAAAACATTACTACAAAACTCTAAGCTTAATGATAGCGACATTTATGTATATGCAAATTCATATCGCCTGTAACTAAATTTTAAATCATCTATGAGAACGAGTTTGTAAAAGCCATAAAAATTGGATATGTTACATGCACGAGAATTGAAAAATTAAGTGTAAAAAAATTATGTCGATTATGTGAATTCGGGCCGATTAGATTTTGCTGATAAAGGTCATTCAAAAATTAATCAAAAGTATTCGGGCATATCTTTCTTTATTCATTAGCCTATACTAGTGTAATGACGTCATTATTGAAACAAATGCTATAATCATAAGATACATCAGATAAAGATTTGTTGGATCAGAAAAACTCGGCATTTGCAAAAAGAGCTAAGCGGAGATCTTATTTCAAACACCAAATCTCTTAAAACCCATAAAACCGATTAAAACTCCGTCAGCATTTTCAAGATTCCATTTCTCAAATAATAACTAAATTGGTCTACTCTCATAACGCACACTTGATACAAAAGCATTTTCTTTTGCATCTCAATCAAAGTCAAAAATCGGGGCCGACCAAACGTTTTGTATTGACGCAAGATTACACATGCTGCAATATCTGATCAAGTTGCCCCTGGTTAGGAAAAAAACGTTCTGCTGAAGACAACGAATCGACAGTTGCTAACAATTCTTGTATCTATTGACATTCTTAGTGAAGATTGGCTAGATTGTTTTAATTGTACGGGCGCCACAGATTTCATGATCCCGTTCGAACGAAGAAGTGCTGAAAGTTTTCCGAGCGCGGTGAGGGCCTTGTGTGGTCGGGGCATTCCAGCAGCTCGCAAGTCACCTCCAACAAAAAACATCACACGCTACATTTGCTTTAATAAAACACACATCAAAATTTTCTGCTACATTAAAATTGAGCTAGACAGGAGTAAGAGAAGAGAATGTTCTACGGCGAAAACTTCCTAATACTCCTTTGACTGAGCTTCTTGTCTGAAAAGCTCTTTCCATGTCGCCACGATGTTCTTACATAGAATTGCTCAAGTAGGTCTCAATAGCGCTTCAACTCACGCTTATCTCACGTTAATTATGACCTAACTGCAGTATAATTTGTTCTCAAGTGGTAGCAGCTCGCAAAGACAATACGAATAAATATATTTACGGCATCAGCGATTGTTATACCTCGGGAAAAGAAGATAAAACCATTGCCAAGAGAAGCAGGCATTCATGCGTTCCTCCCGAAAAAAACCCACCTAATTACCGTCAGAAAGGCCTGTTTACTTTCTAAACGACCGTCCGTTTTAATTGGCCCTCTCACGGAAGTATCATCTTCGCCAATTATTCCAATTCAGAAAAGGTATGTGTGATAAAGCAAACATTCTCATTGATATTAACCTCTGCAATATCCCAGATCACATAGCCAAAGCGCAGCTGTCTGGGTTGTCATCTCCATTCCTTCCAGACAGACCCTACTTGCCAGAGGAGACAAACCAAGAACTCTTACAAGTCGTGATATTTGTTGAATGTTTCATAAAAATAATAAATACGCACTTGACTCTGGCTAGTTATTGCTTCCGGAACAAATTTGGTCTACGCCCACTGGTTTCTTTTTTCCTCCTCTCTCTCTCTCATTCTCTCTATCTCGATTTTTATATATCTCTTCATCAATACGCATGGATCCATAGATTTAGGTATAAAAATATTAAGAGAGGAAGGACAGAGAATGTCAGAATGACATGCATGGGAAATATATTGATTATCTTTGAATTTCCATTTTTCTTAACCATTTATAGAGCTGAGAAAAACTTTAAATTGTGAGATGGAATTTTATCGGTAAGGAAATGAATCAGTGATATTCAACAAACTAGTATTTTGTGATGTGTGATAGACAAATCATGAGTCATTATAAGTCTATATAGTTTTGCATTAATGGGGAAAAAAGCAAAGCAAAGTAGAATTTGAATTTCAATAACGTTCAAAAGACGATGAGCGTGGCCAAATGCAGCAGAAATATTTCAAAATGAAATTTTTACAGAATTTCAGAATCGGAAAATTATGAATGAATTTCGATACCACAGGTGCAATATGTGTGTGTGACTAAGCGGGTCACACTATATTAAAAGCTAACATCAAAAGTATGCTAAATACATCAACAAGCTTAAGGGGCTAAGGTCCACCCCAGAGGTTACAATGGAAATAAGCTTTCTATAGTATGAACAGGCCCATCGTGAGAACCCCCAAAAAGTTAGAATTGATTTAATTTTGCTGCCATTCTCTGCCTCTTATCTTCAATTTTAGAGCTTGCCCTTAACTTGCAAGTATGCTTTTTGATAAATGATACAAAGTGAAGTGAGGATTTTAAGAAAATATGAATATTTTGTTCGAATTGAAATTTTCGTGCATACTTTCTTTTATGTTCAGACAGTGTATGAACATATGCATATGTGTGTGTCTAATTCTCATATTTTTGTATCTTTTTGAAACTAATTACGAGGAATTTTAATCATTCTTATTTGAATTTGCAGATGAAACTTTGATTTAAAAATAATTTTATTATCATTGCTGTATAACTTCATGAAGATAGTCAAATATTAGTACTTATCGTTTGCTATATTGTAATGAACTATTTGATAAAAATGTTTTAGAGTTAATATACACATATATATACTTTTTCCCACACGAAAACTAGTATGCGTGCAATGTAGCGGAATAATTCGCTAATTGTTGATAGAATGACCCCCTTGACATGTGTATATATACACAATGACAGTTATTCAGTTATTTTATCTATATCACAAATATCGATTTACAAATAGATTTCAAAATCAAAGAAAATCCCCTTTGATAAAAATTCTGAAGAAAAGACATTTGTCGCCGCTCAGCATGATGAATAAACTTTTATCAATTATTAATAAATCTTGACCATCCTTTGCAATAACTTTGATATATATACCGCTAAGAAATTCGTCTCCAGACATGATAACCACAGACTATAAGAATGAGCCATGGCAAGTTAAAATAATATTCCATTTCCTATTCGCTAAAAGAAACCAAACCAAACCAGCTCCATTGAATTGAGATGGGGAGGTAAAGAATTTTTCAATCAGGTGGTCAGTTGTTATGATTTGAGCCAGATTTTTTTTTTATCTCGAGGTTCGTTATTAGTTTTACTGGTATAAAAGACCCCTTTTCCTCGCATCAATATAAGTCACAGGTGGCTCTAATCTCTTTACTGTCTTAATTTAGCCCCCTTGATTCTTCGATATTGATACTCCCCTCTTGTAAATTTATCCTTTAAATAAATTAATTAAAATCATCGTCCATTCATCGCGCCGGCCACTGGTGTATCATTTGCCTTTCTAACTCTATTTACACTGACACCCTATGAACTATTTGCAAACAACCATTGATTCCGTCCGCGGGATTCACGGGTTTAATTTTCTCTAGCGGAATAAAAAGTCTGTCACTCGGTTGTTGGAGAGTTAACATTGATACAAGAGCGACGGTCACTCGTCTTTTGATATAACTCTGGCCTTCCTGACCCCTAGAAACTTCGGCCATTGTTTGTCAAGACAGAAAAGTCTTCATAATAGAAATAGAACCTTTAATTTCTTTGAAGTTTGTAAAAGGAGGATGCATTGACATTAAAAATAAATTTTTCAGATAATAACGAAAAATATGAGTCTATCATTAGTTTCAGTATTTATTTCATCGCAATGTAATCATAATAATGTTAAAGTTACGTTTCTGCAAATTCTAGTGTATATTTAGAGAGAGAGAGAGAGAGAGAGAGAGAGAGAGAGAGAGAGAGAGAGAGAGAAGGTTGGGAGGAGGCTATTAAGCTTATACAGAAAGAATATTAACTGTCTTTCAACACAAATACACATATTTGAATTATATCAAACAGGCTATATATCTACATGTTTACAAATTAACCAAAAACAAAACAAAAGAGCTTTATAATAAAATGATTACGGGGGAAAGTCTAGGAAAAAACCCCCAGATCGTGAGCCAGAAAATGATAAATCTGCGGAATCCATTAGATCTGGATAAATATAGTAAGTAATACGAAACACCTCTACGCCCTTCAGCTGTAATAAATGAGGCTGACTATTTCCTGACACCTTGAAAACGTCGATCAATTTTGCCACAAATTTCCTCCAATCGATCAATAGCGATTCTTAATCCCTAGACCGGAAAATAGAATTCCGCTCTGTGATTTAATATCATGGTAGAATCAGTCTGGGTGTATGTACACAGTATCATGTTTTTAAGTTAAAAAATAAAAATAAAAAATAAATATATAAGGTGTAGGACGCCTAATTTGACTAAGTATTGTGTGATATAGCAATGCTAAATAACTAACAAGCTATTACATGCTAACTACTGTGGAATCATTATTAATTATCAATGGTGGCTATTTTATCTCTTTTTGTGTGTGTGTGTGGGGGGGGGGGGGGTATCGTTAGTACCCCTTACCCATAAATTTTAATCTTTTCATAACTCATAACGCTGAATACATGAAATTACGAGCCCATTAACTTGTAAAAAAAAAACCGTGCATATTGTCCCTTTTAACAATTTTAATTTCTTACATGAAATCTGCTATGATTTCCTTCAATGTAGATTTTATTGAAGAAATAAAATATGTCAGAAAGAACAATATCAACAATCATTGGCCCTTACTAATTTCAGTGGTTGAACAGTAATTTGTAATTTTAAAAGTTTTCAATAAAATTTATCATTTCCGAAGGATGTTCATGTATATACTTATGCGTATGAATTTATTCTATACTAAAAGGAGACAATTAAAATTGTTTTGCTATAGCACATCTACATAGTTTTATATATTTATATTAATGAGTTTGGGAATGATGATAATTAAAAGAATTCTGCATAATTCACATTGGGCATTGACACCAGCTAGTAATTCATGGATTATCTATCATTGCTTGTCAAACATTTATTCGAAAACCATATAGCATAAAGTAAAAATATTCAAACATCCCAGGAAGCATCAGCTGCCTGTAATATAAAAATACGATAAAGTTTCATTTAAAAATGTTATCATATAAAGAAGTTCATTATTAGACGAAACTTACGTAATTTTTAGTGTTTAATTAGAACTGCACTGGCGATTATGTCTGGACAAAAGAGACAAAAATAAGAAATACTGACAATCCGTTTCAATCATATTTCTTTTATTTTTCTTAGAATTCAATTTTGGTTCTATGAAGCAAATTTAATAATCATAAATATCATGTAGTAGTATAGAGAGTGTTTAATTGACTATCAACCATTTTTAAATTCGTATATCTGAAAACACATTACACATGTATATGTTTCTATCTTGTTTTAATATTTTTGAAATAGATTTTCACCCGCGTTTACCTAAAAATTAAATATCTATTTTAACCGTTCTTCATATTAATCCACATTTTCAGTTTTGGTTATATTTTATCGTATTTTTGAAAGAAAAAAAAAACTATGATGGCCATGGCACACAACCAAACATTTAACATAGCTGTTCCTACTAATTAGTTGCCCTCGACATAATCAAGCCGTGTGGGTCACGATCAGGAAGGGAATTCTGGGATCGGTCAGCGTGGACCTCACCAATCTACAAGACCTGAGGAATATCAGACGACGTTGATAATCATCGAAGAGCGGTCACCTTGATTGTTCAGACAAGCCAACATGTCGCAGTCCGCCTTAATCCATCACAGGCAGCCAAATCTGACCAAAATCATTTATACTGGACATCGTGCTGGCAAGAGGTTCGGGTTATGGCGAGTGCGATAGACATGCCGTTTCGACATTATACAACGGTATGGAGACCTCGGCGTACATATGTTATGTACAATGGAAGCACGGCGCTAACAAGAAACATACACGGTTTGTTGTGGGAATACACATGCAAAACCAATAGAACATATGCCAAACTCAGTGTAGGCAAGATATTTTGTAATATTCCTAATCCCTTATGGTTAATCCAACACTTGTTTTTACTCTTGTTTTCTAAAACAAATACACATTATTAGTAAATTGTGGTGATTAGAGATGGTGGTATGTTTTGATCCTTCGCAGCTTTAGTGTTGATGGTTCATTGGGTTATCGTAATAGTTTGTTGCAAAACGTCCTGATGATCTCAAAATGTTTAGAAAAGGCGTCAAAACAATATGATACTGGGATTTATTTGCAATAATTTCTTCAGAATGATCCCATTAACGCTTAAAATTGCAGTTAAATTCCCTGTTTGTCTCTTAAGAGATAAAAATAATTACTTGAATGCAATCCATATTTAATAATGAGTTGAGAGCGGTTTTTAGATCGGCTGTACTTGTGAACACTGTGAATGTATAGCAAACCTATCTTGTTAATTCTAACCTATTACATGTACTTAATACTGTAATATACATGTACAACTGCAAATTTTGACAGCAAAACTTTTGGTTGAATTTAAGTTTAGTTTCTCTAAATAACATTATAATTATTTTTTTTAAATAAAAAGTGTCAAGAAATAAAATTCAATTCAAGTCAATCAAAACAGACTTTTTGGATTAAAAATTCATAATGGATTTCAAAATGTCTCCAATTGAACATATTTTGTTGACACAAGTCGACAAAAGAAATGGACACAAAGTCATATTAGATACCTAAATACCGCTTGTACTTTTCTTGTTGGTAACTATTAAACATCTTAGAAAATGTGTTTTGTAATCATGCTTTGTATACATTGAAAAAAAAAATAAATTTATTCGATACAAGTCGGCAGTTTTAAAAATTCGAAAATGTTAACAAAACGTTTTTAAAAATGTTTTCCCAGAAAGGAATGTTTTATATATCTAAGCATGTGTCATAAAAAATCTTAATATAAATTTCTCTTCTCTTTAAAATAAAGAAGGCTATATACATTTGAGTTTAATCATTTACATTTACATGTATTATTATCTAAAAATCTTTCTCCTAATATATTCTTTTGCTACGTGTGTGTGTGTGTGTGTGTGTGTGTGGTGTAGAACGAAACTCTCTGTTTATCATATTTTAGAACCCCCAGCTGGCAACATTTGTACAATAGAGTCATTTCTAAACCGATTTATTCTCCCAACGACACACAGAATGCCGACGAACATCATGAATATAAACTCTTCACTAATAGGAGCCATTTTGAACTATGGGGAATTCGATTTGACACATGTTACCTTGCAGGTGAAACAAATACTCACCTGATCCCGATTTAATGCTATTAGAGGGGAAGACCCAGAAAACGGGATTAGCCTCAAGATCCTTTACCTTCGAGGATTTTCCTTTTTTCTGCTTATGAATGAAAAATTGGAGGTTGAGCCATCTGTACCAGCCATGATGCATAAATACCTCCATAAGCGACGGATATTAACATCATAAATATGCATAAGGAACATTGGCGAAAATCGGGCATCAAAAGCGCTCAATGTCGAAAAATATTTCACGGGTTGTTGAACACCAAAGGAGCTGTCGCAAATAATTCTCCTCTACTTGAACATATTTTTTTCCCTTTATCAAATGTAAAACCTTAATCAAAACGTTATTTAAACAAAAAAAGTGAAATGAATCGTTACAGAAAAATAGAATCTTAAAAAATTGTGTTTTTTGAAAAAAAAGTCAATGAGTGAAAGTCTCAAAATTGAAAACGAACTTATTTAAATAAGAATTACTTTACAATGCTATTTTAAAATTACTGTGTACTTTACTATGCCTTTTAACTATTACGTTCCATTTTTTTTTAAAATATATACATGTATCACATTATATGTAAACTTGAGGATAAAAATACATAAGGTGTACTTTGAATCAAAATATTTTGCATCTTGCAACTAAAATAAAATACCTGAATAAATGCACATATAAAGAATTAAACAGTTTAAAATATATTTATTAAATGAAAATAAAATACAACAAAAATAAAGCACAAGTAAATGTGGTAAATTTACAACGACAACAACGGAAAACCTAGCTTACCCTGACTTTTGACAAAACAAGGAGAAATAAATCCCTAACCTGATATTGCAAAACAAGAGATAACTTAATGATTTTAAGCTAGAATCAGTGTCAGGGGGTCATTAGCTAAAGCTGGGAACAATATTTCTACATTAGTCATTCGCCGGAAGTGACCTTGGGAACGCGTCTCTTTCCTCACCAAAGTGCCACATGATGATATACATACCCCGGGGGCGGCCGATGCTATGCAGTTTGAGCTATATTTCATCCGAATGACAATGATATAAAAAATAGAACATATCAAACAGTTTTAATGCAAGTCGTTTTGTTCATAATTATATCATTTGCTGCGTCGATGACTATTTCCGTTTCCGCATGCCCAGAAGAGTTTTTTTTCTCGTCGCTCTATTTGGTTTCGGGATTTTTTTTTTTTT
>WFKH01010931.1:27895546-27950546 GCA_016163765.1 Magallana hongkongensis
CCCCCCCCCCCCCCCCCCCCCCCCGGATTAGGAAATTGAGGTTTGTTGGAAATGCTTGAACTGTAGAAAAGCTTTCCTAATTTTACCGGTCTTAAGAAAAAGCATCACAACAGTCCCAAGATCCCATAAAACGCAAATTTACAACCTTAGGATGGTCTTAGGACAAGGTATGTGCTACCCTAAAGTTAGGACAAAGTTATGGCTGTTCCTAAATTTAGGAGAGCTTCGAGAAACAGACTTAAGACTAAGACGTATCCTAAGACGTACTTAGGACGCACCATAGTCATAAGATAGCTTCGTGAACATGCCTGCAGGTTTTAGATTCGATCTAATACTTTGTTTAAAAAGTGCATATTGTGTCAATCCCTAATGTTTTAATGGGATGACGCTTTATACTGAATGGTCAACTCTTCTTATACGTACATTGTATGTAACCAGTAATCGGTCCCAAATTGTTGATGGTTTTTGGTTGTTATTAGGATCTTATTTATCGTTTTAGTGTAATGTGAAAAAATGGTTCATATCTACATGTATTTATGAATTGACTTGAAAATCTAAATAAATGTAAAAGACACTAAACCTAGTAACTTTTATGCTCGGAAGTAAATGGGTTATGAAAAATACAGGAGTGTACATATGTTAACCTATTTCTAAGCTATTTTTCAATTTTTAATAAAGTTCATAAAAGTTGATAAATCAATTTTTTATTAATAGAAGTCGTTTTCTCTTTTTTAACCAAAAGGTGATCTGTCGAACCCATGAGAAATCTCGTAGAATTGCCTTTAGATTAATTTATACAATCGTTATTAATTTTTTACAATTAGATAACAAATGATAATTTTGTAAAGCCGAGTCAAAAGTGAAGAAACATTTGTTGAAAGCAATGCTCAATCAATCAAATATTGTCAGATTTCACCGCAGAACAAACGTTGCACGCATTGACCTAATATATGTCTGGGTATCCATCGAAACTAGGTTTGATCGAGTGATATCACTGAAAGCTTGCAATTGCGGTAAATATTTAAGATTTTTGCTTCTTTTTTTTTACAGTAACTGTTCATTTTAAATAGAAATATTTGATAATCGATTACTGATTTTTTCCCCAGCTAATTGTTAACAAAACAATGCATGTCAATTTATAAACATACGCATCAATCGCGTATTTCTATCTACTTAATTTTAGTTTAAAAACCATAAAAATTTACAGGGGCCATCGGTCAGTGACCGAATTCAGGAATAGTACAATATAGGTGGCGCTGACCCGGAAGTCGATGCTATATTTAACAGTGACATCAAGAATATACGTGTAGCTTTAAAAGCTGCATGTATGCATATAGGAAAGTTTACGAAAACTGTACAGTAAAGCTCTTTTATTATGAACAAGGATTTAGCAATATCACGGAAATAGCGGGAATATTCTGAAAATATTCAACAAATATTTTACGGATGCACAAAACAAAAAACACCCCCGCCCTCCTCTTAAAAAAGAAATAAAATAAAATAAAACTCTGAAATTAATGAATTAAGGAATGGATTTGATTAAGTAGATGCCCCTTAATTTAAAAAATAATGAAGATTATAGTCCAAATCGTCAAAATTATATTTATTATATTTTGCTATGGCATTTATTCCAACAAAAATCTTTTAATTATCAGTCTACTTATCAAAATTCGCCAGGGAAGGTTTTGCATTAAATATTTCTGAAAATATTCGGAGGGAAACATTATTTTTATATTGCAAATTCACTTAACCTGATTTTTACGAATTCTTAATACTGATAAAACGAAAACAGATTTAAATCCACGAGTCCCCAGGACTTCGTTAAAGCAGAGTTTCAATAAATGAAATAATATTGGCAAAGTCATAAAACGCAATTTTTTATCATGATGCTTTTTAATTAAAATTCTATAAAACGCAATTTCTAAATAAATTACTTTAGCCATTGACATAAGAAGAAGCTCAGGCACTGCGAACTTTACGATTAAAAAAACCCAAAAAACAATTAAATGAATTTATAAAATAAAAAAAGATTAGATTTAGATTATTGTATATAAAAGCCACTCGCAATTACTTCCATAACGACACAGATATGCATGTCCTACAAAGAGTTGAAGGTTTATAGCTAACTGGGCTTACTACGAAACTAAGCGGAAAACATATGATATCCGTGACTCCGATTTGTCGGATAAAAAGGCGAGAATAATAAAGATTTGGTTCATCGATAGTGTAATTGCGGTGTAATTAATAAACCCATTACCTGTATATCTAAATAAAATACCTGGACTTTCTGGAGACAATATAACCTGCTGTTTGATCTCTATCAATTTCCATCGCGAAGAATTGGAAATGTTGCCACGAGCCATATTCCTTAAAAAATCGCTGTTGCAATCTTCCAACAAATGACTATAGAACTTGGCGTAAGGGTAGATCTTATAATGAACGTTTGTTATTAAACTGTACTTTTTATAAAATAAACGAGAATTCCGTTGCGTGAATGAACGATGAATCAATGAATCTTTTAAAATGAAATATATATTTATATCAACGCGCCGTACTTGGGTAGTATTATCAATTTTAATAAAACTGTTTCAGATTGTTTGCAACATTTTGATGAAACGAAAAAAAATAATTGGAAATAATTTTAGCTGTATTTTTCTAATGTACCTATGTGTTTGGAAGCCTCCTGGGCAAAGCTCTCTTTTCAGTCGTAATATTACTATCATAATTATTTTATAATCAAAGCATCGCCTACAGAAAATTCTACTTATTCGGTATAATAAAAACACTTCAAAGTTCGGGAAATGCATTTTTCATTATTTAGTTTTCTTTTTAAGCTGACCCGAAACTTAAATTAAAATCCTTTAATTGATCGTAATGTTGTAAATGGCAACTAATTGTTTATGAACCTTCCCCATTATATAATCTTGTGACTCTCTCTCTCTCTCTCTCTCTCTCTCTCTCTCTCTCTCTCTCTCTCTGTTTATGAATTTGTTGAAATTCACGGATAAGGATCAAAACAGGTTGGGTGTCGACAGACGTTTCTTTTTGTCCAATTTTTGGATTTAGGTCTTATTTTTGCCCTTCTCTACAAAAAAAGAAAATAACTTATACATTTAGAACTGTTCTTATCTCCTTTGATTCACCGGCATTGTAATTACACTTCTATTTTGTTCATACATCGATCATTGATAAATTTGACCACTTTTAACAAGATATGAACATATGTTCGGATACGTTTCCGTCCAGAAAAAATCTGCCACCCATCCATCAGCAAAAGGGAAAGAGATAGGCCGCTAGATGGCCGATCCATTAGACTTAAGTGGTGTAGATTGTACTTGAACCAACTTTAGCCGATGACAGCCGGGGAGCGTATCAAAACTGAAGTGTCTGGAAGTGGATTCTGATAAATACTGCTAACTGCGACTTTCTTCTAATGATCTGTACTAAAAGGGAGAAAATAGTCCCATCCTAATCCATTTGTTAAGAATGGACAGATTCATTTCAATTATTTGTAGTTTTGCTTTGTCAGACAGTGTCCAATAGTGGTAGAAAGAGCGATAACTCTTTCCAGTGTGCTTATATTCTGATTTGAATAGGAGTAACAAAAGTAGATAAACCAAAAAAAAAAAACTGCATATGCTACAAAAATATAAAAAAAAAATCTTTACTTCAGAAAGTAACCAAACGGGTAAAGCAACCCCCCACAACCGACCAAACAAACAAATACATATCACAAAGAATTTTTTATCAGCGTAGTGAGTTGATATATCATGAAAACAAGTCCAGTTGTCTTTCTTTCTCCAAATTTCCAGGACAATAATGGAGAAGTCCGTGTACTCATGGAAAAATATTATATACAGTTTAATTAAAATACCCTCAACTATTGTTGCCTGCATGACTGTTTGTACATGTATTTGAGTTTGTACACATGTATGTATCTGAGTTTGTACACATGTATGTATCTTAGTTTGTACATGTATCTAATTGTGTGTACATGTATTTGAGTTTGTACACGTATCTGAGTTTGTGCATGTATCTGAGATTGTACATATATCTAAATGAGTACATGTATCTGAATTTGTAAAAGTGTCTAATGTGTACATGTTTCTGAGAGTGAACATGTATCTCAATTTGTACTGGTATCTAAGTTTGTACAAGTATCTAATGTGTACATGTATCTGAGTTTGTACATGTACCTGAGATTGTACGCGTATCTGAGTTTGAATATGTATCTGACTTTTAAAATGCACATGTATCTGATATTGTTCATATATCCGAGTTTGTACATGTATCTCAATTTGTATAAGTATTGAATGTGTACATGTATCTGAGTTTGTACATGTATCTGAGTTTGGACACGTTCTGAATTTGTGCATGTATCTGGAATTGTACATATATCTAAATGTGTACATGTATCTGATTGTAAACATGTGTCTGAGTTGATAT
This sequence comes from Magallana hongkongensis, assembly GCA_016163765.1. Taxonomy (NCBI): domain Eukaryota; kingdom Metazoa; phylum Mollusca; class Bivalvia; order Ostreida; family Ostreidae; genus Magallana; species Magallana hongkongensis. The sequence goes on from WFKH01010931.1 coordinate 27,899,993, forward strand.
TTGTATCTGAGTTTGTACGTGTATCTGAATTTGTACATGTATCTAATGTGTACTTATATCTTAGTTTGTACACGAATCTTAGATTGTACATGTATCTGAATTTGTACACATACATGTATATGAGTTTGTACATGTATTTGAGTTGTACAAATATCTAATATGTACATTTTTCTGAGTTTGTACATGTATCTGAGATGGTACATGTATCTAACTTTGTACATGTATCTGAGTGTGTACAGGTATATGATATTGTACATGTATTTGATTGTATACCTTTATTTGAGTTTGTACACGTATCTGAGTTTGTGCATGTATTTAAGATTGTACAGATATCTAAATGTGTACATGTATCTGAGATGGTACATGTATCTAAATGTGTACATGTTTCTGAGTTTGTACATGTATCTGAGTTTGTTCACGTATATGAGTTTGTGCATGTATCTGAGTTTGTTTACGTATCTGACTTTGTACAAGTATCTAATGTGTACATGTACATGTATGTGACTATATACATGTATCTTATAATGTACATGTTTCTGAGTTTGTACATGTATTTGAGATTTTACATGTATCTGAGATTGTACATGTACCCGAGTTTGTACATGTAACTGATTGTGTACATCTATCTGATTGTGCACATCTATCTGTGCTTGTACATCTGAATTTGTACCTGTACCCGAGTTTGTATATGTATCTAAATGTGTACATGTATCTGAATTTGCACATTTATCTAAATTTGTACATGTATCCGAGTTTATACATGTACATGAGTTTTTACATGTATCTAAGTGTGTAGATATATCTGAGTTTTTACATTCATATGAGTTTTACATGTGTTTGAGATTTAAAAAAATATCATTATCGTATTTTCAAGTCAGAACCAAGAATGATCCGGATGAGTAAGCTTGGTTTACTCATCCGTTAAGCTAAAGAATAAAATTTAAATAAGTTTATAGTTACACCTTTCCATGAAAAAAAAATCAGAGACAAATAAATATCAAATTGTGACTCACGCCTCGTAAATACCGTGGCATTGTTTTAGTCAAAGAATTCCAATGTTACCCTCTTTATCTCTTTATTATCATTATAATGAAAAAAACCCATTGTTGATAAAGATACATTCAGTTTCATACAGTACTGATAAATATTATCTGATGTAATGTAAACTTATATAGGGATATTGCGCTAGGCAAACTATTTAATAATCTGATGTCAATATTAATACTATAACTCTTAACTAATTAACTATAACTTACTATCAACATGAACATAGGTTCATGTACTTCCAAGACGAATGGTTTGTTAACTATTTGTTTACATAAGATTTTTATTTACTTATTAAAGGCCAAAGAAAACTGGATGTTTTGCTGTTGTAGATAATTCAAGATGTAAATTTCCATGATAACCACGATACTAAAACTCAAATGAAATATATTGAAAGCTATATAGTTCTTCACATAAAAGAGTTTTGAATTCCTGCAAGAAAAGTATATCATATCTACATGTACATATTTGTAATTTGATTATAACTTCAGCCAGGACAAACGCATTTAGTTGCATCTAATTATGTTATTTGAAAATGGTTCCATTCAAATGATTTCACTTAGCTAACGCATCAAATTGAATACAATGTACCATCTAAAACTTTTGTTTATATCTGCAAGAAATGTAGCAACATTCATCTAAAGTTTGTATATGTAAGATAGACCTATCAGAAACAATTCAACTCTTGTTATGTGTTAATGTTAGAATGCGGGAACTATTTCATTTTTTTGTATATGTAAGATAGACCTATCAGAAACAATTCAACTCTTGTTATGTGTTAATGTTAGAATACGGGAACTATTTCATTTTTTATCCAGATAGAAACAATATACTTGACTGTTTCCTTGAAACGGAGGACCTCTACATGTCCAAGGGCTGTTCAACAGTTATAAAGACATTTACGTTTACTCCTCAAACAACGTTAAGAGACCAGTCCATGAAAATTCACCAAAATGTTATCCGGGATAAGTTTTACAAAGGTGAAGAATTTCTATAGTCAATGACATCATTAGATCTTTCCTGGTAAGCTGACAAATTTGCATACGTCCATTGACCCGGATCATATTAATACTATCTCCGTATTTCAACTATAAAATAAACGATACTTGCACAAATGTTAGACAAAATAAAAGCAAAAAAAGGTATAATTATACTTTAATTTCCTTTTTCATTATTATCCTACCGCCAGTTTGTAAGTAGTAGTTTCAGATGTATATTGTCTGCACCGGGTACCCCTACCTTCGACGTGTTTATATATGTACCGTTTTAAACAAAATTTTCAGTATTTTCAAATATAACTATATTCAATTTTTTTTTGGGAGTTTGTTCTACGCATATGCCAATTTTCACTATTATCTGTCGATTATAAAGAAGAATAAACGGGTAGTCTCAATAACTTCTGAACAACCCTCGTATGGCGATATTGGCATAAATTCTTTAAAAACTTTAATTCACTGGTTTATCACACTATTTAATTCACTGGTTTATCAACACCCCCACCCCACCGACTTGGTTAAAGAAATATGATCTGTAAGGTCAAGAATTTTATATATTTATATCAAGACTAATGATACAACATTTGGTATATTTCTTGCTACTAGCATCATATTCGCACGAAAAAAAAAATGCAGAACAAAATATTATGAATAAAAGATTTCCTAAACACCTCTTCATCCGCCCGTCCATTATAAATATGTGCACAATATGTACAATATTATAATGTATGATAATAAGAAAATATACATAGCTGGTTTGTAACTTCAACAATAAAAAAAAATAATGCATTTGTTCCGTATTTTAAAAAAAGTTCATTGAAATACAGGTTAATTAGAATTGCTTAGCGTCTAAATTTGATGACTTCTCGCACGTTTCTGTCGGTAAACTAATCCGTAGTGTAATTGATGAGTTTTTCACACAATTCAAGATTTGAAAAAAAAAAATTAAACTTGGACAATCTAGCGTGTTGTCAGCGACGAATTTTAACAAATTGGTGGTGAGTTAATGATGTTTCCTCTTGTTCTAAATTAGAAAATATCATTGTAGTATACATCAACTTGTACAAAAAAAGAGAACAAAATCTGACCGCAAATATGAAACTGACAGGACACTTGATAACAAGAATAAAAGAACAATGTATTTCCACAATTTTTAATTTCAGATTGTTTAAATTATCAGGTATTTATAGTAATTGATAGTTTAATATACACTGTAATTATGCTTTTTAATTTTTGTTAGGGTGTTGATAGAAAACCAATGGCAATTATTGAGCGAATTTATTTTTGTACTATTAATCATTAATTTTAGAATCGAAAAAAAATCCTGTTTCGTGAGTAAAATGAAACTGGATTCCATTTTCTATGTGGTTACAAAGCGGTAAAATATTGGGGCGAGCACGATAGCAATAACAACACTTTCAAAAATGTGTTTAATTTTATTTATTGTACAATTTGAAGAATAGTTTTAACTAGGTTATGGCCATGAAATAAGTATTGTTTGAACTGTCTGAAATAGCCATACAATATTATATAAATATTGCGCTAAAACAATGTATCTAGTTACACTGTGCAGTGCCAAAATTTTACTTAAAATTTAGGAGAAATAAGATAAATGTTGAAATATAATTTTATAAAACATGAGCAATTATTTACATATTAACGGAAGAATTTTAAAAATGTAAATAACTAATTATTATGGGAATAATATTTTTTGTTCATTTTGGCATACCTACACATGCATACAGTGTATACAGGTACATGTACCGATAACATGAAGGGGGCGACATGTAACTCCAGCTAAAAGATATGATGAAATAATTTAATTCTGGTTGTAACGAGCTATCAGATTGGCTGAAAAATTATATTATATTATCGTATAAAGAATGTTGCCTTCGTCACAGTAAGACTAACGTCAAAAACGTATCAATCCACCTAACGTTACGTTTGAATTTTGTACAATTTAATGTCATTTTAAAGGTCAAATGACCGTTTTAATCTACGATGAATAGTATAAGGAATGAATTCAATAGCTACCCATTTTATATTATTTTTGTATAAAATGGCTTCGCGGTTTATAAAGCGTAAACTGCCCCAACCCATTTTATATTCGTATATAAAATGGGTAGCTATTGATTTCATTCCTTAAATATCACTGTCCTCGTAGGCAGCGCGGGCTGCATGCAGTTAAGATGTCACTTTTTATTATGCATGTAAATTAAAAGTATAATTGCTGAAGTTGTAACAACCATAAATGTGTAATTTCATTTAATCTCGGTATGATTCACTCTAAAAAAAAAAAATTCAGAAGACTTAATTGTGCCGCAAAAAAAAAGTCTTGCAGACATTAAGATAGTTTCATTTTACAAATCTGAATACACCCCATGCTCCAAGTTCCTTTGAAATTTTCTGATTTATATAAATGAACTTTGTGAAATGCCGGTAAATTATAAAAACCGAGTTATGCCCAAAATCTCACTTTCCGACAAGCTGAGTCGTTAACCAGCTAAAAATGTTCACAGTATCAAGAATACACATGTAAAAACTCGGCTCGAGCCTACAAAAACTGATAACACAAATAAATAATACTTGTTAAATTGGGAGAAAAACTGCATGGAGTATCTTCTCAAATTCTCGTTACCGCGAGACTACAGATGAATTTATTTTCTGCAAGCATCTTAACTTTGACCCCTGAGTGTATTTTACTTATTAACAAGGTTGTGGCTCGACAAAATCTTTAAAAAAAACCTTTTTATTCCCCGGGATATAATGAGGAAGAAGATAATCTAATGTTATCATCGCCATATTTTTTCTGCCTCCTTTCTCACGAGAGTCCCGAGCGATGGAGAGTAGGTTTGATATGGTTAGACGGCGTCTAATGATGAATGAAGCGATCATGCCCTACCGCTTCTGTAAAATGTTGTAAATGATCGGTCTACCAATGTTTGACAATTTGTATTTAATTCGGATTCATGACGACTGACTTCTGGCCCTTGTTTCATGTTTAGTGTATAAATATAACTGTCAAATTGGGACGCTGGCAAGTTATCGTGTCATGACACAAGAGTTATCTCGCTTTGATCGTTAGAATAATACCGTAATTTCTAACCAATGAGCCAACAAATTACTGGTTATTCTTTATTTTATTCTAAATTCTTATATATTTGTTTTATTCCTTTCAAAACCATTCCAAACAAGTACCATTTTGATAAATAATTTTTTAAAGACTAGTTTATCATATCAGTCCAATTATTTCTTTTCCCCTCATTTAAAGGTAAAAATAGATAAACAAAACAATATTTTTCCAAAGTAATGCAGATGATTTATTAATAAGATATATTTTGCTTTTTAATACTGATAACGTACATAAGTTTGCGCACCAAAATTATGTGCAATCTTTCTCTTTAAAGAGTTAGCATATTCGGGAATTAGCACATCTGTAGATATGTGTTTTTATCATATACATGTATTTGCGTATTCTGGAACGAATTTGCAATGAGCGGCTGTACTTGGCTAAATATGATAACAATTAAATTAAGTTTGTTAAGTAAGTAAAGATTAGGTTTTTATTTCATGATTTTTACCAATTGTGAAAACGTTTTCAGCATCAGTGGAGAATTAGTAGTCATAGAAGGCAGATTTCAGAAAGACGCAAAGAACAATTTGAACGTTTGATTATCGTATTATGCATTTTAAATATGTGGAGAAAAATATTAATAAAAAATCATACGGAAAGGGAATTGGTCCCCGCGTTATAATGGATTAGTGTAAAACAGATTGTGACAGCGTTACCAGCGTGCGTGAAAGTACGCGCCGATGTTGATTAGTTTTCATTTACTTTGACGGGTTAACAAGTATATATCACATTGCGATGGCTGTAGAATGTAGATATTGCCCAAGATCCCGCCATCCGCGGACTTTTCCATCTCGATGTTTAATTATGGTTTCTTTTATCGTGAAATTAACACCAAATCTCCGGAGATGCATTGATTTTTCCAGGGATCTTGATGGCTTTCTTGGTAGAGTATTTATTCATTTAATTAGTTTTGATGTCGGAATGCTAGCGAAAACAATGGCAACACAGCCATTCCGAAAGTCCTCGCTGGTCGGGCTTTTTCAAGGTACAAAGCTAGACTTGACAGTGATTCGTAGCTGATAAGGCTTAATTAAATCGTTTCAGCCAATTTGCCCCAGAACCAGGAGCCAATTTCTTAGCAGGAACTGGCCATGTTCCTTGGGAATAGAAACATCACGACTGTGAAAAAACGAAGACCATGCGCGGATCCAGAAACTTTTCCCGAGAGAGGGGGTCGGAGGGAAATCTTTGTTTGCTAGGGTGTCCAAGGTCGATTCTTTTACAGAAACTTTACTTTTTGAATTTAATAAGTGTGAATTTTCAGGGGTGGCAGTTCCAAACTCCGTCTCAATCCGCTCATGGAGACTTCGATCGGTCGCTCGGGAAAAGGGTGTGGGTGTATAAAGGGGGGTGGGTGGGAGAGGGTAAAGGGGGGAAGGTATAAGTAGGGCTTGGTAACGCGTACTTGTTCAGCCATGAGTCAGACACGAGTTCACGCCAGCTCGGTATATGATCTTTCTGACATGAGACATCTATGCCGGGTTTTAAGGCCTCTTTCCTTTGTATGTTTTCTAACTTTTCACACATAAGTGTCAGGAGTAATCTCGGGATATAGGAGGATTGAAAGTTGGCGCTGCTAGTTGAAATTGTCTGTTTAGTATCAAAATACGTTTTTCTGAATTTTAATTGCAACGAAAATACATAGATAAGAATAATATTTCAAAGTTTTCATATGAGTTTATTTATGTTTGCACTTTTCTTGTCCTAGGCAGCGAGAAAAAGAAGAAAAAAAAGACGCGGGAGAAAAAAAAAAAGAAAGAAGTAACTTGCCCCCAAAAATTTATTTCTCTAAGGGTGTCAACATGTGTTATCGGGGTAAAAGATTTAGGTTAAAAACTGTTAGGGCTGTCATGAAACATCCATTACAAGCTGATTACAGAGCTTTTGACGAAATTTCACGTCGAAATGATAACGCTCCGTCATTAGAAAACTGTGTTAAATGATACTCTCGTATCTATGTTTAAAATGAAAGAAAAATATATTAAACTCCCCTTCGCGCCGTTTCTAGCTGTCATAATTGCAGAAGCGGACCAGATGTAACACTCTCGCAGAACATGCATTTCGGCACGTTCCTCAGCCATTTAATAGGTAAATATGTAATATTTGAAGTTTGGAAATGATGATCTTGATAGATGATTGAGACAGATTACATAATTCTCTCATTAGATAACCCCCGCCAGTTATCTTAAGTGAAGGAAACTCGGTTTATTGCAGCAAAAAAAGTGCTATAAGTTTATTTCAGAAACCGTTTGAGAAGTATAGGATGTATTATGTTTCGAGAAATGATGTTGCTTTTTGGCTTGAAGCGAATGGTCACTTCCTGCAATTTTTGGGGGGTGTACGTTCATAGATAAGATTTGGTAGTTGAAGGTTTGGAAATTTGTTTCTGTGATACAGACCGGCATCTTGAATAAAATTGAACACAACATCATCCCTTCAATATGATGCTGTTATATATATTCTAACAACGCAGATAGCCACCACAACGATATAATGACTCTGAATTTTGGGACAGCAATTCTAAGAAGTCTTAATTTTTTTTGCTATTTACAATGCGAATATCCTTAATCAACACGTAAAATGTCTAGCGTATAATTAATCAGTAAAATGATACCTACATTTGTACATGTATATGAGACTACAATTTGCATTAAAGTGGCTGAGCACTGATATAAAAATGTGCTTTCTGCTGTCCCTCTTTGTCATCTAGCCGTCGTTTTATATTATTTATTCGGGTTTTTTTTTTAACTATATGTACTTTTCAACATCCGGTTGAGAATATTTTATCTCTTACGAAAAAGGACCCTTGTCGGTGAAAGACTTCAATTCAACATCATTTTTAATCTCGTTCACTGTATATTCAATGTCTTCATATCGTGCTAACACCGACTAAAGAAATTAAGTATTGTGACAGAAGGATTCTTCCATAGTCCGAGTCCGTACCTATTGTAACTTTTAGAACGTTAACGGTTATAAACCTTCAAAGAGGCATCATATTGAAAATATTTAACGTGAACATGTAATTTCCGATATATTGTTTTTTCTCTTTTAGTCTTCTTCGTTTGTACTTGTTATAGAATTGTTTTTCATTGTTCTGTATGGATGTACAGATTTGTACTTGTGGTTGAAGCGTTTTCTTTCTACAAGTACGGCCGGTCTCCAAAAGTTGACCAGAGGATGGACCTTTTTGATTGACAAATGACAGGACATGGATAGCTTTGTTTGAGGAAGATAGCGGGATATTGACATGTCCGGCTAATTCAAACAAATCCACTGGACAAGGTCTTCTTTTGGCGACTGTCGTCTGCTGTGACTTTGTATTCTAGATTGGACGCTGGGCAGTTTTCATGAATGGAAAAAGAATATCTATGGTTCATTCATAACGAAGACTGAAGTACTACTTGTACTGATAATTGACTGATGGCCTTAGTCTAATCTCAAATTCAGACTCTGCAAACAATACTTGTGTACATAATATGTATACATAACAAATACAAATACATAAATGCATGTATCGATATTACATGTTTCAATTATTTACCACGTGAACGTATATATTTGGATATGTGCCCATCTCAATATTCTTCAGTATAATTATAAAATACAATTTTTAAAAATCTTATATCAATGATTAAATCTTATAAGCTTTCCGGTCTGTTTCAAGAAGAACATGTGAAGTCTAAAGACTTAAAAATCTTTTAACCAAAAAATCACTATCTTCAACGACAATGATGAACATGCAATTATTATTTACTTTACAATGATTACTTGTCTTCCAGTGTATGACTACTGTGAACGGAATTTTAGAGCCAGTTGCGAAGAGAAAACCTTACTACGTTATAGATCATCATTGGTTAACTCAGATATTCCCTGTTTGAAGATGTTAGACTATTTTATAGTATTAGTATAGCTTGACCTTAAATTGCGTTCAATAAAATAAAATACCGCAACATCCAAAAACACATAGCGAATGAGCTATAATTAAGTTTGACATGTTAATTCTTTAAATACTTTTCAAAATGTGCTTGATCATGTTCCTCAGTACATCTTATTAACATATCTGTTTATACATGTATATCTTATCTTTGGTTTTTTTTAATTCTTGAAAAAATGCTGTCATGGTGCAATTGACATATGTAGAACCTGTATGATTGATCAGTTTTGCATTCCATTTGCACCTATTTGTACCGAGAGAGAAAGAAAAAATATAAAATCCAACATGAAACAATTTAAAGGTATAAGACCGATTAAATGTTTATCTAAAACGCTTGTCAATGGTTATCGATTTAACGGAAATCGGTAGAAGTTGAATGATGACAAAAACTTTATTTTATACTTTCGTTCAAAATAGAAATATTTTAGGTGGTCCAAGAGTTTGGTTGTCAGCTGTTTATCAAAGCGAAGAAAAGACTCGCTTACTCTTTCATTCTTGAAATATCTCTCTGACACATGATTTCTGTTCTATATTGTTACCGATTATCAGTGATACATCATATATATTAGCTATAAAACAAACATTTCATAGAACAAAACAAGAAGAAATATATTCCAGCGATTAAAACTTGCTTCTTTTATCGCCCAAGTTTCAAGAAGATGTATTAATATCTTTACCCCTGTTGCGCACGGAGCAAGTTCGTGGCTTTCGCTATCGGCCAAAAAGGGTGATTTGATTTTCATTTTATGTCAAAATTATTGTGTAAATAGGCAGTCGGTTACACATACATCATAATTTCAAATTGGACTTATCAGATGAACAGTATTTGTTCGATGATAACTTAATCTGAAGTGGATGTCAGGTTTTGTCAAGAGTTCATTTAACAACGAAAAACCTCGATAACCGCCATGTTGCGGCGTGTACGTCTGATAGAGAGGGCGAGAGAAGAGCCTCGTTATCAGTATACACCACATATGACGGTCATCTGAAGTGTACAGGAGCGCTGAATGTGTTAAACAGATGTAACCCTTGTTTGTACGATACCGTGGCTATTTTGGGGCATTTCATATTACGTATGCGCAGTTTAATGGAATGATTGACAGGGCGAACCATTATCAATTTTTAACTTTACAATTTCTCTCTGTTCTTCCCTACATTACATGTACATGTACATGTATACTGTATTAGATGACTTTTAGTTAAGGACTACTTAAACATCCCTCCAATTTATAAAACCTCGCATACTTTGAAAAGAGATAATTGTAGAATAGAATTATACTGTTCAAGATTTTTTTATTTTCAGGTGTAGTTGATTAAAGGAAAAAGAAGAAACGGTCAAAACGAAAACAATAATCTTTTAGGGTTTATTATTAGTACCATACATGTAGACACTTGTCGTAACAGACGTCCATTATGCTCAATATATCCTGCTCTTGTAAAATAATCATTAAAACGAGAGACGAGAAGTTCAAAAGTGAAATTAATTACTTTATGATTATGGAAAACGGTCAGCATGTAAAGTTGTATGTGAGAATGATTGGTAACTTGGCACAACATGTACTATAGAACGTGTTTTGGTCAAATCAAGTCGAACAAGGTCAAAGAATTCATCATTCTGTAATCACCAGCGTATTTCGATCTCATTTCTGTTTCTTCGTCAATGTTGTGGCCCCAATTCGTCATCAACTCCAATCCCTTTAAGATGGACCACGTAATAGAGGGACCTTTATGTTCCTGAAAGAGGTCTTAACATGATTTCTCTGTCTCCACGGTTCTTGGAAGCCCCCCAAAATGGCATCAATTAGAGCAACATAACTACATGCTGTCGAGATGTATTTTATCTCGTGTCTGCTTGGAAAGGCCGAAGCCTCTCATTTCTCTAAGAGGTTGTTTATTCTTAGTACTCCATATTCTGCAAACAATCAAAAACATAACCATAGGTTACGTCCAGAATTCAATCAATTGGGCCGCATTAGCAACAAATAAATGTAGTTTAAACTCACGTTAACCCTCGATTTTCGATCATTCTCTTGCTGTACCCCCGCAATTTGTTTGCTTTTTTATGTTCCATTTAAGGATGCGCGCAGAGGCCGGTTATTATGCCTAGCGTGTTAGAGGCCATTGAATTGGGAATCGTTGGTATGTAAGTCTAATTAAAACCATTGTCTGACAAGGAAAACTACATGCTTGCAGAGAACCACGCTGCTGTTACTCACTGTGATTATGGGCCACAAGACGTATTCTATTTTTCTAATTATTACTGTTGGTCGGGTTAGATCAGCATTGAAAACAATGAAAGATGAAAAGCGGAATTGCATCGATTTGTGCTGCACTCACAACACGATAGGGCTTTTTGATTCGGAGTAAATGACTACGTTTGATTTATTCTTGCAAAACAATGTAAAGATTTTATTTTATTTTTATAAAGATGTAAATTATCATTCTTTGTCTACAAATAATCGTTGATCTTATTATTATCATTAATTTTTTTTATCGTTTAAAAGGAATGTATGGTCATGTCTATTTTAAGACTATTTCTAACTTTATACAAAAAAGAGCTCTGTTCATGATTTTAAAAGGGAAATTGTCAAATATTTATGCTAAAACACGATTCTATATATAAAGGTAAAAAAAAAATACGATGAATTTGAAGGCAGTTGTTGACCACCAAAAAGAGCGCTTAGGTATGTTATGTAAACGAAACTTTTCCAGCTTAAAATTTGTATTCATTTAATTTTCTTTTTGATTTTGTTAGATCTTTTGAATCTTATCTTTCTCGGTAAGAAACAAATGAATTGGCCAATACGACTTGTTTTCATCGTTTGTGACATTAAGACTTCCATTTCACAGGCAGGGGGCATCATTGCCCGAGTCTTGACACTTAAAGCTCGTATAACATCATTGTATTTTTCTGTCTATTTTGACTCCTGAACGAATATGAAACTTGACATGAGTTTTGGAGAGATGCAATGTTATATTGCGGTTGGTCCAGGGGTTTCTATGGCCGGCTCACTTACTACCTCCCGCGTATCCTTCCGCTATTTCATGGCTATTTAACTATTTGAGTTATGGGTCTTACATATAATCCTTCTAAACCATTATCTGTGTTTTCTCAAAAATATACTGGGTTATGACAAATAATAGATTTATGTCAGTTCAAGCCAGAGTCGTGTGAGGCACGAATGTAATGTTACACTCGGGCATACCATCAAAAATGGAGTCACTCCGTAAAAAGTACAACTCCCTTATTAACATATAATTTTGATTATTTGTGACAGATTCATAAACAGAAATATTTGTACATATATTTTCGTATTTTCAAAAATCGAAGTTTGTAGCAAAAAAAAAGGTTGCATAAAGTGCTCATGTCTTTTTTTTATCATAATAATTAACGATATCGTTTGATTGTCTACAACTCATAATCATGGTGGCCTTTTTTTCACCGATAAGTGTATAACGATTAAACCAAAGGTCAATATACTAGTATATTTTCGAAATTTTATTACTTTTTAAATTGTAGTTTATCTATAGATCAAGTCAGTGTTGAAAACAGGTTCAGATGTAGCAATGTTTGGTATAATGATATAGATACGAACTACATACAGAATTTGATACAAAGGTTATTTTAGAATTCCATTTCAACTAAAAGATTTCAAAGTACTATTAAATACCAGGGGGCACTATTTTTAATATTTATATTATAATAACTGTTTACCATCACAGAGCCGAGTCGTTCCTTTATTAAAGAGAGAGAAAAAATCCAACAGACAACAAACAGATCCAGACTGTGCCAATTAAGATAATGAACGTAGAATTAGATATCAAGTTTATTAATTTGCACTTTTGTCTTATCTATAAACGGAGAGAAAAAATCGTTTGAAAATTTATATGAGGATCTTGGATTCTGATAACCATTCCTGTTTTTGAGCAATTTTACTAAACGAGAGTTTGATTGGCATACAGTTCAATAGCATAGTACATTAAACTTTTATTCGCTGTATGAAAATGTTAATAAATATTATGAACTGGAGGTTTCAGAAGTGCAAAAGATGAAGGTGCCGAGTTTTACCACTCATGTTAATTAATAATCGGCTTTTCCGTTCCTTTGTCTAATATGTCGTGGGGTAAAACTTTGCCGACATCTTGCTGAATAATTCATTAAAGATTTAAAAGGATAAAAAAAATTATTTGGTCATCTTTTCGTGCGGTTGAAAAGATATTGCTCATTATTATAGCGAGTACTTTTCTCATTTTATCAGATAAAAACAATGATATTTTGTATGCATATTAATCTTTTTGTTTAGCAAATCGGTGTTTTTGAGTGTAAAGTCTAGGCATTAATTATTAATTATTTGTTAAATGAAATGGCCTCAAGTCCTTCGCTTATCTTTTCTACTGCGTCAGTTTCCTCTGGTTTTTGATTGATGGTGTCCAATCTATATTTGATTGGGTTATTTCTTTCTTTCTTTTTTTTAAATATCATTTCAGTAGTTTGAAATCTGTGAAGGATTTTTATGAGTTTAAAACCGAATAAAAATGAAAGAGCGTGTATTTTTTTTTTCAACGAATAATAATTCTTTTGATAATTTTATGATAATTTCCTTCCCAAATTGAGAGTATAAATGATAATAAAGTCGCATGCATGACACACAGTACAGATGCTCATCCGTTATAATAACTATGAGTACATGTAACAAAACTCAGAGAAGAAAATTTTAGATTTGTTTGTCTGCTGAAAAGTCCCCGCTCAAATCTTGAGTAATATAGCTTAGACAGATATGTTAATACTAAAAACGATCATTTTAAAGCATTTACCGTATACGCTTCTTCTTTTTTTCTTTTTTTTTTTTGAAAAAATAAGATAATTATAAAATTTTCATGAATTATTAAACACTATATTTCTGATATCATTTGAAAGTAAAAAAAATTCCGATTGGAAAACCCAAAAGTTTTCTGCACCTTTTTGGTTATTTAGGAAAAAGATTATTTAGTAATATATTAATTGTTACCGTATGTTTTAATGTGCCGAGTTAATTTAGGGATCTGGTCACGTGGTTTACAGATGGCGGTGCACTAGAAAGAAAGACAGAAAGAGCATTATAAGAATATGCATTGTACGGGCTGATACGCCCGCCACCCAACATTAATTAAAAGTTATTTTATCTAAATTACGGTGAAAGTTACGACATGTCACCTCTGTACATCAAAAGTTTTAATATTAATTTTGAAAGTTGTGTAAATCAATAATTAGTATCGAACCTTCTAATGATAGTCGGAGGTCAGTACAGGGGATCGGGGAAAGATGATTTATTCTGACTGGAGGTTTAAGCGGGCAGATTTATTACAATTGATTATCTTAAATAATGAAGTGCGTAGACTAGTGTAACCTGTATTTATTACTTGTTTTTAGGTTTAAAATTGGGAACGGACACCACCGGGATATGGTGCCCGTTTAATGAACGATTGCTATGCGTTTACATACGTTTTATATGTTACTTTATTTGGTTCTTTTCCTGTGCATGATCGGTCTGCTTTCGATGACGTCCGCTGATGTCCGTTGGACCCAAATCACTAGCGGACAACTTCTGGTCGTGAAAAGGATAAGCAGGATTGGTTTAGCTTGTTTTAACATACGATTGTTGTTCCAAACAGTGGATGAGGTCCGTTAGTTGACCATTATTAATTTGTACGGTCGAAACATTTTGGTTCTCGTTCAGTAGTTATCCGTTTCATACGATTCAATATGAAGTTCTTGACTTTTATTAACGGACAACAAACGTTTTACGTTTTGTTGCCATTTTTTTCGTTAGACGCGCCCGTTGACGTGACATGGTCATAATTTTTCTCGTTTCAGACCTTTTTGTGACCTATGAGCTAGGAACTTTTTTGGGTCGGGTCACGGTTTTAAGAATAGGCCGATATCCACCTACAAGCTAACTTGTTTTCAGTGTAAAAATTTACTATTGTCAGGAGGAAAATTTTACTACAATTATATAGCAAAACTTATACTTAATGGTCGGTAAACCCAATCTCATTATACAAAAACAATAACGTATTGTGGATACAATTTGAAATTTTGAAATCACATCCTGTGATATCATCACTATACAGGAAGTTTTAAAAAATATTAAATAATCTGCCCAGTTTTATACCAGGCACCAAATCAAATCACAAAGCTAGCATTGATACTTTAAACGACAATGCTCATATTGAGCAATTATTATCACAATTGTAAAACAACAGAGTTGTGCAGCGTTGATTTTTTAATATCGCGTAAAACAAAGTTCAACATTTATGAATATCTAATGGTGGATATAAATAAATGTTTTGTCTGGGGGAACGGATGTACTCTTAATAATTAGATCTGAGAACTTTGACATGGAATTACTTTATGAATGTTTAAAATGTGAAGTTCGCATGTTTTGACTTTCCAAACTTACACTAATGAAAGAAAATGATTTGCCAGGTGTATAATTATGATTTATCTCATATGATAATAAACAAACATTCTTGTTAATTTGATTTTGCACGTTGTCTTATTTTTTTAGTTCAATTAAAATAGTTAGATGTCAATATTTTAATTTATTTAATCGTAAAGGTTTTCACTCGGGAGAGTGAAATTTTGGTATAACCTAATTCATTCTTCGGTAACAAAACAAATTTATCAACACTGGAATTCAGTTTTTATTAACTATATACTTTTGAAGCAATGAAAAAAGGAAAAAATAAGACAGTTTTCGATTCTTTTTATGATTTGTGGATTTTGAGACTAGTAACTTACGAGTATAACATTCATAACTTGCAAATGTTGTTTTGCGCAAAATTTTAGAGTATTCATAGATTTTCCCTATGATACATAATATTATTTTCTTTTTTCATGTAGAATGTTTTGAAATATGTAAAATAGGCGTTTGTTGGGTTATATAAAATTACAATTAGTTTAAAGCTTTTACTTTCAAAAGCCATTAACTGAAAAAAGTTGGAAAAACTTTGTTGATATTTGGGGAATTTTATCCATACTTGTTACGTAAACAGTCTATCAAACACTTCAATTTACTGTCTGTAATTATACTGCCTTCTTGAAATCCTTTAATATTCAAAGTTGTGCGACTTACACTGACAAGTTTATATTCTCAACAAGACAAGCAGACAAGTTTATCTGTGTTTAACCAAAAACTTACACCGTATTACTAATTTGAACGACTGTCATTCACATAAAAGGAAATGGAGTTTTGGTGTGAAACAATTCCCCTCTTTACAAGTGATTTTTTTTTTTTTGAGTGGCTGTCTGTTATGAATTCGATAGTATTCTATTTTTATTTAACCATATAATCAAACTCCTCCTTCTAAAAAAAAAACTCAACAAAGATCAAATTGGAAGCCTTAAAGACTTGATACGAGCCGGAAATGTAAGTTAAATTATAAAGCTAATTAACTTAATGTAATTAATTAAGATGAGAAGTGTTTATTTTCCAATACTGTCGAATATTGAAAAGACAAATGAACAAGAAAGTTGGTGTTTCTTTTCTAAATACTGGGAGCGGATCTATTTTCGTCCTTTAAATGATGATTAGGCGATAGCTATTGGTTTAAAATACGTGTTAATTACTTGAAAGGACTTATTAAAAACACATTAATCACAGCGCATTTTAGAAGTGATGTCTCAACTGTTTTGATTTATATATGGAGTCATTTTTGTTGTAGTAGTCAAATTAACAAGAAGACGATTGTAAGCATAATGAAACAAAGTGAAACGATAGATAAAGAGGAACTTCATTAACTCAAAAGAATTAAACATTATACAAATCATCCATTTTTTTTAATAAAAAACTGACAAACGGCTCATGCCCCATTCTTCGGATGGCGCCTGAGTTAATGCAGGTTATGTGTGCAATTAGCAAGAATAAACGTAAAGATTTCTGTAATTTGTCAAATGTGATACGCATTTCTCTTCTCTCTCTGATAAAAAAAATAAAAGATTAAGAGAAAGATGAAAATAACTCAGCCCCCTCCCTCTTATTTTTTTCGTAATTGACTTTCTTTGAATGGATATATAGAAAGATATGGATATTTATTTTAAGCCAACAACTCCTACTCCCAGACACACTTTTTGGAGATAATTCAAGTTATCAATCGCCTCTCCATACGGATTAGGAAATTGGGGTTTGGCAAAGTTTAGGGGTTTTTTTCCTTTTTTTTTTCTTTTTTGCAGGCCAAAGATGGCTTTGGTAAGCATGCCATCACCCTCCTCAACTTTGATAAACAACGCTATATTTTACGTGGCAAAGTATAATTGTGTATTGTATATATGTAGTAACAAAAAAAATATAATGATTTCAGTTCAGAATCTTCCAAATGATGAAGATAGAGAGAATTGGAATTTGTATATTTACATTTGTGTCACAGCTTTATTTCAGTAGGATTCATGTAAACTATGGTTGTTATAAAGGGAAGAGGGGGTTGAACGTTCAATTGAAATAAATCAGAAATTCAAACCGTTTGAGAGATTCTGATAGTTAACAGCATCCAAATTAGAGATACTAGTCTCATAAAAAATCGTAAAATACACGAATGGTAGGCTTTAAGAAGGAATCTTTATTTTTTTTAGGTGGTTTTCCAATCTTGTGATAAATGAAGAGATATTTATTAGGTTTTTTCAACAATGATAGATGGAGTCATCCGTTGACAGGAACATGTGTAGAAATGATTAAAATATCGCGTAATGATATAGCTCTTTAGTTCCTCGTTACCATACAGAGTGATTGTTCTACATTTCTATTGCTTTGCATATAATTAACGAAAAAAAAAAGAAGCGTATAAGGGACAAATAGAGAGAAACCCCGTGTTCTCCGCTTCGTTTGTTCATAAATAATAAATGACTTTTTAGATCAAATAGAAAACTATGGGATCAGCAAGTTATTACCGATGTCGGATCATTTGAGGTTTAACCAATATGACAACTTTAATCGTGTCAAACAATTTGAATATGTAACAGCGTTTGTTCGTTAAAATATGTTGTTTTTGGACGTGCTGGAAATATTAAGACAGTGGTAGTGGATTCCATAGGATCCCCCAATAGGTTCGAGAGGTCGCGGGCTTAATTATAGCGTGACCTTTTATGTCAACATGCACACGAGACTGTTCGATTTTGTTCCAATCACAGAATTTTGTGTATAATCAATCAGCAATGGAGACATTTATACATTACATATTGCTTTGCAAAATTAATTATGAAATTATAATACATAATGTTAAATGCAAGTAAATGTGTGTTGCTAAGGTTGTGCTTCAACAGATTTTGTTAGATATATACGCACACTCTGAGATTACCCGAATTTGCCGAGTCCAAAATATAGGAAGACTTGACATGCTTGATTGTGGTCATGATAGTAAATACACTATCTCTGGACAAAAAAGAGAGTTTTAAAAATTTTAAATCATTGTGATAAGATGTTGAATTAAATCAACGCTTTAACAATAACTCTGTGATTTGTGTTTAGTTAGTTTTAGTAGGTTTGGCAATGACTGTATATACCAACATCCCAGTCTTCATAAAAAATTAAATAATTAATTTTCACGTATAGCAAGGTCTTCAAAAGAAAAATAATAAAAGACAATGAAGAAACTCATTTAGTTGCACTGATAAGAAATAATGTTGCTGTGATTTCTTCTAATTTCGTGACCAAATCTCATACGGACAAAAACATGTTTTGCTCGGAGAATACCGTGTATAATTAATGATAATCATCCGTATACAAGATCTTGTACTTCTGTATAAAAATCTGCCGAAAATCCCACTTAAAGTGCAAAGTGCATGCCACGGAGCTGAAAATACTCCCAGATTTGTTGCGATGTTGCTCTCGCGGGAATTGAACTCGGAAATTGGACTTGCGAACTCTGTCAGGAATCATGTATTTTGCATTCGGATTATCCATTATACGGGGTTAATCAAACTTTATACTTTGTTATTTTCTTATCAGTTGTCCATCGAATTCTTACACACGCCAACGAAGAATATGAAACATTGATGGCACTGCAGACAAGTTGGAGATTACAACGAAAAACACGTCACGCGTCCACGTTATTCTCCAATCAACCCCCCGAAAGGAAATTTCAGATTTGATTGCAAAAAAAGAAATTCTTTACCGTCTTTGCATTTGTTCATGCAATATTTGGCAATGGTCATCTGTATGAGAAAAAAAATCTATCGTAATACTAAGATTTTTTCCATTCAAGATTTGGCAATGGTCATCTGTAGGAGAAAAAAAAAATACTTGTATCTTCATACTGCGGAAAGACAAAAGTGATGACCAATGCGTCCTACTACATTGTAGCTTATGCCATTCACAAAATAATATTACGAAATCGGCACTAACGGTCACACTGGTTGTTCAAAACCTCGCTTACAGCGACCTGCAAGTATAGGAGTACCACATTTTATATTAATTTGAAGATAGACATGACCGTTCTGTAATATAGAGACTTAATTTCATTGCAACCCTAGACTGTGTAAGGAAATGGCAATTACAGACAAGCCTAATGCCAGTCTATTCAATATTTTTCAATTATTTGATATAAGTTAAAACTATTATATTATACCACAATAAAACGAAGACAAAGGTAGCGTATTGACAGTTCACAAAAAGAACCAGTTTCTGGTGTTGTACATGTACATATATACGTGACAAAAATGCGTGTTAAAATGATTCATTACATCAACTAAGAGAGAGATAGAACATATGGTATGTATGTATTTTCACCAAAAAAATGTGTAATGATATGAATTTTATGTAGGTTTATTATATATATTGTCATGACAAAGCGAAAACTAACGTACATACGCCTATTTATCAAAACAACATTTGGTTACACCTAATAACAGAAATTAATAATAATCTACCTACGTCCGGGAAAAAACTGAACAAGCTAAGAGGCCTTTGGGCTACATTGCTCACCTGAGTACCTTATATCGATCTCAAATGAATTTTTGTATGCCTTTCTGAGATGTTCTCATCTAAAACACTGAACTCAGGAAGGTGTATGAATACATGTAACACATTAAAAAAAAAACTTGAATTAACTGTATATGTATACATGCATGCTTGTGAAGTAGTATCACAAAATGTAGCGTTGTTGAGAAAGATATTTTTGAAAGATATTTCCCTGTATATCTCTATGTTCAACTTCCCTTCCCTCTTTGGGTCCCACTTTCGGTCTGAGTTGGTCATAATAATGTGGACAATTTAGAATCTACACTATATTAGGATGTTTTTCTTATAATATCACAAATTTTAACACTGTAGTTCCTGGGAAGAATTATTTTCAACTTTACATCCCTCCTTGATTCACTATTTTTCGGGAGGGGTAAGTTTGTTCATTTCAAACTTCAAACTTTATATAGAAGCACTGCTGTATAAACATTATTTTTTTCGGAGACAGTGGTTCTTGAACAAAATATTTAAACACCCACCTCATTTTCAAATTATATTATTTCTCCCTTTGTAATGAAGTTTGGCTCTTAATCTTCATAATTTAGAAATCTCTCAACTTAAAAGAATAGGTTGTGCCAAGCTTGGTTGAATTTGACTCAATAATTGTTGCAAAAAAGTTGAAACGATCAGAAAACCTTACGAAATTACAAAAGTACTGTAACATCTCAGATGAGCTAAAACCAAAAGCATACGAAGATTCCGGGAAAAAAAAATTTTTAAAAAAAAGTTAAATTCATTGATCAAGTTAAATAAGAGGCCATTTGATCAGCGAATTTGTTAGACTTTACATAAGAATTTACAGCCTACAAGTCGAATGTCAATTCAACAGGTGTTGGAATCGTTGTCTGACTGCCAAGGTTTGAAACTTTTGAAGAATACAAATCGCACGATTAAACTTTCCGTGTCAATTTGTATTGGCAGACCAGTTAAAATTTATTCGAAAAATCCATGATTTGCAGATGTGAAATCAATAACAAGACATCGATTTTTGATAATTATTCATTAATTCTTAGATTTTTTTTCTGAAAGTACATTAAATTTACAAGTGTTGTTTAAATGCGTCTAGGGTGAATGATATTGGTTTCTTATAGCGTGGTGGGTTTTTTTTTTTAATCTTTATATCAAGTAGCATCAGCATTCAAAAACATTAAATGTTATATCAATATTATACTTCTAGTCATAATTTATTTTTCTATTCATTTTCATAAAAGTTATTTTATGAAAGTTTGTCTGAAAGGCTTATGTGCCAGCTTTCGTTGGATTACCATTATTTTATTTCAAATTCCCTGCAAGAAGCAATGCTGATTTGGAAATAAAAGTTATTTGTATTCAATTTAACAAAGAAATTTGAGGGGGGGGTCAATATAGCAACCAAAAAGGTTGCCATCTTCAATTTTTTAAAAAGCTCACTTATCTAGAAAAGTTACCTGCCCTAATTATTTTCCAAAGGGCTTTGTAAAAATTAAAATGAATCACTGCAACCAAATAAAAGTTCTCCCCTTTTCTTGCTAGCATGTTGATGAAACCGCGTCTGTATTTACAATAAAAAGTGATATATACGACACTGCTAAAATAAACATCGTACAAAAACATATCTTGGGGCAAACATTCGTGCTTAAATATTGATATACAAGTCATTCATATCATATACAAACTAACACTGGGTCTGCTATATCGTCTGGAGGAAAAAGCTTTGATATCGAGATCTAATATTTATATTCATTGGCGGACGAAGCGATACTATGATTATGACCCCTCTGTTGAACATGTTCCCAGCTTTCAAACGTACATATTTTTTTTATTTGTCTCCGGATAGCATCGACTCTCTCTCCCTCTCCTCTCTCCCCCCTCTCTCTCTCTCCCCCCCCCTCTCTCTCTCTCTCTCTCTCTCTCTCTCTCTCTCTCTCTCTCAAACGAATACGATGTTGTTTTTCGGTGCATTCGAAAAATTTGCTGAAAAAAGGGCTTGCCTTTTTCCATTCTACCCCAATACATTCTTAGAAAAATCCTTAATTTAAAAATTCATAACTGTACCTATAATTGCCAGTTTGCTTTACATTATTTCAGACTAGGTGTCTGTTTTAATTTGTCCGATTTTTCCGAAGTCAGGAATTCGTAATGATTATTCAGTAAATTCAAATAAACCTACGATTTGTTTTTGGGTTTTTTTTTTATTTTTTAACTCGAGGTACACAATTTTTTTTTTTAACAAGACGTCCTTTTTCAATGTGAACTACCTGTAGTATTTTTGTTCCATTGATATGTTTATTAATAAATATAGATGGTTTCAATCAAATTAGAAAAAAACCCAGCTAATTAATTTGTTTTCTCTTTGCTGTATTAACAAATTATTCAACAAATCACGCTTTTTTCTACGTATGATTGAATTAAACATATCTTTACGATACTGTCTATATGGATAACAAAAGCCAATTATCTTCTCTAATTAACTCGAACAACTAAACGTCAAAATCAACGTCATAATCAAATTTTATGATAGGAAAGGAAAATGACTGTTAATGAATAAGATGCATTATCCTAATCCCATAAAATTCTTAATTAAGTGAAAAAATATAAAGAAGTTTGTCTTCTTAATTGTAATCAGTTTTTCTTTTTTTCGTGCAAGAACATAATACAGAAAACACAGAGTAAATTTTAAAATATTAAATTAAGGAGATGTATTAATTTTGACAGATTTTATAAGTTTGTACCGTGCCTCGAAAATTTTCATTCAGGGCACATTTTGTCAATGAAATTTGAGGACAACCAACGAAGCCTCCCAATGTGTGATGGGTCCCATACGTATGCCATCTCTGTTTCCTTTTTGCAATGGTTGAGGGCCGCAGAGCTGGAACGTGCAAGAATTATGCAATTTAAAATTTCCTTGAATGGTGCATGTAGTTGAAAACGTCCATTTTGCAATAAAAAGGTATTTCAAATACGAAAAACTTAGAATTTTATGGTTTTTTGATAAGGCCCTTTGAATTATGAGATGTCAAACGCTGATTGGTTCCATCTTAACGTTACGTTTCTTTTGTCTATTTTGCTTAAAGGAAATAAAAATACTACTGTCAGTTTAATGATAAAAGTGGAGTTTTTTTATATTTTAAAATAATCTATGAAATATAAATAAAAAAAATCAAAATATATTTTGACATCTGAAGTCTACGGATAAAAATATAAAAGCAGCCATTCGAATACTAGTAAACGTTTAAAAGACTTATCTCTGCATGTACGAAAAAGGAAACCGTGAAATTTGATGAGACCAAATAGGAAGAACCAAAATCTACATGTAGTCCCACAAAAAAAACACCAAAACTGTTGCCTTGAGGTGAAGTAAATTTATATAGTTTGTCGCAACCACTTGAACCTATTTGGACCTATCAACACTTTTATCTTCAAATAAAACGTCCACAAGAACTCTATTCGTAATTCTCTTCATTTATCAAGTAGCCTAGTGTTCGGATGTGAACCGAAACTCGTTTTCTGCAAGAGATCGTGGACCATGTGACGTGATGTGGGATCATAAAAATGGAGGTGCGATTGTATCAGATCCACAACTGGACACCACTGATGTCAAAAAATCAGGCTGAAATACGCCAGGTCGTGTTTCGGTGACAGAGAAACCGGGTCCATATTTGAATAACAAATGAGGAACAATACAGTGTAGCTAGGGGTCAAGATAAATTGCTAACTGTTCCACATCTTAACAAATGAGAAAAGAGACTAATTATATTCCGCTGTCATTATTTTCACACCTAGGTTCAAAGGTATATATAGAACTTAACATTATAGGTAGTGTGTATTCGGCGACACCCGTGATTTATGAAGAAGATGTCTTATCTCTTGCACGTGTTGCAAGATTCGTGTCAGGTGATCGTATGTTTTTACCTAGGCTAATTTTTCACCGAGCTAATAAAAGTTCGAGCTATGCTGTCTAATCTTGAATAATGATACCAAGAGAAAATACTTTTTTCCTAAGAAAACGTCGTCTAGATCTATGTCTTTAATAATGCACTGTCTCAAAGATAATGTTTGGTATCGTAACTGAACTATAAACAATGTAAATATAAAAAAAATCATTCAATTAATTCTGTCTAATTCCCAGTCGAGTTTTTTTTTCCAAGAAAAAGTCGTCTATGTCTGTAATAATGGCGTGTCTCAAATTTATGTTTTGAATCGGAATTCAGTTTAATATACATAATAATAACATTCAATTTATGTTGTCCTATCTTGAATAATGAATCCTAGCAGAAAAAATTTTCTTAGAAAAAGGTAGTCTATGTTTGTAATAATGCCCTGTTTCAAGATATTTCTTTGAATCGTTATTAAATTATAATACATGTAAGTAAAAAACGTGTAAATACATGTAACATTGAATTGAAAAAAAGGAGACAGTGTTCGAACCACGCTTGATTTCAGAGAAAATCTTAATAATATTTTTAATTTTTTTTTTTCAGTATGTAGGATTGAGTTGGTCAACGAGAAAGGTCAGTATCTGAACATAATCAGGTCAGTATAGTATTAAAAGTTAATACTGTTAAATATACATAAGCACGTGCTGGACAGAGGTGCCTGTAGGGGTCATCATTGTACATGGATACGCAGTTTATGATAATTAATGCATGTCATCAATCAATGTCAAACCCTTTTTTTTGCATTTTGCAAAAGGGGGGATGTCAAATTTAATATTGAAACTTGTCTGTTTCAATATAATAAAAATTATATATCAAAGAATGCTTTTACTTTGGCCACTATAAACTATTTCTTATTTTAATTTCGTATATTACAAATACATTACCTTTCGATACTTATAGATATATAAACAGGTTCGAGCTATTGAGTCAATAAAAAAAAAGATCGTCATTTTTTCCAGCAGACGGTAAAATGATACTTGAGTTTTAAAGGGTATAACATAATTTTAATCTCAGTATTTTCTTGATATATGCTGTCATTCCAGGGCTTTGATTTGTTTGTATGGTTTATTTTGATTTACTTTATAGTTATTTAATAAAATGGTTCACAATAAATGTTTAGTGTATTATAACCTACGTAAGCATGTAGCCTCTATTACCATTACTGGTATTTTTTGCAATGAAAACTTTCCAGAACTCGAAACTCAGTTTCTTTCATCTAAAAAACTTGCATCGTGATTATAGATTATTTCTATTAATATACTAGTACACCTTGCAATTATTATCAAAATCTTTACTAAATGATTTACAGCACATAATAAATGTTTAAAGATAATTAAAAATGAAAAGCCCCTAATTATTTTTGAAATAAATGTTCTAAGTTAATGATACAGGGTCTATTAAAGTATAAACGTCTGATATTCTATATTTGTCAAAGGGCACTGTTAAAATATCTTGTTGACCTAACAACTAGTCAAAAATGGGTTCAGAAACTGCGTTGCTTGAAAGAGTACAACATAATTAGGTGTAATTGGTAATTAAAAGCATGTGTAATTATGACAATCTACAAATGATATATTTTTTGTTTTCGACCCCCGTAAAGTAAAACAATAGCAGTTACACCGGAAAAGATGTTAAAATTGATCAAATAACAAAATAATTAATGGGATTCTCTTACTTGAAATAGATTTTTTTTGCCTGTTATTATGTTAATGAAAATATTATCTTACAATTTAACATATTAAATGAATAAAAATTGGCCCAAGACCAGAGGAGAGTTCATTCACAAAATAAAACACCCTTTGTAAAATATGTTGACCCTCATTAAGATGTGCAAGGGCAGGTTTTTAATAAACAGTGTACATGTGTGAATTCACTAATCATAGACTATAAATAGGTGTAGAGTCCACTACAACTCATTTTGTTAATGATCAGAGCATGGAATAAATAATTTGAACGAGATCTAGATCACCTTCTGTAATTAACAGCAATTAATTAATTGTGTCTCTTTGTAGATGCACTTTTGATATTATATTTTGCATCTTATGCACATAAGTTTATATCATGTTTTTACATCATTACACAGATATTTCGGATCTAAAAAGAGCTAACAGATTTTTGTTAAAGTATACATGAATATATTTTTAACTGTAATTCGAGTTCTATTTGTACAGTACATTATGAATTTAAACTTTGAAAATAAAATTGTGCATATTATGTTTAACTAAAGGTGCATGTGTTTCTTATATTTGTATGCATGCATTCGTGTAATTGACGCCAATTATTTATGTTATTAAGAAAGTTAGGGGGATGGAATTGCATTTATAAATACATGTCCCAACCAAACAAAAGACCAGACCTGCACGTTTTGTTTTATACGAAAATACCATCAGTTCAGTATGATTTTGACTAAATTGTTAGTGGTCTATCAGTTGTCTCATTCATTTTGATAGATAAACTATTTGTGTGCATTTTCTTCAACGTGAAAGAAAACGCTAATCTTTGGTTATAAAAAGAGGAGGATTTCCGAACATTTGCGGTTTATGGGAAACAAATCTCACCATTTTCTCTTCAAAAGTACCCAGTAAGTACCATTTAATGACCGTCAGGTGTTGTGAATGAAATATTTTGGTTTCCTTAGAGACACTTTTTATAATCATATTGCTTTTAAAATGGATAATAAACGATACATATTAGGGAAAATTGGATAACATGTGCTCGCAATATTAGGTCGATATCGCACAGCCGTAGCACCTTATTTCTCTAAAACCCGTTTTATCATGTAAATTTAATCATGGCGTCCTTTTCTTTTTAGGAGGGAGCTACCATCATTTTACTCTTAAGATTCACTTTACTATTCACTGTTCGGATAAGAGTAATTTTCAAATCCCTTTATCAATATATATATCCTTCATGCGTAATTCTGCAAATCGCTTTATGATTGTAGTTTAAGTCGCCCCTATTTCGAATCTATCACCCAGCTGTGGAGCTGACATTTTGATGTATACGTTCATAGGTAGTATAACATCCATAAACTGAACTTTTATCTCGTTTCTTTAAAAAAATTCATGCATAGTTTAGATATTGCCAGGGTGTTTAATAATGATGGTGAGGGTAAAAAACGGACAAGGCAAGATATTTTTAGTGATGTCCATCCATCAAATTTTAAAAGAAGAAATTTTGGGTAACCTATGGTCAAAGAAGATTTCAATATCCAAAACAAAATATTTTACATCGTTGAATGTTTGCCTATCGGGGAAATTCGTAACAAACAATACAGCTTCTCAGAGAAGACAGCTAAGAATTATTTGGTTTTCTCGTGTTTAACTAAGAAATAACCACACAAAAATATGAACGTTTGCTTAGTTGGTTGCAAACACTAAACGCAATCAGAATAATTTCAATAATCAGAAGAAAGAGTTATGGGCCTTTTATTTTGTTGCTCTTTTCTATCAAATTCTTAAGATTCTGTCAAATAAGGAATAACGCGGGCTATAGAGGTTAATGCTAGATCGATCAAAAGAAATCTAATTCACTACGAAAACCTTCATTTTCATTGCTGGTAAATTGACTCATTTCAGCGCCCAGATAGCACTGGATTCATGGTAACGAGACCAATTGCATCCGTGTCCATTTATTCCCAATAACAAATCGACCGCGGGGCATGAAATGTGCATTGTAAATTTAATTAAAGCAAACAGCTAGCGAAAGATAAATGCGATGCTGTTAAGTGCTATAGAAATCTTGATAAATGAGAAAAACGATTGCTGGAACCCGTTTTATGCAAAGCAGCTTGTTGGCAGAAAGATTGGAATAGTGTCTTCTGTATATACTTTTGAAACAAAAGGATGTGTCTACCAATGGTGCTTCTTGTAATTCCTGGAATTGGTACTGTAATATTCACTAGATAAAGTTTTTCAACGAGTCGTTCTAGGTACATGTACATGTATATGGTTACATGAGAGAGAGAGAGAGAGAGAGAGAGAGAGATGTACATGTAATAATATATATTTTGCAATCATAAATGGATTTGTATTTAGGTACCAGAAAAAAAAGAAGAAGAAATTACATTAAAATCCTGACCATATCATACAAACCTCTACATAGCCTGTCCAACGAGTGTGCGTTGTAATAACCAAAAGAAAAGGCTGAAATAAAAGTTTAATAAAAATTACCGCATGTTTCGTCCATTACAGCATAATAAATGGTGTTCATTAAATTCGTTTATTTGCAATCGTTAGAACAAGTCTTAATCGCAATTCTCCCTTGATTTGGTCACACAATATCAGCTAGATTGAAGCAAATATCAAATCAAGGTATTCAATTAACGACAAATGAGAAATAAATATGTCTTACACACTCTTCTAAAGAAACTCCAGGTTGGAAAAGGTATTAGTAAACAATTTCTACATAGATGGTGATTACGAGTGAAATTAACACGGAGCTAACTGTAATGTTTCATTACACGTCTTACAATTAAAAACACTATGTAAATTCTGTGTAACGTTCTTGTTTTTCATTAAGGAACAAACGACTGTTTGCTGAGAGTGATTGCAGTGAGTCTAATACAATTGTATTCCGCCTGAAAATCACAGATAATGTTTACTTAATCTCAAAAATCAATTCATTCCATTTCCATTATCGGATGCACCAGTGGCAGATTCATTATGTCGGATTTGATGTATTAATGTAACAAATTCCATGTCCCGAAAATGGTCTTTAAAATACGACATGTATAGTGTACACAGCATAAATATAAAAATTAAAATTAAGTGACAAATCGTTTATATTGTAATACCTAAATAAACACGTAAAAATACAAGGTGCATTTATGTTTATTACACAGTAGGTAAGTTTCACCAAATTGTAAACTATACAGATACATGTAACATTCAGCGAACTTGACATGTAGTGTTCTTATCACACACACGGTAAAATCAGAGAACATAAATAAATATTCATTGTTTACACATCATCAAATCTACGTAGAACAATACATGCTAATAAGTACATGTATACCATGAATGTAAAATATTAAATACGTACATGTAAAATCAAACTACAGCGGTTCCCTAATTGTTACATGTACAGTTTAAGTACAGATGCCGGTAGTTTTTTTCTTTACTGATGGTCGTTTTTTTCTTTCCTAAGTATATAAACTCATATTATCTCTACAAATATTAATGACTCGAACGAAAACTTCGCTAGATACAATAACATATCTCAAGAATATTAGTTGAAGTTCGCAATGAAGTTAGAGGGTGTCAACATTTGTCTAGACAAAGGTTGAATATTATTACCGCTGCCTCGTTTAAGAACGGTTTAGAATCATAATAAACCGGAAAGTTTCTCCATTCGAAGATAACGTTGGCCCTTTATGACTGTTAACTCTTCTAGTGTCTTTGCAATAAATTATGAAAATAGTTTTATGCCGTCCTCTTAGTTCTCCTAGTTATTCTGAGGCACAGTGGACAAACTCTCCACTAAGATAAAACATTGGAAGTGTCCTATAATAGCAAGACATTTTAGAAACAGAAGCAAGCAAGCAAGCAACCTTATTACATGTATAATATTATATTTCGTAAACCGGGTGTGGACTTGTATTTTATTGTATATTCAATGTAATACATAGCTAGACATGCTGCCTCCTTCTAATAAACTCAAATTGAGCGGAGGTTAGCAGGTTGCTAGAAATATCTGTTTATTTTGTTGTAAACATACAGTATTAATTAGTTACATGCCTCGGACGTTGCTCTTGTGATATAAACTTTTGCCAAAAAACCCCACTGTATTGGCAAAACGTCTAAATATTTTCCACAGAGAGCTGTGTCGTACAAAACAACCACTACATGAAAACATCTATCTTGGTCTGGGGCAACCGTTTAAGTAATTACATGTTTTATTTTTTCTGTTCATTGACCCTTTTATAAGAAGATGACGTATTGGGGCCAACCTTCATGTTGTCGCCTCTCGGTGTCAAATTTGTCAATGACTATTCGCGATATACTTACAGATACCATATGGTGCCATTTGTATATTATATATAAGTATAACCAAATCAAAGACATACTCAGTACCCGATAAGAAATGTTTCTCTAATACATTATAATTAATACTGCCACAAAACTTTATATATATCTTGATAACAAATGACCCTCATGAGTATACTGATGGAAGGAAGGTACCAAAAATGCTCTTAAATCTTAAATATACATGTAGATCTAACCATGCATGTGATAAAACTTCGTTAATTCACTCGCTACCACGGCCTGTAACGTATACATGTAGGTATCTAAATCAAAAAGCGCTTAAACAACACACAACGGCTGTATGAACACAACAAGAACGTTGCCAAATAACATATGACAACTATACACCTCAACTCTTCTGGAAGGTGTTCGTGGGGACATCAGGGTCGAGACTTGCACAGCGCCGGGAGGTGAGCAGGTGATGCGAACAGCAGAAGAGTCTGACAAGAGAGATGTCAGCCCGAGGCCGCCGCTGGAAATTTACATCATTTTACGGCCTGAAATTTACATCTCCTTACAGGAAGTATAAATGTCAGCGTGTATATTATACATGTTAGAAACTTTACAGATCTCTATCGGGATAGAGGGGGAAACGAATTTTTGGGTTTGAATCTGATATACAATCTGAACAGGAGTAATGTCGAAATTTGTCGATTATATCAGTTTAATCTTTTGTTCGGCAAACAATATACCGAAGGGAGATTTTTCTTCAAGCAGATGTAAATGTAAGATTCGAAATGATGTCCGTCTATAGATTTTGTTCTGTTGGGAGTACTCTTAGAAATGGTTTATAAAGAAGCAAGTTGTGCATTTGCTGCCTATGAAATCATAGCCATGTCTACAATATTAATGACCTTAAGTATATATGTACATAAATATGATTAATTCCAATTCTATCGGGAGCATAAGTTCTAATTGCAACCATTAATATCCATTAACAGTCTTGGAGCCGGCCACACAACGACTATATCAGCATAGACGGGCAATATCTAGACCCAGGAGGTGATCGGTCTTCTGTTGACCTTTGTAAAGCATTGATCAGATTAAGATATCCATCGTCATTACGTATTCTACAGGTAATATCCGAACACCTGAATTGCTTGTCATTTATTGGTCCCCGTAGAACAGATGACCGTACACTAAGCGACGGTAGATTTTATAAGAGCACGTATGTATATGCATAATGTATTGGTTTGACAATTTAATGATACCTGAAATATTTTAAATATAATATCGAAGTGACTCCATGATTTAAACCCCCTCCCCCTTTTACAAAAATTTCATCAAGACTCCAGCCGAACGAATTGGGTTTCCTGTAAAAATCGGACGTCTGACCGACAGAACGTTAAACATACCTCTTCGCGCATCTTTCAACGCATCGTGACAGAAGCTCCGCCTTTTACATGTTCATTTCGGCAACAGACGG
This sequence comes from Magallana hongkongensis, assembly GCA_016163765.1. Classification (NCBI taxonomy): domain Eukaryota; kingdom Metazoa; phylum Mollusca; class Bivalvia; order Ostreida; family Ostreidae; genus Magallana; species Magallana hongkongensis. The sequence goes on from WFKH01010931.1 coordinate 27,931,459, forward strand.
AAATGATCGCTTCTGTTAGTTTAATAATATTGCAAACATAAACTCGTGTTGAGAAGTCGAGTGGCGCTCGCCTCTGCCAGCGCTCTCTGTCGGGCGTGTAGTTGTCGTTCTTTTCGTGGTACGGAGCATGGAACGACACGATGTTTTCTATCCCGATGTGTAAACAACTGATCTCTCAGTTTGGAAAAACGTTGAACAGTTCCTGAATTTGTACATTTTGCTGACAGAGTTAAACTAGTTTTTAATGATATTTAGACTGACTTTCCCAAAAAAATCATACAAAATTAAAACTCTATCTAGATATTTGCTGTGGGTTGTGTGTACGGTTTGATACACGTCACTGCATGGGGTGAATCTTTTGCATCATTCTATTTATGAACTCCTATTCGGGTGTTGAAATACATATTTTATTCATGTACTTTTTAGCATTACATACACTCAATGTTATTTCCCTGCATGGCACAAACTTAACAAAATTGCACATAGTTACTGATTAAAAAAAAAAGAAAAAGAAATGTTCAATTAAAACTGGAAACAACTGTTCCATGATCGAGTTTCCCTAGAGAATCTCTCGATAATTTTCTCAACAGAGTCTGTGTAACGTCTGAAGTGGCCGATGAAAGTTACAATTTCTGTTTATAACGGTCGAGTTCACTTCTATATTACCGTATAACTACCTCTGATTAACCCTTTCAACAGTAGATACTAGTATACCAAGTCTATTATGATATCAGAGGTATCAAAATCTACATATTAAGATTTTAAAATAACTCGATTCTTTTAATGGTATTTAAAATGTTTGTGTTAACAAATGATGGTTTCAAAAATTCATTAAAAATTCATCAAAAGAGCTATAAAAAGAAGAGATAATATTATCTTTGGATTTTTTTTAATATTCTAGCATTGTCTGTATAAAAAAATGTATTGAATGACACTTATTTTAAGCCTTAATAATGGCAATTAAAACTTATCTTTTGGAGCTCATCTTGAATTAATGGTTTACTACAGATTATTTGGGTTTTTTTGCATAAACCGAGGATAAATTTTTATCTTCACTGACAGCACTATTTTAGCGCGCAGAAAGTTATTTTTTTTTACATTTAGAGAAGGAAAATAATAGATAAGGAAAAATGTCATATCTTGATTATATCAAGCACTCTAAAAGTGTGATTTTACAAGGTCATTAATGTTTCAAAACCAAAGCTGTGTTTTTATACATTATGATAGCAATAATCCCATCGATCGAATTAAAACACGCTAATTATACAAAATTGTTGAATTCAAAGTAAGCTAATTTAGCCCAGGATCCAAAATATTTTTTGATCTTTTATTATTTTATGCATTAAAAAAATCTTTACTTTTGTCGAATTACGGATTTCTGAATAATTAATAATTTATAAAAAAAAATAAAAAATGAAGCATTCAAATACTAGTCAGGTGATCCTAATTTATAATTGTTAGCGTTTTTCCCCCTTTAAAATCAACATCCACGGATTTTAACAATGGACATGCATGTCTTCTGATACGTCCAGCCCTGACGTGGTTTTTTTTATTTTATGTCGGGGTCGACATGCTTATCAAGACTAAACAGCTGCCGACCGATCTTCAGAGCAGACGAATGGCGTCCAGAATTAAGCATTTATTTTGATTCATAGGTTCTTTCATGACCATTTGAGCTTTCGTTAGACAAAGAGTCATTTTCGCTTGCATACTCGTGCAAAACCAGAAAATTGTTTTTTTTCCCCCAATGTGTAAAATACGCAGCCCAAATTTATGGGTTTTCGTTTTCATTTGGCTTATCCTATCTCGGTCATTTTTTTTTATATTTTTTTTTGGCGTGTGCATGTTTTATTTATCATTATCATTTTGTTTTACAAAGATTTGATTGAAAAAATAATAATAGTAAAGACTTCCTTTTACATTTATCAAATTATTATGATCCAAAAATATGATAATTTTTATTAACACAAACGCGATACTGCATCGAAGAAATTCTAATTCCAAAAAAACATATAAAATTATTACAGAATAATCAAGCTGATTATTACACTTTTTCTTCTGGGCGAAATAAAACCAGTATGTTCATTCAATTAAAAATATTTTTTATCGAATATGGGAAAAGATGCATATCCTATAGCTTAGTTTTATTCTAACTTTGCTGTCACTTTCAATATGTTCAATTTCTCGTCTGTAAACAAAATAGACCAACGGCAAAAAAGATTTCACAGATAGGAAATCGGTTTTCATGACTCTAGCCTTATGGCCCCAGTAATCGTTGTAATTTTGGCTAGTAATATTTTTTTTTCAAACCCCATCGACAAAGGAATATTGTCTGCAATGCATCTCCCGTAAAATATGCTAAAACCACACCGTAAATATGGTAATTGAATAATTGGATTTTGATACGAAATTCAAACACAGAAAATCCATTTGGGGAATGATTTTGGGGTTGGCTACTTTGCCGGTTCCATATGAAGATAAGCTTGGATGTTTTAAGCCCGAGGCCCGATGTCTGGTCGTGCGCTTCAACATCACAATACATTGTCAGACAAATGGAAATTATGCTAAATACAGCTGTATCTGCTATCAGTTTAATATCTTTGACTCCGGACATACGCCATGCTTTGCTCAATTGGATCTAATGGCCGCTTGTGGTCCCATGACGTCATAATGATAAATGATATTTATTGGACACAATGGACCTATTTTCCATAAACATGAAACCTGTTTTGCTAATAAAATAATAAGCAATAATTTTATCGTATTGTTTAAGTTGTGCTTACCCAGATGTCTCTTCCTTTGATACATGTGAGTCATAGTGTTAGGAGATAAATAATATGATAAATGTTACTGTTCAAACATTATGGTGTACATTTTTTGTATTGCAAACATTTGTATCAATTTATTTCTGTTGAACATTTATATTGATTTTAAGCATGAAATCGAAAGAAATAGGAATTTATTTCTTTTTTTCTTTTTTGGGGAATACTTCAAAATTAACTAAAAATAAATGGGTATTTAATACAAGATTCCTACCAATTTATTCTGTGTTGCTTGAACGACTAAGACACGGTCGTTAACCTTATGATAACGTTCTTTGTGGTTTCCAAATAGGTTTACTCTTCTAGTTTAAAAGACACCAACGAATCTGAATGTTGTACAATAACAAAAACTTCTCTAATTTGACAGATATGGCTGCAGAAATAGTCACTAAAACATTCGTTGACCCATATTTTATAAATATGCAGGCATATTCGTGTAAATTTATGTCATTGAGGAAGAAATGGGAATTGTAAATAAATCAATGTTTAAATAGTTCGTTGAAACATGATACAAATAAATAATATAAAGTTGCCATCTGAGAGAGAGAGAGAGAGAGAGAGAGAGAGAGAGAGAGAGAGAGAGAGGGGCAACCAAAATTCAGACAAGAACGGCACGTAAAATGAGACTTAATTTTTCGTTTATTTGCAGATTGGCACCAACCATATTGAACAATTAGAAGGTTTTTAGTAAGGCAATACGGTCACAAGCGCTACAATCAAGTGAAAAAGTCGCCACTATAAAGAAAAAGTTAATCTAATAAAGCCAAAATGATGGGGGACGCAGTAAGCGCAGTGAGAAGCTGTGTTGCGATTATCTTCGTTTTTACGTCGTCCGCGTCGCTCGTAACTGGAAATAATGACGTGATGGTTTTGATAACAGAATGTGTGTGTCCAATCGGACTCCAAATACTACCACTGTTGTCGAAGATAAAGGGATCATTCGCCATTGTAAATAACCATTTTGCCACGCAGTGAATATGCTGTGACATTATTTGTCAATAATAAGCCACGATGCCGGGTCGAGATTTCCCCACAGAGTAAGAGCAGGCAGAGATTCAAAGCCGCTTGGACACAATCAGGAGTTATGGCTACAACAACGAATTATACCCTTCGACTTAAAAAAAATTTTTGGGAAGGAAAACTTGATGTTTCAATGATGAAAACAGCTACAATCCATCATGTTTCGCCTTTAAGCGGACACGCTTATACAAATGTTGAAGCACAAGAGATGAATATCAAAGAATCCCTTCAACCATTATATAGAATATCGCCACTTTATGTCCCCATCATTCCTCCCAGTGATATTTCGGCTTTGAGATTACAGTTGGAAACGTCATTGTAATGAGGATTGATAAAGGCTTCAAACGTCTCCCTAATGATAAATCTATAGCTTTTGAGTTGTTCAGATTGTTGTACCTTGGTTTTGTGCTTTTTCAGTTGTTGATAAATCATTTTTACATGTTGTCGTTTTGCTTGTTATATACCTATACTAGTTAGGTGTCTATAGTGCTTGTCATGTCTTTGTTGTGTAGACAGTTCCACACAGAATAACCCCACACATATCAACAATGTTCCTGACAAATTAAGGTCAAATATTTGATTCTTTGACGAGATATTAATAGAGGCTCTTAATTAAGAATTGGAAGGGGAAACAAAACTTATTCTATTTTCAGCAATTAGTCTGTTCTATCAGCAAGTTCATTCTTTGATTCGACAGGAAATTGAAGAACATTCATTTTGCAAATTATGTTGGTTAATAAACTTCAAATGTGCACTATATTTTTATAATTACCAAGATTTATGATTTCTGGTTATAGAAAAAATATTTTAATTCTTATAAAAGGCGTGCAAATTGTTTTAATTTATGCTAAAACAATGGTATTTCAAAACTACACAGGAAATGTAATTTTTTACAGTAAGTATTGGGCTAAGTACGAAAGAGTCATCAACATCAATTTAGCATAGTCTTCTCCTCCCAAAAGCTGTCAGGCATAGTTCAGTTCTATTCTACATCGCAGAAAACTTTTCCATTATTTATTAGTTGAATGTATATTTTGAAATTTACGATACGTTCATGTTTTTTTCTTCCTTTACATATTCAAATTGATTCTACTATGTGTTTTAAAAAATGTTCATTTATAGACAATTAAAATTCATTCTAGTTTGAATAAATTTGTATGTTTTGGTTATCAATCATCTTCAGAGGAGAAAATTGTATGTATCCATTTGTGTATATGAAGAAGGATATAATTTTGAATTTAAAAAATATGTTTCTATTCCTTAAGAACCTTGAAGTTTTCATTTATGAACAAGCTTTCATTTGTTCTTATTTTTTGTGCATGTGATCTATGTTAAAAAAAAATCTGACGGAAAACTAGAATTATCATTTATACAAAAGCTTTTTATTTGCGCATGTGATTTGGAGTTTTAAAAATGAATTCTTGACGAATTTTAAGTAATGTATATTTATAAACAGTCTGTTTTTCGTGCTAATGATATGTGCATGTGATCTTGAATTTTAAACAAATTTTAAATTTTTAAGAATCCTAAAAATATTCAGTTATAAACAAGCTTTAAGTTGCGCTAATTGTATGCGCAATGTGATCATCAATTTCAACGAGATGACGTTCCTTCTATTAGTATTTAATGAAAGTGATAACTTCTTTTGCTGATCCTCGCGCTTCCTCTAAATGCCTCTTTATTGATTGCTTACTTAATTTACCACGTCAGCGGGGAGTTCTCTGTCAATACCGATCCAGCGTCCCACGAGAATTCCATGTCCGTTTCTATGAACTCGTCGGCTGCCAGACAAATGAACAAGAAGTCTCCATTTAATCTCGAGATCACTTAGCGTATGCAAAAACAAAGATGTCAATTTGACCAAATTTAATCAAAAACAAAAAAGTTGATGTCTTAAGGGACCATGCTTACTTCCGGTGAAAAGCCATCAGTCGACTATCATGGCGGATACTAGTAGATAAACATATTTTTGCGACAGAGTATAATTATATTTGTTTGTCGAAGGGATACATTTCTATGTAGAATATTTGTGAATAACTTTCTCAGACATTTTTTAAAATTTTGCTAATTTAATACATAGTCTTAAACGGATGAAAGGTACACAGTATGTATTGTTTAGCATTTTCGTTTGCTTTATTGGTTAAGAGATACAGTTTTAATATTATAAGGGTCGGCTGGAGTAGGAGAAGGTTGTTACTCACGTAATAACATCCATAACTTATATGAATCTAAAGTAGAGTACATGTTAGTTTGTACTTTAACCAAATCGCAATTTTTCTACAAGCCTGGAACCCTTCACGAGTATGTCACAATTTTTAGACAGTGAAATTTGTTTCCTAACTAATATGTTGTCAAATGAGGCAAAAGTTAATTTACACTGTTTTTATTCATCAAGGATATCTGGCTCATTAATTTTGAGATATTTTTGGCATGATTATTTGTCCAATGGATAGTTCCATATAGATGTTCGTTTATAAAACTTTTATTTATTCTGTGCATGTTGACCGTAAGTTATTTCCAATGAAATTATCATTTGAGTGACAAATTTATTTTAAATACCATTTAAAAGTAATTGTTAAAAATAATGTCAAGTATCCTTTTCAACAGTGTGTCATCATTTCTTAATTTAAAAAAAAAAAAAAAAAAACGACATTTATTATATCTTCGATATGTGGAAACTCAGAGACAAGGGCAAGACAATGCATTGTGAATGCAAACCTTTTTTAATCACTGCAAATTTTGTCTGTCTGACGTGCATGTTATAGACTTAGCGGTCGGAAGCCGATGAAATTGCAGCCCGATTACTGGTTTACATTCAGGGGGAGTCATCAACTAATAGTGTTTTTATATTGAGTAATTTGTCCATTCATCGCTATTGTGATTCATTTTCTGCACTTCGTGAATATGATTATCATTAATAAACAATTTAGTCTGCCTTTTTTCACCCTTCGAAATCATAATATCAGTTACTAAGTGTCTATGTTAATATGTGTCATTAGTTCATTTATGAACTTTATTTCAATATTTAGTTTATACACGTATGTAAGATATTGATTTTTTTTTCAAAATATATTTGTGTATTATATTCAAAAGATAAGTAATATACCCCCTTTAAAAAGCACGAAAAAAGTATTTTAAAAAAATCTTGTTTCCAATACCATAAAAATAATTTATCAAGTATTCAATTTCGAAAAATTTAGTATTTATGTAAATTGAAGTTTCTTAATTAACTTATTTTTAAACTTAGCAAAAATGCTACAAGTGCGTGCACACTATGCATGCATTATGTGAAAATAAGAAGTTGCTATATATAAACGTTAACCCATTTCAAATAAATTATTTTTTTTAATTGTGTCTTTCTATGACACAGTTTCAAAGTATGTTGATTTACATACTTCAAATTAAGTTTTTAAAGACGGAAACATCAATGCATCTTTCAACATTTCGCTCCTAAATCACCGAACACACGATGATCGAAAAATGTCTGATGAAGGTCGTCTGTATTTCGAAATATTATCGTCTGCTTCCTATTCTTCCGTCCACCAGACATCTGGAAAAATGATCTACCTTTCTCGAGTAAAAACTTTTAAATTTTCGGGGTTTTTTCTATTAACTCGCACATGGTCCGAAAGTGACACATCACATTTCTTATCTGCTAAAGGATGTTGCTTTTGGTGTCAGTTCCGTTTTTGAGCAGTTCAATTTGTCGATTGGCTGATCACATTAATAAGATTCGTGATTAAATAATGTCATTCATTGTCACAAGTTCAATTTATTTGGTTAAGACATGCTTCCTCAGTAAAAGAAATTGATGGATTTTGGCCAGAGCACGCATCTGCATTGAAGATTATAATGTGATTATAGATTTCTTGACTTCATGAATTCCCTCCGATGTGTGATCTTGTCACACAGTGAAACACTAACTATTCAATCTGAATTCAATTTCATATTATTCAGGTAAAAATATCAAAGAACTCTACACATATATAATAATCAAAAAGTATAGGTTTGTTCAATGAATTCAAAGCGATTTCCATTAGTACATGTATTATTGTAAATGTCTCGAAAAAAAGTAGCAAAGAAATTAAGGTAGTCCAAGAAAAATTGATGAAAATCGAACAATTTTGATTAATCTAGCACGTCCATTTTTAAAGAATTATAAGAATTTATGACATAAAGCAAATAAAGACTGTTGCACTTAAAAAAATTTAAGAGTTATCTGCTCTTCATGAAAATTTGGGTGAAAATCTTTTTTTAAGCCGTGTAAAGCTACTGACGAATTATTTGACATTTCTTTATAAAGAGAAATCATAATGATTTTTTTTTTCGAGAGATTTGTAAGAATATCCATAAAATTAATTGTTATCATTTGATAAACCCTTGAAAACCATACATAGATTGCAACAACCAAACTTACAATCTATACGATGTGAAATATGATTGTTATAAATTGACAACAAGAGAGAAAAAATATTACATCAATGATAAAATATTCATTAAAAAATAACAACCGTTCTAAACACTTTCAATATAATGTGATATAAAATATAATATGATTGATAAGAGAGGGAAAATATTACACCAATGATAAAATATACATGAAAAAATGACAACCGTTCTTAACCACTTTCACTTTCACCGTGAACAGTTAGTTTAGTAAATATTATGTATTTTACGGGAGAGGGTGAAGGGGATATTTTGGCATGAGACTTTTGCATTTTTAATGACCTTGGCATGAGACTTTTGCATATTTAATGACCAATTGCGCAGTCCTTTGTTCCTTTGTGTAAAAAGTTTTACCTTTTCAGTGATGTTGAAATCTTTTGTAGTTTGAACTTTAATGAAGAATTTGATAATTTTTCAATGAGAAGGAGATGGATAAAAAATAGATATTGAGAGTATATTGTGATAATGAATTGACCTAGTTTACTATAATATTCTTCGCACATGGAGAGGAATGCAAATTCTAAGGAACCTTATTAGAATAAAGCACGAAGGGTTAATTATTATTAACGTCCACAAATAAAACAGATTGAAAAAGAACACATTTCATGACTCATTCCGCAGTTTTGCCTGCACTTTTCAAAAGAATAAAAAAATAATAACGTAAGGTCACTCATCTTTGTATTCTCTAATGATGTCATAGCCGAAGTGAAAAACTCCAGGGTTGCGAGAGGTATTCACATTATTCTACTTTGACTTATGACTCATGAGAAATTCAAATATGTTTGAAGTGTATGAAAATCATAAATATTTGAATTTAAAATTCATACATCATAATGAGGTTTTGTTGCTTAGATATGGAATATTTTTAATGCTTATTAAAAGAGTATCGGATTCGTTTTTAAAGCATGCATCTCATCTATTCATGCTTGATCAAAGCATACTTCTCAACTATTCTAAGACTTGCTCGATCTACATGTCTTGATTTTAATGCGATTCGGCACAACAATGTTTCTTTCCTTGTATCAAATCCCTAAAGAGTCATGAGTATTGCCAAATTTTCGTTACTGGTATCGCAAAAGAGAACAAAAATTATGAGAAATTGATTACATTTTAACGACAATAACTGTAATCCACAAAACTGCGTGTAGGCATACTGAACGTGGTGCCCAAGAACACGATTGACAAGCAATTAGACGACTTCAAAGACGATCAGGAACGAACGGGACAGAGGAATCGTATGCAAACTATCTGACCAAGCCATCAGGCTCCTAACGAAGCCCTTAATTTGTTTTTGCATAACATTCTGTTTGTTATATTAAGACACGTGTAATTTAGAGCGATGATTGGCTGTCTCTTTTCTCCTGAACCAGCGCACGCTGTGAATCTTGATCGTTTAAATGTTTTAGCACGTGTCGCAGGGATATTTGCATCGCATGCCAACAGACGGCTCTGATTTTCAGATCCTAATAGAAAGAAAATGTATAATTTGGCTATTCAGGCAGATTTGCAAGCTATTTAATTGATTTTTCAATCTTCATAAATAATGGGATGAAATCCCACAGCAGTATGCGTCGCTGGCACTCTCTGCTAAACTTCCTTGCAAGGACTGGAGAGTTTGGGTCCATCACATGGAGTCTTCTTATTAAGCAAAATAGCTATAAAATAAATTCCGAGTTTTTATTTCAATCGAACTCTAACCCATTGCGCTATGCTGTAAGGTAATAACTTTGGGAAAGAAAACATTTATAAAATTATACTTGATTTTATTGTTTATTTCGATAGGAAGTACCTCACAATATGGAGGTGTCCCATACCACCTTAAAATCAATTTATTTTGAAGAGTCTAATCCGGTTACAATTCGTGACTAACCTGTATTGATGCCCTTTAGTAATATCATGTTTCTTATGTGTACATATATAATTCAACAGATGTGTTAAACAAATTTAAACACTGTCCTTCCCCCGTATCAATATATTATGTTACATTACATTACAGATTGTCAAATAAAATAGAATATGCTTCTTCATAAAAAACGACTTAGTTATGAAATAAATTCACATCTATGTACAATCTATTTGCTCTAAACAAGGGAACGAAATATAAACATTTACATTTTTGGGGTATTGAATTTGGGGAAACGATACAGGTAAAACTTATAAGAGCAAAGGCAACCTAAACGCAACACCGTTTACGATGTGCTATTTCAAAATTCCATGATGTTCTGTACCAGGCAGGTAGTTCCTGTGCTTTCTGGGAGTACAAGATGACCTAATCTTTCAGACCCTTTTTTACAAAACGCAAAAAACAACCGCGTGTGTAAAATTAGAAATATACTTACCCCTTTTTTCATCTTTATTTATAATAATTTCAATTAATTTGCCGTAAAATACTCCTGCTATGTCTGAACTCGAGTAGTAAATTGTCATCTGAAGCTTGTAAAAATGTCATAACACTCGCTATTAATTGGTGTACCTGTATCTAATTTGCTGTCATAGACAATACTTGCGTATTTTGAAATTTTTTTAAAAAGTTTATTTATTCGGAACCGTACACCTCCTGGTGGTATGACAATAAAATTCCTGCCGTCTTGTCGGACTCATGTATCGCGGCATATCAACATCAGCTCTTGTGACCAAGACAAGTGAAATGTTTTATCTGCTTACAACATGTGTTATACGAAATTAAATAGTTGCAACGTTGATCTTTTCGCCCCTTATATGGTTCGGTTTACATTCACCGTATCGCATTCATGATGTAGAGTAACACCAAACCATTAAACTTGCACTGCAAAAGGTAAAAAAAACCCACCAAAAACAAGCATTAAAAATTCCTGTTTCATTCCTTTAATAGCACAAGTGCAAGTCACCAGAAATGTAAAATTACTTTCATTTGTTTAATAATTGTTATTTTTGTCAACGTGCACGATAAAAATAGCATGGCTTTGGTACATCTTCGGATATATTGTAAGGAACAGTTAATTAATTATAGAATGAGAAATTCGAGATTTTCATGTATTGTTATGCAATGCGTGCATGGCTTTTTTAATACTAATAAACTTAATAATTGTAAATAAGTGTATACATTTATATAGAAATTTAGTATGTGGCCCTGGAATATTGTTAAAAAAAGAATTGAAAGAGACGTGCAAATATGGGAGCATTAATCTACTGCAATGTATGCAGATTGTAAGATCTCTTATTGAAACTTTGGCTGATGGCGAATTTAACTTTTTGTGTCCTGAATGTAAAAATGCTGTAATTTCTGTCAATTGATTAATTGTTTGATTGCAAGACGTAATATATTATTATAATAGTAGTATTGCGAATATACGTATGTATCTTAAGATGTCTTCATTTCAAAAGCTCAATCGTAAAATCTTATGATAATTCTAAGGTCTACATAATAAGTTTATGAATGACAGTGTATTTTGATTAATGGATTAATTAGTTATGAAATGATCGATTTTCCATAACGCTATAAATTCTCATTAGAAAACCCACAAATAATAGGCGAATCTATTAATTAAGAGCACTCAGTTCAAATATGAATTAATTTCATTTCAATATTCTATTATCGGCCTCTATTTCCTCAATTTGCAACATATATATAATGGAATTGCGTTGTTAAACACGTTTAATTTAAGATTTTTATTTATTATTTTATTTGTTTATTTATAAAACTTCTACGTTTCATAATGGTAATTACATCTTATATTAAACACCATGTATATTTTTATTACCTCTACAGAATAAGTTTCGTGTAAGTATCATGACTATTTTTGAAATGTACACGCGTCTATTATGTCAAGAATCCTGTAGATTTCATTCGCCGTGTGTTGTGGGGAAATATTTTAAGTGTGGCGACAGTTTTTGGATTTGTACTACAAATGGTAATTAATGTCTGCTGAAGAAGTAGTAAACACAAGATCTTCGCATTTTAGGTTATATTATGTTGACAACAGCATTAATGAATGTTTATGGAGTGAATTATGATTCATACCATTATCATAAATACATAAGGCATGTCAATTTTTGCCTCGTACTACCGTTCTGCTGGTACTCTGTAGGAAACCGAAATGGTAAATAAAAGAATTCCACGAAAGGTTTTTAAGTAATCTTAGCGTCTTTATCCAAAAATAGATTATGCAATGAAAGTTGAAAAAGTCGTCAACCAAAAAAGCGTCTATATTAAAAACATGAAAAAAAACCCAACTCACCCTATTCTAATATCATATGTGCATCGCTTGCAGTCACGAAAAATCAAGATATATTCATTGAACCACCCATTTAATCGCTTTATCGTGTTTTGTAAATATTTTCATCATTTGCTGAAAAAATAAATTGACATCTGGATATTAGTGTTTAGAAGATGCAAATCGACGAAGATAAAAAGGGATGACCAATTAACGCGATCCAGATTTCCATCTCGTATATATCTCGAACCCGCTTGACACGTGTTCGTTGAGTATACTCGACGCTGAAGACATCAGTTTTCTCCAATCTTTGATGTGTGGTCTTGAAATCATTGCTCATTTGATATCTTTTTTTATATTAGTATAAAATCAACACATGTTTTCTGTTGTTTCTGTTAACGATTTTCACACCTAAGGACTACGGGAATTTCCGCTCCACACCGAATTAAAATCTGCCCTACATTGAATGGGAACCAGGTGATTGAAGCGATCGGTGAGGGTGATATGAGCGGATCTTTCTGCTAAACAATTCATCAATAAGGTTCTATTCCGTCCTCTTAACGAATGATTAATGACTTAGCTCATTATGCTTTGGAGATCTATATAACCACCTTCTTTGTACAAATCTTTTTCATCAGCAGAATGATAAAAAAAGATTGCAATCGTACTAAAAACACTCATGTAGAGAAGAGGGAATAAGCGAGTCATTGAAAGTTACTCTCCATTTTGCAGTAAAAAAAAAAATGTTTTCTTTGGAATCGTAAAAAATATACATTGTGTTATTTTTAAAAAAAATGTGATTTGTCAGTGTTGAGTTCAAGATAAGAATGTTGGGCTTTAAAAGGTCAAAATGTCGGCTCGTGAGGTTAAGATGTCGGTTTAAAAGATAGTTAGGATGTGATTAGAGGTAATGCTGTCAGCATGATGGGTCATGTTGTCGTCACAGGTGAACACGATATCTAACTGAAGAGGTTAAGATGTCGGCGTCAGAGGTCGAGATATCGAGTAAATAACTTGATATCTTTAAAATGTCAAAAAAGTCGATACCGAAAAACTTGAATTTGTTCCACATTCTGTTTAAATCTTATAAAAGAAATTATTTTGAAAATTGACCATTAACTTTTAGATAAATTTATACATAATATAAATATAATTCCTCTTTTTGGAAGGAAATTGAAAAAATACATATACAAAAAATCTATCAACCTGTAAATTAGTAGGGGAGAATCTCTTATTTTGAATTTCGCATGAAGTACATCACCCGTAGGCAAGTTTATTATACATTGTGTTTAGAATTTAACTTACATTTATTGCTTTTATGAGTATTTCAATTGATAAGCTTTGTTTCCGACTTTTATGATATTGAATCATATTTTGTACCAAATTATCATTTTTGGTGTGTCCGTCGTAGTTTGTAATAAATTTAATTTTTAGTTTTATTTGGAAAAAAACAGATTTCGGTCATCATGACTCAAAACCACATACACACGTAAATCTGCAAAATGTTTCGCAAGTGCATATCCATGAGTCAAGCTCCCAAATCCTTGATTTCCATTTTTTACCTATTTACGACCAAACAATGAGGGTGACGAAAAAGATTGATCAAGAACTTCACCTGAAAATAAATGTCCTCAAATTAAAAGATACATTTGGTGTAAAATCGTCCATTAAAAAAAAAAAAGAATGCAGAGGGATGGAATTCCATAATTGTCCATGCAAAGACCGATTTTACTTGTACCAGATTATTCAAAGCATTACGAAAAAATAGAGATAAAAAGCACAAATATAGCAGCAAATATTCCATAATTATCCTAGCATGTCCCAAGACGAAGGCACAAAGATTGATCACGGGGGCCCATGAGTTATGTAAGAGATAAGTATTTGGTACATTTGATGAATTCTTGTTTCGTGTTTTACGCCTGGGACAAGTTGTATCCATGTTACTCTATAAATATGCATAGTCTTTAGACGCCCTGTTCTCACTTTGTCTTCATTACTTTCCGAGAGAGAGATTAATTATTGGATTTTTTTAAAAAATAAATTAAAAAAAAAAAGGATCTACTGGTATTCAATTTCACCGCGGTAGCCTTCAGTGCCCCGTCTCTTATACTCTGCAGTTGCATGGTGAATGGAGCACCAGCCACAAGGTGATCAGAAAATACACACGGTAACAGACAATAATTGTTCACTAAGTTACTTAAAACGTTTTTAAAAAATTATCTCTTTTACGGCTCCATTTTATGACCGGATCCGAGTCTGCAGTGCCACAGTTCTAGTAAAATTAAAATTAATAATCTTCGTGCAACACCAATGCTGTCAAATTTCTCTGAAATGCTTGTTAAAATTCACAATTTACCGGTGTTTTACGAGATAAAATGATTACAATGCCTACTATTTTTTGTTAGAATCTAATTTTAGTTAAGTGAATAAATATATCGCATCTTCATTTTTCATTATCTTTTCTTTAAAAATAGCTTTTAATAAAACTACCATAAATACAATAATTAAAAGTAAATGCATGCTGTTTAGTTCTTGAGTTTACATGCACCTCGTTATAGGAGAAAGATGGAAGACTTACACGCAATTTTCTTGACATGGCAAACAGCAATCGGAAACAAAACGGTGTTAATGTGAAGCCTTAAAGGGTAATCTGCAATTGTAGAAATCAAGTATATTAACCTCGAAGTAGCCTCAAAATTCCCTAATACCATCACAGGATTTTGCGCAATCAATGATACCACTCGAAGTATTGATTTATGACCAATTGCAATCTATGCAATTTAGTTTAGTTCAATTTTAGTTAAAAAAAACCTCAATATATATTTCTCAATATTTTATCATATTATTTCATGTCTAAAAACAAACTCACTCACTCTCTCTCTCTCTCTCTCTCTCTCTCTCTCTCTCTAAATACCATATATCATTTGTTGACTCTTTTTCCCCTTTTAGATTTGAAGTACTATAAACATGTGATAAATATTGTACTTTAAACAGTGTCAGTAAAGTTTTATAAAATGACGTTGAGTGATGAGCATGGCGATATGTACATATATGTGATTCCAGAACAATTTTAATTTAAATTTATTCTTTTTTATGGGGAAACTGGCTATTTTAAAAATCATTCTTGGATGCTTTCCGTCTATCGCGTCATTAATCACTTGGGGGGGGGGGAATTCTTTTGTCAAGCATTTTCTCATCAAAGTAAATGTTTAAAATTCATATAAATAATAGAACGCCTTTTGTAAAAGAACAAATACCGTATATTTTTTTTATTTCTAGAAAAATACGATGTGCAGTTATATTTGTATGATTGAAATAACAATATTTGTATATATAAATAGCAATAAATGCAGTTAGAGACATCTTTATTTTATGTAAATCGCCGCTCATATTAAAACGGTTGATTGTGAACAAGGTTACAAAACATTTTGGCCTATATTTCTTGAGAAAGAAAAATACGCAATCCTAAATAATGATGGAAATTTTGAAATTCTATGATATGATAAATCAAACCATAACAACAAAAACAAATGAAATACATGTAGAACAACAAAGCCAGTTATAAAGCTAAAAGACAACTATTTATCTATTATTTTCTTTCGCAATTAACAATAAAATGGAAATAGATGAATATTTTGTAAGAAACAAATTCGAGTTCTTATTAAGATCTAAGATCTGGGGGGGGGGGGGGGGGGGGGTCTATGATTTCTATGTGTATGTTTAACTTTCTTGTATTGCCATACTGCGTACACTGTATTTGTTTATATGCCAAAACATTCTGTACAAATAATAAATAATAAGCCACGTGTGTTCTATTGTATATCTGAATGAATTTCAACTTGATTATTTAACTATTATCAATTTTTGAAAATAAAAGAAGTTTCTAATAACCGTACGACTTTTCCGAAGATTTTCAGGTTTTAAAGGACATTTTTCAGCCACTGTGAATATTCAAGTACATGAAACCAATTTCCTCATCGTTTTAAAACCCAATGACAAGAAAAACCACCGCCCATGAAACCATTGGCATTATAAACGCTACGTTGCTTCCAAGATGGATGGAGAGGAGAAAAACATATACTTTAATGGTGTTGAAATTGTAAATATCAGTTGAGGTGTATTAAACTTGTGTTTGAATGGCTCGTTAACCGCATGTAGAGCACTAATTGCGGGAAATGTCAAGTGTTTTAAATGTTTCTTCCCTCCCGAGATCTGAAGATAGATTATATTTTAAATTTCAATAGTGTAAATGTTACGGGAATGATGGCAGTCAAATTACGTCTTTAAAATAATTCAATCATATTGTAAAATTATGAAGTTTTAGATTTTAGGTGACATGTAAAACATTAGTTTCAACAATTCACTTTGTTTGAGATGGACACAATTATTTTATTTTTCATTTAAATTGAAAAAATAGTCTTTAAGGAAACAGTTTTTGTCAAATTTATAAAAAATTAGTTTGAAAATAAAAGTTTAAAGTCATACACTTTCATCAACTTTCCCGAAGATGAGTCATTTTTTGGCAACATCTCCAAACACGAAAAAAATAGAAAAAATGTTCGGAAGAAGCCGATGTTATTGGCTCAGTGTGCAACATCTCTTTTACATGTAGATATATTTTATTGTTCTTGTCTTATCACATTCCTGGGGTGCTGCTTATTTCCGAAAATGATGTGCACAAGTGGCGGCTGATAACTGCTCTTGAACGGTATACTACCAGTGTCACTGGAGGTCATCGATAGAATCTTCCCCCGGCGCTTTTAATTGGTCTAAGTATGGCTGATGGATTGAGAATTATGTCCACGGTGATATATTTAATTATTTAATTGACATGAGGCGTTTACACATACTGGTTTTTTAAGATATTTGATCGTCTTAAATCTAAACTATGCGATAAGGCCAACTCTATCCCGATATCAGTTTTCCCGATTTATTAACTGTGGGGAACTCTAATGTATTACATGTGTTTTGATAATCACTAACACATCGCGGGGTTTGTTTGAAAGATAAATCGGCGAGCTCGTAAAAACATAGCACAGAGGCACAACAAAAATTTGATGTCATTAATGTTGTAAGAAACTGACAACTCCAGTTTTATCAGCGAGCTGCATCAACCCAATGTGCTGCTACAGAAACTAGAAAAATGTGTGCCATCGTTTTTGTTCCCGTGAACATAGGTTAACATGGCAGTTTTATTATATAGATGAAACCGATTTGTTCGTCGTATTTTTTTTCTTCTTAAAAATACAGACCCTTAAGAAAAAAGTCATGAAAGGTCCTTTTTTTCTTTCTCTCTCTTTCTCGAATTTTCTGTAGTTAAGGCCAACGCTTTACTTACCGCAATCCGGCGGTATAATTGCATCTCGTTCAAAAGGAAGTTCGATGTGTTTTTCTCGTTTTCTGCACGAGTTAGATTGAAGCGCCATCTATGTAAACAGAAGTTCGATGTGTTTATCTACATTGAGATGATGATGAGCGTTCGGTTGGCTCATCAATCACGTCTTCCTAAGCAGGTTTCCTCTCACCGCTAAGGGAATACACCAACGTTTATCCCACTTAAAACACTATTTCTTTCTTTCATAGTTTAACGCTTTAACAGATAACAAGAGTTTTTAAGTACCTATATATAGATTTGCAAATCAGACTATAACGACAACTAAAATAAACAAAATATTGTTAATATTTTTTTTAAATTAAACAGAGAACCCACAATCGTAGATAGTGGTCTGGCTTATCAAGAAATAATTATTTGTTGGTTGCTCGTGTTAAATGTTCAGATATGTGTGGGTATAAAAGTTTAAATAACACAAAAATGATATCACTCCATAAAAATATCATGATTTTTTTTTTTACTGAAGATCGTAGAAAGTTTGTTTACTTGCAAATTTTGAATGACTGACCAAAAATGATACAAGTTTTGAAACGGTACCACTGTGTGCAGTGTTTCATATTTAATTTGATTAGGATTTCTCTGTATCCTGGATATAAATTTCCCCACTTGTCGCTGTCAGTTTTAGAAACAAACATAACTATGGTAAAATGATTTAAAACACACGCATACCGATGTCAAAACGTTTTTTATAACGAGGATATAACACACAAGATATCGGGTTCGCCATTCCACTTCAGGGTGGCCTAGCTGAAACCACATCCCCGAGTAGCGTGTTTTATGGCAAATAAAATTGTGTTTAAACTGATAACTTTCTTTCAAGTTTCTTTTAAATTTCATATTGGTCTGATTGTGGTGTAATAATTAGAAAAAATATACATTTTTCGATCAGATAACATGTAAATTTGATTGCTCATAAAATGCAATGTGGTAAACACTTGAGCGATTGTGGACCTTCCCGATAGGGTGCTATCCTTGAAATGCATGAACAGGGGTATTGTTTTGCTAGCTCTTGCGAAGCTTCCAAAAATATGTATCGAAAAAAAGATAAACTCTTTGAAACATCCACGTGAATACGATAATTTTTTTAAATACTAGTATGTCCTTTATTTGAATAATTTTATTCTTTGGTTTAATTAATCAAAAGTTATCTTTAACTAATGTTATTTTATTCAAAATATTGATTAAACACGAAGTATTTCAAAGCTTAAAATTGAA
>WFKH01010931.1:27955546-27966916 GCA_016163765.1 Magallana hongkongensis
GACTCAACGAATTTTTGAAAATCTTTTAACCTTTTCACAGTTAAGATACGTTGAATGGCATGAATCTGTTTAGATGCACAATAATTGTCTGCATTCCTCAGATCCTAGATATCTTTGGTTCTTCTCCTGTTTGCGACAATCTATAAACAACTGTTTACAGCTTATGGTGAGACATCTATTGTATTTAGCCTCTCGTTGTGAGTCAACCGTCCATTGTTTTAATTTGTTACAATGTATATACCTGATGGTGATAAGATAAAGACACAACAAAACCCCCGAACTCCTTCACACAAACAACCGACACCTTTACCGCTCCCCTGGATTTGATTCCGTGTTTAATTAAATATGATATCTTGTTAGTATACAGTGCCATCAGATAAAACGTGCAGTAAAAAAAAAATACCCCCAAAAAAGAAGCATTGACAGTGCCCTGCAACAAAACAGTAAGCACCTTCAGATAATCCAGGTGGGTTAATCATCGAAAACGGGCCACCTCTATTACGGGTGAGTGGGTATTCAGCTCTGGTCTAGGTTTCTATCACGATTAAGCACCCAGGTTTACATTGAGTGTCCTCCCAACGCATCTCTGCTCCCAGTTCATTTCTTTTGTGTTTGCGCTCGTGACAAGATGTTTCCTCGGCTAATCTTTTAATGTTTCACGCAATTGTATGTAATCGAGGTAATCTCTTTACAGGTATGAGATCATCCTAAAAACATGCCACCCAAATGTCCCTTAACACGATAGAGATACGGAACCTTTGGTTGTACTGTTGTAGCAATTGGCTTTTTTTTTTAACCATCTCTGTCTGAAGTAAAAATTTATCGGTACATATTGTCATTAAGGGCGAGGTAAGTTGGTCCAAAAGAATCAGCTTTCGAGTGAGTAAGTTCATTACCAAAAATAAAAATACAGCTGAGAAAAAAAGAGAAAGAAGAAAAAAGAAATGCAAGAAGCTTAGCATAATGCATAGATTTAAATTAAAATCTACTGAATATATTCTGTTATTTGCATGTTGAGCAAACATTCATTTTCCTCTGTAGCTTTAATGGATATATTTCTTTAAAAACGATTTTATATATTTTTTAATATGTACTTGTAATGGAAATTTTATATAAAATATTAACTTTTTAAAAAAGCATACTTATTTGATTGGATTGTAAGCAATTTCTAAATTATATTTGCACAAATTCGGATCATTAATGAACAATTTTATTTTTATTACTTTCTTACATTGTTAATAGAATATTTTCTAATGTGGAGTAAAAACAATATTCTTTTATTTTTTGTTTGATTGAAGACACGTGTGACACAGACGGTCATATACATAAATATATATAAATAATAATAATTCGTAGAAATTTGCACTTTCTAATTTGAGACACTGTGCTATTTTAATCAAAATCATTAGAAAACGGGGCCAAATATTGTATCGTGTTTGACGTCATTCCCCCAAATCTAGTCAACAAGAAGTTCATGTTTGATTTTTATCTTCATGCAAATTGGTTTGTTTATAAATTTGAATTCCTTAAAATTTTGAGAGGTGATTTAATATGATGAGTGATAATCAACACAAATTTTAAGAACTGTTGAAAAAATAACTTTTTTTTCTGAGAACTGCGGCTCCAGCTTAATCCGTGCCGCCCGCTGTATGTAAAATATGTACTTTTCTGTATATTGAAAACAGGTCCAACTTCTCAAAATGATTAATTAGATAACACGTTAACTATGCTTGTACGCTCCTCGACTTGAAACACGGTGTGTTTGTGGTAATTGCAAAACAAGAAGAATAGACAATTTAAATAGATATAAATAAGCGATGTTTCATTAAGATATCAAAATACAGCCTGTTACTACCTGACACGCTATAATACCTGCGTGCTTACAAACAGAAAAATTCTTAAATTGTCTCCGGTGTAACAGGGTATTCCACAATAATACGATGATGTCAGTAATGACATGTTGGATTTTTTTGTCCAAGGTTTTTTTTTTTATATCGTCTGTTTTAAAGAGAGAACCAGAAGCGATTGTCGCATTACAATCAATTAATCTGGATGTGTGTGTAATTATGATCAAGCTAGTTGAAAGATTAGAGCCCGAACATCTTGATCACTGATCTTGTTACCTGTTAAATGCCTAACAATCTTGTTCATTGTCACGAGGCGACATGGAAATAATAACACACTGATCAGATACCCGGGGACCACACAAATTCCGGTATCTCCTGAGCCTATCGGTCCGGATTCAATTTAATGCTAAACTTAACATGATAGTACGTTGGCTGAATATGTCATTGGGGCCTGCGTGATGCGTAAGGCAAAGGATTATAGAACAAGACATCTTGTCAGTCCTGCAATAGATACAGTACAACAGAAACAAATTGACAGGCATGTTTTTTGGGAGACAATACCTTGATCCTATCAGGATGAAAACTCGAAGTTTTGAAGTGTGGACCTTTATAGAATACCCGAGGTTCTCCGTCAAACTTACATGTATCTTGAAATGTTATCTGGGGGAACTTGAACAAAGATGATTGTTCAAATGTTTGACCATGATTTGTCTTTGATAAACAATCTTGTGTAAACATTTATAAAAGCATTTTGGTCATTTTGAATGCGACCGTTGTTTTCATCATATTCTGCAATTTTGTCTTACATGTAACTATACGCTGAAAAAAAGCAGTCATACATAGTTGAGAGTTAAAAAAATTACTAAGTCTCATTGAATTTGCTTAATTAACATTTATTTTTAGGTAAGATGGGGTTAGCACGTCTAATTTGTCAACATTCAACTGTCCACGTTGCTTCAAATAGCTTTAATAGTTCTTAGAAAAAAGAAAAAAAAAGTATATTTTTTTTCATTTTTGTATGCAATATTTGTCACCGTTACAACCAATAGAGCAACATCGTTAGTACAATTATAGCTCCAGTAAAATTTTCTAGATGCAGACGATTTTTTTTCCCTTTATTTATTGTTGTTGCTTGCAATTTTTTCCTTTCATTAATAAATAATTAGTATCACTTTAACCCTTAATTATTTTTCTTGCTAATCTACGGTTTTTTCTGCCTGCGAGAAACTCGTAAACTAAGAGAACAGCTTGCGTGCATGCAGGTTTGGAAAATCAACATATCGTTTTAAGATACATTTCCTTTTTATCTAAGTAACAGTGTATGAGTGACAAAATTATAATGATATAATAAAATACAAAGTAGAACGCAAAACAATAAATTAAAAAAAGGAACCATACAATTTTCCTAAGCGACCACAACAAGTATTTTTGAAGTTTCATTTATCATTCTCTTATCATACACTGTCAAGTCATTAATTCATGGTTTTCTTAAAGCCTGAACTATTTTGACCTAAACCTTACATTTGAAAACGAGTTGTGGCAACGTAAAAAAAAAAAAATGCCGCTGCGGACACTTTTCGCGTGAAGTCGTTGTCAGAGTGCGGCGGCAGAAAAAGACGGGATCAAAGAACGTGTCCCATTAAGGGCGACAAATAGGCACACCTGAATCCAGCATTACTTTATATAACCTCGACATTACATGCTGATGTCTGTTAATCATGTCCAGATTCTGCGCTGGACGGTAGCCTCGATTTGACAAGAAATTTGATATATAGATCATATATATCATTTTTGTCGTATGAGACAAAGTTGGGTCTTTAGCATCATTGGTCGTCAGCAGCGGCGTATTGTACAAGTACGTTTTGGTTTGTTATTAGGAAAAACTCATCAATTGTCGACTCAATTTTTTCTTATATGTATTTAACAAGGGTAACTATATATATTGAATATTTGATTTAATTCCGGGTTTTGTTTTTGTTTTGTTTTGTTTTTTTAATCTATATGAAGTAATGGGGGAAATAAATATAACAATAACCGTACATTTTGATAAGGTCGACCTTTTGAAAAACACTACATATTGTTCATTAGTTTCACATCTACGTTTAATTAGAGGCTAGAAAATGAATAAAATGTTTAAATTGCGCCCTGTCATTTTTCTTTACACTGTGGACAATATATATGGGGTTATCTATGTCTATAATTACGCGGTAAATATTATTTTTACATTTTTCATCATGCGGGGAAAACACGTGTTTTTTGTTATTTAATTGCCACAAAAACAAATAAAATACAAACTTAGCATACTAAGGTCTTAAATTTTGATTATTAAAATGTTGTGGTTACGCTTTATATAAACATTTTGCGGCTTTAACACTAAGTAACACAATTATTGAAAACGTGACCATCACACCCCCCCCCCCCCACCCCACACCTCGCTCATTTCTGATTTCACACAATTTGATGGGACTTGGCATCTTGCAACAAATTATCGGATATTCCATCCATAATCCGTCTTTGACATCGATTTTTTTTTTCATCATTTGAATATTAGCCAATAATTAAATGCTTTCTTATTACTCGTACAGGTGTTCAAACCATGTTGAAAGGTTTAAAGGCGATTTAAAGATTGTATATGAAATTTTCGTAGATCAATTACCATAGCAAAAGAATCAAGCTCATAACAATGGAAAATGGATTAAGACGGATTTTGTAAAATGCAAATTAGGGAATTTTTTTTTATTGTAAGTGCCCTTTAGTGGTGATTTAAAATCCATTTCCTTTCAGTGTGATAATAATAATAATGGTTTAATTTTTTTTTCTCGCCCCGTTTTATTTGTCGAATGATTCTTGGCTTCGGATGAAAGATTTTGTGCCCAGTGTTGCGTGACGATGTGTCTTGTGTAGGAGACCTCAGAGCAAACTACACGCAAGAACAGCAACAGCTGGGCTGCGTCACAGAGCAATCCACGGCTGAAATGTCTCCCCTCAATAAAAATACATTTGCTTGTATAATCAACATCTATGTTTGTAGTGTACGTGTGCATTAATTAGAAATGTTACAAATGGATCGATTCGTTATGTGTATATGCGAGTCTTTAAACAGACGAATAAAATCAACGGACACCATATTTTCTCCTTCTTTCTCATATGTATATAGAGCTAAAGGAGTTTGTGTATCAAATATAAAGCATGTTTAACTAAAACAAACACGCAATCCGGTTTTTTTTGATATGTCATAAAAAATTGTAAGTTTCAGACTCGGTTGTAAATTTCTATGTATTTTGCAGTAAAATACATCCGATTTCCTCTTGGGCAATTTTCCATCAGTGTTCATCGCAATATGCCTTTGTCTATTTCACAGATGCGAAGAGGGTTTATATTCAAAACAGGCTTCCTATACACTTCAGAAAATTTTGTTGAGACATTTATACGCTTTGTGTGATATGTACCATTTTTTCTAATGAAATGTTATTTCAACCATAAATATCACGTTTCATAAAAAACGACGAAATACAAGCGGTCTGCTTTGTGAGGAAAATGGGTGGTTTTGCAAATTGATACACTTTCCCTTTCTTCTACAGTAAAAACAAATGCAAATAAAAGAATTTTTGTTGCAAAAAACCTACGATTTTTGTGAAATCCTTTCTCTTGCCAAGTATACAAACACAACAAGTCAAAATTAGATAAAACATACATTTACTTTAATAATTATAATAAATCAACGACGAAGTAATAGGATGTGAAGAATAATAATTTATCTAGGGACGAACAACATCAATGTCTCTTGCAGGGGAAAATAGAGAACTAGATGACCTTACGAGTTTTTCTGCAGATTTGGACAGGTTTTCCGGTCCAGAAAACGGGAAATGAGATCCGCCCAGAGAACTTTTTGCCGCGGCGTGAGAGGACAGGATGTAAGGATACGACAATGGCGGATGTGCCAACGACAAAGCACTGGGATAAGGGCCAAACCCGCCGTATCGGCCGGCCCTCATCATGTGACTAGCTGTGGAGGTAAGGTAATACAAGTCCGAAGCACTATGAGGGACAAGGGAGCCTCGACTTGACATCGATGACGTCACAATAGGTTTTTTCACTTCTTCGTCCTTTTCGTCATCGGATGAGGACGAATTATTCAGAAACTGGGTCACAGACCAAATTTTTGATCGATTGTCCTGATTCTGGGTAGAATTTGTGTCAGTTTTAATAGGTTGGGGTGAACACGTGACAGCGCTGGAGCACCGAGGAGAGGCCAAGTCGCTACATCTTGAATCTTCGCCAATGCTGAGATTTGGAGAAGGCGCATCTGCTTCCCTTCGAAGAATTTTATTCGATAAACTTTCGCTTTCTGAGCTCAGGGAATCCACTCTTTGTCGCGTGTCTCTCTCTTCAAAACTCAGATTAGAATCTTCATCTTCGTCCACGCTGATAATTTTCTCATTTAGTTCTCGATCTTCACAGTCTGTAAAAATAAAATAAATTTTAATTAAAAAAAATTATCTCAACTTTTCAATATTATAAGATTTTATTTTTCTTTCTTGACTGTTTCAATTTTTTTAAAATTTAGATCCTTTCAGTGAATGAGATCCTGCTTTAATGTTTAAAAATATCAAGTAAACGTGTGATAGTAATTTTATTCCTGTACAAAATATTGTATAAGTCAAAGCAACGTATAAATTGTTGTTTGGTGTCATTAAGGGTTGTCTGAAAATTTGTAAAATGAGTAATTATTGACTGTAACCTCTACTCTCACACTAAAAACTTGAATTATAAAGTTAATTAGTCTTTACATAGAAATATCTTGTTACTCATTAAAGCTTCTGTCATCGCATATTAATGATGAAATAAACTTGAAGTTAATTGTATTCAAAATATTATTATACATGTTTTACAACTGATATTTGCATAATGCGGTTACAAAGTTTAATGCAGTGTCGAATAAAAATAGAAAAGAGACTTGCTTTTTTTTAAATTTTCTGATATTTTTTATGCTTTTGGAATACAGATTAGAAATGAGATTTTTGTGGATTATACTAAATTTTCTCATTGACAGAAATCGTTAATTAATATACATCAAAAAAAAATTTCTAAAGGAAAAAAATATTTCAGAATATTTTAGAGTCATTGGGATATCATAAATAATCGCGATTGAATTTATTTTATTACGACTGATTAGTATATAAATAAAGATATCAAATTTTATCCTGGAGGATAAACTCTTAACTGATTTAACTCTCACTTCATTAACATCAATACTAATGATAGGCAAAATTTCCTTCGGGCATCTCCGATTTAAATCGGATAATACATAGGCACAGAACGTGGAAAAGTTATCATTGGAAAAAATCTCCCTTTCAAACTTAAAAGTCTCGTTGGAGGAACAAAAAAATATCTACTTTATAAATCTGGGATTTTTGTCTCTTTAGTTAGGCTCCTATCTTATTTTGATCGGCTTTTATTGTTCTAACTAAGAGACTTTATGAATTATGTATTTTTCTGACAGAGACTCCATGAAACCGTCTGTTCAAAAGGAACTCTACATTATTCATAATCCAGGTGAATTTCATGGACCGGCTCGAGTAACTCCTATTCGGCCATCATCATAGATCATTATAATCGAAAAGAATCGTCATTTGGAGAAATAAACAAAGGATGTGAGAAAAAAATCTAAAACTCCCTTATTTCATTTTTTTTTTATTTTAAAGGTAAATTACTTTTTTGATTAATCCCTGCTCATTTATTTAAAAAAAAAAAACATTATCTGGTCGTTAAACGGGCTATAAAGTTGACTTTAAAAATGTTACTTTTGGGAATGGGTGAGGTTTTCTGAATGGTCGGTTATTTTAAAGCTAGTGCATTAATATTGTCTGCTTGTGGTTTTACATAGATAATTTTATATTTTAAAAAGCATTTGTTTAATGTCAAATTATTTTGTATAATACACCTGAGTAAACGCTTATGTTAATTAATTAAACTATTTATCTTCTATGCAATATTGCAGTCAAATATTTTAAACAATTTCGGGGTTTTTAGTTTTCTTTTGATTCTCTCCATTTATTAACGTTGTTCTTTTTAAACAAATGAATTTTAATATAAACTGCAATTACCTTTTGACGAGTCTTCTATTTTGTTGGTGGATTCTTTTTTATCAACGATACAGTCATTTTTCCGCAACAAATCGTCCTCCTCATCATTGTCCAAGTCATCGTCTGCGTCGTCCTCAGACCTATTTCGCGGGGACCACGTCATCTTATTTTCCTTCTTCAGTCTTCTTCTGGCGTTAGCAAACCAGGTGGAGACCTGCGTCAGTGTCATTTTAGTGATAATGGCCAGCATGATTTTCTCGCCCTTTGTGGGGTAGGGATTTTTCCGGTGTTCATACAACCAGGCTTTTAATGTGTTCGTGGTTTCACGTGTGGCATTTTTGCGTCTTGCGTTTAGGTCAATTCCACCATATCTGTAATTTTAAAATAAAACAATACATGAAATAAAACATAGGGAAAAATATTTATTGTTTCGTTTCTTTGAATAATATTTATATATGAATGATGATTCTTTGTTTCAGAATAGTAAATATTTTTATCAACAAAATATAGAAGCCAATGAAGGAAAAATCGAAGAAAAGGAAACATTGTGATTTTCTTTCCTCTGGCGATTTTAGTGGAAATTGATATTCACCGATTGTCTTTCTCATCCGAATCATAACATTGAAAGGTTGATAAATAAAATTTAATCAAGCGAACGCTGGCCATTCTCTGCTTTCAAATCTAGATTATCAGGCTTAACGCCCGGTTTAACATTGTGGTTATGAAGACATCAGCCGTCGTGTTAAACTAAATGGGAAGCGCCGATGAACCGTACAGAGCTAGTCTTTATGAATAAAGAACAGCAATCACCCAGGTCTTAATCACTTGATTTATCTTTACAATTAAACTCACGAAAAAAGGCGATAATTGAATATGATACATAAAAATATCATCATTTAAAGGATAAAAATAATAAAGATTGATGACATGAAAAATATGCAGGAGAAAAAAAATACTTGAGAGAGAGAGAAGAAAAGAAAAAAAAATGAAATGAATGCAAAATACTTGAAATTATTCTGGGCTTGTTTTTCACACCATATCACCCGATGAAATACAAAGCACATTTTTTAGGGGGACAATTGTGGCTCAGTTATCATGACCGCACATAGGAAAAGAAATCTAATCTTGACCGAGATATCGACAGATACAGGTGTGCAGTTTAGGCTCTGTCAACGATTACACCCTGTTTCACCTAATGCATTGTTATCCAGAGTTGTATCTTTTTTTACTTGATTTTTTTTAATATAATTTTTTTAAGTTAGATAATAGACATCCAATTTCACCATGTGCATTGTTATCCAGAGGATTTTTTTCTTGATTTTTTAAATCTTTTTTTTTTATTTTTGAAAGATAAATAAAACCTACCCAGGGCCATAGGGGTACACTGACATGGTAGGGTCGTATGGGAAACAAGCTCCGGGTTGAGCTGCAGCAAGGCTTCTCCAAGCCTCTGTAGCTTCCTTAATATCATAGGGACCACTTGTCTGTAAAGGAAGGAAAAATATTATAGAAATTTAACATCAATATATATTTGCATATTTTTGATTATTATGCGCGAATTTTTTTCACATGCCTTAAAGATAAAAGGATTTTATTCAGTAGATTATTAGAATTTGTGCCCTTAAATTATTGCCAAATCAGCATTATAATTATCTCTTTTTTATCTCTTAATACTTTTAAGAACAGTATTTTTTCTCATTCCTCCTGTTCTTTGAT
Organism: Magallana hongkongensis; assembly: GCA_016163765.1. NCBI lineage: Eukaryota > Metazoa > Mollusca > Bivalvia > Ostreida > Ostreidae > Magallana > Magallana hongkongensis. Next base: position 27,965,196 of record WFKH01010931.1, read on the forward strand.
TTTAAACTCTTGTTGAGATACCTATATATCTTTGAAATTTCGTTGAAATCAACATTTAGATATTTTAAAATTCTTATTCAAACTAGATGGATATTTTTCAAAATCTCAAGTGAAATTGAAATACACATCTATTTCAAGCCCTTAGCCTATTGGCATCAATCTTTCTAATTATTCGATTAATTTTGCAGAATACTTACAAGAGGAGAATAAAAAGCAGATCCTTCCGACGCAAAAGGGACTAATCCTTGGGCAGTGTAGGCAGGGCTTCCATAGACGCCCTCGGGCAGTCCAGCCAGCCTGGAGTAGCCCAGGAGGGCTGGGTTGTACTGGCAGGAGCAGATCGTCTGTCCAGTGTGAGGGTCTGCCATAATGGGCCGACCATTCTCACAGCAGCTCCTGGTAGAAGTTGGACTAGGGGTCTTGGTCATCTGCAAAAAAATATTCCCAAAATCTTTTAAAAATCCAAATTTTAATATCATTTCATATACTCGGTTAAAGTATGGGCTTGCAAATTAGTCATTAAATAACTGATTATTCGCGGACAAAGTTTGCTTTCCTTTATCTTGGATGAAGATGAGGATGAAATATTTACACTTTGTACAGAGATGAAACCACGGTGCAACAACTTCAAACGATTAAAGATAACAATATCAATGAGAGAGAAAAAAATCAAAACGTATTTACCTGTGTTGAAGTTCCAGTAGGAATTGGAAAAGGAACAACTTGGGAAATAGACATAGTCAAATAATAACAAACTCGTCCGCTTGAATGGACTTGGCAAGTCAGGTTTATAACTCTTGACTTTTCAAGATAATCACTAGATAGAAAAAGAATTTGTATCCCAGCTCAGCACTGAACTATCCGCCAACAAACTAACACATATTTACATCCGCTCCGACTTGTCATATATGCAGGTGATAGAGTTGGACATAGGGCTTTATGGATTTTTTGCTGTAAAAGTTTTTGACCCATAAACACTTTGTAAACCTGCTAACTTCCGTCTCATTTGACTATACTTTTGAAGAAATTTGAACCGTGATTGGTCTTTGTTTCACTAAGCATCATCCCTCCTCCTTATTTAAATATGAAGCTCCGCCCACTTTTGTTGATCAATGAAAGACGGGCGTTGCGACTCGCCGCCCACATCGTTAGTATCATTTAACATTTTCACACCTCGGTTTCAGCCGTGTTGCGTTTTTAAATATTACAATATTTTCTACACTTTCTCATGAAGATTATTATTGTTGTGAGAAGTGCTTATACTTTTAACTCCTGGACCTAGGTTTTTCATTGGCTTTATTAATTTTCCCATTTTTTTTCAACAACAAAGACTTGTAATCGTACAATACTGTTAAGATTTTTAACCGTTATATTTTTTAATTTCATAAATGTACTTGTATGCGTTTAAATAAAATGTATGATAGATCGGAATTAATTGTTTCATTTTTACAATGATAAAAACCTACGTGGAGATGAATAGAAATAGTCGGTAGACGCGTCATTTTTTCTCTTTTTTTTATTCAAGGTAAGCCCCGCTTGTCTCTCGTTTACTCTCGCCATTTTTAGCTGTTTGCATCTCATTAAGCCATTCTTTAACAAATGGGAAGCGACACATTGAATATGTAATTATGTAATTACATGACAAAATATAAAGTCATAAATTCCGTAGGTAAAAGTACAACGACGATGTCATGCATGCGAAGCCATTATGAATGACTGTT
>WFKH01010931.1:27967016-27982909 GCA_016163765.1 Magallana hongkongensis
GAGAGAGAGAGAGAGAGAGAGAGAGAGAGAGAGAGAGAGAGAGAGATGTGTGTGTGTGTGCATATAGCCGGTTTTACAAAGATTTAAGTGTTTTATTATTCCAGGTTTGTGGATAAAAAGGAAAACATTAGAATTATTATTGTTTAAAATTTAAAACGCGCTGGGCTCATTGAATTTTTATGGCTACTGCTGAGTAAAACATTCCATACCATTAGTCATTATGGAAAAAAATTTCTGGTTTAAAAAAAGACATTTTATACATTTCGAGAAAGGTGTTTTGGTGTTAATTTTGACCTGTAAATTCATCAGTTTGATTTTCTGAGTAAATTTTTTGTTAACTTTTCTATTAATTCATTTCATGTATAAGAATCGGTATGTGTATATATTATTAAAAAAAAACAAGGATTTATTTTTATATGGAGGCAAATTGATTTGTGATTATAATAAAAAAAAATCCTCAACTTCTTTTATGTATCTGATCGAGTAGAGATAAATGCATCTTAGATGTTAATTGATTCTGATTAAATATGAAAAACATTCACAGGTGTGCCAAAACAGATTGACGGGAGCGGGGTGATTTATATAAAATATAGAATTATACATAGAAGGTCGATACATCGTTCGTCATTTTATCTCCAAATACAACTATTTCTTTTGATTTAGTTCAATCAACATTTCTCTAAAATAACGACTGCATCCATGCAACTGAGGCTGATAGACGCGTTCATTCATTCACCATTTCAATGTTTCACAATATATTCTCATTCTGATTTTTTGTTCATATTTATGAAACACATTTTTCACACCTGAATCGATACATCCCCGATTTATTACAAAAACAGTAGATGTTATTTTATTATTCTACAATTTTTTTTCAGCAGTTTTTTTTAAATAACAATTTAAATTACTTTTCTTTAGTTCTTCGCCCTTCTCTATGATTTAACATTTCCTTTTAACAAAGGTTAGACACACTTGTATGGAGCATTTTAAATGATGTGTGTTTGTCTATCAATATTTTTATTGTTTTCCAGTATGTTAATCGATGCACATTAAAAGGACCGGTGGTGTGGGCGGAATGACATTGAGATAAAGGGAAAGAACAAGGTTACACATTTACAACAAATAAACATTCATCAGCCAATTTTTGATTTGTAATGTTGCATATATTAAAAGATTCTACAGTTAACGCTATATCTGAAAACAAAGGAACATTGTATTCATTTAAAGAAGCTGTCATTTACAAGCCAAGGTATGTGTACATATTTACATCAAATCAAACCAGCTCAGATACATGTATTTATTCCTTTTTTCTATTCTTCTCCAAACCAGCTTCTCAGCATGGTAGTCATTTTCCTGCCCAATGTTGAAATAATATTTACTCAGTAAGCAGGTTGTAACAGCTATTTTAATTTTCTGTTTTATAAAAAAAGAATTAAATAGTTCATTTTTCTATCATTGTTTCATATGTTTGTTGATATCAGATAAGTAATACTCAAAACCCACTGAGAGATATTATAAAATTATATATAGATGGGTTTTTAAAAACAAAGAGAAATAGATCAAAAACAAAAGTTTAAAAGCAGATAAGTTAATTTGTGAAGAAGAAAAGAATTGAAAGTGATCCGGAAACATTTTGATGATCTTGACTCTTGATACTAAACAGAAATCGGTGACGTAATCAGAAGTGTCGTCCTGTGCGGCAGAAGCTTGTAAAACGGAAGTAACACAATGCTACGTGCGCTTAAAGACAATAATACTCTGCAAAAAAGTGTCAGCATCCATAAACAGGCGTCATATGCCTATTTCAAAGTCAAAGTTAATTTCCGGTTGAACCTAATCACAAATTTTATTTCTCATAAACTATTCCAAAGTGAGAACTGATGTTTTCAGGGATGGGTAATATACTACGCATGTCTATATGAGTGTTCTGCCGGTCAGAATGCGAAAGACTTGCGCATCGATGCATCTCTGTAATTGAATGAAATATCTATTCAAAAGCATCCAGTTTCCATGTACTGATTTCTTTGTTGTATCTTATCAAGATCGATCTTTTCTTCCAAAAAAATGAGGCAGACTAAACGAGAAATCTGTGCAGTGCTTGTTTAAGTCTAAGAAAGAAAAGAAAAAAAGATTGTCAATGTCATTTGCAATGCAGAAAAAAAATATAAATGAGCTCTTCGTCACTTGAATGGAAGGACAAAACATGGGCGATTCACATCTGTTTACTTGTCAATTAGATACATATTTTTCTCGCCTATTAATGACGAATTAATTTATTTTTTGACATATCAAATTGAACAAATATGAGGCATGCACATGCCCCATAACAAAGTCACGCGTTTTTTTCTCACGAGTCCTAAACCAAAACTGACAAAATCTCGTTGTATGTACATGACTCTGTTCAATCAAATAATATTTAATGCTTGATTAAGGTTGACGGAAACAAATCGACAGAAAAAATATGACACGTCAAAACCCTATTCTTTGATATAATTAACAAATGCTTCTTTTTGACAAGTATGTCATGAATATTGCTAGTCGAGACTCCAACTCTTTCTTTTTTTTAATAAAACATTTCGACAGGTGTAAGACCATGGTCCCTCGTGGAACCAAATAAAACATCGTGTAAAGAAAAGGGAAAAAAATGGTTGATAATGAATCACACTATGAGTGCAGCTGTGTGTGTGTGTGTGTGTGTGTGTGTGAGAGAGAGAGAGAGAGAGAGAGAGAGAGAGATTTTTGACTAAGTACTCTTTCCCATTTCGGGACGAAGGATATGTCCAATCAATTTAAGGAATCTCTTGAATCTTCTCTTTATACTTACGTTAGAAACAGCAGTACTATAAAAACTGCTTAGTAGATTTAATAGTCGCATTTAATTTAAATTTCTTATAACATATGTAACGATAATTAAACGATGCACACAGCATGTTAACAATTATTTTATATTGGTGTCAATGCATGCAAAGGTTGAGAGACTAGACCATTTTCATATATTTTTCCGTTCCCTTCATTTATGTTCATTGAAACACGTAAGCTGGCTAACATATAATATTCAGTGGAAAAAAACCTGGACAATTTGAACGGTGATCGATGTCACGTACGTTTGCTGCAAATTTAAATGATAAATAAATCAACATGTATTATAACATTCCCGAGAATGTAGTGCATTGTTACCCATGAAAAAAACCACTGTTACAAATAATTCTGATAAGTGTATGAATTTATACAAAAAGTTGATGGCAAAAATCTTACACAGAAGCCGCTAAAAAATTATGGAATGGGTATTTATTTATTTATTTATTGAAATGTAAGGACAAATCTATTGTATCTACAATTTCCTCCCAATATTTACTCATATTTATAAAATACAGAGTGTGATAAGTGTCTTGCAATGTCTTCATTGCTTGTCTTACATGTATGGGAATTAATTAACTTGAAACTAGACATATAAAACTCCAGACAGAGGGGGTCGTAAATTTAAAAGACACGCGGATGTAGGTTAAATTCTAGATCTGAACTTCGTAATAAGACTGCAGAATGTTGTGGTTATTAATAAGTATTTCAAAATGATGAGCTGATTGGTTTCAATTTGATTTAGATCGGTTGCTGCACGTTTAGAACGCCCATGGCATATCTTACATATCTACACGATAGAAAATACCTATCGTAAATTTCAATCAACGGAAATGTAACATGAAAAGCCTTCAATTAAGTCTCAAATAATAATGCCAACAATTTTTATTAATTATTCATTAATGAAGTTTTATCTTTTAATATATAAATAAAATATTGCGTAAACGTATATTTATAGTTATGGCCTTGTCTAGGCTATATATACTAGTACTTTTAACAAAGGTCATTCATAAAAAAAAAATTAAGACACTGCTTTGTAGACAATGAAACTATTTCATTCATTCAAAAAAAATCTTCATGGAATTCCAATTATACATGTCGATAGTTAGACAGTGGTGACGAAATGCCCGATATCTCCAATAGAAAACCTCGTCTGAACGAGGTGGAACCTAGAAAATTGGAGCGTAAATCACCGAGTCTGATTTATTATTATAGCGTTTTGGCAAAATGCATTCTTAATAAAGTGATGGGATCAAGTCCAATCATAATTTAGTGACTTATTAATAGTATGCACAATTTCATTTTCGTTAACATAAGTATTCTTTGGTTGTTTTTTAATTTTTTTTTATTTTACATTGACAGACGACTGTTTCCTGATTCCCGGGATAGTCATCCATCTTGCTGGATTTTGCAAACTCATGTGATTTGTGGTATCACTGGTATATTGACAATGAATTGACATCAAATCAATCAGATCTTACTAAAACAAATTGGACTACCATTTTCTCAAAACAAAAATCAATTATGACGACATTTTCTTCCAAATTGTACCATATGATTACAAAACGGTTACATATGTTGTAAAGATTTCATATACGTTATTAAGGTCCTTTAATTTAAAATAAGGTGATATGATTTTGTTTAAATTTTGGAATTCCTTTATATACTTTAAAGCATAATAATTTTGATTATAAAGAATACAGAATTTATTAAACATTAATTCGATTTATATTTTTTTAATTCCACAATATCATTTATAGAAAATAAATATTACATTTTGATGTCAAAACGTCGCGCTTTACAGGGGGAAAATGTAAATTTCCAATTTTCAAGGATGGTTTCTTTTTTAATAATAATTCCAATCATTGTGCTACAAAAAGAAATTTTGATATTTCTGAAACAAATGATTAATTTTGAATGTCATTTGATAATCAAAATCATTCTTCGTCAACTTTTGACCGCCCCTGTAGTTATAAAGGTTTTTTCAGCTTTTTTTCTTTAAATATGTGCTGTCCAATGTAAACATGTCACACGACCTTTTCCACCATGTTTCATTCATCAAACACGACGCCTTCACAATATGCAGTTAAGCGGTTTACTCGTCAAAATGACGGCCTAATGCACGTTAATAAGCACCCTAGTAGCGCGATACCATCATTAGCGGATAATTTAGCGGGGACTGTGTAAACATTGACGGTGGGATTCCTGCTACAAGGCAACTCTGTAGCTAAGCGCATGGCGGCCATCGAAGATACAAAAGACAACGACATGCAACAAACAAAAACAACGAAAAACCAAAATCAAAGCCCGAACGGACGGAAGGACATCGATTCGCTTCTGCGCTAAAAGTGTCGTCAATCAGAAGAATCGACACTCGGTAATCTCCCCTGATTGAGAACTTGATACGTGTCGGCTAATCCCTGGGTGTTCGCGTGGACAGTTGGAGGTGTGAGGATTTCGATTTATTTCTTGTGAAGACAATTAACATATCAAGTTTGTTGTCGTCAAGTGACGTTAAACTCGACAAAAATTCTGTTTCATTTGTCCACTGTGCTAATTACCATTGCAACCGTCTCCATATTTGTCTGGACAATACCAGAACGACGATCCGTGACCTTTTGACATTGATATGCCTTTTCCCGCTGTGGCGGTTTGGTATTATAGGTGTATCCTGAATGTCAAAAGTAGCACATTGCAAATACTACATGAACATCATTTGTCGTAAGACTAATTATTAATGAACCTTTTTTTTACAAGAAGGAAGTTTTGGAATGCATCAATTAATTTTATTAATTGTTACTCATAAACACAAGCAATTAAATCAATTCCTTATATGGTCAACCACAGGCTAGGCACAACAGATGTGACATTGCAGGAGTGATTTAAAGATTTCACTAACACATTGAAATCAAAATATTTCAATTTTCTGTTAAATTTTCTTCGATCATAGTTTTATAAGCGAGCAAGATGAATTCTTAAACGTGTAAAATTGTCTGAAACAAATTATTGAAATTACTTTTTAACCCCCCCCCCCCCCCACTTCATTGCAACGCATCGATCTATCAATACGTACATTGTACATGTATATAATTTATGGGAGGTTTTGGCTACATAATGATTATAAAGCAAGGTCAACCACAGCAAAGTCTCTCTCTGAAGTGGTATATATGTGTAAATTCTTTCTTCGTGTTTCAACAACAAAACCAGTTCACTGTCCTAAGTTTCAGCTTCAAGACAAAAGTTTGATTAAGAATTACAACTAAAGAACGGTCTCATTAATTTGTGACAGAAGAAGACAAGATCCCAAATGAAATGCCTCCCATAAAAGGTCGTTTGTTTTTATTTATGCGCGCTGTCAAAGGGTCTCTGGACTTGTCAATTTCTAGATTGGGTGTAACATCCAAGCCCGTCTTGAGGGACTGAATTCAAAAGCAATAATAGAGGGAACTTGCGCAAATCTAATGGAAGGTGTAAAAACTTCATATCGTATTCGCGACTAATTAGCATAGCCATTTCGGTCTTACTATCCGAATTGGATTAAGAAACACAGTTATTTTATCATCTGGGAATTTGGTCTTGCAAATATCCGTAGATTGTTCCAGCACTCCAGCAATAAGAACATGATGTCGGACAATTAGAAAAATTGTAAAACCACAATTTGTCAAACTTGTCAGACCTTATTGAAAACTAATATTGAAAAAACTTAAACTGTCCCCCTACTTTCGAGAGTTTAATTGTCAAGAGAAATAAGGATTATTAAAAGCTAATGAAATAAATGAAAAATTCATGAGTTCCTAAATATGGCCATATTGATAGCAAACACAATGAGGGAACGAAATAAAAAACTTGGCACAGAAGGAAAATTAATGAGATTTTGTTTAATTCTTTATCTCCATACATCTTTTTTGGTTTATTAAGAGGGATCTATGATCGTAAAAATGCATACTTATGCTACGAAATTAGATCAAAATCTTGAAAACAATTGGTGAGACTATTATAATAATTTTACAAGTACATGTATGTCTTATTATTTAATCCATCTAATTATTTAATTTCAATTTGAATCAGAAGTGCATCCATAAATTTCAAATATGGAGATTCGGTCATCAAGAGAATGCAACGTGTTCTGTCGGTGAATGCCCCGAAAGACAATAATTATATAACAACATGAAGCTATGCTAAAAATCTGTCTGTTAGAGTCTTTCTTTAAGACCTTGGCCAACAATTATTATACAATATTTTTTTACTTCATTAGAATAATATTTATCTGATAAAAATCTTTATATATATCTTTAATATTTCAATAATTGTGATGACCACTTAACCTAATAAATTATATATGTAAGACATTGACAGATTTGCAAGTGTTAAATGCATAATTTGTCAGTAAAGAAATCCCACAGCTAAGGTAGTACTTTTTTAGTTATTTTGTCAAACCTGGTACGCATTTGCGTGTTAAGACCTCAAGAATGCTCCGATTTTTTTGAAAAAAAACCATATTATTACTGATTTCAGAAAACCAAATTGGTTAATCTGTACAAAAGTGTCATCGATAAACATCAGATATAAACCCTGTTGATGTTTCCTTGTTGTAAAAACATGCCATGTTCGACACGAAATATACTTTTAAGGTTGTACTTTAATTTATTGATTTTTTTTAAATCTTTTTTTTTTAAATGAAAGGATCAATTGCAATTAAAACAGAACAAATGCATAATTATAACGATGATTGCTAAGTTCACATTGCTAGTATACAAAACTATAGTATGATGGGTTACAATTCGTGCTATATTATCATGCCCATCTTCAACATTAAAAAACAAACTGAAAACCAATAAACGAACTCGTATGTTAAAAAATAACATTTTGTTACTATGTAACTGGTAAAAAACAAAACATTTAAAACATTATTATTGATAAACTCGTTTTAATCTGTGCTTATTATATACTGAATGATATACATGTATTAGGATTAAGATCTGGATTTCTAATTGTTTGAAATACAAAATACAATCTTTGCAGCATGTTTACTTAACATAAATACAATATGTCACACAAAAAAGGAAGGGCGAATAAAATTGTCCTCATCAAATATTTTTAAACCTTAGAAAATCAATTTGGAAGAAACGTTTCACAACATACCAGCAAATTTTCACTTGTTTTTCAAGATGTTAAATAAGTCAAATGCGTATCAAAATAACTTAGACTTAAGTTAAATAGTCTTCATTTAATCATGTTTGACTATTTCACAAAATTGTCGTGATCATAAGAGAATTCGAACTTTAAACATGCGCGGATCTAGAAATGGGATCCGGGTCCGCTCTCCTTGAAAATTCAAACTTAAAGTTAATTAATTCACTTTAAAAAATTGCCAAAAATAGGCCTCGGTCCCCCTCCCAGGAAAACTTACTGGATCTGCGAATGCAATACTTGATATGCAAATTGCAAGTAATCGGTATGAATCTAAAGAAGTCCAAGAAGGGATAATACATTTTACGTCCTCTTTCAATTAACTTTTCACATCATCTATAGACATTTTTATATAGCTGTTGTATTTTATGCCATGCAGTACAACTGTGAAGTATGGTTTCAAAATATCTATCGTTAAATACATGTATACTATTTGAGCATTTTTTTTTCAACATAAAATCATAAAATATTCATCAATTTAAATTTCTTGTCATGAGTAAATTAAATATAAGAATACGAGGAAGTGTGAGTGTTAAGATCTTTCTTTATTTAAAAAAAATTGGACAATCCCTGCTTTCAGACAAGCTTCAAACTGGGGAAAATATTTCCAGTATTTTTCGATGGCATTAATTATTCAGGAAACAAAAGCGATTTCCTCATCTTGATTCTATCGGCCTGTGGCATCCATCCTATATGTTAGTATTTAAGTCATCATAAATCTGTGAAACGTCAAATACAATATTTCATAGCTTTTGTTTTTCTTTTGCTGAAATCCGGCACTTTCGTAGGCATTCTCTGAAAGAAAAAAATTGACATCCATGCATGTGGTTATTACTTTACAATGCACCACATGTTAAGATGTTTTAGATCATATTTATTTATTATTTGGAATTCATGATACGTTTGCACAAATATACAAATATATCTAAAGACTAATACTTAAAGGAGAGATATGCGCAAGTTTCTTCTGTATCTAAAGAGGAAATAAAGGAAAGAACAGACAAGTAGAATCGGGGTTTTTTAAGGGGACCGACCTATACCCCAGATCTTGCCAAGCAAATTTTTAAAAAAGAAAAACAAAAACACTTCCTTATCTATCTTTAAAATCCTATAATAATCCATTCGGGGGAAGGGGTACGTTGTACCTTACAATTTCTATCTAGTTTTAGTTTTCCAATTATTTTTAACTCTGTCCCAAAACATAGAGGGACAGTTTATTTAAAATTCGGTTTTTTTTAATGTAAATTTAAGAAAGATGTTTGTTTTGAAAAAAAAAATGGGGTGGGAACAGCCTCCCCCCTTCCGATGCTCTTTCATTTTTTACCTCTCTGTATGAACTACACATATTTCTAATTTGTGAAATGCTACCAATCTTCTTAACATTCAATTAATTAGTTAGAATCCAGACTGTTAGTTTTATATATTTAAATTACGTAATTCAAGGAGAATCATTTCCGATACATCACTATATCATTTTTATGATGAATAATCAACAATAATATCCATGCAAAGTAGACATGCAGGCTGGAAACGGTTGATAGAAAGTAAAAGCTAAAAGTGCAGCTAGTCTAATTTCTGGACTCCAAAAACTTTCTTTAACAAAATCGGAGTTTTTTTTATCCCTCACTTTGATTTAAGTATATTATGTCCTCCTTAGCAGACGATTACATCTTAACATTTCACTATCTTTTAGACATACAACATGCAGCTGTTAATGATTTCCTAACATTTATCAAGTAATGAAAAAGAATAGAATTTAAAACGTTCTTTTTAATATTAATGGAATCACCTATACATAAAATGCCCCCACTCTACCCCATCGATACCTGTACTTTGTTCATTATACGTAAAGCTCCATAGTTCTACATCCGTAGCTGCAAAACTGTACCTACATCAAGACTTGTCAAATCCACAGTTCATGGGTTTTTTTCAGCTATTAAACATTAATTATAGCACATATATCCTCGAGTTACTTTTCCTGCATGTTGAATATTTTCGTCATGTTATGACAGTCATTTTGTTAAAAACAAGTCTATATGATTTGGAAGGCCTGTATGTTCAACAAATAGAAGTGATTAATGTATACCAAGTTTGATTGATTGATACATGATAAACATCCGGTTGAGAACATTTCGCTGTAAACAATTTTGTTCAAAAGCAGGTCGAAACTACATGTATATCAGGTATTTATTTAGTTCTGGACCAGCTTTAATTTATTTCAAAATATCTATACACTGTAATTACTTTTGAATAATTAGTACATGTATCACGTACTTCCAAGATAATAATATAATGTCCATCGTATAATGTATGATTGTCAGAATTACTATATTGTATGAACTTTTTAAAATTCCATTTGTAAATAAAATGTTATGAAATATGTAAAAAAAAAAAAAAAAAAAAAAAACAGAAAAAAAACACAAAAAAAAAACACCCCGATTTTAAATTTATTGACTTCAGTGTAGGTAAATAGATTTTTAAGGTTTTTTACAGTTAATCTGCGAAAACGCTTAACAGAATTTGATCCTTATCGTGCTGTCACCTACTGCATCACGGAATTGCGCGCGGTGCAAGTTTTATTCGTTTTAGCTGCAACTGAAACAAAACCAAAGTGACACCAGAATTACTGTTTGTCAATATCATTATGGAATCGAAACCACAAACCCAATGGCTCTGATTTGAAGACAAATGTACCAGATAATATAGGTATTGTTGGCATTTACATGTATTCACCATCAAAATCATCACTCATGCAAAATTAATGTAGGGATAACATGTATGTAAATGTTTATATATACTTGTATGCTCTGGTTACAATGTTACAACTTATGTGATCAATTAAATAGTCACCCTATATTTATACGTCAAATAATTACATTTTTTTTTAATAGTTTTAATAGAATATCACAATTCACATTATATGAAAAATGGATGACTGGTCTTCGCAACACCTTCCATTAATTTTATTCCATGCAGTACATTCAACGGCAAACAAGAGATGGCTCTTGAATGTTCTTTCTTTTTTTTATGAATATTTTCGGTATGTTTTGCTCGATCATTTTGTAATTGTTCACATATAATTATTTTTTCATAACTTCAAACTTCAAATGTTTACAAAACAGTATGCACTGTTCAGTAGTTTATGTATTCATTCCGTTCTGATTTGTTCTTTGGCATTAAAGTCTAGGTTTTCTTAATGGAAACATTGACTAGAATTTTTTATTACAATTATAAATGTTGATATGGAGTCAGTATAATTACTTTGTAATTATCTTAGAAGCTACATCATCTTTTGTTTTCCCTATTCTCTTATATTCTTTTCGTTTTTGACAATCTCTTTGATGTGAACTCTTTTTTTTACATATGTATAGAGAAATCAAACACTTAATGTCTTCTGCCATAGGCGATAGCTATATAGAAGTTTGACATGAATGAAACAAAAACTATGTAACGAAGATTATATCATGTTCTAATTAGTTTTTGAATTAAGCGTCATTTTGCTAATTCTTTATGCATAAAAAAAGAAAGGGTGATTGACAATTATGGGCCAGTTAAGCAATTCATACCTATTTCTAGATGCATATTGCATTTAGACGAGCGCTTTTAATTCGGGCTGGATATTAATGTTGTTTTTTGGCATTGAAACATTTAATTGATATATATTCTACCACGACGTCTTAAGCTGGCCTGGGAGAGGAGAGTATGGGTCTTTTTTAGTTTTTGAAATTTTTCTTTTCGTGTATATTAGTTTTTTAAATTTTAGTCATGTAATATATGGGAGCATGTGACTTGTCCAAATAGTTGAATCCGATTATGACAAAGAAGAAGAGCCAGTAAGATTGCGCAGAATCATATTGGTTTGATCGTAACATATAATTTTAAAATTTTCAAAAATTATGTAAATTGAATGCTTTATAACATGATAAAAGCATGCGAATCATAATTCTTTAATGATTAAGAATCTTTTTAACAACTAGTAACTGGAAGAAAAGTATATAGCCGAAAATTTTTGTTGGGATCGGGACCAACGTAAATTCATTTCCCTTATATTTTTATTTATAGTGTGTCATTGCTCCTATTTAGCCTTTGTTGATCAAAATTTGTTGTGTTTTCATCATAATAGATCTGTATAAAAATCAGATTGTAGAACCACTATATAAAATACATGTAAAAGGCATTAAAGTTTTACCAAATGACGCTATTGAAAGATTTTTGTATGCGTACACAAGAATAAATATGTTGCAAGAATTTAACTAACATGTATTTACATGCAAAACATTGACATTTAGCTAAAAAATATCGTTGTTAAAGAAATATTAAATATGTTGATATTGTTTTTTACCCGTTCTACTATAGGTATTTTACTTGACTTGTTTCCCATCTTCTTTATGTAAGATGAAATTGAACTGATATTAGATGTCGCAACTCCTGATAAATGTTATGCTGGTAGAACTGTACAACTGAACTGTAGAATTGAAAGAAATCATATTGAGAATTGCACCTTGAACTGATTTTTATCTGTGTGTTGCAAAGATAATTTCTTCATCACATTCTGTAGCAATTGAATGAAATTATAATAAATCAAAAAAATCAAGCCCTGGATTCAACTATTTTCGCCAGTGGTTCATGAAAAAAAGGAAAGAAAACATTTTTATTCATCGAGAACTAAAAAATGGAAAATAAAAGCTGTGTACCATACACATTAAAGAATGCGGTCCTTTTTAATCAAGACGGTTGTCCGAGTACCTTCTCCACTGCTGCACTTAATTCTATTTGATTTGATTCTTACAGAAAGTTTATGTATAGCTTCAACGAGCAAAATTATTTCAATTTTATGCCCAGTTGTATATCCATTCATGTGTAACATTAATTAACAGAAGCAATATGGCATTGAAACACTAGCAACGATCCAGAAATGAAACTCAAGCCTCTACGTACATGGAGCCGAAAACCTTAGTCCTCTTCGTGCTGGCCCAAAAATAAACTCAGTTCCTCACCAGAGACTTCCATGTCGGTCTGTCTTGTGTCCGGTTGTTATCTTCCCTTTTTCGACTGATCTCCCCCGGCTATATGTCTCTTTCGCCCTTTCTCTCTTTCTTTCTCAAGGCTACTTCTGGGATGGATATCGGGTGCATTTTACAAACGTGTCATATCCACAGCAATTTTCTCTTTCGAATTATTTTGGATAAAGGGTGGTGTTAGGTACAGTTCTTCATTCGATATGTTATTTAGCAAAAAAATGTGTAGTAATTTGCGAAGACAACGAGCCTTGAAAGTATCTGGCTTGTTTGAACTTTAATTTGTTTCGCCGTTGTCTTGTCATTTCCAAGATTCAGCACCATATATGAAGACCCTAAGCATTTGAAAATCTCTTGTAAATTGAATACCTTTACCTACAGAATAAATTTTGTCCTGTGTTCATTAGATGGCAGATAGGTACAAAATGATTTCAATGTGGTTTAATATATACAAACTACTTTCCTTGATATATATAGTTACTTAATTATATTGTGTGTTAAGATGTAATGAAAATAAATGTTAATCTAGTAAAAAAAAAATGATCCGTACTTTGTACGTCATTAGTATATTTGTTAATTACTTTTTAATACAAGAAACCTTAAATTTTCATTAAATATGAATTAAAGTAATAGCTCAAACATGCAATTTCAATGACTGCATGTTTAAATGACGAATGGATTTTTTTTAAACGCCCTACATAAAGACAAACCTAAGACCCAAATTTTCATTGTAAAGTATATATATATATATATATATATATATTTTTTTTTAAAAACAGCAACACTGCACTCAGAATATTACTATACAAGATTTTCTGAAGGTGAATGAACAAATTAATATATTGGTTAATGTTGAAAATTCATTATTTTGGAAATAAACATTTTCAAGCAATTTTTTAAAGCTTTTGATCATTACAGAATGTCTTTAAAACGTTAGTTAAAAATTTTTTTTAGTCTCTTTAATTTATTTTAGGTCTTTTTATGGTGACGATACTATCAAGTACTACTGAACACATAGATTGGAGTTCAAATATGGTTATTTGATTTTGGTATGTCGGTATATTTTTATAGTCTTGAAACTATCATAGCTCTTTGTTATAAAATCTCCATGTTTAATTGGAATCAGATCAAACAAAATATTTAAATATTTTCTCTGATTAGTACCGAGTTATCACTTACCAAATACTATTGCAGGTAAATAATTAGAACCTTTTACAGTCCATTACCATTAATCTAAAAGAAAACAAATTCTGTAATCAATGGCAAGACGTAACGTAAATGTAGACAACCAATTTTTCTTTTGCCGCGTGATAGTATATCATACAATAACATGTATATTTATTTATCAAGGGTCTAACATAATAACAAGATCAAAAATCGAAATATGAATTACATTTCAAAATTTTAATCATCCTTAATTCTTTCAAAAAAAATGCAAATGGGCCAAACTCATCGTCAATTGCATTGGGTCGGGTATGGGTGTCCACCTCACGGAAACCAGACGAGACGCCTATAGTGTTAAACAGTTAGCGACCGTGCCCTGTCTCTTGTTGCAGGAAGTCTGTGAGCTGTTTTGCATGATTTTTCAATCAATCTTGTAAAATCGAGATGATTTAAGGACAATAAATCTCCTATTCTGAATACTTTAATAAGCTAACAGACACATTGAGGGGGAGTATTCAACATGCTGTCATTTTGTCTTGTTGCTTACAATAGTCATATGAATTCATTACAGTATGTAAACGCTTAAAGGTCTTTCGCTTGTGGTTTGTCGTTGTTGGGAAATTCACATCAAGTTTCCCATTGAATACTTATCACTTTCAATTTTTTGTCATAATGACTTTTGATATTTTTTTTGATTGTCTTACAGTTTTCAAACTTTCAGTTTCTAAATAAGCTCAAAGTTGATTGGGGATTGTTAATAAAAGTACATAATTATATCTTTAGATTATCGTTACGGTAATCAAAATGCATGAAAATCAAATCACCAACAGACATTGTCTGTTTGGCCAGTGATACCAATTGATGGCCGACAAAGGGTAATCACAAAGTAGTTATTGCGAGCAGACGACACTTTCACGATAATCAGACTTCGTTATTTGATTTACTTAAGATTTTCATTGGCATCAAGGTTTTACTGAAAAGGATATGAGTTTCATGCCAAGCCGGTCGGCTTTGTCTTGCAAATGTTCAATTTGTTGATTAGTGATAGAATTAATACCATCTAAATTCTATTTCTGTTAACTCCTGTTCCCGTCCTCGTGCTCGGGATGACAAATGCGTACTACACGTGCCGGTAAATGTAATCACACAATGATGCCGTCGCTGCAAGAAGTCCAAATCCAATTAAGCAGAAACTGTACATGTCTCAACCGAAGCAACGTGATTAGCCAGCAAAGACAATTTTGAGCCAAACGGACGAAAATTTCAATAAATTAACGCAAACATACAACCGAGCTCTGTGTAGAGATGTAAATCGAACAGATTGGGGGGAATCTTTTATTTTTAACGAAATTCATCTGTTCATAGAACATCCAAATACAGAGTTCATATACTTGGTTTAATATGTTAAAGTTTAGGTGGGTTTTTTTTACCCGGGAATAAGTTTTTGTTTGTGTGTGCGCCCTCTTTTAATCAAGCAATGTACATGTATAATTACATCGGTACAAGAAAGTTACGGTAATATACATGTACTATGGAGCATCTTAGAAACATCTAGAAATTTTTCATGGTGAATGCAATTCATCATTTCTTTTCAATTTTCAAATTGATGTTTTAAGTTTTATTTCTTTGTTTTTTGTCCGTTTGTTGATGTTTTTATTTTTTTTT
>WFKH01010931.1:28015654-28047962 GCA_016163765.1 Magallana hongkongensis
AGAGAGAGAGAGAGGGGTGGGGGTGGGGGAGAAAATGCCATATAGTTTTGATGCTTCGCGTCTTGGCCAATACAACAATGCCATTTTTTGTTCCACCAATGCATGTTTTATCCAATGACAATGCTTTTGTACATTGTTTTGTATATTTTACTTGTTTTTACCAACATTATTTGAACTCAATGGTCCAACTCAATCAAAAAAATTCGATAATATGACTTTACTATTTATGAACTATTCTTTCGTATATAGAAACCCCTTTTGATTAAGTTTTGAAAATCATATAGCTTTAGAACCATTTTGAACTTGTTTTAATGCAATAAATAGATAGATATATCCTACCGAAAGTCCAAGATCTTGTCAAAATGGCTCTAAATATACTCAATCGCAACTTCTCGGGCCTTTCCGGCAAGCTCGGAAAAACACCTCGAATGTATTAACATCACCGGATGTTAGAATTTTATACAAAATGGAGTCGCTTCCCATTAAAATAAGTATCGGCTAGACAGCTTCGTGTGTTGCTTTTGTGGTATATTTTAGAATATATCATTGACTTTAATGAAGTCTAGCTCACATCTCAACAGATCGTAAAATGCATTGTATTTATATCAAATTTTATAAAAAGGGGGGTTGTCATGGACGCCTAGGTAATACATTCGAGGTGTTTTTCCGAGCTTGCCGGAAAGGCCCGAGAAGTTGCGATTGTAAATATACTATGTACATCTTGTCCAGGAGGTAAGCGACCGGTAAACCTCAATCGCAACTTCTCGGGCCTTTCCGGCAGGCTCGGAAAAACACCTCAGTCGAATGTATTACCTAGGCGTCCATGACAACCCCCCTTTTAATAAAACTTGATATTAACACAATACATTTTACGATCTGTTGAGATGAGAGCTAGACTTCGATAACGTCAATGATACACACTAAAATATACCAAAAAAGCGACACATGAGGCTGTCTAGCCGATACTTATTTTAATGGGAAGCGACTCCATTTTGTATAAAATTCTAACATCCGGTGAAGTTAATACATTCGAGGTGTTTTTCCGAGCTCTGCCGGAAAGGCCCGAGAAGCTGCGATTGCGGTAAACCTTTCTAGAGTTTAGATCCATTTTAACAAGAGCTTGGACTTTGGGTAGTTGTGTCAAACAGCAATGTGACGTAGGCCTGTCTATTTCATTGTTGGCCACCAGCCATGGCACTTTGAAATCAACAAGATTTGTCTGGCTTTTGAGCTAAGACTACGCAATCTGTGTATATTTCACTCGAAACCAGCGTCATTTTTAACCTGTTTTGATGCAAGAAATAGATAGTTTCGTCCTACCGAAAGTCCAAGGCCTTGCTAAAATGGTTCTACTTCACTTCAATGCATGATGCTTAGTCAACAATAACTGGTGATAACAACTTATTACTGATACTTGGGTAATAGGTACGAAAACTCGTTACTTCTGACATTGTGGTGGTCGTATTTCGGAAAGACAAAGGTTGATTTAATGTATCTCTTTCGTACAGTGGACAGAACTGACAGATTATGTCATTTTAAATGTAATTAGGTTGATGAATAATGACCTTTATATTGCTCCTATCCTTACAGACAAGGTTAGTATTTACAATTTGGCCATGGTTTAAAATTTATAATAACTATGCGTCTTTTCAATTTTTGAAAATGTAAAATCACATATGGGTAAGTCTCTAATAGTCTCGAAGTCAGATCAAAAAGAAATGTTTATTCAAAACCTAAAGTTTTTTTTTATATATAGTGGATTCAATTTATAGTTTTATTCTGTCAATAACAATTAGATAATTAGCTGAGCGTGTAGCGATAACCCGACCAAGATTTTGTATTGAAGAAAGAACCAATTATAATATTTCTATCCGGTAAGACACCCCCCCCCCCCCCCCAAAAAAAATGATAATTAAAATTTTTTTTAAAAAACTCTTGATAAACAACTTATCATTTTTTACACTTTACACGAACTCAACTGATGAAAAAATACATTATATTTTTTAAATATATACACATTAATTATCATAATGTGCATGATCTCTAGCACAATATACATAATCTAGGTGATTGTTTGTTCTGACAGCTTACCGTTATTAATCTTTACTCCTCATCTAGCACCGATGTCATTTAATGGGTAAATGTGTAAATGTATCCTTCTAGTTGGCTCCATATTTGTCATAAATTATATCTTTAAAGTGCGACTGGTCATTATTTTTAATGGAAAATAGGCCATTAAAAAGTAGAATTGACTGGCTGGGATCACTGAACTCCATGTTTAATTTTTTTTTTTTAAATCTTTTTATATACATTTTGTCGCAAACAAATGTCTCGTAGGCGATTGTTTTTCTTTTACTAACAAAAGAACCCAAGTTATGCATTCATTAATTCAAATTATATCATACGATATTAAAAATATTGCTGTTCTGACGGACCAGGCCAAGACTATATCAATTTTTCATCTCGAAGACGGGAATATAAATACTTATTTATCTTAAAATAATTATTTTAAAAGGTTACATTCAAAGCGGGAAGAAAAAAAAATAATACGGTTAGCATTTAAAGATATGAACGCATCTTTCAAGTTTTTAAATTTTAATTACAAGGGAAATTACTTTCATCTACTGTGTTTACATTAAAGTTAAACTTTTTTGTGACATGTCACAATAATACTTATCAATTGTCATTTACTCAGTATCCGGTTATATAGTAAAATAAGTTGTTTATATACGTGTGTAATTTCTAGTTAAACAAACGTTCTACACTCCAAAAGAAAAGAATCCCCAACTAAAGATAACAGTGAATTAATTTAGGAATATTTGATTAAAATATGATAACTAATAGATTCATCATGAATATAAAAAGTAAAATCAATTCTAACAATTTATTCTAAACATTGAATCTAAGTGAATATCTCTCTTTTTATTCACCAAAAGTTACTTTGGTTTTTGGGTTTTTTGTTGTTTTGTTGTTTTGTTTTTTTATTTTAACTAATTGCATGCCGGATATGTATATTTCATGGACGTCTATTGCAATATACATGTAACGTCAACCGATTTATTTTATGGATATTTACGTCAAGCAAGTGAATTTCAACTGCACCAAAAACCTGTGCTTTCTTGCCTTCTTGCAAGTTCAGATAGTTTAAAGCGTTTATGAAGGGTGAGCATGGAACTAATTTCAAGGTTTATGCACGTGTATTTCTACTTCATCTCGTTTATTACAATGAATAACAAACTTTCAAAAAGATGCTTTCTAAAATACATAAACCGTTTTTGAGAGTAAATATCCTGATTGATTTGTTAAACTTGGTCATCTCTTTGAAGATTTGAGTTTCAGATGCTCGAGAGTTTTTTAGGCCGCGAGGCGCGAAGGGAAACACTTGGAATATTTATCCCCACAATAATAAAAAAGAAGAAGAAATATCACAAAATCTAGAGGAAAACATGCTTTGAAAATAATTCTAGTATGAACACGTGTAACTGCGTCAAGAAACCCCTGTTTGACATAAAAACACCGTCGAGAAATAACCATCCCCTCGGCTGGGGTCTATTTATTTAGGTGTTTGCCCAAAGTTTTATCCAAATTTCACAAGATATAGAGCCGATAGAGTTGCCGGCAACTTCGCAAAATTATATTAATTAGAAAGAAAAATATCTCAGAACTTGGCGTTTGATGGGAATTCAATATAAACTTATCGTGGAAACTTCACTTAGTTTGTATGTAAGGCTGGCTCAAACAACAGGTGTCTACACGGAAAGACAGGGTCTAGCAAACTTAATTCGTGTTCAAACAGTTTTTCTTGATTACTTAAAATAACATCATCTGGTTAAGTTTCATTGTGTTGTACTTTTAGTTTTTTACCGAAATAAAGCCTTGCACTTTCTGGCGTATCAAATTTTCTTCTTAGTTAAACAAATTCTTATCTATAAGCGATTTTAAGATTTCAAACGAAAGCTGTCAGTTTAAGCCAAAAATTTCCACCAATTTAAGAGACTTATCATTCATTTGTTGGTAGGTTCGGGTTTCAATCGAATTTTTTTTTTCGTCAATGGCATTGCTATTACGCATTTTGCACTTCGTCAGTGTTATGAAAATACATTGTAGATGCACTATATATTTGGTAAGAGAATGTTCATGAGTAGTTCAGTATTAATATTTTTCGTGATTCATCAAAATGTTACTTACTCAAACATTGTTGCACAAAACGTTTAGTACTATATAGTTCCAAAAGTTTGTTGATTATAATATCTTATATCATAGTTTGAATCGAACTTTGACAATTATATGGAACGCAGACCCAGTCTATAATTTAGTAATCTGTACACGTACTAGTGTTTCAGGTATTGAACTTATAACAGCGTTGCCTTAAAATCGATGTTTTGTGAAATAGAGGGTTTTGAAAGAAATGTTCAACATTTTGGTAATTTCAAATTTCATTTTCTTATCATGTATACCACACAGTCGACACATCACTCGGCCTTTTCCGTCAAGTCGAGAAAAACCTCGACTTGACGGAAAAGGCCGAGTGATGTTCCGATTTGTATACCACAGTTTATGGGCACCTTAGAATACGCACATCAGAGAGAATCAAATCACCGAATATAATCAGATTGCAGTTAATACTTATGGTTGTCAATTTACATATTGTCAGTGGTATAGCCGATGTGTTCACATTCGTTTGAGACAAAATGATCATTGCGTCACTGGTTCCAGTCCCATCATCGCTATACAAGTTCTGTCCTACTGTCCTTACAAAAATTTAGATTATTTGTACATGACAATTAAGTACTCATAATGCATATTTTTATTGTTAAAATTAAAATATGTCAGAAGGACAGTCTCGTACTATAGTATTGATACAGTTAAACTCCGTCGCTTTCATATGACCATTCCTCGCTATAATGATGTCACAAAAAAGTAAAAATAGTCAAAAAGGGACGCAGATTAACATGCATCAGTTTCTGTTATTTCATCAAAAATTTTGGCAGTAACTGTTGTTTATTTTCATGTCGTGACAGAGTACTAAAATTTATTCTAGGTACTTATAGTGTAGTTACTAGTCAGAGGTTTGCTAAACAGAGTATTCAAATGAACAGGATAAGTACTAACTTACCCTGGACCCACCGTGTTTTACACTCACAAACTACTGACTTCGCAGACTAACTCTGTTTAATGTTACCATTTCCCCACTGTGTGTTGATCAGGCTTTCCAGACAGGACAAAAGAAAGATAACTCCAATATATTGAATATGAATTTTATTTTAATACTGCTATTTTCCATTTGATAACCTGGAAGACTATATAAAAATGCACATAAAATTGTTTTAAAGTTGTTTGGGTAGATACTGTATGAAAAAACCCCTAAATAAAGCAGAAGCTATAAATACTTGAATAAGTAAATTCATCAGTAACATATAACAATATAAAAAGCACATTTCATATTTAATAATTTTGTAGATTTCCATCTACTATACATTGATTACCCCAACTCCATTTTTAGAGTTACAATAATATGGCACCTGCTTTTAATTGTTGATATATAAAATGCTTGATAAATTAGATTATTGCAAATCCTAGAAAAAAAAATCAAGGAGAAGGAATAAACTATTGAAAAACAATAAAGTAAGCCAGTTGTTAATGACAAAAAAAAGTTAGTACCTAAATCTAATACTGCATGTGTACAGTAAACATTCCACACAACCTTTTGTTTTCACCCAGTTCACCCTCATTGTCTGAAGGTACATACAACATGGGGCAGTTTTAAAACTATATGCTATATCTAATTAAAACATAACATTGATAATTTGAGATCTTAATTGTGATTGGTTGAAAATAGCCTCATTTCCATAATATTTGTGGCTGTAACAAAGTCTGATTAAATCAGTAATTTTCTTTAATCTATGCAGATTCTTGAGACATTTTGTATTCAAAAACACTCCCTCGACCCACCAGTGAGTGGCCTTTCTTAGCCTTTGACCCTTCATCACTTGACCTCTGTTTTCGCTTCCTGGTTTCAGTTTTCAATTCCTGTTCACTCCCATACCCTCCACCTCCAGGAGTTTGAAGATAAAACACATCCTGAAAATATAGTGAATATATATTTAATTAAACTATAAAATGTACAATGCCAGGTGAAAATGTACTATATGTCATATTGCAAAATAAATGGATGTCATATTAGTACAGTTATCAACGTGAAAGCTGCATCTGTATTAAGTTAACATTTCTGCGTAAAAGAAATCTTTAAATATTCAAGAAAAATTACTAGTAAATGATCTGCAAATGACAAAAGTTGTATTAACTGATGCATAATTTTCAAGAAAACTTTTCTGAAAATGACCCTGAAGACACTTTTGACAACATTTAAGACATGTAACTAATTGAGTATGTTAATTATATGTACTTTTAAATCTGTAAAATTTGTTAACCATTTATAATAATGAGTTTGTACTAAGAAAGACAACTTAATCTTCTTTCTAACAACATGTTCCAAGAAACAACACATAAACTGAGTGCAAAACCTTTGAAGTTAAGTCTAGTCATAAAATATACCTTGAAAAAGTCTAATTAGCTTATTAATGTACTAAAATATACTGTTCCTAAATGATTTTAAAACAAGATAAAAAATAAATAATGACAAACAAATGCTTTATATGCACCTTCATTAAATTAGTGAGATACATCATTTATGCATATGTACATGTATACAATTTCATAGGGGAATCTTTTTTTCCCTCTAAATCCAAATAAATATGTTTGTGTGAGCCTGCAGGGGAGGAGTATTTGTCAAACATACCCCTGCTTGACATATAATTGAAGTTTTTGAACCCAAGAACACCACTCTTCCATCACTGTAATAGATGAGGTTAACTCCCTTAGATCCACATTCTCCACCTAAAAGCAAGAAAAACACAAATAAACATATATATCTCTATTTGAAAGGCATCCGGCATTTTATATACATTATGTAAAAAATTCTTTATGTTTATATCAAATTAGAAAATAAAATAATCTTACGAATGACAAATTTGCCATCATTTTCACATAATTTTCAATTTTACTAATAAACACTAAAAAAAAAATCTAACTGTATGAGAAAAGAAAGAAGATTGGAGACAGATATCAAATAAATTTTGTAAGACATATTAAGAAATTACCATTTAATCCATAAGGAGAGAAAACCCTCCTCTCTGTGAGGATAGAGAGTGTGAGATCTTTGCGGAACAAGTACTCTCTGATGATTCCGTCCCCTCCCTTGTGTTGGCCCCGTCCTCCTGTCCCTGGATTCAGATGGAACTTCTTCAGAATCACAGGATACCTGATATACGATCCATGGAAAATTGATGTCTTTAGATAATTTATATAGAATTATCAAAACAGTCATTGAAACAAAATTGACTCTTGACTTTGTCACAAATCAATGTTATTCATTTTTTCCCAATTTTCTAAAGATTTGACAAAAAAGGATTCTCAATTACTATACATGATCTGATTGTTGGCTTCTTAACTTCAATTTCCTCTTATATACATAATTGTAATCTAAATGCATTGCTTTCCAAATCATGAACTTTAGATTAGAGCTGATGCATTGATACAATATTCTCTACATGAAGTCCTGAAGAAAACCCCAATAAGATTACGTTGGTCATATGTAGTTTTTGGATGTACATTAAACTACATCGTTTAACATGAAATTGTTAAGCGTTAGTACCGGTAGACAGTTAAAAAAAAACCCGGAAACGTCTTACCTCCTCTCCAGTATTTCTGGGTCTGTGATTCTAGTATTGGTCATATGACTGTGCACACCACTTCTGCCACTCCATGTTGGGCCCTGCCAATAACACAAGATTTCATCCTTACAAGGAAAACTATGAAATTGTTAATTTTCGTGGAGGCGAATTTTCATGGATTGCCAATTTTTCATAGATTCATGGGGGTGTAATTTTGTGGATTTACTTATATTATAAATAAATGTGTGTTCCATAAATTTTTTGATGATACTTTTATGAATGAAGAGTTAAAACTGTGTTTCATAATTCATTGAGGATGTTACAAGTAATTTATGATTAAGTAGGACCTTTGAAATCCATGAAAACTGAGCCCTAATGATTTTTTAATGATTCCACAGTAGCTGTGGTTTGTGTATTGTCAACAAATACTTATGCACAAGCACAAGCATGAGATACCAACTAAATTGTGTTACAAATTCAGATTAAGTCCAGATACTTACTGCCCCAGCTCCACCTGCCACAGTCTCGTAATGACCAAAGGCGTCGTCTCCAAAAGTGATATTGTTCATGCAACCCTACAAAAAAAAAAACACCACACAAACTGCATTGGTGTCATCTTTGTTGAAATTCAAAAATCATATTTAATTAATTGCTGAAAATATGGAAAATATAGTGAATTTGATTTCACTATATGTTCCCTATTCAAGAATTTTCCAAGAATATATAAGGCCATTTTGAATATAGTTTTGCGATGTAATAAATAAATGATAAAGTTGAAACATAAACTTAAAAAAGGTGGATAATAAAATATATCCAGCCCTCTTAACACCCTCTGTGTGTGTACCTGAGAGGCGGCACAGACTTGGAAAGCCCGGAAGATGACGTCTACAATTCTCTGGGAGGTCAGGACATTCCCTCCCACCACTGCCGCATTCTCCGAGGGATCAAGAATGCTTCCCTTGGGTATGATGGCAGTCACAGGTTTCAAACATCCCTGCAGGGTTCATTAATCATTTAAAAAAAGATGTGATTGAAATGTTAGCAATCTTCAATAAATTTAATGAACTTGAAATGCATACATGGTATGATTATTGCATGTTCACTATATTTAGTATGGGCACATGACACCTTAAAAAAGTATGATTGACATCAAATTATTATCATATGCAATCCTTGAACATATTATAATGTCTCAACTATGCAAGGAAATTTGACCTTGAAACAATACAGCAGTTCATAGCAGACAAAATTTCTCTATAGGGAAACCTAAAGAATATCAATACACTCCTGTTACAGTAGGAAATACATGTACCTGATATAATGAATTTTCCCTCAAAAATTATTCAAATGTCTAATTTCTGTTTTGTATTGCTTACCTGATTTAGTGGCACATCATGTCCCACCATGCACCTCAAACAATAGATCAGAGCAGATAGAGTTACTGCCCTTGGTGCATTACAATTGCCATACACTTCACAGGTCGACCCAGTAAAATCTACCACAGCTGTTCCCTGTAATCAATAAATAAATCTTGATCTTTATGCTTTTATCCTCTTTTAATGCTAATTTATGATTTTGGTATTTCTGGAAAATTATGACACAGTGATATATCATACAATATGCCTGTGTAAAAAAAAATTTAGAGCACTTATAGTACACTGTACACATACATTTGTATGAACATGCAGCTGAAGAACTGGAGCTGTAAAGAAATTTTTTACATCAAATTTTCCCATATAGCTACAGTTCTACAGCTACATCTTGATGAAGGTACCGCAAATTAAGCCCTAAAAGGTCAGATATGAATTTCACTGATTATGTAGAGTTGGTGCTAAGATAAAGATAAATACAAGTTTGGGCATGCATTGCTAAAAAGAACTAAGCACTACACTAAGTAAATAGTCCAAATTGTTCAACACTACAGTAATATATCAATTTCATAAATTAAGCTCAATTAGGGATAAATTATAAGGGAAAAAATGAATACAATGACTTTTCCCACCTCTTCCTCGTTGATATTGACCGTCAAACAGAGCTTAGCTCCTTCATCCATATAATCCTCTGCTGACAGCTGTGTAGTACCAGTTCTCTCCTTTGTGCGACGAGCTATTTCCTTTAACATTTCTTTTACAGCAATCTCAGCATTGTCCTAGAAACACCAAAATTTAATTTCTATGAGCTAGGATTTCTAAGTTCACTTTAGCTTTGGGGTTATTTATGCTTAATCTTCCATTATTTTCTATTTTTTTCCTATCTCCACTATGTGAAGATTTCCACTACGTAATTCATAATTATATTTTCATGTTATATGATATTTTTCTATTTGGATATTAAGGAGTCTCGGGGGAGAATGTTTCAAACATACGATTTTCTTTATTTTTTTTCCAGTGGAAGTTCAACTTATGAGTAAACTATGTGCAAAATATAAAGTAAATTGACCGGATAGTTTTTCTGTTTACCGCGCTCAAATTTGGTCGTATGTCCGAAGTATCCCCGACATTTCATATAAGATTATATAGAAAAAGGGGATTATCATTTTCAATTTAATATTAAATAAATTACAAACATACGATTTTCTTTTAATTTTCAGTGATGGTAGGTTAACGTATAAGTAAACTTTTTGCCAAATTAAAACGAAATTGACCGGATGGTTTTTATGCTATCCGCCCTCATAGTTTGGTCCTATAAACGTGTCTTGGTAGACATTTTACATATAGAATTGTATAGAATAAAAGGATGTTTACGAATCAAATTTAATTTCATTTGTAATAGATTAAAAAATTGCCTTTCCACTCACACAGAACATGAAAGGATCGCGCAAATGTTTTTATTTTGCAAATTATACTTTCGATTTTAATTATTGATGCTGCAATAAAAAATGCACGACTTTTTTTTGGTCAATTGTTACGTCAAAGTCTCAACTGACGTCATCGTAAGACGTTGACTCCGACGTGGATAACGTCGATTTTGAAGAAGCGGCGAAATGATTAAAATTCTTCTAAACATTATTCTAAGGATTCATTTCAATAAAAATAATTTTTATGATAAGTAAATTTTTTAAAATAAAAATGTTACACGATAAGCTGTATATTAAACATTTTACTCTACATTTCGTTTTACGGCAGTAATGCGCAATACCCTGCGCAGAGGTCGCAAAATTTTAAACCCGCGACCGACCTTAAACAGTTTCAATTGAAAATATATACTATGACTTTATTAATAAGCATTCAATTGCATTTTGCATGCTATTATAAGGAAAATTCAAAATATTTTAACTCCAAAAATTGCCAGTTAATGCACCCTGAATTTTTGGGCATAAACATTAAAAAATAAAATCCATCAAGGAAATATATCTAAAACTGAGGAATGTGTCATGTGTCCTTAATTTGTTGACTAAAAAATATTTCTTGGGAGATGCAACTATAGTTACCTGTATGTGAGCCATATAGGCTATCACAACATCCAATCCATATTCCTCAATCAGTTCTTTGATAAGTGTTATGCCCTGAAATAATACATATTTATTATACAGAACTATCTGTATACATGTACATGTATAAGAAAACGATGAATTAATAAACCTTTTTTATTGCATAGTGTTGGTGTTTTTTCAATAACCTCTACTTGAGAAATAGTTTTTTGTACTATTTGCCCTTTGTGAATAGTCCTCTAAACTAATACTTCTGGGTCTTGTCATTAAATCAAAAGTCCCATTACTCAATTGCAAACTTTTTTATTACAAATATCTTTATAATTTCAGAAATTATTACACAGTAGCTTAGATTTTAAAAGTTGCAAGTACCTTCTGATTGGCTGCAACCTGTGCTTTAAGGTCACTAAGGTTATCGCTAAGGTTACGTGTTCCACTACTTCCTGGATATTTTCCGGGCTCCATAAAAGCCTGGGTGACAGCTAAATCAAAAACAAACATTGACTGCTTAAACCAATTACTACTGAATTCAACAACTATATGAATTTGCATAAATTGTGTAAAATATCTATATGTATGAACAAGGAGTGTTTAATTTGGTTTTCTTAAAATCAAATGCTTTCTTATGGATTATGGTTTAATGAATAAAATTAAGACTTGACCAATCATAAATATTATGCCACTGGCAAACATATAAAAGAATAGAAGAAAACATTTGGGTTTTAAATATACATGTAAATGAAATACATATTTACATGCAGATAAATGTGCATCAGTGAATGTTTGATTGTTACCTTCCTCTTGGAATATTCCCTGGTCCACCAGCTTGAATGATTTGAACACAGCACCTTCTTCCTGGATACACTTGGAGTGTGGGGGCATGGATCCAGGAGTTATCCCCCCTATATCGGCGTGGTGGCCGCGACTGGCCACAAAAAACACAGGTTTGGATTCACCGGGCCAAAACACCTACCAGTATAAATAGAAATGGCCTCACTTCATGCTTCAGAAAACACACCAAGACTTTGTTAAAATCCACCATAAGACAGATAATGTGATACATACATGTACAGTATATTTCTTAACCATTCTATTCCTAACCTAGAACTTCTTCCATACATTTTCACCCTTTTTGTACACTGTAGGTCAATAAATTTTACCATCCTTCATAATTTCAATCTAACTTTAAAACACTATAAAAATCCAGGGACTAGGACCATGAAATAAATGAGAGGAAGAATTTCAGAGAGAGAGGGTCGTCAGGAGGAAACCTTACCGGTGTGATGACAGTAAGGTCTGGGAGATGACTCCCCCCTGCCTGCGGATGGTTGGCCAAAATCACATCTCCTTCTCTGAATTCTCTCTGCTTCATCTACAGAATCAAAAAATCAATTAAAAGTTGCATTTGATGAGGTATTGGGCACTTCCTTATTGCGACATACTTTCTTTCAAAATAAACAAGAAAATTATGATTAAAATCTTAGATATTTTTCTATCATACTTAATAGGTTAAGCATCAGCTACTAATCTGAAAATCATTTCACAACTCAGTAGGGCTTTAAATTTTTTTACCTTTCTAAAATTTTCAAACTGGATTTTATGGTAAAATATTGAACAATTTGAAAATCTTAAAACAATGTGAATATTGATTATAATGTACTTTCATCCATGTTATTATCTCAAGGTATCCCATACCACCATGAAAAAATATTACGAATATTACGATAATTCAATATGGAGTAAAATTTCAAAACTTTAATGATCAGAATACCTGGAACTGGACAGTCTCCTGCATGGCTCCGAGATGTACAGGGATGTGAGGGGCATTGGCTACGAGTCCTCCATCAGGGCCAAACATTGCACATGAAAAATCAAGACGTTCCTGTGTTGAAATAAATGAGAGAGAAAAATTTGACTATGCAAAGATTACAGTGTTGGAAAAATTATTATCTACTGTGTATAAATCGATGACAAACATGTTCACATATATTTCTTACTTTAATATTTGTTGATATGGCTGTTCTTTGTAAAACTCTGAAGAAAATGTAGAACATTTTTGCATATTATCAAAAATATTAAATTTTCTTCATGGCATAAACATAAATAACCATTTCCAATATATTTTTGTTTTTGCAACAAAGTTAAACATTTACATGTATATTTCAAGTTGTATTATTAATCAATATTACGTAACCTATCCTTTAAAAAGTAGAGATGATTATAATTAATATACAGTATTAAGTGATTCTTTTCTAGTATAACGTCTTGGAAACCATTTTTTTTTTTAATTGTAAAAGACAAATAATCACAATGTACACAAGTACCTCTTGGTTGCATATATTTGCTGTCTCTAACCACAGTATATACATTTGAATATAAAAACATAAAACAAATTTCATGAAGCCTATTAAACTTGTGAAAATGTGTCATTGCATCTTCTTGCCTCCAAGTCATCATTAGTCAGATTTGTTCGAGTTAACTGCCATTGTTGATTGATAAGTATTACAAGGTATTAACAATTTTGCAGTTTAAAAATGAGTAAAAAGCACCCCCCTTCCCCACCCCAAGAGCCTTTGATTAAAAGTCACATGGGTTTTTTTTCAAGTTGTTTACTTGAAACATAACTATCTGGTATATACAAAAAAAAATTTTTTTGATGCTAATGTAATATTTGCAACCTTCAAAGTGCATTCAACTCATGCTATTACATACTCAGCTAGAATAAAGAATTAATATAAAGAAATATTTATTAAAAATTGAAGACATACCTTCCCATCTGCTCAGCAATGCTCATGAACCTGTGAGAGAATATGGAAAGCTGGATGGCATCAAGATCTGGACCCACTCGCTGGGTGTTGCCACTTCCCACCTACAGAAACCTTACACCATTATTTAACTGGTGTCTGCAAATTAAGGATTTCAGTGCATGGTTACTGCAAACAGGGTTATTTTCGGCCCTTGGGTTTTTTTTACCCTTTTACACTTGCAAACGGTATCGCCCCATCTTAAACTTGACAAGACACAGTTGGAAATAGATATCTTTCTTATTAACACAGTCTTTAAAAAATGGTTTTGAATTCTCCTAGTCTTAAATTTGCTCGCTGACAACAAGAGCGAAAGGGCAAAAATAAAAATAGGGCAAACATTTCCCATTATACAGAAATAGAATGTTTTACAGAAGATTAAAACTGTTTAATGATCCCGGGGGCCAAATGTCAGATTTAGAAAAAGGTCATCATTAATAATATATAATAAGCTAACTAAAATACTGTAATTTAAAGTGGTTATTTACATGTGGGGGAAATTTACACTAGTTACACCATAAGATTACAGCCTCTTAAAATACTCCCTCGCATATGGTTACAAAATATATCAAAGTTATACAGTGGTCAAGAATTAGTAAAAATAATGTTAGAATGGTCAAATAGTCAGACCCATCATTGAATAATACAAGTATGTAAGCACACCATAAACAGTAATTGACAACAATTCCACTTGGGGTTTTTTTCTTTATCACATCGTTACAGTTCAGTTGGAGATATTTTTAGGTTATCCTGTAAAACCTGATACTGGGTATTTGCTCTATTACCGGATTAAACTTTTAAAATTTGTAAAATTTCTATAAGGCCACATAAAATTAATATTTAGATTCTCATCCCCGCCCGCCCGCCCCTCTGAAAATGGCCCGCCCCTATGCATTTTATTTTATTTTGAAAAAAAAAAAATTGAAAAAAAAATGCCGTGAAAAAAATCTGGCTCCGTATACAAAAAATTCAAAACATTTTAATGGCTGCCTAAACATGTAGATTACCGTTTGGGCGATTCCAGTCATAATCGTTATCATAAAGATACAAATATCTTCGTGCATTAACAGTTAAGTTGAAAAAAATTGGAATTAAAAGATTACAATTGGGTTTGTGTACTCATATTAGCATTAACAATTTAAAAAAATAGAGCAGTTGTTATTTCTAGAACATGAACGGTGAAAAAGGTGATTTAAAAAAAAATAAAAAATAAAAAATAAAATCCGCCCACCCGCCCCATATTTTTTGCAAATCAGGATGAGAATCTAAATATTAATTTTATGTGGCCTAACGGTGAGAGATCTAGAGGAGTTACAGCATAAAAAGTGTCTCCTTTTTTTTAACATTCAAGTTGATTGTGAAGCTAGTTTGTAAATATTTAAGGAATAAGGAATCATTCTTTGAGTATTATGAGGTTATAATTTCGGTCAGGGCGTGATCAAATCTATCATAAAGCCATTTGGGCTTTATTGGATTTGATCACGCCCAGACCGAAATTATAACTTCATAATATTCAAAGAATGATTACTTATTACTTATATTTATATAATTTTCAGCAATTGTACAATTAAATATTTGAATATAAATAAGCAAACCCCGCTTGCGCCCAAATTATACGTCATTTGAACTTATTCCACTGTATAGTACAAAATCGATACATAGTGTTATCACAGGCAAAGACACTGAAAAATGTAAATATTTCAGCTTATGGTTCACACAAAACAATATCATTAGCACATCAGGTTATTTACGCTAGATTTTGAAGTGCTTATAAAAACTTATAAAAACACACTTCTCAGGGGTAAATATGAATAGTTATTCAAGCAAAATGTCTGTTTTTATAAAAAAAATTAGTATTCAAATTTTCCAAAGGAAACAACTCTAACATTTTGTCAATAATGATGATTGTCTTTTCTTTTTTTTTTTGGTAAACTGCACAATCATATATGATGTATTTTATACCCACACACATTGTTTGACTATTGCAAACAAACACTTCACCACCAACATAAATAACCACTTAAACGGTATATAACATATTTTTAATGATTTTTTTTCATCAGAAGCGCTGGGTGGTGCCCCATCCCACCTACAAAATAATACTCAAGAAAGTTGGCCCAAAAAATCATTCTTATTCAAATTTTAACATCAGATGTCAGAACTAAACTCATTCAAAATGATATCAGGCAAATATAAAATTCTGTAGTTTCATCAATATTCGTTGAATACCAATTTTACTGGATGAAGCTGTTTAGCTGATCCATGAAATTAAATGTTCATTAAGTACAATAACTAAATAACATATGTATTGATAGGATCATTTGCCATGAATTCATGTATCTTTAAAACTGTGATTTTCACTAAATCCATGAAAATTGATGTCTACAATTATTATTGAATCCGCAATACAAAATAGTTTTAAGGTTTTCTTTTTGGATTTTTTTTTTGGATTTATCAGCACTTTTTGCAATGTGTGTTTCTTAACAGCATGATTAACAACTGTCCTGTTAACATGGTTTTATTATAAATCAGGTTAGCAAAAATGTTAACTATTTAATAAATGTAGTCAAAATTATCTCAGTTATACAAGGAACTCCTGTTAAGCTTGTTGAAAGCGTCATACAGGTGAGAATGTCACTAAATACGAGCTACATGTATTAATAATAAAGTTGTGCGTCATATTTTCACCAACCAGGTAATTCCTTTGAAATTAATCATGCAGACTACACATGTGTAGGGAATTTCCCCTGTGAATTGTATAACTTCAAACTAATTAAATTACGAACTTATCTAAATATCGGTACAATTTGTAATCAGGTCATAATCATTACAACTAATTAGGTTTGTTACCGACTGTCTACGGAAATTATGTCAGGATGTCAAAGTTAATAGATGGTGTCTGAGGCCAAGCTGAGCCTTTTATGGACTTTATAACAACCAGGCAAATTTTCACAGACAGTCGGTAACAAATCTAATAAGTGTCTTGTTTTGTCGAGGACCCAAACTTTTTAAGAGACTGAAGAAAGAAATATTAAGAAATAGACGTTATGGCCTCCATTTTGCCGTCTATAACTTGCTTCTTGCTGACTATAGAAATATAGAGGGCAATCATGAGACGTGTCTTATCCAATGACGTTGTATCATTTTAGTCCAAGGCAAAATGGATGAGGTCATTAATTGATACAGCATTAGATCAGGTGGATATTTCATGCATTTGAAATTAAGTTGCATGAGTTTAAATAGAGAAATAAATCTAATGTTGCAAATGTGATAAAAATATAAAATGGTCTACCTGTATCTCTATATCTCCATACTTGGTAATAGAGGCTGTACAGTTTGGCTCTACTAAAATTGTACTGAAAGACAACAAATATACAGTATTATTTAATAGGTTATATTTCATGAATATG
This sequence comes from Magallana hongkongensis, assembly GCA_016163765.1. Lineage (NCBI taxonomy): Eukaryota > Metazoa > Mollusca > Bivalvia > Ostreida > Ostreidae > Magallana > Magallana hongkongensis. Next base: position 28,033,032 of record WFKH01010931.1, read on the forward strand.
AAATGTATTTTTAGTACCAGCGTTAAAACCATTTTCTTTTCTGTTTTTTTTTTACTTTTTAATGAATCTGAGCAAAGCATTTCAAGGATGCATCATTGGTACCATCGTCGCAAACCACAGTTTGGAGTACACAAGCTCCTTCAATGATGATGAAGAGAACCGATGTGATCACACGTGGGTTACCGACGATACATTGGTACATGTAAATATTAATTGTATGACACAATTTTCTAAAAAATATGTTTTCATCTAACATTCACTTTATTTTCTGTCCAAATGACTTTATGTGCCAGATTTAAAAAGGTACGACCTACTGAACTTCTGTACAATTATCAAGATTTTAGCACCTTCTAATAATATGATCTGACGAGTAATTACACTTCTCACCTATTGCCATTCATTATGATAGCAGGGCCTTCCATAGAATTTCCAAAGGACAAGTTTTCCAGCAGATACACTTCAGTTTCTTGGTAACCTTTATCAAAATAGCAGTTGGCTGTCTGTCATATAAAAGGTTCTATAATTAAAGATTAACTGTAATCTCAAACATATGCAGGGGGTCAGTTATATTCACATCAGGGACACAAAATGTCAATTGCAAATTATCAAACTCTTTATAATCTGAAGAAAAAAATAAGAGGATAGTTACTATAGAGTGTGCAATTAGGTTTTTGAGACCTCTCTACATTTGATACATGACAAATGCAGAAGAATCTCAGGTATCTGACTAAATTACTGAAAAAGTGGTTATTTACGTGTGGGGAAAATTTACACTTGTTATGTGGTAAGCTTAAAACGTACTGCATAAAATACCCCCGCGCGTATGGTAAAAAATGAAAACTTTAGTGTGGTAAATCACACATCTATGTTTTTAATACCCACGTGCATTGTTTGACCATAGAAAACACGTACTTAACCACCTGCGTAAATAACCACTTTTACAGTATATGATTTTTGGCTAACAACAGGGATGGTGAAAGCCATATTTCAAAAAAAAAATTTCATGAATTAACAGATGATGCATGTCATTTATTATGTGACAGGAACCAAAATGTGCACCCAATCCTTCCTCATCTTCTTTGTAATACATGTTCTAAATTTATAGCTAAAATCATATCCATTATAATTTTATTTTCCTATTCTTATACATATGCATGGCATTTAGCAATGTACTTGATTTAGTGGAAGCCGCTTTACGCCAAAAACACTAGAATACACAGCCAAATATAATACGTTTACAGTATACAGTAATTGACTGGGTGTGAGAGCAACATATGATTTGTTGGACCTGAAAACAGAGATGTTGCCCACATACAGCCAAAAGCAAAGGGCAAACATACATGTACATTACTGTTTGAAAGTTACATACCAAGTCAACAATTGCTTTGTTATACCCTACGCCAGGGTTCGACATTAACCTTAGTCCGTTAGTCACAGACTAATAGATTTTAAGTCGGACTAACATAATTTATATCTAGTCCGTCTGGTCAGACTAATAAAAAGTTCTGCTTATTCTAAATTGATTATAAATAATTGATGTGCAATTGTCAACATTCTACTGGAAAACCCTGATTTTATTTTTAATATCTAGCATGATGCAAATTGATATTATACATTGCGGTGATTATTATTGCAATGTACTGAATAGTACAACACAACTAAGCCAGTGCTAACCTGTAAGAAAAATACATCAAAAGCTCATTGTGGTGTATAATATGCACCCCTTTCTTACAAATTCTATTTAAAAAGTGTGCATTATATTAGACAAAATACAGTAATGCATTTTAATTTATTTTTGTTAAAGTAAACAGGCACTAGTCCGGCAGGACTAATGCATAAAATAGTGTTGAACCCTGTTCACAACAGATAAACATGTAAGTATAATTTCATGTATTTCATGTACATGTAGCAACCTGTCATTAAAATCTCCATTCACTCTAGCTATTGCTGTTCTGCCAAGATTGGATGAATTGATTACCAGTAGCTGTGACTTAGTGGTCTAACAGTTTTATGTTGGACCAGCAGACCGGCCAACATCAAATTTGCTAGATTGGTTGAATTATAATATGTTTTGATGGTAAGAAATACATGTATTTTTAAAAAAAAACATTTATATGGATAAATCAATTATGTGCATATACCTACCAACGTTGCTTCAGGTGGGGAGCTTGCAGCAGGCATGTCCTTTTCTTCACGGACCAGTGCCTTCCCCACCCCACGGACTCTGATGTCATCAACTAAAATTGGACGATCGGGAATTGTGAATCCAAATTCGGTCTGGTATCTTCAAGTGATACAAAAAAGTATTACATGTATTACATTAGCACATGTGATATGACTTTATATGAATCACAGTTTGGTATCATACAACTATTTTTTCTTCATATTATTAATAAGTAAATTTTTGCTTTTTTATTCCAAAATAGGTTCATATAATTTTCACAAATCTAAAATAAAATGTTTTCACTACGATACAATATGTTCATGAAAAAGCTAACAAATCGACACAGCAAGACCAAAGACAAATATTTAAAGGAAAATATGAAGATCAGAAATAAAAGGTGTTACTACTCAAAATTGTACGCAGTAGTAAATTGTATCAGTATTTTACACTTCTATGGCTTAAATATCTAACACATGTAAAAATATCAAGTCAAATTCTATTTTCATGCTACAATGTTACAGGTACATGTATGTATCTGGTACATCCATTACCTTTCCTGGAATGCTGATTTAAAATCACCAGATTTGCAAGAGTTCTGGTTAGCAGGGTGGCTGTCTGATGAAATCATCAAAGCACAATCTGTTCTGTCATACCGCATGTGTAGAAAGGGCTGTGTTTCTATCTGCTCTCTACAAGTTTAAACACCAAAATTCAAATATCAAGAAACGTTTAAAGAAACATATGTGTCATCATGCGGCATTATTGGTCAGGATCACCTTTTCATAAGGTACTAAGCAGACAATTTCTTAACAATTCTATGCATGGAGTAGTTTGATAATCAATAGGAGTTTTCCATGTCTTAAAGATTACCAGTGTAACAAGTTTGTCTTTCAAGCAAAGGGTTCTCAAGATATCAAGCTGACATTATCTTTATATTGAAAATCAATAATCTACCAAAAGTCCTTTGGGAGTACCTGTGTACCAATTTTGAAGTCTGTCCACCAAAGGGCTCTTAGATATTAACTGAAAAACACTTGGCCCTGGAGCCTTAAAACTTAGATAAGCTCACTTTTGATCTTCAATTTGACAAAAGGAATATATACATGTAGTAAATAAGTGAGACCAAGATCAAAAGTGAGCTCATCTTAGTTTTATGGCCCCGGGGCTTGGTCTACTCACAGACCAACAGGTGCAAAACAATTTATAGCCCCCTTTCAAAGTATTTTACAGGTAATTCAATTGTATTTTTATCGTGTTACCTTTGAAATCCTTGTTTCATAAGTTCTTCTTGACATTTGTTTTGAAGTTCAGCAATGTGTTGGTCAAAATAATCAAAGAAACCTAAAATAACCATCATAACAAAAACAGTTTATTTTTCCACAGACACATTAGAGTTTTTATTATTATTAGATTTAAGGATTTATTTCTTTAACAAGAGGCCCATGGGTCACATTGCTCACATGAAGAACAATGTCTTCTGACCCAAGTATGCTTCTTATTAGTAATTCTTTATCAAATATACAGACAACCACCCCTCAGAGACTCTATTTGACTCCCAAGGGCGATAAGCTAACTATAATAAAACAAAATAACTAAATTAAAAACTCTGTATACTAGCTTGATTCTTTACAGCATGTTCTTCAAAACAATATTTTTAAAGTTGTTTTCTATTTATTTCATTGATGAGCTATGAACCCAAATTTTGGCCACGTTATGAGCCCTGTGAGTTATAAATTAAAAAAAACTTCAATCAACCATATAATTATGAGGAATCTTATGAAAAAGTTTCAATATTACAGGTTATATGATTCTTATGAAAAGATTTTTAAAACACACTATCCTTTATTCTTTCTTTGAGGGAGGCCAGGCTCTTCATTTCAACAAATGTGAAGGCCCTTTAAGACCCTTTACCCAAAGAAAACCTGTACCAAGTTTGTTTGGAACTGGCCTCGTGGATCTCAAGAAGAAGATAAAAATGTGAAAGTGCATACCACTAATGATTACAACAATGATGCCAACAACAGACAAAAATCAATTGAGCCTGTGGCTCAGGTGAGCTAAAATGTAACAGAATTTTATGTAAGGTCTCTTATTTATCATTGACCTGCTTACCTGGGTTGTATGCGTGTGCACATGGTTCCTGTGCTTCATACACCACATCAGCCAGAGCCATACCATAGGCAGACAGGATGCCAGCATATCTACCAAACACATATGTTTATGTAGAAATTCTTAATGCACTGGTAATGACTTTGAAGCTCATAGAGTATGTAAGCAAAGAAATCTATTTTCTATCGCCATTTTCTCTCAAAGTAAACAATGTACCAATAGTTGTTTGTTTTAAAATGTCATATTGAAATATTTGGTTACGATTAGTTTTGAACCATATCTACAACTTCAAAAAAGTCCGAGATTGAAATCCAGCTAGGTTACAAAGTTAGTGTATCATTGAAAGAGGACATACCAAGTGACTAAAATTTTCATAGAATTTGTACACTTATTTCTGTTATTTTTCTTTAAAAAATACCTGTGCACAAAGACCTTTGACATTCCTAAGGATCGTGCAATAGCACAGGCGTGCTGTCCTCCAGCACCACCAAAGCATGCCAGCACATGTTTGGAGGTGTCATATCCTTTTGCCTACATGAAAAAACCCAACTCTTGAAATATTTGGCAAGAAACTTGTCCTTTAACTCAATTGTTTGCAAGACAATGTGTAACATATAAAAAAATCTTCTAATTAATTGCTGTTAAACACATGAATTGTCTGACCTGTGTAAGGGCTCTGATTGGTCGACACATGGCCTCATTGGCCACTTGTATAAACCCCATGGCTACCTCCTCAGTTGACATCTTCTGCTTAGCTGTGTTCTCTTGAGAAGCCAGAAACTCATTGACCTGAAAATATTTCCATGTTTTTTAGAACAAAAAAAAACCTGAAGTGTAATAGTTCTGGGAGGAAGTAAGAAGATAACCAGGCAAAAAAAAAAACTTTGTTTGGTAGCGAAAAATTCAACAAAAATGTATTGGATAAAACCTTTGATATATCATGACTCTAGCATTGAACCTGGTGATATTTCAACAGATATCAATAGATATCAGACAAGGTCATCCTTTGTATGAATTTGAGCAAAGGGCTTTACTGATATTGGTCAGACAAGATTCAGTCTGTAGATCGATTGATATAACATGTGCAAAGCAAAATCAATACAAGAATGCTTAAATATATGGAATATAAAATTTTTATTGAATATACTATAGGTATATGAACCATTTAGGAATGTGAAATGATGATAACCAACTCCCCTCCCCAACCCCAAAACCCTCCAACCTTGATCTTACCTCCCTTGTAAGTTTCTTGAAGGCTTTATCAGTAGCAGCTTTGTCTAAAGGACTTTTTTGATTTTTGCCAAATATTTTTGGAAAATATTCTGGCAGAAGCCTTCCAAGACAAAGATTAGCATCAGTAATTGTTAGAGGGCCCCCTGAAAGAATTATTAAATACTAATAATTAACAATTCAAAGTGTTAGAGTCCTATGAGTAATATATTTGCCTTAAATAGGCTTATTCTACTGAAAATGTTATTCAAGCATCAGACATGTATACATAATATATATTGGATATATATTTTATTAAAAATTTATTTAAAAGAATATGCTAAATGAACTTTTATTCTTGAGGACTTTATCTTACAATTAACCTGAACTGGTTGGCTGCAACTACATTTTCCTAACTAAACCTATGTTAATAATTTTAAACAAATACAAAGAGACAAGCCTGGCACACTGCAGCAAAAAATATTTGTAACAAAGCTATAGTTCTTATAAACCTCATAAATTTTTGTTGGCACACAAATAAAAGTTAGTTAACAGTACATGTACTTGGAATGAACTTAGGTAGAGGGTAAAGTTCTTTGGTTGTAAAGTCACGTTCTTCTCTTATACCGGTAATTAAATTTGCAACATCCTTTAATAATGAATTCGATGAACCCTTCTCTGACATGCATAGAGAAATGAAAATTATTGCAAATTGAAGCAGGGTAATGGTTGAAGAAAAATCCAAATAAATTCCTGAACATAATACTGTAAACCCACTTCTTTTCACAACGACTTTATTTCATTCTTACCATAGACATTGGCGAACTACCACTAATTCGCGGAGAGAAATATTTGCTCTGATGAAGCTCTCCGGAACCTCGCAAAATTTTTTTCAAAGCAAATAAAAGTTGGTTTACAGCTAGTATATAAATATGCTGCTTGTATTATTTTATTTATTACTCCTCCAGTGTCATTTATATCAATAAGCTAGATCTAATTGTATGTGGATCTGGTGACCAAATATCATCAGTACATTAAGAGGGCTCAATGGTTGTGGCCATTTTTAGACTACCGGTAGCTATTTTAATCTCCTTGAGAAGAAGAGCTCTGTATAAAGATATTGGAATATATTGGAATTTTAAAGCTATATTGTATGGAATTTTTCTTTTCTATATAATATTTTAAAAACGCAATGTTAAGGTAGATCAGATGGTTAATTTCAAATTGTTAACCACCCAGCCTTCCTAACAATAAGCAATATAAAATCAAAGGCCGGAACGGCCACAAAAGGCGTCGAGCTGACATTTTCTTTTATATAGATATGGTCAATAATTTGAATTTCTGTACTAATAGTCGTATATCAAATAATATTAGAATAAAAAAGAAAATTAATTATGTTTTGTGCTGCTTTAAAAACAAAAATCAGTATATTTCCTTATAAAATAGGTAGTGATGTGTTTATAATACAATAACTCATCATAGTAACAAAAATCGAAGAAATTTCAAAGTTCAAAAATAAATAATTTTCTTTCTGCTTTAAACAGTCTTTGAACAATGTTCACAGGTTCATAATTTGAATACAATAACAGTGTCTCCCTAATTATAATAATAAAACATACTTTTATTTATTTCAATTCCCGTTTGAAACATATTGTATGGTTGTTTACAAACAAATCCACACCACGTGCTATCTAAAAAGCTGCATTATCGTGTTTATTTATTGCAACAAAATCACTAGATACGTTTATCGCTTACATTTATTTTGGAGACCGTGCCCGATAACAAATAAATTTACATATCAAATTTTTTTTCATCGGGCACGGTCTCCAATTAAAATGTAAGCGATAAGCTAAACTAAAATTTAGTGAATTTATACACCTTATTGTATTCATCCGCCATTTCTTGATTAAGCAAATTTATACTTATGCAATGAGTTGTCAATAACCAGAGAGGCAAAGTTGGGTTTTTTGTACATAATTTAGTTGAATAAATGGAATAAAAATCTTGTAATACTTTTAATACTTTAAGGAACTTATTTCTTATGCGCCTTAAAAAGGCGGTGCAGAATGTGAAAAATTTGGACGATTGCCAATCCAGACGATCGCTAGAAGGCTGCCGAGCATTAGCTCGACGCCTTAAAAATAAATAAATTAAGGACTACCGGTAAATACATGATCTACAGTGTATACCCATAAAGTTAAAGTGACTTTTATATCAAGGATAGGTTTCATACATACAATTTAAGAAAATGAGACATAGTGTGACAGGAAACAAGGAATTAATATTGTGAACACCATTCTGCAATATTTGCATAAGTTTTATTTAATACATGTACATGTAGTATCAATAAATGCACACCATATATCCGTCCTTTTAGTCATGTGTCACAAAATTTGCCAAAATGGGGTAAATTTGTAAACTTTTTATTTGTGTCAGTCATTTATTGTGATTAAAAAAGTTTCTAATAGCACCAGTACCAGATATTACTTTTGGGTATTGTATTTTTTTGTAATGTAAAAGGGATAGCAAAACAATTGAAAATTAGATCAGGAAAATAACTGGAGTCACCGTGTTTGATATCAAATAACATTTTTGGGCAATAAATCTTAATTATTTAATAAATAGCAAACACATAATAAACATTAGGCTATATTGGTTAAAGGCAATTTAATTCTACATGACAGTTAAGTATATATACCAAAATGCCTTCATCTACACAGAATTATTCCAGCTATTGGGGAATAGTACATGAAATACATGTAAATTGTGAGTGTGTATATGGCCTGGGCTGAGGGGTGTGTTTGTCGAACCTTTCTTGTAGCAGGTGGGGCCAGGGTCTGCCCCTGCTGATTCAGGGCCCACCACAAACATTCCTGCCCTAAAGAAAAGCATGGATCCACCTCCAGCTGCCACTGTGTTGATGTCCAGCTAGTAAAAGTATAAAATTTAGAAGTATAGATCATATATCAGAGAAGGTCGATTGATTGTTGAAATCCAAGTGATTCTGTTTTTCTTGTTTTCAACAAATCCATTTCATGCATTGTGCAAAATGTTTACAGTAAAACTTATTTAGTACCTACACACTCAAATATAGCCAAATCACAGAAAAATAACAATTTGTGTGGTCTAAAGAAAAATATATTTACAAAAAATCTCTTAAAGACTATAATATTATGTCAACAATATTTGCATGTAGACAATCTTTAAAGGGTACGTAGCTTTAATAATTTCATCACTCTAATATTTAAAAAAAATTCTCAGTTTTCTAGTTTGTAAAGATCAAGGTAATTAAAAACAAGAATTTCATAAAATGTTCATGCATAAACATGCCCATGCAATATATTAACCATGTTTTACTCTATCCCTATCTAGTTTTAATTTTTCATGGTCATTAGGTCAAAATTGGCTATGGAGCCTCCATTCATATTTTAAGGTCCAAGGCTTTAAAAAATCTGTTTGATGTTATGTTTTTTGTTTTTGTTTTTGTTTTGGGGGTTTTTTTTAGGGGGTGGGGTCCTATATTTTTTTAAATGCAAGCTAGGGAGCATTTTCTTTCATCGCCTCACTACAGTCACAAGTACATGCAGTAAAAAATAAGAAAGTCAAGGAGGCTGGATGGTCAACAAATTACCCATCAGATATGCCTTAAAAGAACTATATATGATATTAGTCAAATCTGGCCCCCATAATTCGCCATTTTTTAAGTGTTTCAGGCACATTAATTTGCTGTGTTATTTTTTAGAAGAGTTGACATAAAATATGTTCTTCACCTATTTATTTGATTTATATGCACTCACTGGCAGTATATGACGTCAGAAGTGACGCTATTTTTATAATTCAATCAAAATCAGTCAAAAATTTACATTTTTCTTATCTTTTTTCAAATGGGAAATATAGAGCGACTCTTTGAACAAGACCGAACTTTTTGTCACTTATAAGTACTGGAGAGGTGCATCTTTGGTGAAAATATTTTGTTTGTTCAAGCAATCGCTCAATGTTTTCTTAAAGAAAAACTGCTTGAAAACAAGCCGTTTTTTGCTAAAAATGCGAAAATGGCGGGAAAAGGTAAACTTTATGATGTCATTTTTTTAAATTTTGGGCACTTAAATCAAAATGAAAATTATGAGAAAACTTCAAATGTACAAAAATGTATATTTGTACAAATAAAACTAAGAATTACAGTAAAATAACGATGTTCATTTAAGGGGGCCATTTTAGGCTCAAACCATATATAGTCCTTTCACATATGATATTTAAAGCCATTTACTATTAATAAGTAAAGGAAAAAATCCAAATATTTTAGACATAAAATTTGAGTATTTTCTTTTATCGTAATACAAAAAGCTTCATCTAAAGGAGATTTAATATATAATCTAAAAATGGCCACGACCATCCAGCCCTCTTAAATTGGGGTCTGACCTGAGGGGCCTGAATGGTCACTCCGGCGGTGGTGGTCTCAAACACATGCTCATACTGACCAGCATACCGGCTAACATCTGTAGAAGTACCTACAACATGCCAGTCTGTGTCAATCAAAGGTCAGTAAACAGTGAAGCCAAAGACTGATATTTTAATTACATGGTCGTGCATGACTATCGAAATAAACTACCAGACTATATTAGTACTGTTTAACCTAGCTGTGTGCTGTAAATATTTGTAATCAGAGATATTTCACTAACAGTAAAATGAGTATTTTCCTCTTTAATTTTTGTCATTAGTTTTTTACAATAACATACATGAATCTTGATCTCAGATTTAGTATTTACATTAAATTCTATATCAATAAAATTCCAGACAAGACCAGGTAAACATATGATAATCAACCAAATCTCCAGTGTCAGCTCTTCAGTAATGTACCTCCCATGTCAAAGCCAATGACAGCCTGTTTGGTGTCCTTATTATAGGTTGTCAGAGCATAACCCACAACACCTCCCGCTGGACCGGACAGAATTGCTCTGGAGCCATTAAATCTGGAAATGTACATCGGAAATCAATGGCCTGTAGATCAGAGAGAGGGAGGGGGAGGTACAAGTACATACAGGTGAATGTCTTAGTTGCTGTATTTGTAATTACCGTAATTGAATTTAAAGTTGTGCAACGGAAACAGTAGGCAGTATGAATTGATTACTCACTTATTCACAGGCGTTAGACCTCCATCTGATTGCATGAAAAGAACAGATGTGTTCTGAAATTAAATACACATGAACAATTTCTAAAAAAATCCAAAAAAATTCTGGGCTATCCTCAATTTTTATCACCAAGAATGAAGTACGTATTTCAAAACATTGCTGATCAATTTTTAAGTCTTTTGTTTCTCCATGCTCCATCAACTTATTAGCAAATGAAAATCAGTTATATCTAACCTGAATGTTGTCTTTAAAACCAGAGGCAAATCCAGCTACATATTTCTTTATTTGTGGTGTTAAATACGCATCAGCACAAGCTGAAATGTAAATATAAATAAATATATAAAAAAGTAAGGTGATATCAAATGTCAACCATGCCTTCAAAAATCTTTTTGTTTCACATTTCGTACTTATATAAGTTGGGGTTGGGAGGGAATTAGAGATTCCTATAAATCTAAATGCAATTAGCCTTGAGAGTTTTCAATATCAAAATTGACCAGTTTTTAAGGATAGTTATCAGTCAGTGCATTTACCTGTGTAACCTCTAGGAACCACTCTCACCATAGACATGACCTCTGAGGACAGTGACACTTGATGGAAGCCCATCTCTAGTGCAATCCTGCCCACTTCTTTTTCATGCTCTGCATATCTGAAGTACAGAAGAAATATACTATACCTAAATTTGTCGATGTGCCAATCAAATATTCAATTAGCTACATCAGTTTTCTATCTTATTTACCGGTAATTAATATGATTCACAGGTAGAAAGAAAGGAGTTTGCATCATGTAATGTCAGTGAGGAACATGTACTAACTTACGTGTAAGAGTGAAGTAAAACCACAGCAAGGCTTTGGATTCCCTTGTCTAACAGCTTTTGTAAATCTTCTCTCAGTTTTTCTGTGTTCACCTTCTCCCATATCTCCAACTGCAAAACGACAACCAATGAACAGTCAATTGGAAATCAAATCATTTTTTTTTTTAAATTATAGAATATGCATATCACTTTTTCCCAATGTAGTTTTATACCCTGACCTTTTCACCTGTGACCCCAGTGACCTGGTCACATGACTTGTTGATTTGACATTTGTCTTGCTTGAAGACTAGTCTCTCTTCCACTTCTATTACTTCACTGTAGAGCTGATCAGGGGCTGAGATCTCCTGTTAAAAGGTTATAAGAAATACAAAAAATGCCTTTAGAATTTTTATTTTGCTCTAAGACTTATATAGTTTAACGGAGAAGTATTAAAAAAAAAACAATATCAAGAAAAAGTACGCACAAGATCAAATATCTGAGGTCTAGCTTGGTTGCCTATATACAACAGGTCCTTGAATCCCTTGGTGATAGCTAGAGCCATGGGTTCACCTTTTCGCTCCAACAGAGCATTGGTTGCAACTGTGGTACCCATTCTTATCCAATCAATGTAGGATGTATCAATTGGTTTATCAGCACTCATTTTAATACCTGTCTCCTAATAAAAAAAAATCAAAGTACAAAAAATAAACCAGAATTATCTAATTTCAATCAAAACTGTATTTGTACATTGTAGTTCATGTATATGTACAAGTGAATATATAGTAAGTTTAAATTATTATACTTAGAGAGAGAGAGAGAGAGAGAGAGAGAGAGAGAGAGAGAGAGAGAGATAGAGAGAGGTGAAATGTAATGGATTAATATATGACTATCATTCCTCTTCAAATAAATGTCTGCAGTCATGATTACCGTAAATAGATTTAAAATCTATGAAGAATTTAACCTGTTCTAAAATGCGTCTTATGCCTTCTCTGGGGGCATCTTTATAATTCTGAGGATCCACGGACAGAAGTTTCATGACTTTAATTTTTCCCCCTGGGCACCTTGCCCATATGTCTGTAAAAGTTCCTCCTCTGTCTATTGCAAACTGAAATTCTTCCTTCATTGTTCCTATAAAAAAGATGTAATTGTTATCACATGATATACCGGTACATAAAAGTCTTAAGTTAATTTTTTTTTTGTAAGCATGTCCTGGTTTGCATATCCTGATTGACATACATAATTGGCATATAAAGGGGCATGGTCCCGATTTTGGTCAAAATTTATTTTTCAATTTTTATTGTTTACAATGCTTTGATAATGCATTTCTAATGATCAAACAAAGGACAAGAGCGTACAAGGCCTGACAAATCCCCCTGTACCCAGGTTTTTGAAATGGCATATGAACATTTAAAAAATCTTTACATTTGAAAGCTAGTGTGCATCAGTACATGTACATGTCTAATATAGAACTGCATTCTCTGACAAATAAATAATATACATTAATGCATGTACTTGGTACTTATCTTCTTTGTTTTATTTGTTTGCTTTCTAAACATTACAGCATGATCTCGTATCTGTGCTAGCGCTATTTTTATCCGACATTGTGTACAGAACATGAACATTACTTAATTGTTGTCATTATATAAATGGTATTGGATGGGGTTTTTTCATAATAATCCAATAAAAAAGCAAAAAATGTTTTACTTAAAAGCAAAATAATTAAAAATAAAAAGCCGTCTATACAATTCGAACACCCTCTCAATCGAGATGGATGGACTACGAGCCTCCGCCTATCACAGTGAGCTACGTTGACACATTAGAGTACAGGAGAATAAATTTTACTGTTTGGCAATAATTAATAAAGTAAAACGTTTTTGGTGAAAACCACGAATTTGACCCATTATGGGTCTAGACTCCATTTTAATAAATCAATAATAAAAATAAATGAAAACTTATTCTTTAAATAAAAGTACTTTTAGGATAGAGTCAAGACCCATTCATACCTAAATTTTGCAATTTAAAACAGTGAATGATCCAAGATTTTGGCATAAAACGCTGTGCAGCTTAATTTGGAAACCTATACCTGTCGTGTTTATAGAATGAAAGCTCAATATTGACTTCCATCGTGAAATTTATACTAAAAACAATACATACAAGCCAAAAATTAATATTCTAACTTAAATTGAAATTCTTTCGTCTTTATTGCCCCAAGTGGGGGATATACAACGCCTTGTACGCCTCTGTTCTTTGAGTATCAAAAATTAATATTCTAACTTAAATTGAAATTCTTTCGTCTTTATTGCCCCAAGTGGGGGATATACAACGCCTTGTACGCCTCTGTTCTTTGAGTATCAGTCGAAGAGTTATAAGCAAGATACAGAGCTCACAATTCTTTGTTATGTAAATAAGGCTCGTTTTTTTGTTTACATTGGTACAATATACTGGTAAAAGTTCTTTTTCAAGCTGATTTTTTTATCTGCTAATTCGTTTTGATACTTAAATAAACAGTTCCTAGTGTTAATTGTCCCATTCATTTTAGGTCTAAACCTGGAATTTTCTCTCCAACATTCAAAATGTAAACAAAAACATGACCTGAGCTTTGTTTACATAACAAAGAATTGTGAGCACTGTATCTCACTTATAACTCGACGACTGACACTCAAATTTTGGTTGACTATTAGAAAATTTCTGAAGCATTGTAAACATTAAAAATGAAGAATTTTAATTTTTGATCAAAATCATGACCATGACTCTTTAAAGCAATTTTATCTTGTAACAAAAGCAGGCTATTATGACAGTTCTGCATGTAACTTAAACATCTATGATAAATGTAAAATTAAACTAAAACAAATCATTCAGATTTTATCAGAACTAATATATCTGAACTAAGGAATATACAGTCAAACTTCGTTATCTCGAACTAGATGGGACTGTTTAAAAACTTCGAGATATCCGAGTATTCGAGATATCGAGGGTAAAATACTTAAATAATAAGTGGTTGGGACTTACAAATCACTTCGACATATCCATTGTATTTGATCGAGATATCAGTGTTCGAGATATCGAAGTTCAACTGTAACCAATTTTTAAATCGAACAAGAATAATGTATTCATTTTATTGGATTTTCTATTTAGCTCTTTTGGCAGAAAGGGGCTAATTCCACAAAATCAAATATACTGCTAAATACCATACATATATGTAAATGGGTACATTCAGAAATACGCTAATTCAAATCCATGCTAACTTGCAGAAAAATCAATTTCCGCCAAATATCGTACATGCTAAACAATTTTTGTTAACATATATAATAATTCTATAAAATATCTCATTGGCCTACGTAGTCTGTGATAAATTAAGGTAAATGAAACATCTTGTCTTCCTGGGATTAGAATTATATCCTATCCCACATATATACTCATTCAGATGCCTCCATGATTGGATGTGATACATGTAGATGCTTAAGCCTTTAATTTAATCTCTTTTATATTAGAAACTTAATTGATTTATCTCACTAGCATTTTTCTATATC